>JALPQD010000033.1:3839893-5039893 GCA_023101885.1 Typhlomys cinereus | reverse complement strand
ACCCCTGTCTACTAAACCTGACTTAGCTGATATACTAACAGTTTAATAGCCTCATCTAGGAAATAACAATAACAACAGACAAACGTGCCCAAATCCAAGGCAAACACTAGTAATAACTTCCCAAGAGTAGTAATACCAACTAAATTAGTTAAGTCAACAACACACAGAAACTGAAAGGTCTTAAGAGACAAAACAATAATGCCCAACTCAAAACGCAGATCCATGAGAAACAAAATCCAAAAAGACAAATCTCCCACCGAAAGAAGTAACCCCATAATGATAGATTTTAACCAGAACAAATTCATAGAAAATAGCCAAGAAAGCCAGACCCAAGATAACAACTTTCAAAGCATGATCATTACCATGATCAATACTATGAAAGAAGAAATCTGGGAGGAGTTAAACAACTGCATCAACCACTTTGAAAAGGAACACAACAGACACTTGGAAGAGCTGAGAAAAATAGTTCAAGAAACAAAACCAGGCATAGAGCAGTTAAAACAGTCTCAGGCAGAGTTTGAAACTGAACTAAAGGACATGTTATCTTCAATCCAGAACTCCACAGAGAGTCTTATCAGCAGAACTAACAAAGCAGAAAACAGAATTTCAGACCTTGAAGATAAAATGGGAATATTAACCAGCTCAATGGAAGAGGTTGTTAAAGCCAAAAAGATACTTGAGAGGAACATTCAAGAGATATGGGACACCCTGAAGAAGCCTAACATGCACATTCATGGGATACCAGAACAAGAATTCAAAAATACCACACCTGAGGAAATTTTTCAAGCTATCATCAAGGAAAAGTTCCCTCATCTAAAGAATGAGAAACTGATCCAAATACAAGAGGCATTTCACACCTCAGAAAGATATGACCAACATAGAAACTCACCATGGCACTACACATTCAAGACAAAGAAAAGGTGCTGAGAGCTTCAAGGGAAAAAAAAGTCACTTTTAAAGGTAAACCTATTAAAATAACAAATGACTTCTTAATGGAAACAGTAAAAGCAAGAAGAGCTTGGAGAGACGTACTTCAAGTATTAAAAGAGCAAAAATGTAAACCCAGGCTGATATACCCGGCAAAACTGTCATGATTGAGGGAGAAAGGAAAGTTTTCCAGTACAAAGACAACTTGAAGGCTTACATGTCTACCAAACCAGGCCTTCAAAAAATGCTAGAAATGATACTCAAGGTTGAAGAAAAAAACAAGCATATCCAGGAGGACAGAAGGGAAGTATAATACCACCAAAACCTAAAGGCCAAACAAAACACTTACAAAATTCACTAAACAAAAAAAAATGTACAGAATTAAAAATAATTTCTCCACTATAATATTAAATATCAATGGAATTAACTCACTGATGAAGAGACACAGATTATAAACTTGGATTAAAAACCACAACCCATCAATCGGCTGGCTTCAGGAAACTCATCTCACCAGAAAAGATAAGCACATCCTAAAAATAAAAGGCTGATTCAAAATTCTGCAAGCTAATAGAACCAGGAAACAGGCAGGGGTAGCCATTATGCTTTCAGACGAAGTGGACTTCAAAGCAAAAAAAAATCATAAGAGACACAGATGGATACTACATTTTAGTCACAGGTACAATTCACCAGGGAGACTTCACAATACTGAACATATATGCACCTAATATGAGCCCCTCCACATTCATTAAGCAAACCCTACAGCATCTAAAGTGAGAAATCAACCCCCAAACGATAATTCTTTGGGATTTCAACACTGCCCTCTCAACATGGGATAGATCTACAGGTCAAAAGCTTAACAGAGACACTTTGGAACTTAATCAAATCCTTAATGAAATGGACCTTACAGATCTCTATTGAACGTTTCATCCACATACCAAAGAATACACATTTTTTTCAGCAGCACATGGAACTTTCTCCAAAAAAGATCACATATTGGGCTACAAAACAAATCTCCACATATACAGGAAAGTTGAAATTCTAGCCTGTACCCTATCAGACCACCATGGTCTAAAGCTTGACACACACAACACACACCACACAACAAACCACAGAAAATACACTAACTCCTGGAAACTTAACACTATGATGCTGAATGAGAACTGGATTCTGGAAGAAATTAAAAAGGAAATTCAAGATTTCCTGAAAGTGAACGATAATGAAAACACAACTTACGAAAATCTCTGGGACACTATGAAAGCTGTCCTGAGAGGTAAGTTCATAGTGCTTAATGCCTACATAAAAAATGGAAACATCAAAAATAAATAACTTAACGAAGCAGCTTAAAGCTTTAGAGACACAAGAGCAATCTGATCCCAAAAGCAGTAGAAGACAGGAGATTAACAAAGTCAGGGGAGAAATATCTGAAATTGAGATTAGGAAAACAATACAAAGAATCAACCAATCAAAAAGCTGGTTGTTTGAAAAAAATCAATAAGATTGACACATCCTTAGCTAAATTAACCAAAAGCAAGAGAGAGAAAACACAAATTAACAAAATTAGAAATGAAAATGGAGTTATCACTACTGATACCAAAGAAATTCAGAGTATTATAACATCATATTTCAAAAACTTATACTCTGTGAAATTTGACAACACATAAGAAATGGATGAATTCCTAAGTAAGCACAACTTACCAAATTGAATCAGGAAGTTGTGAATTATTTAAATAGTCCTAAAACATATGAGAAAATCAATGAAGTAATCTCGAATCTTCCCACTAAAAATGTCCTGGCCCAGATGGATTCAGCACATAGTTCTATCAAACATATAAGGAGCTAATAACACGAATACTCCTTAAACTGTTCCATCAAACAGCAAAGGAAGGAACACTGCCAAATTCCTTCTATGAAGCTAATATCATCTTAATCCCAAAATCTAATAAACATACACTGAAAAAAGAAAACTATAGGCCAATCTCTTTGATGAACACAGATGCAAAGATTCTCAAGTATTACCAAATCAGATTAAAAAACATATGAAAAAGATGATTCATGGGGATAAAGTAGGCTTTATCCCAAGCACACAAGGTTCGTTCAATATATGCAAATCAATAAACATAATTCACCATATAAACCAGTCCAATGTTCAAGACCACATGATACTCTCCATAGATGCAGAAAAAGCTTTTCAAAAGATCCAACAGCCCTTTATGATCAAAACCCTAGAGAAGGTTGGAATGAAGAAACCTTTATCAATATAATAAAAGCTGTATACAACAAGCCCAGAGCAAGGATTATACTCAATGGGGAAAAACTTGAAGCATTCCTACTTCGATCAGGAACTAGACAAGGCTGTTCACTGTCACCACTTCTATTCAATATTGTACTTGAAGTCTTGGCTGAAGCCATAAGACAAGAAAGAGAGATAAAAGGGATTCAAATCGGCAAGGAAGAAGTCAAGTTATCTCTATTTGCAGATGACATGATTTTATACCTGAATGATCCCTAAAACTCCACCAGGAAGCTCCTGGAACTAATTGAGAAGTTCAGCAGGGTGGCAGGATACAAAATAAATGTATAAAAGTCAGTGGCCTACCTATATGCCCAGAATGAAGGAAGTGAAAAACCTCTGAGAGAAACAATGCCATTTACTATAGCCCCTAAAAAAATGAAATATTTCGGGATAAACTTAACCAAGGAAGTAAGAGACCTTTACCTGAAAACTATAAAACCATAAAGAAAGAAATTGCAGAAGACACCAGAAGGTGAAAAGACCTCTCATGTTCCTGGATTGGCAGAATCAATATCATAAAAATGACCATCCTACCAAAGGCAATATACAGATTCAATGCTATACCAATCAAAATCCCAAAGCAATTCTTTAAAGAAGTTGACCAAACAATCTCAAAGTTCGTATGAAAGCACAAATGACCCAGGATAGCAAAAACAATCCTGAGTCACAAAAACATGGCGGGAGGTATCACCATACCAATCCTTAGTTTATACTACAAATCCATAGTTATAAAAACAGTCTGATACTGGCTCCAAAATAGACATACAGATCAATGGATAAGGGTTGAAGACCCAGGCATAAGTCCACACAATTACAACCATTTGATCTTCGACAAAGGGGCCCAAAAAATCCAATGAAAAAAGAACAGTATCTTCAACAAATGGTACTGGCAAAATTGGATGTCCACATGCAGAAGATTAAAACTTGACATGTATTTGTCACCATGTACAAGACTTAATTCCAAATGGATCAAGGACCTCAATATGAGGCCAGAGACTATAAAAACCTTAGTTGAAAGGGTAGGGAATTCCTTTGAGCTGATTGGAGTAGGCCAACAGTTCCTAATTGGAAATCCAGTAGCACAATCAATACAACCAACACTCAACAGATGGGATCTTATGAAATTAAAGAGCTTCTGTTCAGATAAAGAGATTGTAACTCAAGCACAAAGGCAACCCACAAAATGGGAGAAAATCTTCACTAACCACATATCTGATTGAGCTCTACTATCCAGAATGCACAAAGAACATACAAAACTAAACACCAAGGAAACTAATGGGCCAATTAAAAAATGGACCTTGGAACTTAAAAGAAACTTTACAAGGGAAGAAATTGAAATGTCTAACAAATATCTTAAAAAATGCTCTGCATCCTTAGCCATCAGGGAAATGCAAATCAAAACCTCCCTGAGATATCATCTCACCCAGGTCAAGATGGTAAAAATCCACAATACAAACAGCACAAAATGCTGGAGGGAATGTGGAGAAAAGGGAACTCTACTACATTGCTGGTGGGAAAGCAGGCTTATACAATGACTCTGGTGAGCCGTGTGGCGATTCTTAAAGAAGTTAAAGATTGAAATGTCGTATGACCCTGCTATTCTACTATTGGGAATAATCCCTTATACAGCAAAAATTTACCTCAATAGCACAAACATGACCATGTTCATAGCAGCACTGTTTACAATAGCAAAGTCAGGGAATCAACCCAAATGTCCAACGGTTGAAAAGTGGATAAGGAAAATGTGGTACATTTATACAATGGAATACTACTTAGCCATCCAAAATGATGAATTAATGAAATTTGCCAAGAAATGGATGGAATTAGAAAAAAATTATATTGAGTGAAGTATCCCAGCACAGAAAATTAAGCGACTTATGTCCTTCTTAATAGGTGGATCCTACTACCAAACTCAATGACACACCCAAAGATAAATCTCTGTAATACCTATAGTAATTGCATAGATTATAAGCAGGGAGGGAAGGGGAAGGAGGGCCCTGCCAGAAACAAGGAGAGAAGGAATCATGCTACAGCAGCGAAAATAGGCCACCATCAAGGACTGCACATTTGGTTTGGCTCGCAAACTCTCCTTACTGGTCACTTGGGTTTGATGGGGTATGATCTCACCAGAAAGGGAGGGCATAGAGTCTAGCAGAGAGAAGGTAACCATCCTGCAAATGGGAGAATGACCCTCTCCCACAGCAGTCTCCTACTCTTATTCCATCTACCTTTGAATCTACTCTTATAATAAGACTATTTTAACAGCATTTTATCTCTGGCCAGGGGGTGATTTCCAATTCCCGTCAAGATGGAGCCAAGGGTGGTGCAGGAGCAGCAAAACTGAAAAAAAAAATCAACGAGCCATAATTTGGAAAATCAGACTCTACATCAACCACCTGGTACCAGGCCAGCAAACTCTCCCAATCTTAAAGCTCAGGGAAATTTGCAGAAGAGGGGTCAGTAAGATTGTAAGAGCCTAAAGAGGGAAAGGAGCAACAATATGCAAGATACTCCATAAAAGTTAGGGCCAAAGTAATCATAATAGGACTTTGCATGACCTGCACAATTACCAACATATCATTGACCCCCCCAGTGTCTAGCATGGATCACAGTGACTAGGATTCTTAGAGGCAAGGGAATACCAGCCACAATAGTGTTCCTATCTATACTAAAGGGGAACAAAAAAAAGAGCTCTAGGCAATGCTACTGAGTACTTACACTTCATCAGAGAGGAGGACCCAGAGGGAAGTTTGACATGCACACTAAAGGATGCTTCAGGAATGGAAGAGGTGGGAGCACTGGGAGAAGGGGAGGGAGGGGGGGAAAGGAAGGGAAAAGGCTGGAGGGAACAAGGGGATCCAGGGAGGGGCGGAGGAAGGGAGGGGAATGGGGTACTTATCAACTTTGTATGAGTGGAATAAATAAATAAATAAATAAGTGAAAAAAATAAAATTAAAAAAATAAAAATAAAATAAAAAAAGAAATTTCTGGTTAGATCTGTTTCTTACTTTTGTACTGCATATTTATTCTAATAGCAATTTAAAAGCTATTTAAATATTCTGCATCAAAGTCTTTTTTTCATTTTTTTATTATTATTTCTGCTCATACAAACTTAATATGTACACCGATTCCCTCCCTCCCTCTTCCTCCCCCCGACCCCCTTGCTCCCCCTCCCCTCACCCCTCCCTCCCTATCCCCCAGTGCCTCCCCCCCAATCCCCGGAGAATCCTTTAATGTGCATGCCAGACTCTTCTCTGGGCACTCCTCTCTGATGACGTACAAGGACCCAGTAGCTTTTCCCTGAACGCTTTCCTGTGTTCCCCTTAAGCATAGGAATGCTACTATGGCTGTCAATTCCTTTCTCCAAGGATCTTGGTGCCTTTAGCAAAGGCTAGACTTTATGGGATCAATAGTGTGTTGGACATTGCGCAGGGCATGCAAAGTCCTATTATGATTGCTTCAGCCCTAACTTGTGTGGAATATCTAGCATATCATTGCTCCTCCTATCCTTGGGCTCTTACAATCTTACCACCCCCTCTTCTGCAAATTTCCCTGAGCTTCAGAATGGGGAGAGATTAGGCTGGCCTAGTTCTAGGTGGTTGATATAGAGTCTCTGAAGTTCTGGATTATGGTTTTTTGATGTTCTTTTGCAGTTTTGTTGCTCCTGCAATGCCCTTCACTCCATCCTGATGGGTATTGTATTTCACCCCTTGCAGTCCTTGATGGAGGCCTATTTTCTCTGCTGTAACATGGTTCCCTCTCTCCTTGTTTCTGGTGTAACCCTCCTACCCCATCCCTCCTTTTCATAATCTTTGCAATTACTGTAGGTATTACAGAAATTTATCTTTGAGTGTCTCTAGGTGGGCTGGGTGGGTTTGGTGCTAGGAGCCACCTATTAGGGAGCACATACGGCGTTTAATTTTCTAGGTTTGGGATATTTCACTTAATATAATTGTTTCTAATAACATCCATTTCCCGGCAAATTCCAGTAATTCATCATTTTTGATGGCTGAGTAGTACTCCATTGTATAGATGTACCTCATTTTCCTTATCCACTCATCAACTGTTGGACATTTGGGTGATTCCATGACTTTGCTATTGTAAACAGTGCTGCTATGAACATGGTTGTGCTTCTGCTATCGAGGTGAATTTTTGCTGTATGGGGGGTTATTCCCAAAAGTAGAATAGCAGGGTCAAATGGCATTTCAATCTTTAATTTCTTTAAGAATCTCCAGACTGTTCGCCACAGTGGTTGTATAAGCCTGCATTCCGACCAGCAATATAGGAGAGTTCCCCTCTCTCCACATCCTCTCCAGCATTTGTTGTTGTTTGTATTGTGGATTTTTGCAATCCTGACCGGGGTGAGATGATATCTCAGGGAGGTTTTGATTTGCATTTCCCTGATGGCTAAGGATGTGGAGCATTTTTTAAGATATTTGTTAGACATTTTAATTTTGTCCTTGCTAAAGTTTCTTTTAAGCTCCAGAGCCCATTTTTTAATTGTGCCATTAGTTTCCTTGGTGTTTAGTTTTCTAAGTTCTTTGTGCACTCTGGATAATAGTGCTCTATCAGATATGTGGTTAGTGAAGATTTTCTCCCATTCTGTGGGTTGCCGCTGAGCTCGTGTTACAATTTCTTTATCTGAACAGAAACTCTTTAATTTCACCAGATCCCAACTGTTGAGAGTTGGTAGCAGTGATTGTGCCATTGGATGTCTGTTTAGGAACTGTTGGCCTAGCCCAATCAGCTCGAGGGAGTTCCCTATCCTTTCAACTATGGTTTTTATAGTCTCTGGCCCTATATCTAGGTCATTGATCCATTTGGAATTAAGTCTTGTACATGGTGACAAGTACAGGTCTAGTTTTAATCTTCTACATGTGGAGATCCAGTTTTGCCAGCACCATTTTCTGAAGATACTGTTCTTTTTCCATTGGATTTTTTGAGCCCCTTTGTCAAAGATCAAATGGCTGTAAGTTTATGGGCTTACATCTAGGTCTTCAACCCTTATCCATTGATCTGTATGTCTATTTTGGAGCCAGTACTGGGCTGTTTTTAAAACTATGGATTTGTAGTATAGACTAAGGTTTGGTATGGTGATACCTCCAGTGGTGTTTTTGTGACTCAGGATTGTCTTTGCTATCCTGGGTCTTTTGTGCCTCCATATGAACTTTGAGATTGTTTGATCAACTTCTTTGAAAAATTGCTTTGGGATTTTAATTGATATAGTGTTGAATTTGTATATTGCCTTTGGTATTGCCTTTTTATGATGTTGATTCTGCCAATCCAGGAACAAGGGAGGTCTTTCCACCTCCTGGTGTCTCCTGCAATTTCTTTCTTTAGGGTTTTAAAGTTTTCATTGTAAAGGTCTTTTACCTCCTTGGTTAGGTTTATACCAAGGTATTTCAATTTTTTAGGGGCTATAGTAAATGGGATTGTTTCTCTTAGGTCTTTTACGCTTCTTTCATTCTGGGCATATAGGAAAGCCACTGATTTTTGTACATTTATTTTGTATCCTGCCACCCTGCTGAACTTCTGTATTAGTTCCAGGAGCTTCCTGGTGGAGTTTTTGGGATCACTCAGGTATAGGATCATGTCATCTGCAAATAGAGATAACTTGACTTCTTTCTTGCCGATTTGAATCCCTTTTATGTTCATTTCTTGTCTTATGGCTTCAGCTAAGACTTCAAGTACAATATTGAAAGGAAGTGGTGACAGTGGCCAGCCTTGTCTAGTTACTGATCAAAGTAGGAATGCTTCAAGTTTTTCCCCATTGAGCATAATCCTTGTTATTAGCTTGTTGTATACAGCTTTTATTATATTGATAAAGGTTCCTTCCATTCCTATTGTCTCTAGCATTTTGATCATAAAGGGCTGTTGGATCTTTTGAAAAGCTTTTTCTGCATCTATGGAGAGTATCATGTGGTCTTGGACTTTGGACTGCTTTACATGATGAATTACATTTATTGATTTGCGTATGTTGAACCAACCTTGTGTGCCTGGGATAAAACCTACTTGATCCCTGTGAATGATCTTTTTGATATGTTTTTGAATCCAATTTGCTAAGACATTATTGAGAATCTTTGCATCTGTGTTCATCAGAGAGATTGGCCTATAGTTTTCTTTTTTAAGTGTATCTTTATTAAATTTTGGGATTAAGACGATATTAGCTTCATAGAAGGAATTTGGTAATGTTCCTTCCTTTGCTATTTGGTGAAACAGTTTAAGGAGTATTGGTGTTATTAGCTCCTTAAATGTCTAGTAGAACTCTGTGCTGAATTCATCTGGTCCAGGACATTTTTTGATGGGAAGATTTGAGATTACGTCCTCAATTTCCTCATATGTTATAGGACTGTTCAAATAATTCACAACTTCCTGATTCAATTTAGGTAAGTTGTGTTTACTTAGGAATTCATCCATCTCTTTTGTGTTGTCAAACTTCACAGAGTATAAGTGTTTGAAATATGACGTTATAATTCTCTGGATTTCTTGGGTATCAGTAGTGATAACTCCATGTTCTTTTCTCTCAAGTATCTTTTTGGCTTTAACAACCTCTTCCATTGAGCTGGTTAATACTCCCACTTTGTCTTCAAGATCTGAAATTCTGTTTTCTGCTTTGTTAGTTCTGCTGATAAGACTCTCTGTGGAGTTCTGGGTTGAAGATAACTTGTCTTTTAGCTCAGTTTTAAACTCTGCCTGAGACTGTTTTAACTGCTCTATGCCAGTTTTTGTTTCTTGCACTGTTTTTCTCAACTCCTCCAAGTGTCTGTTGTGTTCCTCTTCAAAGCGATTGATTGGATTATTTAATCTTCCCGGATTTCCTCTTTCATAGTTTTTTTTTTTAATTATTTATTCAACTGTGCGCATATGCATGTGTATGTGCCCGCGTATGTGTCTGTGTGTGAGTGTGTGTGTGTGTCTGTGTATGTGTAGAACCACGGACAAATTCGCGAACCACCATGGACGCCTCCAACTCCTTCTGCCCCGGGATTCACAGGCTCCGCCCTACCAGGACCAGAAGCGCAGGTCGCCCCCGCTTCCACCTGGCGTCTATACGTGGGATCTGGGATCCGAACTCAGGACCTTCCGCCTGCAAGGCCAAGGCTTAACCACTGAGCCACCTCTCCAGCCCTCTTTCATAGTTTTGAACATGGCAATGATCATATTTTGAAAGTCGTTATCCTGGGTCAGGCTTTCTTGGCCATTTTCCATGGGTTTGCTCTGGTTGGAGTCTAACATTAAGGGATTAATTCCTTCAGTGGGAGATTTGTTTACTTGAGTGTTCTTTCTCATGGATTTGCACTTTGACTTGGGCATTGTCGTTTTAGTCTTAAGATCTTCTTTCAATTTCTGTGTGTTTTTCAATAAACTGAATTATTTGGCCTGGGGTTCTGAGGGTGAGCGGGGACAGAGCTTACCTAGGTCAAGGTGAGTCCAGGCTGGACCGCTTGCGACCCGGGTGGCGGAGTGGGGGAAGGGAGGATGGGGCGTAGGCGGGGTGCTATTTAACCTGGGGGGCTGGGCCGGGGCCCGGACGTAGAGGGGGTGTCCTCCCCAGCCCTGCGTGGCTCTGGCTGGCTGATGGGAGGAGCTGGGTCCCTTGGGCTGCCTGGGGTTCTGGGGGTGGGTGGGGGCGGAGCTTACCTAGGTCATGGTGCGGCCGGTAGGGTCCTGGGCGGTGGAGTGGGGAAAGGCCCAAAGTCTTTTTTGTAGTGTAAATTTTGCATTTCTTCCAGCCTATAGGTGATTTTTAGAATACTTCTTAGCTCAATTCACTTTAAAAAAGTAAAACTATTGACATTTCAAATGGTTCTCAATATTTCCCCTCTTCCTTCAATTCTTCATTTCTTCATTTAGGCACATCTAGAATTTTGTGCTCTGGGGTCTTGCAGGTAGAGGGCACCGGGACTGGGATCATGGGGAGTCCAAAGGTCTGGCCTGCTGGAGGTTGTGTTATTCCTGCCAGGCACTGCTGAAGAAGACACTCTGGCATGCTGTCCCGGTTAGGCATAGGTGTCGACTTGACAGTTGAGGTTTTCAGCTCTGGGCACATTTGTGAAGAATTAGTGGTTGGGTTAAACCCAGAGCAAACCTGCAGGAGATTGTCTATGATGGGGAAGGCCCAGGTGGATGGGATTAGACCCAGGAACAAAATATAGATGGCTGGTTGAGAGAGTCGAATCCTTGTGTATACTAGGCCACACATGCTGGTCTGGCAAGTAAGAAACGTCCCTCTCTCAGCCACTATGTAGAGATAGTGTGGCCAGTTCCCTTAGCCTGGAGTTGGACTACAGACTGTAACCTGACTATCATAAGGAAATAAATCCCTTGTTCCCTTAAGCCATTTGATAGTGATTTGTCAGAAACATGCCTGGGAACTGCAACACGTGGGAAGGACACCTCTGTCAGGCCACCAAGGAGAGCTCTGCAAATGCCTATGGAGAGTTCTGACAAAGGAATGCAATTTGTGAATGCTTCCCTGGAAGCTGAATTTCTCAAATAAAATATTAGCGTTCATCTCCCTGAAGCATGTTTTTAAACTCACCATACATGTCTGCTGACAACCTCTCAGCTTTCACTGCTGTGAAAGTTACACAGCCTTAGAGTTCAAAGACGTTTTGCCATGTCGAACATTAAAGATTAACAGATTTTTTTTCTTTCCTTCTGATAAAATGCTGCTCAGTAGTTTACTAGCTTGCATGTTCCTTGGCAGGAAGTCTGCTTCTTTTCTTGGTCTCATTTGTATTTTAGTCTTTTTTGTCCTAGTGACGATTTTTAACAGATATTTCTTTAATACTGATTTTCAGTGATATAATTTTGCTGTGCCTAGATCTGATTGATAGCATTATTCTACTCCTGGTTCACTAAGCTAGTTGGCATTGTGGATTTGTATCTTTTCATCAAATTTAAAAACTTTCAGGACTGTCTTGAAAGTTATTTTGTTTCCTGAAGTGCTTTTCTTCTCTTTTTTCCAGAGTTCCAATGAAATTTCTGTTAGACTAAGTTCTTGCAAATCCTTTGTTCTCTGTTCTCTTATTGTTTCTCTCTGTCTCTGTCTTTCTCTGTCTCTCTGTCTCTTTCTCTCCTTGCTTCATTTTGGGTAATGTCTTGTTACATGACTAAATCTAATTATTTTTCTTCCACAGTGTAGACACTCTATTATTCTCTTGTCAATTATAATACCATTGTGTGAGATCATATGACTACATCTGTAGATATTCATTTAATACATTTTTGTCTTTTTTTATATAATCATTTTCATCACATTTTAAGAATATGAACATTTTACAGTAATTGTTCTATCATTTTTCTCTGCTACTTTTATCACATATGTCTTGAATAACTTCTCTTGACTGATTTTTCTGCTGGCTAAAGTCATATTTTTCTTCTTCCTTGTATACCATGTTCTGCTGGATACTAGACATCTTGGGTCCACATTGGGTCACTGAATTTGTCATATTTCTTCAAATGTTGTCTGGTTGTATTCTGATATTCAGTTAAGTGGTTTGGAATCTTTCTACACTTTCTTCCAAACTTGTTTGAGTATATCCAGCAAGCTTTTTATCTGAAGCTATTTTAGCCTAAATGCATGTAGGTTATATCCTTCAGAGGGTTTGGGCCAGAGCCCCAGGTGAATAAAATTAGTGTTAAGTTAGATTTCCCAGTTCCATGTGAATGTTAGAATCCCTCTCCAATGATCATTTTCTTTGAGTTAGCAAATTTTGATATTGTTCTCAGTCTCTCTCTCTCTCTCTCTCTCTCTCTCTCTCTCTCTCTCTCTCTCTCTCTCTCTCTCTCTGTGTGTGTGTGTGTGTGTGTGTGTGTGTGTGTGTTTGTATATGCTCAGCCAACAACTCAGGTAGCCTCAAGTTTACCTTATTAGAACTCCGTTTTGATAATCTCTTTTCATTATCACTATCCGTACCACAAATTCTAGACAACTGAACTGTTTTTCTGTGTCCTTGGTTTCCTAACTTCTGTGAGGCATTTGCAGTGGTCAGGCTCATATCAGTTACCTTTTCGTGGGTCTATGCTCCATTTCACTGACATTGAAAGCCATTGCTTCCTATGCCTCAGGAGTTAAATCTCTGTCTCACAAGCAGAAAATTCTGAGTTCTGAACCCAGGTCCCACATAAAAAGGCCAAGTGGAAAGGGCAAAGGGCAGTGTTCAGAATGATTCCTGAAGTCAACCTTGACCCTCCACAGGGACACACAGTGCCTTCGGATACACACACACACACACACACACACACACACACACACACACACAAACAATGAAGTTAACAAAAAATATTAAAAAAGAAAGTATGAATGAAAAAGGTATATGAAGTTCTTTATTAACAGATATTTTATTACCTTGTTACTGAATATCTGGTTTCAGTGACATTTGAGCATGCAGTGGTACAATAAAGTTGCAAGAAATTTAAACATCAATTCACTGATCAATGCTTAAATTACTTCTACAATATCATTGTCAAATAATTATTCAGTCCCAATTCTGGTACTTGAATGTGTAAAGTTACCTATTAAATCTTTGACTATCTTTACTATAGAGGTATTGACCATTTTTTAAAAAAACTCAGTATTTCTTTAAGAAGCAAACTTTAATATCATTTGTTCACTTGGAAAATGGTATTGCTTTCACAGTAAGGTCTTGTTTAAAATTGCCTCCTGATGTATTTTAGCTGCAGGATATTTGTACCTTTATATACGAGACTTAGCAAAAAGAGGTGTGTGTGTGTGTGTGTGTGTGTGTGTGTGAGAGAGAGAGAGAGAGAGAGAGAGAGAGAGAGAGAGAGAGAGAGAAAGGAGTGTTATAATTAATAGAATGACAGGTAACACATATTTTTCAAAATTTCAACATATTTTAGCCCTTTCAATTCCATTTATTTAGAAAAGCAAAATCAACTGATACATCTTTCATTTTCTTACTGCAAATTTCATTTTCTTAATTTATACTTGTATGATCTAGTTTGGTCCCTTTGACTTGCCATTCATGATCTAAATAAACTTGCATAGAATATTACAAACATTCCAGCATATACATATATATTTTATTTCAAATATAAACTAAAAGTTTTGTGATGTGGTATTATGCATGGTTATATGCACAGGAGATTTGTTTTTGCTGAAATAAATATGAATGTTGAAGATCATATTGCTTTTTCTCTTTTCCTCAATAATTTCTAACTAGGAAAATCGAGCAGAGTATTCAGCATTTTGAAAATATCACTTTCTATCAAAGATAAATTAATTTCTATAAGCACATAGTTAACTGAGTGGAAAAATGTGTTTGACTTGAAAAGTTAAAATTCAGTGAGTCAGAACCTAAAGCTCAGTGTACAAAATCTGAATGTATAATGATTTTATTATCATGTGAATTGGCTTTACATAGTCAAAGACATTTTCTTACAGTGTTTTCTATAATATTAGCACTATGTTAACAGAAAGATTAACAGATGTTAACTACAATCCATTCTATAGTGGGATTATTTTGTTTTCTGTTCATTTATCCTACAGGGATAAGGAACTGCATCCATTTGTCAGAGGCTGGATTTTCTAACCTTGGGTAAATCACAGTATCTCAGTGGCTTGGCTTTACCATTAGTGAAAGGAGATGCTAAGTTTTCTACACTCTGTGGCATTTCAAATTTTAACTATGCAATGAATCTGCTAACCATGCAACATATACAATGTACAATATACATTTATGGAGGTGATACCCAAGGAAAAGAGAAGAAAGGGTGACATGGGACTGAGAATCCTACTTGTGCTATTCACTGAGTTGTAATGAGCTCTAGGAAGACATCACACACACACACACACACACACACACACACACACACACACACACACCACCAAATATCTGCTGCCAGCACTTACAAAGAGCTGAGGAGTATGGGCCATTTCCTGAGGAACTATCTTTGAACAAGTCACAGGAAGGAGGAAGAACAAAGAGCTCATCTCTGGGACCACCAGGTAGTTTCCCTTTGTCTTTTGTCAGAATTTATCTGGAAGAAAGTCCTCCAGCAGTCCTTCTAAACATGACCAAACATTTCCCAAAATGCCAGAGAAACCAAACTCTGTGTCATGTGATGTGATATTCCAGCTTATTCAGGATAATCTTCAGTGCCCTGGGCTGTAGGAATGAGAGTCTGTCACTGCAGGGACTGAGTTGCAGTGGAGAGCTAAGATTCTCGCAGACACAGGATACCTAAAGGATGAGATTGTAAGATGCTCCAGCACCACACCTATGGCTCTCAGTTAATACTCACTCATTTGACTGTAGTACAAAAGGCAAAGCCACATCATAACAGTAAAGCTGAAAAAGTGGGATGTGACCTGGAAAAGCTGGCCTGCCCCAAAGCTGCTACAGGAGAATTTGTGGCCTGGCGATGCCCCAAATGCCCCAAAGCTGCAGCAGTGAAGTATCAAGGTCAGACTGCTCTAAGCTGGAAGAGTCATGACTTGAGCAGAGTCCTGTCTGCCTCCTCTCTTACAGATGAGATTGCCTATGCTTGACTTTGACTTCTCTTCAGAGTATATTGTATGCTGCATAGAAATCCACAGCCTCTGGGGCTGGAGAGGTGGCACAAGGGTTAAGCCTCTGCCTTGCAGGCAGAAGGTCCAGAGTTCGAATCTTAGACCCCATGTATAGACGCCAGGCAGAAGCGGGGGCGGCCTGCGTTTCCGGTCCTGTGAATCCCGGGGCAGAGTAAACAAGGAGGAGGTGGAGACGGTCCATGGTGGTTCCCGAAATTGCCTGTGGTTCTACACACACATACATACACACTCACATACACACGCGCACATAAGCACAATTGAATAAATAAAAAAAATTAAAGAAATAAATTTTTAAAAAAATCCACAGCCTCTCCATTTCCCTGTGTCCTTGGCACCTGCCGATGCAGTGTTTACTTGGTTTGTCTATAAAGATAAATGCTCGGGAAAGGACTGCTGCTGCCAGTCCTCATCCGGGTCTATACAGACCATGCAATAACACCTTTTTCTGTACTCTTGTTCCTTTTTCTTCATTATTGCATTGTTACCCCAACAGAGCACTGCCAGGTGAATTGTGGCTCTCACTGTCTGATAACTTTCTAAGAATTTCAAACCGAAACATTGGAAATGAAGATTATCTATCTATCTATCTATCTATCTATCTATCTATCTATCTATCTATCTATCTATCTATCTATCTCCCATGTATCACTATCTATAAATTTAAAACTAAAGGAAGAATATTGAACAGTAGACATAAAATCAATGCCAGTAGTTCCTGGAGCTATTTCAAACCACAAAACTGGGAAGGAATTATATTTTGTCTCATGGGTTCAACAGGTTCAGTCCATCATAGCAGAGAAGGTATGCTAAAGCAGAGAAGTTTATGCCATGTTGTTGAGGGAACAGATAAAGAAGAGGTCAGGTTTCTTCTTTTCCCTCCTTTAATTCTGTGCAAACCCTAAATCATGAATTAGATGCCCTCGTACATTCTGTCCTCTCTAGAAGCATTCTCACGCACAGTCATTGGTGCACTTCACCAAACTTCTAGGCAATTCTAAATCCAGTTAGACGTACAATGCAGATTAATCATCACAGCATCTCCTCAATATTCAAAAGCTTTCCTGAATCTTATTACCCTAGAAAGGTTCTACCATGAAAACAAAACGGGAAAAAACTATTGAGAGTTTTAGGAAGAAAGCATTATGAAATACTGTTCTGTAAGATGAAAGTCAATTTACTAAGGAAGAGTCCACATTGCTGGACAGGGTTCAGGGCTAAAATGAATGATTACAACATGGAGTGCATGCACTTAGCATAGCAACCTTTTCTCCAGTCATTTTGAGACATAGAAGTAGAGGACCAGAGAGTGTACAAGGAATTAGATGTACCTAAGATAAGGACTTGGCAATGATTAAAACAGCAGGGGAGAAGTCGGTGAGATTCATGAAATACTAGTTAGCTGCCCAAGGAGGTTAAAAACAGTGAATATATTAACAATTAAATTGAAGACTATGATAAATGTTCAACTCTGCAGACTGGGATTTAGGGACATGTAGCTCATGAAACAAAATCAGAAGTGACAGACCTAAGGATAAAATGGTTTCTTGAAAGTGATATTCTGTGTGTGATACAATCACCGAAGACTTGAAAGAAAATGGAGAAAGCTGTCTGAAAGCAAGTAGGGCTTAAACATACAGCTGATCAAACATGAACACTTCCACATATAGGTCACATTGTCCCGCAAGCGCATAATAATCCCAAAACAGTACCAAAAACTTCTGCTTGCATGGTCCCTCTTCAAACTCCAGAAGGGAAAAATTATATTCATCATTCTATTGTAGTCAGAGTTTATATCTAATTAAATTAAAGAACAGATTGAAAAGCTTAATATATTCCAATGTTCATATGGCATTGAAAATCCTTCAGTTAGCAGCTGTGTAAGTCAGCAGGAAATCAGGCAAAGTCAAGGAGGAAATGAATATTTAGAAGGGGAACTAACTAAGAGGCAGTTCTATTTCTAAAGCACCCTTACTGTTTACATGGACATGCTGCTAATTAAGGCATAAAATTAACAAATGATTATTATTTTGAGATATGGTGGCAATTAAAGCATCATTATTTTAATATGTGCATCTTTAAATTTTTATTTTACTATCTTTACAATCTCTGCTTTACCTTTATTCTCCAAAATTACTATCAGTTATTGTCATAATTGCTAGATTTGTGCAATGTACAAATGCAATTTACCTTTGAAACATCTCAAGAAAATGACTACAACATATGAGTGTGTGTATGTGTGTGTGTGTGTGTGTGTGTGTGTGTGTGTGTGTGTGTGTGTGTGCGCGCACGCACACCATGGCACACATGAGGAAAGCAGGGGACAGCCTTCAGGTGTATTTCCTTGACTCTCTACATTATTTGAAACTGCTGTGTTTCTTCACTGCTTCTGGGCAAGTCAGGCTGGCTGGACCATAAGCTTCGGACATTCTTGGATCTCCACCACACATGTGGCCTAAAAGACTTCTGGAATCATCCTGGATTGTTCTACCTCTTTATTGCTCTGTTTTAGGGTTTCCCAGGCTCTGTCTTCCAGGCCCAGAAATTCTGACAACCGCCATTTCCCCCTGGGTACTTTGACACGATATCTGAGATCCAAAATCAGATCTTTTTGTTTCTGAGGCAAATAGTTAACTCCTGAGCCATTTCTTTAGCCCCAGAATTCAGATCTTGTAATTAGCAAAATTTGCTATTTTTTTTCATTCATTCCTTTTTTGTTGAATTATTTTTTAAAGTCAAACACCTTGTAGTTTTATAGCTATGTATTTCATGATTGCAGACCCACTAACAAGGATTGCCATGTTTTATATAT
Organism: Typhlomys cinereus; assembly: GCA_023101885.1. NCBI lineage: Eukaryota > Metazoa > Chordata > Mammalia > Rodentia > Platacanthomyidae > Typhlomys > Typhlomys cinereus. The sequence goes on along the minus strand of JALPQD010000033.1, from coordinate 5,021,302 downwards.
AAGAAAAACTCACTTATTTTTCTTAATGTATGTTTATTAGTAATAGTAAAGGGAAAAATCAATTGGTAAATCAAGAAATCAACAAATTAAATTTTATTTTAGATAGTTCCAGATTTTTATGCAATTCTTAGGAATATTACAATACTATGTTATCCATTAATTGTCCAATATCCATTGCATGGCAATAGTTTTCAAATATAATACAACATTACAACTGGAATGTTATCTTTGGTGCATTTCTTTTACCACAAAATACATTGTGCAATAGTTAATCTTCATTCAGAAACACCTAGGAGATACATCCTAGATTTCTATGAAGGTATTTACAGAGAGATTCAACTGAGGAAAGAAGGACTGTCCTGAATGTGGGCAGTACCATAGTAGGGACTGGAATCTCTGATTAATTTAGAGAGAGAGAGAGAACAACCTAAGTACCCCAGCATTCATTTCTTTCTGCTTCCCTGTAAATATGGTCACCCTATCTTGAGCTGTCTCAATTTCCTTTCCATGCTCTGCCTTCCTTGCATGCTGCACTGTATCATTAACTGTGAGACAAAATGAAGTCTTCCTTCCTTAAGTTTCTTTGGTCAGGTATTTCATGCCAGCAACAAGAAAAGTAGCCAGTGCAGCTGTTTTCTGATAGGCATGTTCACTGCCCTCCTGTCTGTAGGCCTTCTGAAATCCATGGGAACCAATAATCTGCTTTCCGTTCTTATAATTGTGTCACTTCAAGATTGTGCTGGAAATAAACTCCTATCATGTGTCAGTTTGAGGAATTTCTTTCCTATTTATAAAGTCTTTGGAGATTTATGTGACTGATGAGTGTTCTCTTTCTTGCTATTGTTTAGAAACCTCCTACAGATATTCCATCGTTGGCAGTGAACCATTCACACACTGAAAAACAGGATTTGTTTCCAGTTAAGTCTTTGATATAAATCTGAGAACTCTTTGTCTAGAACTTGACCCTTACAGCTATGTTGAAGTAAAGAGTCAAAGCTAACTTCTTACATTGCCCCCCTACCGTTGTTCATCTCAGGAACCTTACTAGAAAAGTATTTAGTCTTTCTCCATAAAATATAATGCTTTGAGGCTAGAGAGGTGGCTCAGGAGTTAAGCCTCTGCCTTGCAGGCGGAAGGTCCTGAGTTCGGATCCTAGACCCCACGTATAGCCGCCGGAAGGAAACCAGGGCGGCCTGGGTTTCTGCTTCTGTTAGCGCGGAGCCTGTGAGTCCCAGGGCAGAGTAAACAAGGAGGAGGTGGAGGTGGTCCTTGGTGGTTCCTGAATTTGCTCGTGGTTCTACACACACACACATACACATACATACATACATACATACATACACGCACACACATGCATACACACATGCATACACATGCACACACGCACAATTTAATAAATAAAATAATTAAAAAATATATAATCCTAGCTGAAGGCTTATTCTCCATGGATGTCCTCAATCTTTATCAAGTATAGGTCATTTACACTTGTTCCTACATTTCTGAAAATAATTTTAGAAATAGAGGTTAAATTTTTTCAGATACTTTTCTTTTGACTGGTATAACCATGGGATTTTTTTCTACAGTAGATTTATGTTGATTTCTCTACCATTGAAACAGCCTTGCACTTATGGAATAAACCCTACTTGGTCTGTGTGTCTCATTAATTTTCTTTCTTGTTGTATATTTGTATGTCACATTTCACCAATATCTACCCTTGTATATCTTATTTGATTTATTCTATTAGCTTTGGGTTTATTTTACTTTTATTTTTCTATTCTTCTTTTATTTTTCTTTTATTACCATAATTTTGTATTTTTCTTTATCTGAGGGACTGGTTTATCAATGGAGACTTTTCTTCTTTTCTGTATATTATTTGTGTTAGTTGCTTTTCCAGCGCTTATCAAGCACACAAGACAATAAATTTACAGAGAAAAAAGTTTCACACTGGCTTACAGTTTTCAAAATGTTAGTCTGTGTCCTATTGGCCATCTATCTCTCTGGGCTGTGGCAACACATGGTGGGAACACAAGGCAGCACAAAGTCTTTTAACTTCATGGCTGGCATGATGGTTAATTTTCATTGTCAGGTTCTGGGGATTTAGGATCATGTAAGAGACACACCTCTGAGTGTATCTGCAAAGATATTTCCAGAGAGGTCTAGCTAAGGCAGGAAGACCCACTTTGGATGTGAGAGGCACAGCACATGGACTTGTGTCCTAGGTTGAAAACAAAACAAAGAAGAAGAAGGACTGAGCACTAGTAGTCATCTTTCACCGTTTCTTGACCAGGAGCAGCGTGACCAGATGCTTCGGCTTCATACCACCGTGACTTCCTCACCATAATGAACTGCATGGCCTCAAACTGTGAACCAAAATAAATCCTGCTGTCCTGACTTAGTTTAATATTTCATTACTCTAGGGCTGGAGAGATGGCTCAGGGTTAAGACTCTGACTTGCAAGCAGAATGTCCTGAGTTTAGATCTCAGGTCCCACATAGAAACACCAGGCAGAAACGGTGGCAGCCTGTATGTCCAGACCTGGAGGACACAGCCTGGGCAATCCCAGAGTGAAGCAAGGACGTAGAAGCCATCGAGGATGATTCCCGAAGTCACACTGTGCCCGCTGATACACACACACACACACACACACACACACACACACACACAATAAATAAATAAATAAATAAATAAATAAATAAATAAATAAATAAATAAATAAATATTTCATTACTTTAATAAACGCTTGCTGCAGACGATGTAGGGGAGCGAGGGATTTATTCTTGCTCACAAGTAGAGGTTTCAGTTGCTGGTGATGGCAGGAGAGTTACCAGTAGAAGGAAGGAACTGGGCATACCATATCCACAGCAAAAGCAGAAGATCAAGGACCAGTGCTGCTCTCTGAATTCCTGTAAAACAACCAGATTTCTCTCTGTCTTGATCCACTTGCCCTGGAAATGGTACCCCTAATTGGGACACCTCCTTAAATTTCAGTGTTTTGTCATAGCAATGAGGAAAGTAATAAATGCATCTGGAAACAAAAAATGGAGAGAAAAGGTTGACATGGATCCCACTGTTGCTTTTAAGGATATTTTCCCAATATCCTGAAAACCAGCCATTGGGCTCCATCTCCTCATCCGTCCACCACCTCTTACACCAAGATGAGAACTCAGCCACTACTACTCCATGGTCCTTGGAGGACAATCTAAACTCTAGCGGCATTGCCCTTCCAGCATTTCAGCAGCTTCTCACAACTTGTTATATGCATCAGCGCTGAATTCTCATGTAGTTCAAGGTCTACTTTACTAAGTTTTATGGGTTTTGACTCATATGACATATAAAAATGTTTTGTTTAGTTTTCAAATGTTTATACTTTTTCTTGCCACTTTATGGGTCTTGATTTTCTGACTTTTTTCCCCTGTGATTAGAAAACACATTTTTTGACTTAATGTCTAAATTTGTTGAGACTTACGTTGTGACCAGGATGTTTTTTTTTAAATTAATACCCTCTATTCATTGTGGTCCTCAGTATAGTTCAAAGCTCTCAATTAAATCCTTAGAGTTGACGATGCAGCCAAAGTTTGTATTTCTACAGATTTTTTGTCTAGTTCTGAAAAGTGAGTTCGGCATGTGCATTTGTGGATATGTTTATTTTTCCTTCCATTGTTTTTGTGTTAGATAGCATACATAACATTTTATCATAGCCTACAATTAAATTTTTATCACTTTGAATGAAGTATAGAAATTACATTTAGGTCCTGTTCTTTCTCTTTATTTATAATTAAATTATTTATATTATTTTACAATTTGTATATAGTTATAATTATAAAGCTTTACTTATAATTAAATTGTTCAGTATTTTACAAACATTTATATTAATATTACATAGCATAATTTCATTTCAAACAACAAATAAATTATGATCCAAGAAAGGATGGGAAAAATGTCTAATTTAATCACATTTTTCTTCTCATGTTTTTTCTTCCTCATTAATGTTCTGAGATTTTTCTTTTATCATGTTATCTGTGTCTGAAGACCTTCTTGTAGTAAGTAATTTAGATGTATTCTACTGGAAACAAATTCTCTTAGTTTTCCTATTTTGATTTCCCTTTCACTTTTGAAGTATATTTTTACTAGGAAGTCTCCTATGTTTGGCAAATTTCTACTTTCAGCACTTACAAAATATTGTGCTGCATCTTTTCTCTCTCTGTCTTTATTATTTATTTATTTATTTATTTTTTCCACTCATACAAACATTTTTATTTTTATTTATTTATTTTTCATTTTTTATTTTTTATTTTTTCCACTCATAAAAAGTTGATAAGTATCCCATTCCCCTTCCTCCCTCCTCCCCTCCCTGGATGCTCCCTCTCCCACTTCTTCCTCCCCTTTCCCCTTTCTTTCTCTCCTCCCTCCCCTTCTCCCAGTGTCACCCCCCCCATTCCTGGAGCATCCTTTAGTGTGTCTGTCAAACTTCCCTCTGGGTCCTCCTCTCTGATGAGGCGTAAGGACTCAGTAGCATTGCTGAGAGCTCTTTTTTTGTGTGTGTGTTCCCCTTTAGCATAGGAACACTATTGTGGTTGTTAATCCCTTGCCTCTAAGGATCCTAGTGTCTGTGATCCATACTAGACTTTGGGGGTTCAATGATATGTTGGTCATTGCACAGGTCATGCAAAGTCCTATTTTGATTACTTTGACCCTAACTTGTATGGAGTATCTTGCATATCATTGCTCCTCTCCATCTTTAGATTCTTACCGCCCCCTCTTCCGCAAATTTCCCTGAGCTTTAGGATGGGGAGAGATTAGGCTGGTCTGGTTACAGGTGGTTGATGTAGAGTTTCTGATTTTCTGAATTATGGTTTGTTCATTTTTTTTTCAGTTTTGCTGTTCCTGCACCACCCTTGGCTCCATCCTGATGGGTATTGGATGTCACCCCTTGGCCAGAGATAAAAGGCTGTTAAAATAGAGTCTTATTATAAAAGTACATTCATTCAAAGGTAGATTGAATAAGAGTAGGAGACTGCAGTGAGGGGGAGGGGTCAATCTCTTATTTGCAGGATGGTTACCTTTCCAAATGCCCAACAGTTGACTAGTGGGTAAGGAAAATATGGTACATTTATACAATGGAAAACTACTCAATCATCAAAAATGATGAATTAACGAAATTTGCCAAGAAATGGATGGAATTAGAAAAGATTATATTGAGTGAAGTATCTCAGACACAGAAAATTTTTTTTGTATTTTTTTTATTAAAAATTTAATTATACATTTTAAAATTTTTTACCAGTTCCCTCCCTCCCCCCTCCTCCCCCTCCTCTTCCCCCAGTGCCTCCCCCCCAATTCCCAGAGAGTCCTTTATTGTGTACGCCTAACTCTCCACTGGGTCCTCCTCTCCGATGACATATAAGGACCCAGTGGCATTTCCATAAGCCCTTTCTCTTGTTCCCCTTAAGCATAAGATCACTACTATGGCTGTCAATCCCTTGCCTCCAGGGGTCTCGGTGCCCTTAACAGATGCTAGACTTTATGAGGGCAACAGTGCGCTGGACATTGCGCAGGGCATGCAAAGTCCCATTATGATTGCTTTGGCCCCAACTATTGTTGAGAATGTTGCAAATCGTTGCTCCTCCCATCCTTTTGCTCTTACAATCTTACCGCCCCCTCTACCGCAAATGTCCCTGAGCTCCAGGATGGGGAGAGATTAGGCTGTCCTAGTTCTATGAGACACAGAAAATTAAGTGTTGTATGTACTCCCTAATAGGTGGATCCTAGTAACAAATCCACTTAGTGACACACTCAAAGATAAATCTCTGTAATACTTACAGTAATTGCAAAGATTATAAGCAGGGAGGGAAGGGGAAGGAGGGCCCCGCCAGAAACAAAGAGAGAGGGGATCATACTACAGCAGAGAAAATAGGCCACCATCAAAGGCTGCAAATAAGTAATGAGACATCTGGTTAAGCTCACAGACTTCCCTTCCTGGTCACTTGGGGTATGATCTCACCACACAGTGAGGTCATAAAGTCTATCTCTGTCTTATATGTGATTTAATATGTGATTTATGTGATTTAAATATATAGTGATTTAATTTTTTACTTTATATATGTAAAAGAGAAATGTATGTTTATCCCTAGTACTTGGAATAGTGAAATGTCATTTTTAAGTCCAAAATAACACTAGTTAATACTACATATTAAGCTTTAGGATATATATATATCCTAAAAGCCCTTGATGAAAACTTAATCACGTATTTATAGTTTAAAAAGGAAGGGGCTGGAGAGACAGCACAGGGGTTAAGCCTCTGCCTTGTAGGTGGACGGTCCTGAGTTCGGATCCTAGACGCCAGGCAGAAGTGGGGGCGGCCTGCGCTTCTGGTCCTGCTAGGGCGGAGCCTGTGAATCCCGGGGGCAGAGTAAACAAGGAGGAAGTGGAGGTGGTCCATGGTGGTTTCGGAATTCGTCTGTGGTTCTACACACACGCACACACATACATACACACACAGGCACATATACACACACATGTATACACGCACAATCGAATAAATAATAAAAAAGAAAAAATTTTTTAAAAAAAGGAAGGTGGATATGATTTCTTCTGGGATGATCAATGGCAACAGGTCTACTTGTACCTTTCACCAGAAAACTGGGCCAATACTAAGATAATAAACTCTATTTTTCATAGAACCTGAGATTTTAGAATTAACGTGAATAAACATGAAGATTATGTGTTTCCTATTTAGGTTAGTTGTTGGCTTTGCTAAGGACTCTGCTCTGCACTTAGGCCAGCTGACATTAAACACCGGCAACAACCACAATTATTTACACTGATGCGCTGGCCTAAGATACTTTGTATTCAGCTATTTATCAAACACAAGGTTCAGATAAGTCAAAGAATGTGTTTTCTAATCACAGTGGAAAGAAGTCAGAATAAGTTTCTGAGCAGGAATCCTCACATGGATTTTTAATTTATGAATGAAACATGCCCACTGTCAATTTGAAGTAAACAATTCTTTTGTGTTATTTGTATTCTATTTTACAATAAATACATTTCTAAGATATGGTTGCTAGAACACCACAAGTACTTCATTGATTGAATAGTAATAGAGTGAAACAGTTACCATGTCATGATGTAATCTCTTCATTTTCCTGATTCCCCATTCTCGGGAAATGTGGTGTTTATTTTTTTAATTTTTTAATTTTTCTAGTTTTATAAATGTAATGGAGTGGTTGTTCCCACCTCCTTCCTCCTCCTTCTCTCCCCACTTCTTCTCCCTCCTCTTCTTCTACCCTCTGTGGCAGATTAAGTGGCCCTTCCTTAGGTAGACCCATTGATAGGGAGGGGCACTTTCCTTAACCTGTAGAATTCTGGCGTCTAAAAGGTTCCACCTTCATTTAATTACTTCTTGAGTTCTTTGTTAGTCTACAGGGGAATGTGGATATGCAACCCACAGAGCAGTTCTGGTGAGGATAAGTCCCACTGCAGTAAGTTCCTGTTTGCACAGCCCTGTCTTTACTGGAATGCCTGATCTAATGTGAACCTCCCCACCTTTAGACTTTTACAATCTTAATTCTCCCTATTCTGCAAGATTCCTTGAAGCCACTTTAAATTTGTTTTATACTTCTTGCAATAATTGATAAGATGGAAATCACTTTCAAGAAAATATTTCCGTCCTCTTGGAGACAGAAGGTCACATTAACACATTGTTCCATTAGGGCACATACATCAACTGTGAGAAAAAGTTACAAACTGCTAGGAAATTCTGTCTCATTGCAAATCTTTTTTAAAAGCATTTTAATTGATGAGTCTATCACTAAAAGATGTTATAGATATTAGTTATTGAACTTTATTAAGTATCAGAGGGAAATATTTTAACTCCATTTTCTAACTTTGTAGCTCAAGTCTAGGTAAAAATTTCAGAATGACATCAGTAATTACTGTAATGATTTATAGATTCTCTAAGGAATCTTTTACTTAAGGAGAACTTGGAAAGCACCATTTTAAATTTTGATCCCCAAACCTACTAGCTATAGTCACACTTACACCAGTATGTAAGAGAACAAATATAGTCTTATAGCACTGTTTTTTGGTGAGTCTTTTTAAATGTCTTTTTAAAACTATTTACTGAGAGAGAGAGAGAATATACATATTCATGCTGAGAGAGAGAAAGAATGTGTATATTAACTTTATATTCCCATCAATTCTTGAAATATTAGTGGATGTAGACACAGAAGCCAATAAATATTGGCAGTATTTTGTATTCCAAAGTATTATTGCTTATATTGAGAGTGAATTCCTCAAATTCTAAGTAAGCTCTCCTCAAGTTAAAGAAACAATAAAAAAGAAGATTGTATCCTAAAGTGGATTCATTTTCTTTAAAAGAACAGCCTTGACAATGGAAGAGCACAATGAAGAATGCTATGACTTTGAACTCGCCAATGATGTAGGGTTTGTCATAATAGAAGTTCTGCCAAATTCCCCTCTCTCTCTCCACAGGATGATGTGTCTACACAGTCATTTGCCAGTGTTACTTTGACATTCTGTTTATTTTCTCAGCTAGTTCATCCTTGCTTCACAAATTATACCAAGACGACTGAGTCACAAGCTTATAATTTTCTTCTGCTTGGTCCTTGAAGGCTCCTTAGGATCCTTTCTCTCTATACCTGTACTTTTCATTGAATATAAATGGACTTTAGATTTATAAATAACCCCATCAGCACTGAGCACTGCCTTCAATTACTGACAGGCTGTTGTTCTGAAGGCACTCACGCTGAGCCCGCATGCTGGTAGCATCGACAAATCTTTTCCTTTTAATGCACTCAGGATATATATATATATGTGATTCTGGTACAAATCCTCTTAAGGAAGGATCAAAAATTAACATTGTACCTACTCCTTGGAATGAAGACAGCTAAGTAGTCATAATAAAGGGATTGTTACTAATTACAGTCATTTGGGCAAAAACAATGTTGAGTGTCTTATGTACATTTTTTAAAATTTTCTATAAATGATGACAACTTTCAATATTGCTACAGAAAGCACTAGAACTGCCTAATTTAGCATAATTTGCAAACCACAGGAAAGATGTAATTATTTAATGAAAACCATTACTGAAGTTCAAAGGTCTCTTTCATTTTAAACTTTCTCATGAACAATGTCCAGTTATTGTAAAGTTATAACATATCTAATTCGTAGGAGAACTAGAACACAATTTCTCGCAAACACCAAAACTAGAGAAATGTATATATTGGTCCTGAAGCTTGGAAGAGTTGTTTCCAATTAGGTTCAACTTCAGCCAATATTTGGTTGTTATTTTATAGATAAAACAAAATTGAAAGTGAATGTTAGTGATACACTCATAGGCCTCCTTCAGGAAAAAGCAGCATAGCAACGTAACCATCTATAAATAGGAGAAATAGTTGTGGACAAGTATTTATGCAAAAATCAAGGGTCATGAAATGAAAGAAGGACTAAAAGTAACCCTGCCAGCAATACACAAGTGTTACCAGGTCAGAACAAGTGTCTGAGATGTGAGGTAAAGGGAGCCATTGCTAAATCTTGGGCCAGATATCACCCAGGAATATTTAAGGACTGCTTAAGCTTTATCTTCTTGGAAAAAATCATTTAGAATACAAAATCACAGATCATAATCTTAATTTTTTTTTATGTTTTCATCAGTGGTTTTATTTTTTAATACATTTTTTATTATTATTTCAGCTCATACAAATTTAATAGGTACACCAGTTCCCTCCCTCCCTCCTCCTCCCCCCCAACCCCTTGGTCCCCCTCCCCTCACTCCTCCCTCCCCATCCCTCAGTGCCTCCCCCCCAATCCCCGGAGAATCCTTTAATGTGCATGCCTCACTCTCCTCTGGACTCTCCTCTCCGATGACGTACAAGGAACCAGGGGCATTTCCCTGAACCCTTTCCTGTGTTCCCCTTAAGCATAGGAACATTCTGTGGCTGTCAATCCCTTGCCTCGAAGGATCTTGGTGCCTTTAGCAAATGCTAGACTTTGTGGGGTCAATAGTGTGTTGGACATTGCGCAGGGCATGCAAAGTCCAATTATGATTGCTTTGGCCCTAACTTATGTGGAGTATCTTGCATATCATTGCTCCTCCCATCCTTGTGCTCTTACAATCTTACCGCCCCCTCTTCCGGAAATTTCCCTGAGCTTCTGGATGGGAAGAGATTAGGCTGGCCTAGTTCTAGGTGGTTGATATAGAGTCTCTGAAGTTCTGGATTGTGGTTTGTTGATTTTCTTTTGCAGTTTTGCTGCTCCTGCAATGCCCTTCACTCCATCCTGATGGGTATTGTATGTCACCCCCTGGCCAGAGATAAAAACCTGTTAAACTAGAGTCTTGTTATAAGAGTATATTCAAAGGTAGATGTAATAAAAGTAGGAAACCGCAGTGAGGGAGGTGTCAATCACCCATTTGCAAAATGGTTACTTTTTATCTGCCAGACTATATGCCCTCCCCTTCTGGTGAGATCATACCCCCTCAGTTCCAAGTTATTTTTTGTAGCTATGATGAGTGGGATTGATTCTCTCATTTCTTTCTCAGGCTGTGTTTCTGATATATAGAAATGCTACTGATTTTTGTATATTGATTTTGTAACCTATCACTTTTACTGAAATTGTTTATTAATTTGAGTAGTTTCTTGGTGGAATCATGTGAGTCTCTCAAGTATAGCATCATATCATCTGCAAATATAGATATTTTGACTTCTTCCTTATTTGTCTGTATCCTTTTTATTTCCTTCTCTTCCTTCTAGCTAGGACTTCAAGCATAGTACTGAGCAGGAATGGTGAGAGTGGTCAGTCTTGTCTCATTCCAGATCTAAGTTGGAATGCTTCAAGTTTTTCCCCATTTAGCATGATGTTTGCTTTAGGCTTGTCATATGTAGCCTTTTTCAAGTTGAGATAGGTCCTCTGCATTCTTGTTTCCTCCAAAACTTTTATCATGAAGGGATGTTAGATTTTGTCAAATGCCTTTTCTGCATCCATTGAGAGGATCATATAATTTTGGTGTTTGAGTCTGTTAATGTGATGAATCACATTTATTGATTTACATATGTTAAACCATCTTTACATGCCTGGTATGAACCCAACTTGATCATGGTGTATGAACCTTAGGATATATTTTTGGATTCAGTTTGGTAGTATTTTATTCAGGATTTTTGCATCTATATTCATTAGTGAGATTGGCCTATAATTCTCTTTCTTTAATGTATCTTTGTTAAGCTTTGGAATATCAGACTTATAATGACTTTGTAGAAAGAGTTTGGGAGTATTCCTTCTTTCTCTATTTTATAGAATAATTTGAGGAGTAGTGGTATTAGTACTCTTCAACTTCCCTTCTTTTTATGCAGACCAGGACCCCAAAAGACTTTTATGGTGGGATTTTGCATTATGTCCCACCATAATTAACCAAATCAAGATATGCTCAGAGATTAGCCTAAGCTAGATAATCCCTCATACATAGTGCCCAGAGACTTGTCCTCTAAGTGGTTCTAGATTTTGTCAAGTTGATGAAATTAACCATCACAAATTGTACTTGATTGTAAATTCTATTTAATTTTCCAAAAACAGAGGAGAAGCTTGTTTTTCTTCAGTGCTTAGGAAAGAAATATTTGGTATAATTTGTTTGCTCAGAAGAAAGTGTTCTACATGAGAAAACACAATATTGTCATGGCAATATGTCAGAAAAATATCACAAATAAAATAAAATTGTAATGTAAATTTCTCTTTTTTGTATTTATGAAACATCTTTGCAAGAAAGCAATAAATATAAAATAATTTTGATTTAATTATACTTCAAAATTTTCATAAAAAGAAACTCTGATCACATATCAGGTAATATATTTCCTTTTTAATCTTGGAAAAATCTCACATTATGTAAGTAGCATGAATAGATCACTTTACATTGTTTCATGGAGAAATAACAGAATACAATATATAGAAATATACTATAAAACATGTGTATTGCATTGGGATAAATAGCCTAATGTCTAAATAACCTGAAAAATACTGAGTTTTTTCATTCCGAGAGTACTTTATCTATTGAAAACCATTTCTTTTATGATATAGTATATAGGTCTATTGATATAGCTCAATAGTAGAGCACTTGTCTAGCATTCACAAGACCTCAAGTTCAATTTAAAAAAAATTCTACAATACTAATTTTATTTCTTATGACAGCAAGGGGTTCACAGAATTTGCCTCTTTAGTGACTATTGTTTTGCAAGTATAATTTCTCTGTTAGAAAACTGGGACTTTTTTATTAATCTACCAATCTCAAGTAATAGAATATTTTCATTTTCAAAAGGGAGGTAATACTCTTGATGCTAAAATAAATGTTTATTTAACTAAAGTAATGTTGCTTACTCATGGGAGTTGGTATTTATAAATGGATTTGGATATTTTGTCCAAGAAGAAAATTCCATAATTTCATTCTAAGTTCCTAATAACAGGAAGCAACACTCCGATCACATAAATTTCATTGGGTGAAGATCTTGTCAATACCCTGCCCAAAATCCAGAGCACAAGGCAAAGCCCTTACTCGCAAGACTTTTTTTAACCCCAGGGCTGTGCCACCTTGGGGGTGTGCAGCTCATCTGCAGAGATTCAGCATCCCTGGGAACCAATAAGAAAGCAGGAGCTGGTAACCAGATGAGTGTCTTCATCACACATGCGTAATTTCTTAGCAGAAATGAGCCCCAGTTGCCCATGGTTGAGCATTGGGTTGCTTCCTTTCTATGTTGTGCCCTGTCATCTCTGTTGCTTGAAGGGAGCACTGTCCACATATTTAAAGACAAACATTATTTTATCTCAAGTTGTGATGTGTCTCTACTTGCTTTTCATGCAATACTGCTACTTTTAGTTCTTTTAAAAATGTGTGTGTCGAACATGTTCATAGCAGCACTGTTTACAATAGCAAAGTCATGGAATCAGCCCAAATGTCCAACAGTTGACGAGTGGATAAGGAAACTGTGGTATATCTATACAATGGAGTACTACTCAGCCATCAAAAATGATGAATTACTGGAATTTGCCAGGAAATGGATGTCATTAGAAACAATTATATTAAGTGAAGTATCCCAGACCCAGAAAATTAAGCAACGTATGTACTCCCTAATATGTGGCTCCTAGTACCAAACCCACCCAGCCCACCTAGAGACAGTAATTCCAAGGATTATGAATAGGAGGGATGGGGTCGGAGGGCCACACCAGAAACAAGGAGAGGAGGGACCATGTTACAGCAGGGAAAATAGGCCTCCACCAAGGACCCAAATAAGTAATGAGACATCTGATTAAGTTCACAGACTTTCGTTCCTGATCATTTACTACTGAGGGGGTGTGATCTCACCAGAAGAGGAGGGCATATAGTCTGGCAGATAAAAAGTAACCATTTTGCAAATGGGTGATAGACCCCTCCCTTACTGTGGTTTCCCACTTTTATTACATCTACCTTTGAATGTGCTTTTATCACAAGACTCTAACAGCTTTTTGTCTCTGGCCAGGGGGTAACATACAATACCCATCAGGATGGAGTGAAGGGCATTGCAGGAGCAGCAAAACTGCAAAAGAAAATCAACAAACCACAATCCAGAACTTCAGAGACTCTATATCAACCACCTAGAACTAGGCCAGCTTAGTCTCTCCCCATCTTGAAGCTCAGGGAAATTTGCGGAAGAGGGGGCGGTAAGAGTGTAAGAGCAAAAGGATGGGAGGAGCAATGATATGTAAGATAATCCATACTAGTTAGGGCTGAAGCAATCATAATTGGACTTTGCATGCCCTGCGCATTGTCCAACACACTGTTGACCCCACAAAGTCTAGCATCTACTAAAGGCACCAAGATCCTTGGAGGCAAAGGATTGGCAGCCACAGAAGTGTTCCTATACCTAAGGGGAACACGGGAAAGGGTTCAGGGAAAGGCCACTGGGTCCTTGTACGTCATCGGAGAGGAGGGCCCAGAGGAAAATCAGACATGCACAAGAAAGGACTCTCTGGGAATTGGGGCAGGAGGCACTGGGGGATGGGGAGGGAGAGGGGTGGGGAGGGGGAGTAGGGGGTACGGGGGGAGGAGGAGGAAGGGAGGGAACTGGTGTACCTAGTAAGTTTGTATGAGCTGAAATAATAATAAAAATGTGTGTGTGAGTGTGTGTGTGTGTTTGATATATGTGTATATATGTGTGTGTGTGTGTGTGTGTGTGTGTGTGTTTTCTGTGTATACTTTGTAAGATGTGGTTACCCTCACCCATGCACACACACAGAGCAGGGCAGTGGATGTCTATGTATTACACTCTTGCCTCACTGCCTTTCTCTCTCAGTGAACTGAAACCTTGCCATTTCAGCTGAGATAGCTGGCTGAGATTTCAGGATCTGCCTGTCTCTAACCACCAATGCTAAAATTAAAGAAACACGTGATACCTCAGCCCCTACTTTTAATTCCTTTAATTGGATTTTAAATCATTTACCTGTATTAATTGATCTTTTATTCAATAGATCTCTAATGTCACCTGTCAAGTATAACAAATGCTTACAGATGTTGTGATGTTCCCTTAAAGAAGCCAATTACAGACACTATGATGTTCCCTTAGAGAAACCATTTTAAACAGAATTACTATACATAATAACACTTTATGAAATAATTGTTTAAATTTCAATTGAATAAATATTCTTGCTCATTTATAGATCAGAGAGATAATGAAGCATTTTGTTTAAAACTGATTTTATCCCCAAACTTAGAATATTTTCCAAAGCATAGAGTCCCTCAGTCCTGCTGATTCATAACACCTGGGCTTTGTAAACCTTACGCGTTCATCTGTAAGAATGTTCTGCTTAAACTCAAAATCCCAGTGACATTACTGAGGCGTTGTGACCACCTTTTGTAAAAACATGTAGATTGCAACATATTTTATGAGCAAAACTTAATAAGGAAACTCCCAGCCATTTGTGTACTTTTTAAATTTTTTTCACTCCACCTTGCACCAAGTAGACTTACATAAGTATTTTCCCTGTAGTTATTTTTGTGGATGGAGCGGAAGGATACTAAGAGAAAGAAGAAGAGGGCGTGCATGTGGATGTTGGAATACAAATTTCAAAAGATGGCTCTCTCTTTCCATCAGAGAGGCTCCATGGATTGAACTCCTGTTGCCAAGTTTGCCCACTGAGCCATCTCACTGGCCCTTCAACTACTGAAAATCACTGTAGATTCACATTCCATCGAACCATGTATTTTCTTGTTTTCCTCAGAGGAAGCTTGAATTATTTCTTCATGTAGTCAAGTAGAAGAGAGAATGGGACAAGGGTTGGCCTTGACGTTGTTAGCCCCCTTCAGCTTCAGTGAATAATCTGTTCTTGCAGCCGACAGTAAGTAGTTCCCTGTCTCCATGATGTCTGCAGTGCCATAAACTACCTTCTGCCAGCCGTGCCTTTTCCATCATAAAGGACTTAATCTCCCCTCTGGAACTGTAAACTGAATAAACCTCCACTTTCTTCCCTTAAGTTGTATGTGAGTGTTGTCCCACAGCAGCAGAAAGAGTAGCTGGTACACCTTGTGTTGCCTGAAAAGAATAAATGTTTTCAGGGGAAAAAATACCCCTGCAACTGCATTCATACCTTCAACAATAAGGTAATGCTTTTCTGATTTTTTTGTGTTGAATCAAAATGAATTCTTAGCTCAAAGACTCCAGCAACATTTTCATTAAGTAGAAAAGCCTAAATCCTATGTAAATGATTGGATCCTAATAGAGCTGTGAAAAGCCAGTTTCTTGAGGATTGCTGACTTCTGTAAATTTAACAGAAGTAAAACTTGTGTCTGAATGTCAATGACAAAAACACTGCCATCATATCAATGGTCAAGCAACATTAGGAGGAAATGTGTTATCCAGAAAGTAATTCTATAAGAAAAAGTCTTTCTAACTCACCAGCAAAGTGGATCCCACATGGGGAGGCACATGGTTTTCTTGGCAATGTGTGCATAAAACATTGAAATATGATGGGTTTGAGGAAGACAAGGCATGGGAACACTCAGTGCAGTCTGAGCACCAGCAGGAGGAAAGACAACAGGCACCAAGGAAAGTTGTAGAATTCCTTAACTTTAAAAGGTTTAGAATTTGAGCCCAGCCCATTTATACCAAGATAAAAATCTAAGTTTTATGTAAGAAGTTAATTCATTGTTTATACTGTTATTATATTAAGACCTATCATAATCTAACACAGTTCAGAAATGAAAGTCGAGAATAAATCATGCTTATCTTCTTTTAAAATGTCACACAGGTTAACTAATCATAGCAAGAAATACTTTTTACATATTAACTAAATTCCATTGTACTAGGAAAGAATTTAAATAGAAAGCTGTGATGTGCATTACCATGTCTTTCTATTTTTTGGAACATTTGAATGTTCATTGGCATGGGGGAAATCGCAAGATACAATACAAAATGTCATATGAAAATGCCTTTTGATGTAGTAAAGGTCAGTTTCTGTTTGGTGACAGCCATGAATTGGCTTTTCACGTAACCACTTACGTATATAAGTTATTTGATCTTTAGAACAACAATACATGAGCTATTTATTTCTTCATTTGGCAAAGGAATACAGGTAGCCAGAGAAGTTAGAATTGCAACAGGGCCCCTTAGGAATCTCCTTGTCGAGCCCACTTCCCTCTCCTATGATGTGCCTCAGATCCCCTCTCTTAAGAATGAGCAGAACCTCTGAACCTGGTGAATCATGGTTGTAATTAGGTTAGTGATTAATTGGTTAATTAAGTTGCTAATTAAAAGATAGGAAATATTTGATGAGAGTCCTTAAAAGGGACTGTCAACTTCCCAAAGGTAGATTTGAAAACTGAGAAACACTGTGATTGGCACATGCCAAAGACCTGATACTCACCCTTGAAATAACAACAGTCAGTTCCAAACCAGCAGAATGAAGACAGTAAGCACTTACTTTACACAACTGCAAAGGAAACAATTCTGCCTGTACCCAGTAAGTCTGGAAGGGATCCCAGAACCTGATCTTGGAAGCAGCACACCGAAGTCCCCCTTGATCACCCTGGATCATCCTCAGGAGAGAACACAGCCAACCAGTGTTGGGACACAAAACACCAAGAAACCCTAAAATGCTATGTGGGCTGTCCTAATTCATTTCTTTCATAAACAGAGACTCAGAGCAATCTGGATGTTCAAAGAGCACCTCCTTATGTGGTGAGAAACATCAGGCAATATATTAAGAACAAACAGGAAGTTTGACCGTTAATCTTGGCTTGTCTTCTGTAAAGTCAATGGACGTTACTGAGATCTCTGAGGCCAGAGGCCTGGGCAGAACACTGGCTGTGATCCTGAATACTGAGTGCCTCTCCCTAGCTCTACTAGATTCTCTGCTACAATTTCCTTTCAAAATGTAGTGACAATTGGTAAAAGAATAACTTCATAGTCACAATGCATGTAGAACACATAGAAATGTAACCAGACAAATATATATAACTTACCACACTATAATATTTTATTCCATTCAATTGCTGATGGAATTGAAGTTGTTTCAATGATGTGATGAGTATGTGACTAGTTATGTATATTGGTCAGGGCAATGGATCCAACAAAATTAATAGATATCACATTGGCTTATACAATAGGGTCCTATACAATGGCTGCCCTTGCACTGGAGAAGATGAGAATCTGGTTGCTGATTAGCTCATGAAGCCAGATATCTCAGCAACTGCAGTGTGGTGTTGAAGATCTGGAGGATCCTGGAGAGTCACAGGTTCACATTGGAAGGTGTGACAAAGGCAGGGACAGAGCACTGCCAGGGAGCCTGAACTCCCATTTAACTTGGGATAAGCACCCCCCACCCCACCCCACCCCCACACACCACTTCTGTTTAAGCACTTGCCAGCTTAGATTCTTTGCCTACACATTCTGTGCTTACACACTCCTAACAATATACCTAACAACCACAAGACCCCTCCCCCACCTTCACTGAGCTTCATGTATACCCTTCTTTAGATAATGGAATATGTTTCTCCTCTGTTCATATGCATTCCCAATATATTAGGTATAAAGAATAGGGAAGCAGGGCCTACCAAGTAGCTCCATAGATAAGGCACATGTTTGCAATCTTTAACAACCTGAACTACATTCCTGGAAGCCCATTTGGTGGAAGAAAAGTTGTTCACTGATCACTACCCATTATGTACCATGGAATATATTCTCTCTAATATATTCTCTCACTCTCTTTCTCTCTCTCTCACTCTTTTTTTAGTCTTTTTTTATTCAATTGTGTGTGTGTGTGCGTGTGCACATGTGTGTATGTATGTATGTATATGTGTGTAGAACCATGGACGAATTCAGGAACCACCATGGACGCCTCCACCTCCTCCTTGTTTACTCTGCCCTGGGCTTCACAGGCTCCGCCCTACCAGGACCAGAAACGCAGGCCGCCCCACTTCTGTCCGGCCTCTATACATGGGGTCTAGGATCCGAACTCAGGACCTTCTGCCTGCAAGGCAGAGGCTTAACCCCTGAGCCACCTCTCCAGCCCATCTCTCACTCTTTTTTTATCCTTCTTTATCCACCCCCCCATCACAATGTCAATCTTCAGGAGACTAAAACCAGAGTCAATCCACAATCTCGAATCCTTGAAAATGCAAGCTAAGTAAGCCTTTTTTCTTTATAAGCTACCCAGTCTCAAATGTGTTGCTATAGCAACACAAATGGACTAATTTGGAGCTTGCATAATTTTCATAGTTAGAAGAATTTTGCAACAGAAATTTTTACTTACAGCAGGAACTAATGTCTTAACTGTTAGTGATTATTGGAAATAAATTTCATTTTGATCTGGAGTCATTTTGTTTAATGTGAGGAATCCTTCTGTTTCTGGAAAAAGAGGAGAAACCTATTTCATTATCTAAAGAGGGGCAAAGGAATTTGCTTTTAAGCTATAGGTAAAGCAAAGTCATACAATGCAGAGAGTGTGATCCAATCATCCTGAAGAGCCCATCTTTTCTGCTCCCAGCTCCTTCACTCTGGAGCAACTGACAGGGATTCTCTGTCATTGTACTGTTGAGTTAGGAGATGAGGTTTTTGTGATTTGTTTATAGCAGAGGTTGTGCTAAAGATAGACATCTTGTTCATTCACATGTTTCTTCTCTAAAATAAGCTAATACTGGACCAGCAGCTAGATAGTCCTATCTTTTCACTTATTTATGTATTAAAGAATTTAAAGAGAAAGGATATTTAAATAGCACTTAGCCTAAAACAATAGATACTCAGATAGTTACAGAATCATAAATATAACATATGGCAGCACTTTGATATTGAGAGTTTTCAGAAACTTACTGTATAGTGCTTTACTGTCTTGAGCTCTTTACTTTTGTTTTTTTCTAGTTTTATAAATATAATTAGTGGTTTTCCTCTCCCTCTCTGCCCTTTTCCTCTCTCACTCTCCCTTCCCTTCACCAGTCCGTCCTTCTCCCTCCCACCTTCCTGTCTGTTTTCTTCTGTTGGTTCCAGGGCTCCCTTTATGTTGTCTGCTCTAGTGGGGGCTCAGGCCTCTGAGGCAGAGTAAGTAACTTTTCCATGGATAGTCCCACTAACAGGGGCACTCCCCTTGGCCTGTCTAACTTTAGCTCCTAAGGTTCCCACTGTGTGTACTCATTTCTCCTGAGTTCCTTGCTGGTCTATGGGGGAATATTGATATGGCGGTCATTGGGCAGGTCTGGTGAGCATAAGTTTCATTGCGGCAAGTTCCTGGATACATAGGCCCTGTCTTGAGTGGAATGAACTGGCCGGCAATGGACCTCACTACTTTTATGGTCTTACAGTCTTTCCATTCTCTTCCGCAGCTTTAGGATGGAAGAGATTTTGTTGGCCTGATTCTAGCTGAACCTTTTAGGATCTCCACTACTCTGCATTCAGGTTGGTTGTTGTTGTCCATATCACTGTTGAGCTCATTAAATTTATAACAAATTTAATTGTCTTTGAAACTGGAAAGTCGATCTGATTAAAAAAAAATCCTTCCCCTAATAATTGACTTGGGCAAATTACTTAACCTATAAAATTTATTCAGTCGACAAATATTTTAAAGTGCATTCTCTACACCAGCTATTGTTACAGGTTTGTTCCAAAATAAATGTTAGATACAAGAACTGATATTCCCTATCCCAGTTGAGCCCTCATTTTGGTAAAAAAGTAGAAATTGAGCTGGAAAATTAATGTGTAAAGTAAGTAGAATAAGAGCCAAGATGAAAATTCAAGTCCAGGGAGAGAGATAAAGAGAAGCTGATGCATTATTTTAGATGAAGAATCCACAGGGATTTCATTGAGGGGATGAGGCAGAGGTAGCGCAAGTATAAAGTCCCAGAGGTGCTCAAATGTTCTCAGAGTCAGCTATGACGTCAGAGTATTGGAAGCAAGACTGACTGTGCGGCACAGACAAGTCCATGGTGGAGCATGTACATCATGCATACTGGCTTTCTGTTGCTGGATAGCAGATTTTCATACATGTACTGACTTATAGTGACAACAATTATTACCCTTTGGCTTCCATGGATGAGAAGTATTGGCATGGCCTGACCAGATCCTCTATTCAGTGCTCTAGAAGCTCCAGTCAAAATGTAGTCCAGGCTGCATATCCAGGCTGAGCTGGCTCAGAGCCCACCGCCATGACAATGAAGGTGGTGGGTTGAATTCAAGTGCTCCTCATGTGTCATTAAATTTCCTAATTTTTAGTGTCCAGCTTCTAGAAGTTGACTTGAAGTTCTTACATTGGACAGTGTCCAAACATCCATTTGTTTAGTCTTATTTTTAGTCTTAATTCAGGAATCTGTAATCAGGAAAGAGCCAGTGTCTTTTCTGATAAATGCATCATTCATATTAATATAGACAGAGTGAGAACACAGAGGAAGCAGTGGGAACAGAGAGGAAGACCAGAGGAAAGTGAGCAAGGCCACAAGTCTATGTGAAAGACAGCACATCCACCGGGAGAGCTAACCTGAAGCCTCCATTCAGGCCTTTCAAACCTGGCCCCACCACAGACTACCAATCAAAGGTCAGAGAGGAAACCAGGTGCTTGTAGTGGACCTCAAAGCAGGATACGGTTTAGAAATAATGTCTTTCCCAAAGGCTCATATGCTCAAATCTTGGTCCCATTTAGTGGCACCATTAAGAAGTGATTGATGAGGGCAATAACTTCATCAATAGCTTAATTTATTCATGAGTTCATAGGAAATAAGCTATTAGAGGATAGGGAGGAGTGGCTGGAGGAAGTGGGTCACTGAGGTCATATTTTTGAAGGACATATCTTGTTCCTGGTCCCTTCTTCCTCCTCCTTTTCCTTCCTCCTCTTCCTCTTCTTCCTCCTCTCCTCCCCTTCTTGTGTCTTGTTCTCTCTCTATCCCTCTCTTTCTCTCTCTCTCTCTCTTTCCCTTTTCTTGCTACTTTGCCATCATGAAATGAAAAGCTCTTCTCTACCACGAATTCCTGCTGCCATGACACTATATGACTCGAAGCCCCACCATAGGCTGTCCCAATGGAGCTAGCCACGCTTGGACTGAAGTCTTTGAAGTCATGAACTCAAATAAATCTTTCTTCCTTTAAATTATTTCCTTAGAAGTCATGAATCCAAATAAATCTTTCTTCCAAATTTAAATTGTTTCCTTAGATGCTTGACACAGCAGCCAAAGGGGAACTAACAGAAAATTGGTACTGAGAACATTACTGCTTCTGTGATTAAGCCTGACCATGTCATTCAAAGGCCTTTGGAACTGGACTGTGGGAGGACTTTGGAAAGATTTGGAGATGCAGACTACAGAAGCCCCAAAATGTTCTAAGCAGAGCTTAATCGCCAGTGCTGGTGTAAGTTCAGAAGACTAGAGTGATGATGGGAATGCAGACAATAAAAGAAAGGTTACATGTGGAAAAGAAGACTGTTCTATATTGGTTACTATGAGTTCACTAAGAAGGCATAGTATTTGTAAATGTTTCATTTGATTATTTTGGGAACAAGACACAGAGATAAGTAGTCAGACATGTGTAGAGGTCAAGGAGAACTGTTGGAAGTCTGTTCTCTACTTGCATCCAGTTCAGGTTACCGGTTTATGCACAGGCATCTTCATCTAGTGAGCTAGCTCACCAACCTAAAGGGTGCATATCTTAAGAGTCATCTTAGTATCTTCTACCACTCCAGAGAAAGGATGTCAGACTTTATATTAAAGTAATAGGATGCCTTGAAAACATTTTGCTCAAAAGAGTGACTGTAATAATTAGATGTAGGTGTCAACTTGACAATTGCAGATTGAGCTGTGGGTACATTTGTGAAGAATTGATAGTTCAGTCAAGCCCTAAGCAAACCTACAGGAGATTATCTGTTTGATGGGAAGACATAGCCTATGGAGATGGGGGAGGGGGTTATTTCTTGAGCAAGTGGATAAGATGGGGAACTGGTAAACCAGGGAATTCGATGAGCATGACTGCAGAAGCATACTTCTTTAGCTGATTCATACTTTGGCATATTTAGTCAGATATGTCATTTGGCAAGTAAGGTTTTCCCCTCTTTCAACTACGTGGCCAGGTCCCTCAGCTCTTGGGGTTCCTGATATAAATATGAGCTTTTCTGCCAAGCTAGGCTAACAACTACAACCATACAATCAGAAGCCTTAATAAAATTTCTTTTTTCCATAAAGTGTTTATTTTTAATTTACCAGCAGTATGCAGGCAATCTAAAACAATGTGTGTGTGTACAAGGGGGTAAATGAGTGTGTGTGCCTGAGGAGGTCCATGAGTAACTTCAGAAATCATCCTGTATTGCTCTATCTCCTCAATGCTTTGCTCCAGAGTTTCCCAAGCCCCACCCCCAGAGCTGATGGTACAGACCATGACCATGTCTACCCAGTATTTTTACATGGGATCTCAGATCTAAACTCAGGATCTTCTGCTTGTGAGGCAGGGACTTAACCCCTGAGCTATCTCTCCAGCCCTAGTGCCACACTTTTAAGAATGGAAGATCTGAAAACTTTACGAAGCAGGTATAATCATACAGGAAAAATGACAATGAATGTCTGGTAGTAATGAAGGATAGTTAGATATATTTGGAAGGTAAAGATTTCAAGATTTGATGTTATAAAATCCACCAAGACAGTATGTGCACACATAGTATGTAATACTTGTTAAACAGATGTTAGTTCTCTTCCTCTCACATTGATAGCCAATCTATTTCTTATTTGGAGGTTAGCAAAACACTTGAAACTCCTGTACAATAAAGACTTTTACAGAGGTATTTTGGTACAATTTATGTATCTGAAGGCTAGTGGAAGGAGAGGTAAAGGCATAGCGTATGAAAAGTCTATTCCTTTACTTCTCAATCTTAGAACTCAATGAACTTTATTACTCCTTTTACCTTATCCTCAAAGAAAAGGGGAATCTAACTTTTAGAAATATGCTTTCACTACTTTTAATTGCACCCTTTAATTAAATCTGGCTTATGTCTGGAAACAAGTTATTTCAAAGAAAAATGGCCCTTCTCACCTGTAAGAGAGCTTGTGAGAGATAGACAATCATGGCTTCAAGTATCAGTCTCTAGAGCCCCATGCAAGTAGAAGCATTTGTCAAAACACTCACATCAATGTGTTCCAGCCCAGAACAAATTTTCAGAATCTCTATTATATTTGAATGCATGAAACAGAAATGAACCACCTCTCTCCCCTGAGAAAGGTTGAAATTTAATGAGTTTCTGTTTATGGAACCCTCAAGTTCCTGTGTGTACAAGATTTTAAGTACATTACTAAATTGTGAATACAATCTAGAAGGGACCTATCTTTATAATTTTGAAGCACAGATTTTAATGTGTCAATATGGTACTATAAAGATAGTTTATATTATTGGCTATTTACAAAGGAGATTTTTATACTTAGTAATAAAAATATCTACTGATTACTTAGAATGTTGACAACCTATATAGAATCTCTATCATTGAAACTAGATTTACAACAGGAGAGAATTTACAATGCTTGCATAAATAGTTTACTTCACTATTAATACACCTAAGAATAACACCCATGCTGGCTTTTAGACTAATTGTTCTCCCTGGGTGTGGTGGCATAAGTCTGCAATCTCAATACTCAGAAAATCAAGGCAGAAGGATTATGATTTCAAGACCAGTTGAGACCATATAAAGACCCTGTCTCAAAATTGAGTAAATAGGGTTGACAAGATGGCTGAATAGGTAAATGCATCTGTGTGCAAATTTGGTGACCTGAGGCTGATCTCCAGAGTTCACAAAGTGGAAGAACTGACTTCTAAAAGTTCTCTTTTTACTTCCACAGGTATGCAACACCTGTGTGTGCGCGCGCGTGTGTGTGTGTGTGTGTGTGCGCGCGCGCGTGTGTGTGTATGTCTGTGTTTGTGTCTACGTCTGTCTGTCTGTCTGCCTGGCTCAAATAATTTTTAAATTAATGAATAAATAATAAAAGATGGTCAAGATGTTCTCAACTTTGTGTGTACATTCAAACTTTAATTAAGTCTAGAACTCATTCTAAAAGATGATAATCTAATTGGTCTCAGACTAGATTCTGGGAATAATTAGATTTTTATTTATTTTATTTGTGTATGCAATATATACGTGTGTGTGTGTGTGTGTGTGTGTGCATTTAAAAACTAAATAAGGAAAATATTAAATCCCAAATGTATGCTTCTCCTGATCTCTAGAATCCATTAAGTTACAGACCTTGAGCTAAGGAGGTCTTTCTTTAGTAGGTAGTTGGTCTCAATTTAATCACAAAAGTCAAGAACCAAAGGCCATTTCTGGGTAAAGATCACAGAGAAGGAAGAAAGGAGATTTGAAGTGTGACAGTGGTTTTTCCACAGTTGCTAGTTTTGAAGATGGGAGAAGGGAACCTTGAGCCTAGGAATGTGGGAAGTCATAAAAGCTGAGAACAGCCCTTGGCAGACATACTCTAAGGGAAAGAGATGTCAGTGGTGGTGAGGAACAAGTTTTGGTGGGCCATTGTACTGTAAGGAGTCATCATTTATTGTGCATCACAAAAAGCTACCAAAAAGTATTAGAAAGTTTCTACCCTAAACAAATGATAAAGCAAGTGTAAACTAATGTAAACATTATGCAACAAATACATGTATGGAAGTATCACACGTTGCCTCACTCGTATATAATTTTTACTTTTTGTATCCATTAAATTTAATTTCAAAAAAATTTTAAAAAGGAAAATAATTATGCATTAGCCCAACAGAACAAGAAAACAGATTTATACTTGAGTCCAAGGAAGAAAAAAATCCTCCTGGTGTTTCTTTCGGTAAAACCAAGTTTTTGAAGGAAAATTTTTATATTGTCTAAGGTCCTAACTTATTTATAGAACAATAGTAAGATATTTGTATTTGACAGAAACAGTAGTAGAATAAATGTCATGTTTAGAATAGGTTTAGAGTACAGAAAATTTGTAGAAAGTTCCCATGTATGTTGTACCTAGTGTCCTCTATTGTTAGCATATGAATATTGTATATTACTTAGAAAAACATTCATAAATTTTACTAATTAAATGTACATTTTATGTACACTTGTTTTAATTTTATGTAATCCTCCTTTCCCATTTCAATAAACGGTCCAGAGGAACCACCATCATGTGCTGTAAAATCTTTCCAGAATTCCCTGGCTTTAAAAACCTTCAAGGTCTTGAGAAGTACTGCTAGAGTCAAGCACTTTGTAGAACTTCCCTGAATCTGAACTAGCCTAATATTTAGGCTGAGCTCTGGATTGGGGAAGGAAGATCACAAAAGAATGCCACAAGGCTCAGAACTGATCATATGCAGCAGGCAGGTGTTCCCTGCAAATTCATTCCTTCCCCTTTTCCATGATCTTTGAAAATCTGTGCATCCCATGCCTAATGAATAGAACCTTATTCTTCACCATCTTGCCATATGAAAAGCCATGTACAATGTTTAGAATCTTCTGTTCAGGAATCTTGCCTATTCACCAGTGTTCTTATTCAGGACTTTGTATCAATTTCAGCTCATGCACATTCATTTTATATTTTGCCTAATAATTCAGTGATTCTTATTTTGTTGATCAGGTTTGTTCAGCTTTGGCCTGGAGACGTCTTTCCTGCTTCTCTTTATTATATCCTTATCAAGTATGTTCTAAGCTTTTTCTTCGGCTATATAATACTCTATGTTCACACTGTATACCTGCTACTCAACCACAGAATCAACCATTTCCTTATGGAATTCTCACTCATTTTACTGAGTAATAGCATTTGAAAAATAACTTATGTCGAGCACTGCTACTAAGATGGTATTGTTCATACACCTTCTTGCTAAGATAACAAAATTGTGTATATGTATATTAATCACATATACCAACCCAGTTATAAATATTGCAATACCCTTTTGTATAAGCTAAACAGGAGCTCTTCTGAATTACATTCAGAGCCACACAAATGTTCATATTGATTCCATTTCTTGCCTACAATCTTCCATCTAGCATCCCAAATGAGAAACTATTTTCTCAACATGCATCGTTGATTGTTCCATTCTACTATACCATTCTATGGTAGAGTCATGGTTTGAGATTTATTTTTTTCTCTTTTTTTAATTATTATTTTTCCACTCATACAAACTTAATAGATACCCCAGTCTTCTCCCTCCCTCTACCCCTTCCTGGATCCTCTTGCTCCCTCCCCCCATTTCCCCTTGTTTCACCCCCTCCCTCTCTTTCTCCTAGTGCTCCCCCCTTACCCCCAATCCATGGAGCATCCTTTAGTGTGAATGTCAAACTTTCCTCCATGTCTTCTACTCTAATGAGGTGTAAGGATTCAGTAGCATTGCCTAAAGCCCTTTCTTGTGCTCTCCTTTAGTATGGGAACACTATTGTGACTGTTAATCCCTTGCCTCTAAGGATCCTAGTGCCTGTGATCCATGCTAGACTTTAGGGGGGGTCATTGATATGTCAATAATTGCACAGATCATGCAAAGTCTTATTATGATTATTTCGGCCCTAATTTGTATGGAGTATCTTGCTTCTCATTGCTCCTCCCCATCTTTAGGCTCTTACAATCTTATCGCCTTCTCTTTGGAAAATTTCCCTGAGCTTTAGGATGGGGAGAGATTTGGCTGGTCTGGATCCAGGTGATTAATGTAGGGTCTCTGATGTTCTGAATTATGGTTTGTTGTTTTTTTTCAGTTTTGCCATTCCTGCATCTTCCTTGTCTCCTTCCTGATTGGTATTGGATGTCACCTCTTGCAGTGCTTGATGGTGACTTATTTTCTCTGCTGTAGCATGATCCCCTCTCTCCTTGTTTCTGGGGGCCCTCCTTCCTCTTCCTTCCTGTTTATAAACTTTGCAATTACTATAGGTATTGCAGAGATTTATCTTTGAATGTGACGTAAGTGGGTTTGGTACTAGGATCTACCTATTAGGGAGTACATATGGTGCTTAATTTTCTGTGTCTGGTATACTTCACTCAATATAATTGTTCCTAATTCCATCCATTTCCTGGCAAATTTCATTAAATTCATCTTTTCTGATGGCTGAGTAGTATTCCATTGTATAAATGTACCACATTTTCCTTATCCACTCATCAACTGTTGGGCACTTGGGTTGATTCCATGACTTTGCTATTTTAAACTGCTGCTATGAACATGGTCATGCTTGTGCCATTGAAGTGAATTTTTACTTTATGGGGGATTATTCTCAAAGAGAATTATTTTTTAAATTAAGAAACAACTTTATCAAAAAAGATTTCAGGACTTCAATCTCTTTTGGTTCTGCTCTTAAAGTCATTGTTCATTTTTAATCTTTCTTAGGCCAGCATCTCCTTCAACCACAGTCATGATGAGTTTGTTTCACATGCTGATATTCAGATATTCAATCATACCACTGGGAAATATTGACTTATTTCATTCTTTGCATTAATTAGTACTTCATATGAATTTAAGAAAAATACGCACCCGATATTTTTGTTCTTTTTTCCTTCATTGTCTTCCCTTCTTTTTCCTCTGCCTCCTCTTTATTCTTCTCCTCCTTTTTTAACTATTCTATTTTGGGGCCATGGTATTTTGGTCCTTTATTTCAAGAAATGTTCTTAATTCTTTTCTGCGGGTATCTATTTCATTGAAGTCCCAATCCTATTATTTTTTTGTTTGGGTAGTTGGTCTGTATTTGGTGACACCTTGGGTCATACAGGAAGTGTTGAGAGAGTCTCAATGGGAAGACATTGCTTCCCAGAGCTAGCATAGAATTCCAGAATTATGTCCTAGCAAAGTTCTTTCTCTTGAAAGCATTTTTTCTTTAATGGCAAAAATCACTGGGAATGTTTCCCCGCTATTCCCTGATAGATACTTGTGTATCCTCCTGAGATTCTTAGCATAAGAATCAGTAAGATTTTTAGAAGGACCAAAAAGGAACTTTTAATTTCTTCTTATGTCTCTCAAATGGACATCTCTGTCTGAAAGCCATGTATAACCTCTAAATGGCAAGAACTCTAGTCTAAATTTAGAAAGGCTAGAAAACTGTTCAAATGAATGATCATCAACTTTTTTTTGGGGGGGGGAGTCAAGATCCTCATGGGTTTTGTGCTTTTGGTTATGGGGTCTTCTCTGATTGTGCCCTAAGTAGCTCCTCTAAGTGTAAAGGGTGTTTCCACACATGTTATAAAAACATAAACCCATAAACAGAGATGATGCTCTTCGATCCTGTGTGGGGTCTGAGCAGAAAAGAGATAACTCCCCCCCAAAGAAAGAAAGGCTATATGAAGGGAAAGGCCACATGACACAAAAGCAATAACTTGGCTTAACCAACATCTGAGTGTACATGTACCTCCTAGAGTACTCAAGAGACAAAGATGTGAAGGATGATAGTTAAAGCAAAGCCCCACTGCTTCCAAACTCAGTCTTTAGATGCAAATCTGCTGAACACTCTCTGGCATGAAATATAGTCACTTCCCGAAGGAAAGAAAAGAATTTCTAAAGAGAAATTCACAACAGCGAGGGCCTCACTAAGACTTCCAATTTGGGAGTGGCTTGATCTTTTACTGGTCCACACTCAGCCCCTTGCATGAAAACTGACCACCATTGAATAAAACTAGACATCCACAACAAAGCAAATGTTAAATAATATGCAAATTCTTGGAGATTAAACACCATGATCCTGAATGGGCAATGGGTTGAGATACAAGTAAAAAAAAAATGGAAACATCACAGGTAAATAACTTAAAGCTTTAAAGAGACAAGAATAATCCAATTGCAAAAGCAGCAGACAAGCAGTAAAATCAGGGGAGAAATACCCAAAATTGAGATAAGGAAAATGATTCAAAAAATTAACCAAACAAAGAGCTTCTTCTTTGAAAAATCAACAAGCTTGACAAACCCTTAGCCAAGTTAACCAAAGCCAAAACAGAGAAAACTCAAACTAATAAAATTAAAGATTAAAATGGAGTCATTACAACTGACACCAATGAAATTCAGAGAATCATACAGAAAGAGCATATTTCAAAAATTTATACTCTACAAAGTTTGACAATCAGAAACAGGGATGAATTTCTTAATATGTACACAACTTACCAAAATTGTATCAGGATTAACTGAATTATTTAAACAGTCCTATAGCAAGTGATAAAATTAAAGAAGTAATTATAAATCTTCCCACCAAAAAAAGTCCAGGACCAGGTATATTCAGTGCAAAATTCTTTCAAACATATGAACAACAACTAAAACCACTACTTTTTAAAATATTACATAAAATAACAAGGAACTCTATCTCATTCTTTCTATGAAGCTAATATTATAGCAATCCCAAAACCAAATAAAAATTCAATAAAAACCAGACCAGCCAAATCTCTCCCCATCCTAAAGCTCAGGGAATCTTGAGGAAGAGGGGGCATCAAGATTGTAAGAGCCTAAAGATGGAGAGGATCAATAATATGCAAGCTACTCCACACAGGTTAGGGCTGCAACAGCCAGAACTGGACTTTGCCTGACTTACACAATGGCTGACATGTCAACTACCTCCCAAAGTCTAGCATGGAGCACAGGGGAAAGGGCTCCAAGCAGTGGGATCCTTAGAGGCAAGAGAATAAACAGTCAAAATAGAGTTCCAATACTAACGGGGAGCCCAAGAAGGGCTGTAGGCTATGCCACTGAGTCTTGAACCCTCACTAAGGTGGAGGACTCAGAGGGAGGTTCAATGCCCAGGGAGAGAGGAAGGAAGAGGCAAAGGGAGAGGGGGAGGGAGGAAGAAAGGGAGAGAGGGAGGGAGGGGAAAGGAAGGGGGGAGTATGAATGGGGGACATTTGGGGGGAGGGGGAGGGAGAGGGTATGGTAAAACCGTAAGAGCTTAAAGATGGAGAGTTCTATTGCAGAACAGGTCACTCTACTCAAGATAGGGCAGCCACAGTCAGAAAGTCATGGAAATGGGACTTGATTTCATCAGACCTGCACAGTGGTGACCATGTCAACGTAGACCTTAAGAGATATAGTTCTAGGCAGTAGGATCCTTAGGAGCAAGGGGTCAGACAGAGGTAGGGGAGTACCCATATCAGTGGACCACCCAAGGAAGGGTCTTTCTGTCTGCCATGTAGGCCTGCCTGAACCCCATGAGAAGAGAAGATACAGAATCCCAGGACCCATAAAACCAAGAGACAGGAGAATAGGAGGGAGTAGACTGGGCCCATGTAGGGATGAAAGAAAGGATGGGATGGGATAGAAGTGAAAGGAAGGGAGGGAGCAAGGAAGAGGGGAACGAGGGAGGCAAAGAATATGTATATAAAATGTTAATTTAATAAATTTATTAACAAAAAATAAACTACAAGGAAGTATTCGATGAAAAGAAATATTCGGGTAAAAGTAAGACACAAGCACACACATTAGCCTAGCCCACACAAATTCAGGATTATGGATATTGTCTTCTTCCTCCGCATCTATCTAAAATTCCTGTGTAGAAACTGAGATAGCATCATTTCCTTGATGTCAAGGCCTTCTAGAGTCCTTAGGAATTGTCTGAGACTGTTCACAGTGACCATTTTTACTATATGCAGAAGCTCCTACTGAACTGAAGATGCCAGGAGTGTCATAAACAATGAGCTGACACACAGAAAGCTGAGGGTGGAGGACCAAAAGGATGCTAAGCCAGAGCTCTGTCCACGGTCCCTGGACCATCTGACTAACTACACTCTGTGAAAAGATGCATGTCCTTTTTTGGAAGTCATTGCAATTGTAACTTTGTTATTGGGATAAAATATCTCACTTGGTATCATATGAAACTTAGGTAAAAGAAATAAGTATGAGAAAAAAAACCAAAACTATACTTTACATGCATAGGCAAAACAATAACAAATTATATGACAACTTAAATTTATTATCTCTCACTTCTGCCAGTTACTTTTATAAATCATCTTATAGATGATAATACTTCTTATATTTTAAACATTTACATAGATTAGCTATTTTGGTAAAGAATCCTATTCTCTCTGCTTTCCTAGATGAAGTGTTTGCCCTTAATTAATCTCACAAATAAAGAAAGATACTTCCTGAATAGAGCTGAATCTGGAAAGCACCCATAAGCATCACCCAGAGCAAGGGCTTGGCATTTTCAAAACTATATTTGAATGTGGAGCTTAAAGCCCATGTCTCCTTCCTGCTTGAGTTCTCCTTTTAGTAACAGCTCTCAAACATAAATTGAGTTTCTGATATGGGATATTTTCCAGATTTCACACTTTAAACCTGAGAATGTTCTAAACACATGGATGTCGGCTCTAAAACACAAAGGGGCACCTAGTGCTTTTAATTCTACAGAAGCCAAAAAAAAAGGGGAATATTTCACAGGAGCTCAATTAATATGCAAATGAATGAGCCTTTCTGAGTAGAAGCAGAGGACTCATAAATGTGACCATCACCTTTAACAGAAAAGAAAGATCTGAATGAAGTCTTGTGCCAGGAAGCAGTCTTTGCAGCTTATCTTCCATTGAGATCATCTTGCAAGCTTTCATAACAAGGCTTTTCAAAATGAATTCTTGGTGGATGAGAATGAAGACCAAGCCAGCTGTTTGAAAGAGCTAATCATGTAATTATCATTTCCCTTAGCTCACTGGCACTGTGCAACTTGCTGGTTGCACCCCTCTATCTTTTCTTATCTCCCTCATCCCTGCCCATCAGTAGATTAGAACTTCTACAACGCCTGATCACAAGATCCCGAAGATAGAGCTAAACAGAGTGGAGGCACCTAGGGAACAAGTTAGGACAAATGATAGCCTCACAGGGAATCCTAACTATACATCTGGCTGAATTAGAAAGAACCTCATTGATATAGTCAATATAGAGACTCATATAAGCGTTACAGGGTGAGACCTGTGCCACTGTTGCAGAGTTCTTGTGTTCCAAGTCGAAGATTGAAACAAGAACACACGTATAGGATTAAGGTAGGGTTTATTAGAGAAGAGAAAAGATGGAACAGGTGGACTGCAGACATGGAATGCCATGAGTGCATGAGGCCAGGAGAACTCGTGAACTCCAGGCATAGAACCCATGAGGGGTAGGCAGCTAGAAATGAATTCATGGACTCCACATGTGGAGTGCTGTGAGGCAGGCACCAAAGATAGCTCACAAGGTCAGATATATTTATACACTTAAATAAACCAGGGAAAAATGGCTTTCCCCTCTTGGTTAGCTCATACTGGGGCCCAAACCAATTGATCTTGGGCCCACATGGGGCTGGAGATCAAGTTGTTTCTTTGATGGGTTTAGCTCCTTTGATATGAAGAGCTCATCTCCATATCCTTTCATAGGCAAGTTGGGCATCTTATCTCTGTGGAGGATTGGAGTCAGTTCTTCAGCAGGGGTGTTCCTTCAGGGTGATTTTAGCAGTGGGGAATGGCCTTAAGGAATTTCTAAGACCTTCAAGGACCATACCAGCATTGTTACTCTAATCCTGCTTTATAAGGGCTGATCACCCAGTTTCTTGAGTTGCCTCAAATTCATGTAACCATAGTGTGAAAATTAAATCACAGTTCAAGAAACTGACCTTGATTGAGACCAAGGGGAGTTATTCTGATAAGTAGGATGTAACTCTGACCAAGAACACAAAGTACAGTGGATAGCAAATTTCAGAAGAAAATGTGAAATAGAAATTCAAAAAAGAAGGAAATGCTTAGAGAAAAACTGGCATAAAACTGACATTTAGCATTCTAGCTTGTTTTATGTGTGATAATTCAATTTGCAATTATTTAGAAATATATAATATATGCATTAAAAACAATAATAATAATAAGAAGAATTGCTATACTAGAAATCCTAGGCACTAATACTAAAGATCATAATGGTAGCCTATTTTAATTGGAATACGTATGCATATTGTGTACGTACATATATAATGCTAAAGGGAAAAGGACATGCTTTCAGAAAAAAGTTTTCATGGAATTCATCCTAAAGTCATATCCCAAACTGGAAATACACAGAAAAAGACCAAACTGCACAGTGAAAGTTTTGTGAATATTTAAACTTAAAATGATATAGGTATGAATGAGTTGACTTCAAAAAGTAGGTATTGAAATTTCCTAAGACAAAATCCAATAGGCAGGTACAGCAATGGCACCTGCTTTATCTTCTTGCAACAAGGTTTTCTTAAAATGTCGACCTGTTCTCAGTAACATTTAAAGAAATGAAAGGTTTTATTCTATATCAATGCAGTTATTTCTTTAATTTGGAAACTCTTTACATCTATTTGGCCTACAGTAGGACTGGCACAGAGAATTCTGCAATAAAACTTGATCCCTTACAACTTCACAGGCAAGCAGCCTGTACAGTCACCCACAATACTTTACTCTAAGAAATATGTAATA
The DNA here is from genome assembly GCA_023101885.1 of Typhlomys cinereus. Taxonomy (NCBI): domain Eukaryota; kingdom Metazoa; phylum Chordata; class Mammalia; order Rodentia; family Platacanthomyidae; genus Typhlomys; species Typhlomys cinereus. The sequence goes on along the minus strand of JALPQD010000033.1, from coordinate 4,987,467 downwards.
TTTAAAACATGAGACCCCACATTTTCATTGTGTTTCACAATTTTTTTGCACTTAGTTTCACAATTAGGTATGAGTAATGTGTCCTGATTATTACAATGTTGTGCACAAATGTAGTTTTAGTTCTCTTGTCTGTATTTTAAAACTTTATTTATTCATTCATTTAATATGTGTGTGTGTGTGTGTGTGTGTGTATCATAGGGAACATATGTCCCTGTGGAAGGCCAAGGATGACTTCAGGAATCATCCTATATTGCTTCTACCTCCTTCTTACTTCTCTCTGGGATTTCCCAAGCTTTGGCCACGAGGGTTGGATGTTCAGGTTGCAACCGTTTCTGCCTGGCGTTTTTACATGAGATCTGGGATCCAAACTCAGGACCTTCTGCTTTCCAGGCAGAGTCTTAACCCTTGATTTTACTAATAAACAATTTCAGATTGTAAAAACAATAATTGTAAAAAACAACATTTTTTGCTTTACTAAATGAGCAATTCATTTAACACTTGATGATTATAGTTTATTCGAATGCTGTTTATATACTTTCCCATTGGGTCAAAGTTTTCCCTTGCTGGAAAATTAACAATTTTCTAAAAGAATTATTCCTACTTGGAACATTTACAGTAATAGTAGATATTATGTGAATAAAGAGATTTGTAAAATGTGGTCCACTTTACATTTTTATTGTGCCCATGATCTTCAGCCCTCTGAAATGGTGGTTGAATGAACAACTAGCACTAAAATGCATCCTAATTGACAAAAGGCTTCCTTAGCCAAAGATACCCTCAATACTTATTCTGAATCTGAGTTCTACCTCTTATAAATAATTACTGAGAATCCAGTGAAAAATAGATGAAGGATTTCCTGAGTCATCTCTGTTACAGCACTTCATTATACACTATTACAGTAGACCTTTGAAAAATGACACTTAAGGATTCAAAATTAACTAGAGGTTTCACAATGAGCTCCTAAGACACAAACTAAATGAACAGAGCTAAAGTCAGATGATTTCATCAGCTGAAAAAGGCACCGTGTGATACTCCTGTCAGTCTGAATGGAAAATGCTCTCCATTTAATTCCAAGCACCACCTGTGCTAGCGAACTTCAGGTGGTGATAATTTAGAGTTTGTGAAGATAGATTTTTCATCTCACACTTGCGTCGGCTTCTAAGATCACATCCGTGTGAAGTTCAGAAAAGCTGGTGGTAATCATCTTTAACTACATTCTCATTTTTATTTTGTTGTGTTTTTTTTTCACAGTGGGAAGAATGCAACTCAGGACTTTGTGTATTATTCTAGAGAAATACTGTCCCTGCTGGTCAGTATTCACAGCCTCACAAACTTCAATCTTTCTGCAACTTTGAAGGCTCATTTTCTTCTTCTGACCTTTAGTATTCCCTTTCTTTGGGGAAAAAAGTCACGGGGAGCTGTCATGGAATTCAGAGCATGGTGGTGAATGATTCTTTTTGGTTTGATAAGCTACTTGGAAGTGAGGAGAAGAATAAAAAATAAAATGTTTTATGGCTTGATGTTTACCAACCTCCGAAATCACTAGCATCTAGCTAAATATTCTCTTTCCCTCTCCTCCAACTATCTATCCAAAATTCTTGAATATGACCCCACATATTTCACCCACAAATGCATTATGGAGAAAGTAAGTAAGCATACAGATTTCATCAGAACAGACCTTCCCACATGCATGCCCTTGCAAACTGGTTAGATATGCTGAGATGATGATTTCCCCCTCCATCCTGTGTAGGCCAGTTGCTCTTGAAGATACTGACCCTGTATCTACAAATGCATCACTTTCATTGTGTGTCATGATGAGAAAATAGCTTTTAAGAACTTCTCAGAGATTTCTGAATTTTGAGGCCTTCCAAATGGATGCCTGTAGTCTATCAGGTAGGGCACATCTGATGTCCCAGGAGGCGACTATAATGGGAACTAGTGAGAGTTTTTTTGATCCTTCCACTGACTCATTATGATTCTGAGCAAGTGACATTATCTTTGTGGTTCTCTGAAAATGAGAAGTCAAGAATAAGTGATCTCTGAGATTAAAATATTTTTGTGTCTGTGGAACTCTATTAGCAAATACAGATACAAGCCTAGGACCTAGACTTCCATGCCATTGGGCTGGGTCTATGGCATATTTCTGTGTAGAGGGGTTCTCTTTGGATTCATGATTCTCTCTCAAATGATAGATTTTTAACTCATAGCTTTTGGTATTTACTTGTCAAATTAAAGCACAATGTCATACTTATTTCATGGCCCCCAGGCAATGTGTTGATAAGTAGTAAAATCTCTCAGAAGTCAATTATGAAGAGAAGACAAATTAATACTTTAAATAAGGTTGTTGAAATAGACATGAGCAATTTAAAACTAAACAATTGTCTTTAGTTAGAATGTGGAGCATTGCATTCAATACATGGAAATGACAATTTAAAAAGGAAGTAAACTTAAGCTTGTATGATTGGGAAAAAAATAAATATAATAAATAAATATATATAAAGTGGCACTCACGGGAGGCCCTTATGTCATAGGAGATTGTGGGCACTTTTCTACTCCCTGTTCACGAGAACAGTTCCCTCTGCCACATGTACTCTGGGGCCTAGAAGTATTGGTTCCACCTGGTGGAGGACCAAGACCTCTGAAATCATGCATCACATGTACTTTTTTCTTTAGTCATTTATTCTCTCCTCATTATTTATATTAAATGATGATATATTAAATATTAAAAAAGGAAGTAAACTAGGATATTTTGCCAATGCACTGAATGTATTTTTCATTGAGTGCTGTATAATTCACCTAATAAAAATAAGAGATAATTTGTCTCATAAATTTGGTTATCTTAATACTAATTCTTTGGCTGTAATTATTTCAATTATTTTTATACATGAATTAACCCAAAAATCCTTTAAGAAAATGTTGAACATTTATCACATACTAAAATTTCTAAGAAAAATAGGCTAAATCATAGCAAAAAATATTTGGGAAAGTTTTTTTTTTTTTTTTTACATTTCCATTGCCATGCTCATTAAAGGATGCTCTGGGGATGGGAGGGGGAGGCACTGGGAGATGGGGGGAAGGGGGAAGGGAAGGAGCACAGGGGGATGGGGGGTTGGAGGGAGGGGGGGACTGGTGTACCTGTTAAGTTTGTATGAGTGGAAATAAAAAAATAAATGCATAAAAAAACATTTCCATTGCTAAAGTTTCTAAATACTTTGAATCCATAGCTATCTTTGGAAAAATCATATTCTAAATGAGAAATACTTCTTGTGAATCAAAGGAAGATATTGAGTAGTTGAAAAGCGGTGTATCCTGACTTTTGCAGTGATTTCTGAAATGTGGGACATAATAAACTATCTATAAACTAATTTTGTGTGGCAAAGAGACACATTAGATAGAATTGGGTCACATACTGTGAAAAACATTTATTAAAATTTATTATATGATCATTATTGTTGCAGTGGGCATTAGTTTGATACTAATATCTTTCCTTTATTTCTAAATGAATGTAATTATGAGCAAGCAATTCAGATATGATGATAATTAACTGAACTTTCTATATAAAAAAATCTTCCTTCCATACCTGACTCCAGCTATTTACCCTTCCTTGAATTAAGAAATTCTGCTGTAGCCCAGGCATTAAGATTCTGCCTTGCAAGCAGATGGTCCTGAGTTCTGATCCCAGGTAAAAGCCAGGCAGAAACTACAGCAGCCTGTATGTTCAGCCCTGGTGGGCAGAGCTTGGGAAGCAAAATGAGGTAGAAGCAATCCAAGATGATTCCTGAATTCATCCTTGGTCTTCCACAGGGACACACAGTGCCCTCTAATACACACACACACACACACACACACACACACACACACACACACACACACATACACACACACAAATAAATAATGCAAAAAAGAATTTCTATTGTGAAATAGTAACCATAAGAAAAAAATGACAAACAAAATGTAAAAGTATTCAGAATACAGACAGCTAATGAATAACGACATTTGTTAATAACAAAATAATCCTTCAAGCTAGAGATGCAGCATTTACTGAAATACACATGGCTCAACTTTCCTGCTTCAGCATTAGGTACAGTTCTGTGCCTTGCTTTCCCTTTCATTATTACTGGGATTGAACATTTAAAAATATTCTTTTTAGGAAAGGAGACAAAGGAGCATAGTTCAATAATTTGACCACAGTCATAAATGACCAGTGAATAGTTAGACATCTGACACTGCTCACTCTTACTTTCCTTCATGTTCACTTGGATTTGAGAGGTTTGGACAAGGTTTGAAGTGTTGGGTATGTGTCCCTGTCATGGAGGGGATAGGGGCTGGTAGTTAGATGGTAGTTGGCTGACCCCCCTCCCCCGCCTCCCACTCACTACTGTGTCCTATTCCTATTTTTCCCTCTACTTTTAAGCCTCTTCTTACATAAAGATCTTTTTTTAAAATAGTCTTTTTATGTTTGGTTAGGAGAAAACCTCAACACTCAAAAAAGATACAGCCTAGTGCAGTGCAGGAACAGTAAAATTGAAAACAATAACCAAGCATAATTCAGAATACCAAAGACCTACAATGTTCACCAAGAATTAGACCAGCCAAATCTCTCCCCATCCTAAAGCTCAGGAGACCTTACCTCCAAGACTGAAAGAGTCTGAAGATGGGGAGGTCCACCACTGGACAAGATACTCCATTCAAGACTGGGCTTCCAGGCTGGAGAGATGGCTCAGGAATTAAGACTCTGTCTCACAAGGAGAAGGTCCTGGGTTGAGGTGCCAAATCCCATGTAAAAAGACCAGGTGGAAACTGGTGGCTACCTGCACTTCAGACCCCGGTGGGTGAAACCTGGCTAGAATAAAGCAAAAAGAAGAAAGCAATTCAGGATGATTCCTGAAATCACCCTTGGTCTTCCACAACACACACACACACACACACACACACACACAATACATTTTTAAAAAGGCTGGCTTCCACAGCCAGGAACTCACTACAATGAGATTTTTGACCTTACCTGACGGTACAATGGCTGACATGTCAACCAACCATGGTCTCAGGGGAGATGTTTTCAGGCAGTGGGACCCTTAGAAGCAAAGGTTAGACAGAGGTGTTCCCATATTAGTGGGTGGATCAAGAAGGGGCCCCAAGGTATACCACAGAGTCCTGAACCCCCACTAGAGTAGTTTCCTGTGAAACTCAGGCCCCATGTAAGCTGATCGACAGGAGGGTGGGAGGGACCAAGATAGAGGAGAGAGGGAGGGTAGGGGGCAGAGATGGGAGGACAAAAAGGGGAAAGAGAGGTAGGAGGGGAAGGGAAAGAGGAGGGGGCCGAGGATACCTACTTATTGAGCTTGTATAATTAGGTAAAATAATAATAAAAATAAAATGTATGGCTGTTCTTGCTGTAATAAATGACTAATGAAAAAAAGGAAAAAAAAATCCTCTTTAGGCAGAAAGTATTTTATCAGTTAATAGAACCAAGCTAGAAAACTGCAACTTCAGTTTCATTGTCTTAGTTTTAAAGCTATCATCATTTATGGCAAAGGAGGAATTATGTGATCTAATATTACCTTTTAAAATGTCTTTACCATCTTAGAACTTTGGTCCATTTAAAGAAAAAATAAAAATCCACTCAAGATGGTTGCAGTATTTCCGAAGCTGCCATCGCAAGGCGCTGTGATGGCGGCTCCCATCTGCAATTGTGCAACATAGGGCACTGAAGCAGGAGGCCATCAGCATCACATCAAGACCAGCCTGGCTTCCTAGTAAGATCCATCCTCAAATAAATAAGTAAGTGAAACTAAATAAAAGAATCATAAATAATAGACTTGGCATTCCTAAAAGAAAGAAGAAGAGGAAATCAAGTAGATATGGCTGGCTAAATGAAGACATTGCAGCAGATACCTCTGAATTTGAATATACTTGCCAAAAAGAAATAAAGGTTAAGATGATTGAGATGCTAATTGCTTTGGATTCATTGCTACCTAATATACATATGGAGCAAAAATATAAAATTATACCTCATAAATAAATGCAAATACCATGTGTCGATCTAGTAATAAATAAATGAATAAAACTAGCATTTTTTTCCATATTCCAGATGATTTCAGAGGTAAACATTGCCAAGCCTTAAAGGCACAAAACATTTTCTTCTCCTTATAAACTGATTCCAAATATTAAGAATTAATCTATCTAATTTATTATAAAGCACAATATGAAATTAATATGGCAATGAAAGGAATACAAGAAAAAAAGAGAAACAAGTTAACATACAAAACATATTTCTACAAAGGATTAGAGGAGAGTTTCTTAAACTTTTTCCATTTTCAGCCTATCTTCATCCAAGAAAGTTCTACATGACCCTGGGTCAGTAGATATATAGAACAAGTGCACATAACAAATGTTTACTGACTGTATTAGTCAGGGTTCTCTGAAGAAACAGAATCCATAAAATGTAATATATATAAATAAGCTTATTAAAATAACTCAAATAAAAATAATGTCCTTCAAAGTAGCTGCTTGCAGCTGCCTCGCTCTTGACTGTAATATTCCACAAAAGATCCCAAGAAGGTCTCAAGCCCTTGCTTCTCTGGAGGGTGGAAGACACTGGGCTAAAATGTCAGTGAAGAACAGCTGGCTCCGACATCAGCGATGAACAGTGAACAGCAGCAAGGCCTGAGACCAGGCTCCAAAGGCAGCGGGAACAGCAACAACGTGGTGGGAAAGGTGAAGCTCCAAGTCAGCCAAGAACGATGGCAGCAGCAGCAATAAAGAAGGCCGCGACGCTCTAAAAGCAAACAATGCCCTCAGAGTGGACTCCACAGCAAATCAACATAGGATAAGGGAAGAGCAAGTCCCTCCTCCTTGCACCTCCTATTATCCGGTCCACCACTGGAAAGTACCACCCACTATGGGTGGGTTCTCCACAGCAATCAATCAAGTACCTGCAGACTTGTTCAGGGGCCATTCCGACCATTAACCCTCCACAGCTGCGCCCCAAACAATCTGCAACTGTCAAGTTGACACTGAAATGCAACCATAACACTGATGGTAATCATAAGGAGATGAATTTTAAAACAATTCTCTGATATACATAAGGTTTTTTTTATCACTTTGAACAGTGAAAAAATTTGCATTCTGATCACATGGATGTGTTTGTTTCTATATGAAGAGTTAAATCTCAGCTGCATATTAAATGTTGCAAAACAGCATCCTCAAAACTTCCAGAGTAGATTGATATTTTGATTTTATAATAAAGCTGAGAACGAATTTTCTAATAAATCCATAGAAGAAAACAGCAAAAACACATTTGGGACCATTTTTGTACTATCAGAACTACTATTCTAATCCTAAACCAAGGTCTTATAACAAACTTTTATGAAACATGTTGACAACTTAAAAAGCGATTTTTAAAGTCAAGTGTTAACACAGTGTATTCCAAAGATATGTTAATTTGCTATTTATAGTGTAAATTTTTATGAAAAGGAAAGAAAGAAATAAGATAAGAAATCAGGTACCAGGAAGAAAGAAATGATGGAAAAATTGTTAAAAGATTTGTAAAGACAACTGAGAGAAAGGAAAACTAATGGTTAATATTTATATGAAAAGTAATACTTGTCAGAAGTTAATGAATGAAAATCTCAAGAAGCAGAGATTGTCAGCAGTCTGAGAAAGTATTAAACTTTGGTAATATCAACTTGAATGAAGTGTGGAGAAACAGGAAATCTCATGCATATAGGTGGGAAACAACGGGCACAACCTCTTTGGAACAGCTTATTGGCATTTCGCACATTTGAAAATAACCTCAAGTGCATCCCCGGAGACACTGAAGGGACTGTCCTTTGCAGCATTTGGGGAGCTGTAGTACCAAGGAAGGAACTACGGATGTCAGGAGCTGATGGAGCTCTGTGTTTTTGAGCTGGATTTCCAGCCCCAGCTTTTGAAATGCTCAACATTAAAATCTGATTAAGAAGAAACTGTACTTAGAGGATTGTGACACTACCGATCCAGGGAGGTCCTAGCCCGGGCTCCCTAGGGACGAATCTGCAGCAAACTCGTCCACTGCTTGCAATGCTTGCTTGCTTTCATACAGATGACATAGCAAAATTGAAACATAGTTATTAATTCCTGAAGATGGACTGACATTTAGGAACAGAAGGTAGATATGTGAGTCAAATGAAAGGACTTTGGTAGGTAGCTCCTGAAATTTGTGAACCTTGATGTCCTGTCCATGAACATATCTGGAAAAGGAGTTTATTCCCTTCTCGACACAGTCATACACATGATTTTGGTCTTTTGCTTAACACTTACTCTGTTAATTAAGTTTCATATTCTCACTATAAATTGACTTCATGTTTTGTGTCCATTAATTCCTAATTGAGCTGCAAATTACCTTGAGAGAAAGGAGAGCTATCCACACCTCTTCCATCATCATTACCGTGAACAGATGTTTGCTCACAGATGCAAACTATACACATGACTTTCCTGTCACATAGAAACTCCTGAGGGTCTTGATGGCTTTGTTAATTGTTTGTAAATGAAATTTTCAGCTGTCCACATTTATTTTGTTACTGTATCTGAATCTAGAACTATGCAATTCTTGAGTCATTCTTCTCTTAGGAAAATCAGACAGTGCTTATCATTGGTGTGTTGAATTTTCTTTTGAAGCAGGATGCATATTATAATCTTTTATTACTGTTGATGTAGTGACTTCTTTCATAGAAAGTTCAATAATTCAGAACACTTAATAAGCCCTAACTATGACATGTGTTTAGTAGGGTCCTGGGAAAATAACAACGAATAAAGTTCAGAATCTGTCCTGAGAGATAGCCAGATTATGTTGACCATAAAGATTGTCTAACTGCCTTTTGAGTGGAACAGAATGCAATTAACTCTAAAATTTTCTATGCCTTTCATTTTATGAAGCTATATTCTAAGTGTCTCATTACAGTTAAATAAATACTATTATAACAGGATAAAATGAAAATACATGAATTCCTTTGAGATAGCATATTAAGTAAGGCTAAACAGAAGAAAAATGATTTTTAAAGGACTGAGTACAAGAATAAAACCAGAAGTTAATGTCCCCACAGAGAAACAAACCAAAACTTAAGGTTGACATCTCCTGAGGAGGGAAATCTCACAAGAGACTGTGAAGAGCACTAAGATGACTGTTGAGAACAGATGAGGGACTGTGACTGTGAAAGAAAAATACAACCCCAATTAAATAAAGCCACAAATACCTCTCTTCTACAGGAAGTCTAGTTATGTTCCACCTTGAAACAGAAATACCACACAAGTCAGTTATTGCAGAGAGGGAGAAGGAAGGAGGGAGAGAGAGGAAAAGGAAGAATGGAAGGAAAGAAGGAAGGGGGAGAAGAGTACTCCTTTCACAAAGAGTACTCCATGTATTTTAAGCTTCCTAATATCCTACAGAATTAAGATTCAGTTCAACGTGCGTGTCCTGCTTAAGAAAATAAGTCTGATGTGAGAGAGTTAAGATTTCCTGTCTTTCCAACAAGTTTCTTTCCCTTCATTAAATTCTAAGGAAGTACGCATTTTTATATTCAACCGACAAATGACAAATGAAGGCATACTTATAAGATGACACAAAACTTTCAAAAATAGTTGATGGAAACCATCAGAGACTGATGTGCTTAAGATGTTTTGTAAAGTTTTGTTTCCCCAGCTGCCTTTACTCCAGTGAGCTAAAGCACCTGTCAGGCACTCAGGAACTGGCTGCGTGGATAATGATTAATAAATCATCTCCGAAGGAAATATCCCAAAAGCAGACATCACCTCTTTGACATGTTGGAGAATGAACAGAGTGCACAGCTCAGAAAAGAATCGGTAATTTGCTCCTTTAGGTTTTGTGGGGCTGACAGTGTCAGCTTAGTGTCTCTTACATCACAGTCTAAATGCAGCTTCAAGCAATTAAGAGAGGAAGAGAAAATGTGAGTATGTGATTAGGTTCACCATGGAGTTTGAGCCAAGTAGATGTGGGGTGGGGGATGGATGAATCTGCAAGCAGGCAGCCTGTCTTTGTTGCCTAATATATTGCTGAATTTCTGTAAAGTCCATTTTCAGAATCGTTCAACTGTTGACCACTTTTACAAATGAATGGGTTCATAACTCCTACTACACTTTGTACATCCATAATGATCTAATGGATTGAATGTCAAGAAACAAATGATTTCACTATTTTAGTCTGCTGCTTAGACACAAATAGATTTCATGCATGCAGCCTAAAATATATACATGTATTATGGCGCTGGAGAGAGGGCTCAGCAGAGAAAAAGCACTTGATTTGCAAGCATCAGGACCAGAGTCCAGATCTGCAGATCCCACAGAATCACAAGATACATGGCGTAAGCATCTGTCATCCCAGCACACTTGCGATAATCTGCAGAAGAATGTGGGCCCATCAACCTGGATCCTGAAGCAGCAATGGCTAGGAGATGCAGTGTCTGACAAGGTAGAAAAGTGAGGAGTCACCTAAAGGTTGTTCTCTACTCCATACATGTGCTATGGCACACACATCATTCTACATAAAAGGCATACAAATACATATCTCTACTTATAGTGTAATTAGTCTTACCAGTTTTATTCTATATAAATAGAGTTTTCTCAATTTTCGTACCATTCTTTAGCCTCTTTTACATTCTACTTTGAATAGCAGATTTAAAGCCTTTTGAAGCTTAACAAGTTTTCTGCTAAAGGTAAATACCAGTTCAATTCATTTCTGCTAAAGCCATGTATATAGCAATTAAAAATCTATATAAGGATCTTGAGTTCTTTGCTATAAATATACCTGTAATTAAAATTGCTAAATACAATGACATTTTAACTTTCCTTAGTATTTTTATTGACATTAGCCTGAACATTGCCATAAATAGTAATTTATTTCACAGTTATTAAAATCTGACGCCGGGCTGGAGAGATGGCTCTGGGGTTAAGCTTCTGCCTCCCAAGCAGAAGGACCTTGGTTTGGATCTCAGATCCCATGAAAAAACGCCAGGCAGAAATAACGGTGGCCTACAATATCAACCCTGGAAGGCAGAGCCTGGAAAACTCCCATAGCAAAGCAAAAGGGAGGTAGAACAATTCAGGATGATTCCCAGAGTCAATCTTGGGTCCACAGGCACACACAGTCCTTTGGTAGATGCAGACACACACCAAACACATACGCAAATAAATAAAATAAATAAATAAATAAAATGATGCCTATGTACTATGTATGATGCATTTTTATGCTAATGTTTTGTTAAGATTTAAATCCATGTTCATGAGTCATACTGATCTATAAGCAATTTTCCTTGTAACATCACTATCTAGTTTTATTACTAGGGTAATGGTGAGTTAAGCAATATTCCTGAGACATGAAACAAAAGCCATGAATATGGAAAAGAGATTAATAAGAAAGAAGGTACAGGCTGGTGTTACAGGACATATTTTTTCCACTGTATAAGTTATGTATGTATCATTATGCTTCAAAAGGTAAAATTGTAGCAGGGGGTACGGGGGGGAGGAGGAGGGAGGGAGGGAACTGGTGTACCTATTAAGTTTGTATGAGCTGAAATAATAATAAAAGATGTATTAATAAAAAAAAGGTAAAATTGTAAGCACTATTTCCATTTTCTGGAAGATATCCTAAGGAAAAAATCTATCATCGTCACGTGATTGGCAATTAATTGTAAATCAGTTTTTTTACTCAAGGAAGCCTATTTGGAGTATCTGCTCACCTCTTGTTGGTTTATGTTTTCGAGAATTTAGTCCATATTAAGTTGTCAGGGTTCTCACTAGTTCGTCTTCCTTTAATGGCTAAAGGGTCACTGATTGCTCCTTTTGTGTTTTGAAAGCGACGGCTTTTGTCCTCCTTTTTCTTTTTCAGTTAACCTGGGTAGAGAGTTGTCAGTCTTATTGATGTTTCCAAGAACCTCTCTTTTACTTTGCTAATTTACATTGATTTTCTGTTTTAAATTTTGCCAATAAGTGCTGTGATTGTCATTATTTTTTCCTTTTTCATTATAGCATTAAATAGTTTCCCTTACTCTCCAATCTTACAGCTTGTATTACTGATTTTAGATCTTTCTTCAATGTGCATTTGGTGCTATTGATTTCCTTCTGTGACCTGTTTTCACTACATCTCACAACATTTTGGTTTACTTATTTTCATTTATTCTCCTTATACTTTTACATTGACCACTGTGTTACTTAGATAGCCAGATATCTTTTTATTTTAATTTCCTATATTCTTAAAAGACATGTTCATATTAACATTTTTGTTATTTTGTGCTTTTCTGCTCAACAGTGCAGTGTACCTTGGTGGATGTTTCAGATCAAACAGAAATGGTGTCTTCTGACTGAATGGAGTGTACCATCAATATTAATCAGCAATTTTCATCATTTTAACTTTATCCTTAGGAATGTCTGTTGAATGAACAATTATGTAGTAAGTCTGTGAAAATTACAATGTAAAAAAGGGTAGGTCTATTTCTGTCTGTACTTCTATCCATGGTCATTTCTTCTTTTCAGTGTACTATTAGAAGTTCAGTGTCAAGGTTTTTATATCTCCTTAGGGAACTCATCTTTTTTTTTTCCCAATGATACAAGCTCAATAGGTACCCCAGTCCTCTCCTTCCATCCACCCCTCCCCAGTCCCCCTTGCACTCTCCCCCCTTTTCCCCTTCCTTTCACCCCCTCCCTTCTCTTATCCCAGTACCTCCCCCTTCTCCCCTCCCATCCCCTGGAATATCCTTTTGTGTGAATTCCAAACCTTCCTCTAAGTCCTCCACCCTAGTGAGATATAAGGACTCAGTGGCATAGCCCAGAGCCCTTTTTTGGGCTCCCCATTAATATGGGGAGCTCTATTATGACTGTTAATCCCTTGCATCTAAGGATCCTACTGCCTGTGATCCATGCTAAACTTTGGGGGGGGGTTGACATGTCAGTCATTGTGCAGCAAAGTCTGATTATGGCTACTGCAGCCCTAATAACTTGTATGGAGTATCTTGCATATCTTTGGTCCTCCTTATCTTCAAGCTCTTACAATCTTGCTGCCCCCTCTTCTGCAAGGTTCCCTGAGTTTTAGGATGGGGAGAGATTTGGCTGGTCTGATTCCAGGTGATTAATGTAGGGTCTTTGGTGTTCTGAATTATGGTTTGTTGTTGTTTTCAGTTTTGCTTTTTCTACACCACCCTTGGCTCCATCCTGATTGGTATTGAAGGTCGACTCCTAACCAAAGATAAATTAATGTTTAAATGAAGATCTTGATGCAAGAGGAAACTCAAAGGTAGATGGCATAGGAGTAGGACACTGCAGTGAAGGGTGTTGGTGTCCCATTTGCAGGATGGTTAAGTTACAGGTAACCAGGAAGGGAAGTGAGAGTGTGCTTCACCAGATGTCTCATTACTTACATGCAATACTTGATGGTGACCTATTTTCTCTACTGAAGCATGATCCCTATTTCCTTTTTTCTGGGGGAGCCCTCCTTCCCCTTCCCTCCTGTTTATTATCTTTGTGATTACAGTAGGTATTACAGAGATTATCTTTGAATATGCCATTAAGTGGGTTTGGTACTAGGACCACCTATTAGGGAGTACATGTGGTGTCTAATTTTCTGTGTCTGGGATATTTCACTCAATATAATTTTTCTAATTCCATACATTTCCCAGAAAATTTCATTAATTCATCTTTTTGATGGATGAGTAGTATTCCATTGTATAAATATACCACATTTTCCTTATCCACTCATCAACTGTTGGGCATTTGGGTTGATTCCATGACTTTGCTATTGTAAATACTGCTATTATGAACATGGTTGTGCTTGTGTCACTATAGTGAATTTTTGCATTGTAGGGGATTATTCTCAGAAGTGGTATAGCAGTGTTGTATGGCATTTCAATCTTTAACTTTTTTAGAACTCCCCAAACTATTCTGCCAGAGTAGTTGTATAAGCCTGCATTCCCATCAGCAATATCCAACACACTATTGACCCCACAAAGTCTAGCATGAACTAAAGGCACTAGGAGAGTTCCCTTCTCTCCACATCCTCTCCAGCATTTGGTGTTGTTTGTATTGTGGATTTTTGCCATCCTGACTGGGGTGAGATGATATCTCAGGGAAGTTTTGATTTGCATTTCCCTGATGGCTAAGGATGTGGAGCATTTTTTAAGGTATTTGTTAGACATTTCAATTTCATCCCTGGAAAAGTTCTTTTGAGTTCCCAGACCCATTTTTTTTTATTTCCACTCATGCAGACTTAACAGGTACACTGGTCCCCTCCCTCCCTCTGACCTCCCATCACCCTGTGCCCCCCTCTCCTCCCCCTCCCTCCCCATCCCCCAGTGCCTCCCCCTCCCGTCCCCATCGCATCCTTAAATGTGCACGCCCAACTCTCCTCTGGGGCCTACTCTCCAATGACGTACAAGGACCCAGTGGCATTTCCCAGAATCCTTTCCTGTGTCCCTGTGTCCCTGTGTCCCTGTGTCCTGTGGCTGTCAATCCCTTGCCTCCAAGGATCCTAGTGCCTTTAGTCCATGCTAGACTTTGTGCGGTCAATAGTGTGTTGGACATTGCGCAAGGCATGCAAACCCAGACCCATTTTTTAATTGGGCCATTTACACTCTGGATAATAGAGCTCTATCAGATATGTGGTTAATGAAGATTTTCTCCCATTCTGTGGGTTGCCTTTTTGCTTGGTTTACAGTCACTTTATCTGAACAGAAGCTCTTTAATTTCATAAGATTCCATTTGTTGAGTGTTGAGTCTAGTGACTGTGCTATTAGATTTCTATTTAGGAACTTTTGGCCTAACTCAGTCAGCTCGAGGGAGTTCCCTATCCTTTCAACTAGGGTTTTTATAGTCTCTGGCCTAATATTGGGGAATTCATATCTTTATCAGTGCACTCTGCCATTTTTTTAGTACTTGATAATTTTCCTTGACCTGAAGTATGTTTTTACTCAAACAATATTTTGGTCATATTTATATTTTCATTTATTCTCTTAAGAACACTGTGTTATTTTAGCAATGAACAAAACTGACTGACATTAATATGACTAGTTCAACTTTCTGCTCATTGTTGTTAGCATGGCATAGCACTTACTTGTATCTTCATATTTGAAGTGAACATTTTTATATCTAGATATTGTATTTTTATATCAGATATTGTATTTAAATCACTTGATTTTGAATTGGTCTATTAGAATTTTTTTTGAGACTGCAAAGAGGTGATTTATTATACATGTGTTACACTTGGCCACATGTGAGAACAGAACCAGTCCAGAATGCCACAGGTCCAGGGCAAAGGGCCAACTGGTAAGCAAGGCAAGTCTCTAAGGTGTTCTCAGTGATCAGATGGTATGAAGTCCCAGGTTCATTGACTCAAATCATGACAGTAGCATACAGTCCAGCAATCTGGTGCCCACGCCTTTGCCTCTAGCCTCCCACGTTCTTTGCATCTGCTCCTGCAGCCTCCGTGTGTCAGGCTGATTTACTTGGATATCTGCCTCAACTTTCTTTTCTTGTGCTTCATCCTGCGCATTCACTTCTTCTTTCACTTCACTGTCACGGTGCAGGAGTTTCTATGAAGACGGTGCTAAAGCCAACAGTCTATTGGCTAAAGACAATATTAATGTTAAGTAATTATGGATGCAGTGGAATCATTTGTAGCTACTGTCTGTTTCATTTTTAACATTCTCTGGTTTAATTTAACATGGTATGTGAAATTATTTTTTCCTCCCTAATGTGGAATATACTAGCCAGGCAAGGTTGCCCACCTTTGCAGTCCCAGCACTTGAAAGGCCTCTGTAAGATGATTACCATGAGTTCAAGGCCAGTAGTGAGCACCAAGTAATCCCTGGAGAAAGAATGACATCCTGACTCAAACAACAGCAAGGACACCACCACCTATCATTAAATAAATGGCATAGTGGTTGTGACTGCTGATATTGTGAGCAGTTACCCAGATTATTTTAGCCTCTGACATTACCTGTGAGAGATTATATTGATGTGAGAGATTATATAGATTAGGTTAATTGAGGTGGGGATACACACCCTAAAAGCTGGTGGCACCATTTTCCGAGCTTGGGTCTGGGTTACATTGAAAAGGATAGAGTGAGGTCCATAGGCTTCTGTTTCTGACTGCTCATGCTGTATGATCATCTGACTCAGGCTCCTGCTACTTGGCCTTCTCCACCATGATAGACACTCCTCTTGAAGTATAAGACAAAATAAATCCTTCATCTCCTATATTGCATTGGTCAGGATACTTATCGCACCACAGGAAAATTGACTAAGACCATGGTTTTCCTAGAGTTGTAAATATTTTAATCCTACAAACAATCTACATTTACTTTTAGATAACACCATATGGGTGTTTAGATAATCACCATATAGGTGAGTTGGATGTTCCGTTCTGTTTTTCCAGATTTTCTCTTAACATTTATACTACAGTATTCAAATTCCAGTATTTCCTCATGAGCCCAGTCAGCTGTCCTACTAATCAAAGGAGTAGTGCATTTTTACTATATGTTTATCATTTTCAGCATTTCATCTCAATCTTTCAACATTCCTCTCTTGGTTAACTTTGCCCATTTGTGTTTCCACCTTGCCTATTTTTGATTATAGTCCTTATTCATTGTGTGGTTTTTAACTTCCTTTGTTGAGTCAAAAATTTGTATCAAGATTAAGTCTACATTAGGTCTTAATTTGTCTCTTCAGGCAGTTTTTTCGATTGCCTTTTAGCATGTTTTCTAACTTCTGTTTAAATCTAAAATGATGTTCTGATAGTAGGAACAGATTTGTGTTTAGCTTAACATTGCTTAGATTTGAGCTATATTTAATGACTGTTTTGCTATAAGTATCAGAGAATTCATTTTTCCCTTATGTCCTTGTTTTCAAGTTTCTTTAACAGTTAATAAGTGAATGGATGCTGCACCCTGTCACTCTTTAGTTCACTGTTCTTCTCCATGAGACTTACTACTGTGTCTATGAAGTGTGGTGAAGGCAGAATTTTATAATCTGATCATTACACCTCAATCTTTTTTATCACATTGAAACACTTGTATTGGCAGTATTGAATTGCCTTGTGTGTGAAAAGATAGAATCAGTACAGAATTAGCTCAAACTGAAGGCCTCCTGCAGAGTCATTCCAGCCTCTTGGCGTGATGGCTTCCTCTGGTCCTGGAAGACAGCCATCTTCAATCACAGCAATCAGCCAGGCTTGCTGAGATTGTGCTACACAGCTCCTCTGGACAGACCTGGAAGATGGCTTCCTTTCATGCCTGCCAGGTTTTGCTCCTTTTTCATTTCCTATGACACAGGTTTTGTACTTTTAGAGGATAAAGATAAACAACAAGATGATTTTCACATCAATCCCCAGATGTAGAGAAATTATTGGCTACTTAATTCTGGATTTCATAAACCTTACTCTTATGAGCTCCATACCCCTGGGCCATCACCTCCCTGTTTCTTTTATTATTATTATTTTTAAATTTTCCATTTATACAAATGTAATAAGTGGTTGTCTCTCTTTTCCTCTCCTCCGTTCCTCCCTCTCTTCTTTTCCTTCTCCCTCTTCCTCTTCCTCCCTCCCCTCTCTTCACCATTTTATCTCTCCCCTCCCAGCTTCATACTGTCTGCTTGTGTAGGGTTCCCTTCCAGTTGTCTGCTCTAGCAGAGTCTTAGGTCTCTGGGGCAGTTTAAGTGGCCCTTCCTTGTGTAGACCATAGATGAGGATGCTCCCATTCACCTGTCTGGCCCTTGTTCCTAAGGTTCCCATTGTATGTAGTTATTTCTCCAGAGGTCCTTGATGATCTATGGGGGAATGTTGATATGTCAGCCATAGTGCAAGTCTGGTGAGGGTAGTTCTCATTGCAGTGAAATCCTGGATGCAGCAATCCTGGTGTGACCTGGCTGGCACCTTCAGGCTCTTATAATCGTACCACCTTCCTCTTCTGACCCTTAGGATGGGTGGTCTGATTTGGGTTGAGGACCTTAGGGTCACTCATACCCCGCACTCTGATTGGCTGTTTTTGTCTATTTCACTGGTCTTCAATTGTCATAGGCTGCATCTTGTTTCATGTTGAGATCTTTTTTTTTTAATACAAGAATATAATGGGAGGTGTGTAGATGGTGGTTTACTACCAGCTATTTATGGTTAGTATTGAGACATCTGGTCCTATATAATGTCAATTTTGTCCCCTTCAACTATTGTTTAAACTGGTTTACATGAGTAAGTATGTCTTCCCATCACTGGGATGGGAGATAAGAACTAACAAGCAAGTGGTTCTTTACCAGAGGCCAACCACACTCCACATTGTGTTCTATTTCTGTTCTTCCCTCCCTTTTAAGACTTTTCTTACATACAAGCCTTATTTAACTCTCTGTCCATATTCTTTTGCTTCTAACCTTTTTAAGTCTTCTTCCAACCCCCACCCCCATCTTGTGTTCCTTTGTGTTTGTGGTATAGTAAGAATTTCTGTTTCATTGCATCAGGCTAAAGGTTTAATGCTAAAAGGGATAACATAGGACACCTGTCTTTCTGTGTCTAGGATATTTCATTTAGTATAATTTCTTCCAGCTCCATTCATTGACTGGCAAATTTCATTGTCTCACTTTTCCTGACAACTGAATGGTATTACATTGTATGTATATACCGCATTTTCATTAACCTTCATTAACGTTTGAACATCTAGGTTGGTTCCATTTCTTTGCTGTTGTAAAAAGAACTGTTATGAACATGGTTGTACACATAACTCTTTTGTAGGATGCAGTGTTCTTTGGGAATATTCCCAGGAGTGGTATAGTTTTTGAAAGCTTCTTCAGATTTTTTTAAAATGTTAAAAGAAACTCCCTGTTTCTTAAACTTTGGTTTCTGCTTGACATGAGATAGGAAGGCTTGAAGATGCTACAGTTGAACAGTACTCTTCTCTCAGATTGGGTAATGATCTACTAAAGTCTCTCTTTAGAATAAAGAGCTCTAGGCAATGATACTGAGTCCTTACACTTCATTAGAGAGGAGGACCCAGAGGAAAGTTTGACATGCACACTAAAGAATGCTCCAGGGATGGGGGAAGGGGCACTGGGAGAAAGAGAGGAAGGGGGGAAAGGAAGGAAAAAAGAGGGGAGGGAGCAAGGGGATCCAGGGAGGAGTGGAGGGAGGGAGGGGACCGGGATACCTATTAAGTTTGTAGGAGTGGAAAAAATAAATAAATATTAAAAAAAGAATGATGATCTTCCAAAGAGGGGGGGAATATATATATGCTGGTCATGAGGATTTTAAATGGAGTTAAGCCATAGGCTTTAGGCATAATACTGACCAACATGGAAGGTAGATATATTAATTAGAAATTTATATACAATTTCATAATAGAATGGTATGGGAATATGCAAAAATTATTTGTTTCACTTGAATATTTTTAAGAACTGTACATTAAATGCAATGAATGAGGAAAGAGGAAATAAGGAAAAATAAAAGCAAGCAAGCAACAAATATTATATAATAATACTTTTTTAACTCTTTGAAATTATTGACATCATGGTGTATATTACTGGCATAGATACAGAATAACATGAATACTTTCATTCTTTGTGTGCACATGTGCATGTGCATGCATGTATGTGTGTGCATATGTGTATCAAAGGGCCTGTATGTTCTGTGGGGTCCCTGTATGACTTGAGGAATCATCCTGGATTGCTTCTACCTCCTTTTTGATTCACTCTGGGATTTCTCAGGCTCTACCCACTAGGACCGGAAGTACTGGCCACCGCTGTTTCCTTCTGGTGTTTTTTACTTGGGACCTGAGATCTGTACTCAAAACCTTCTGTTTATGAGGCAGAGTGTTAACCCCTGAGCCATCTCTCCAGCCCCAGTTGAATACTTTTAAAAGAACAGTTTGGTAGAAAATAAGCAGGGATTTGAAGGTAAAAAAGAATCAGGGAATGAGTTCCTAGAAATTATTTTTTAAAAAATTCAACCAGTCAAAGAATTACTGCCAAAGCAAATGAGTTGAAACTCAGAGTAGAGATTGACTAGATTTTGGATACATGATGGAATTTTAAGAGTCGAGAGATTTCATAATATGGCATCCCACATATTTTACATGGTTGTTAATAAGTCACTATGAGGATATAATGAAAGCTGTAGAACTTTGTCTGGATATCATGTGGTACAATAATTCATTGACGACTATTCAGATCACATGAGTTGCATGAAGATACAGTTACCTCGGACAAATTGGAAAAGAGAAGTTTAATGGAAGGCAGTGAAACATGAGTCATAAAAAGACTAGAAATAAACGATCAGAACAAAAGAAGGCAAACTGGACAAGATTTCTGCCTTTCAAAACAGGAAAATTTATAAAATAGCAAGTCAAATGGATCAGAGATCCAGAATGTTTGGAAAGTGTTCACTGAATCCAAGCATAATGCAGTTATGGATGATCATTCACAATGCAATTTCAGTAGCATGTTGAATACTTAAAGTAGGTTGCCATAGATGACAAAGTGATCAGGAAATGAGTGTAAGCAGGTGGAATGAGGCTTTTCTGAAAAAGAATGAAGTGAATGGAAGAGGATCTATCTACAATAGGGCAGAAGACACAGGGAGAGGATGAATTTTACAATGGAAAAAATCTGATCTTGTTCACGGAACATGGTGGAGAGAAGAAATAAAGGAAAATGCTGAGAAAACAAACAGGTTAAGGAGACATTCCAAAGAAGAAAAGAGTACATTAGAACACAATTGTCCTACAAAAGCTAGTCTGAAGCTCTGGAGAAAGGTGTATCTTACCTATTCGCGGCCCCATTTCTAGCCAGCACCTGGAGCAATGCTATCAACTTTCATGGAAGTCTTCATTATATTTCATGCAAAATATGCTAATTCCCCTAAATATGAAATAGCTCTTGATTTTAAAAGGTATATGTTATTTTCAATCAAATAACCATTGATAGAGGCATTAAAGTATGACTAGAAAGATTAATATATGAACTTTTCAGTGTTGTATTTACAACATAGGACTGAAAAAAATGAAATGTTTTAAAATAGAAAATGTTGAGGTGAATTACACTATAATCAAATTACAGAGTTAGTAAAATTGCATTTTTATTTGTATTACACATCATGTCTTGGCAGAGAAATAATATATATTAATTAAACAAGTAAACAATCAACTAGGTATCTTAAGAAAGATCCATGAGTATGTGCTTCCATATTTTAGGGAAAAGGATTCTTGTGAAATTTCATATTAGACCATGAAATTTCTTTTATACCTCCTTAATAGGTGCTTGGGGGAACTTGCAGAAAGAAGATTCTCAGTGGGAGAAGGAGGGGCATGGATAGGGTAATAAGAGGACAAAAATTCATTGTACAAAGCTATCAAATAAAATAACAAAAGTTGTTGAAACATACAAAATAGTTATGATATCATGAACAACTTCAGTTCAAAAGCATTCAGAACTACCACCATATATATATTACCCTGGCATCCAAGATCACCATTACTCACTCACCTCATTTTGGAGGGAAACAGGGAATGCTTAACTTATTTTTCTTTAGTCACTCATTTTTAATATTTATGCTTTCTCCAACAGTGTTTGGACTGATGCCTTGGAATTCCTTTGCAACCCCTTCACTAAGATGAAGGTAGAGAAGAAGAAACAGTTGTTAGTTTCTGTAATAGCCAAACAGTGTCCGCAGCTGCAGACCTGAGTTGTGGAAAAATCTCCCAAGTATTCATAAGCAAGCTATCTGACCCAAGGTACCTAGCAATCTGGTTGTTTCCTGACCCCTTGAAAGTTATACACAGAAGCAGAACTTCATTTTGACCCTGCCTAGGTGTACAGCTTTGGTGCTCAGATAGGCTGTGAGAATATTGGAAATGAATCTCTCACTCCATGAAGCAGATATAGCAGTTTTTTTTTTCAAACAAAACACTGAATGATGGCCTGCTAACTGGAGGTGGGAGACTGAAATCCAAGTGTTATGATTGACCCAGGACTCCCGCTGCCATTCTTAGTCTATTTCCCTTCACCCCAGAGTACCTGTCTCCTTGTGGTATCCTTGTAAATCTACTGAATAGATTGTGGTAGATATTCATATGAACATCCTCATATGTGGAAATCACAAAGAACCTAGGTAAATCATTTTCAGAAGTCACATTAAAAAAAACCCACATTTAGGGAATCCAGATTTATATAGATGTTTTCCTATCAGTAATTTAGTATTCAAATCAAAGTCCTTCATTTTAAGGTTACAAAATGCCATATTTTCTAAGTAAAATTACAGACCTTCTGACAGAGCCATCCTTACAAAATGATACCTCCCATGGTGCTTTAGTGAGAAAATAGTGGTGAACTCCAAAGTAATAATAGAGCTTTGAAAATTAAAGAAACAATAAGTATACATCTGCACTACACTCCCTATCCACTTCCAATCCCCCTTTTTCGCTCCTTCAGAGTGTCTTTCTATAAAGAGATTTATATTTAATTTTTTAATTCTCAGTAAATCATCACTATGTTCAAGTCTTACTATGAGTGTAAAATAAATAGTGTATTTGTAGGCAAGCTGTACAAATGCTTGCATGACTTTTATGTCTTCCATTTCTTGCCTTAACTTTAATTCACACATTGGTCATCTACACAAAGGTGGGGTAGCTGGTCATAAACCAGACTTCAACAACTGTATCCATTTGCTGCTTTTTCTTTCTTTGTTTAAATTCCTGTGCCTTCTTTAGCTATCAGACCAAACATTAGTTCTATATAAGCAGCATCTTAGCACATCAGCTCTCTTCCTTATATTCCCAAAAGACTTTTCTTTTATTGCTTTCATAAGTTTGGGGAAATTCAGAGTAGTGAGAAAAGACAGTTGAAATCACAGACTAGAAAAGCAGCAGGATGACCAAGACAATAGAGATTTCGGAACTCATCACATGTATACACAATAAATTGAAGTGTTTTAGAAATTATTATAGCTTGTAAGTAAACATTCCATTGAGAATATTCAAATGTATGTTATCCTGGTCTATTCGGGGAGAAAGTGCAGGCAATGAGCTAGAAATATAATTAATAAGTAAAAGTGCTTCCCATTTACTATCTTTTGTGATAATTGTCCATTACAAACACAGTTTGTCAAAAGAACCTGAGTTCAGATCCCCAAATCCCTGTACGTACCTGTACATATAGACACATATATGTATGCTCACCTGCATTCAAAACAGTCCCCATCCACATATCCCACACACATTCCATACATATGTATGAAAAGGAAAACACTGCTTGTTTTTATTTGCTAAACTCTTGTTTAGATTTTTGGGTTATTATCTTTCAGGGTGTTAGCAATTATTTTAAGCATTCAGAAAATAGGTCCTATTCAGTTCTTCCTAAAACATGTATTTTTTTACCCATACATTCATTCTCTCCATTTTTAGTATATACAAAACTGCTCAGTGGCAGAAATTGAAGAAAAAAGACAGAAGAGGTTGAAAAACAATGGCTGCAATTGCTGAACATAAGCATCCAAAAAAGAAACAGTTGGTGTCCTAGTTAGATACAGGTGTCAACATTACAGTTGAAGGTTTGACCTCTGAGCACATTTGTAGAGAATTAGTAGTTGATCTAAGTCCAGTGTGAACCTGCAAGAGATTGTCTAGTTGATGGGGCAGGCCCAGTCCATGGCAGATGGGACTAGGCCCTGGACAGATGAATAAAGTACAAAGAGGTGGTTGAGTAAGTTGGCATCCTTGTGTATACTTGGCCAGACATGCTGGTCTGGCAAGTAAGGATTGTCCTTCTCTCAGCTGTTATGTGGATATAATGTGTAATAGTCACTCAAACTCAAACAAGGGAGAACAGGAGATTTATTCAGCTTAAAGTTCCAGAAGGGAAAAACAGTCTTTCATGGTGGAGGCAACATGGCTGGTGGCTGAAGATGGAAGCAGGCTAAGTCACTGCAAACAACTTGGAGTCTCTCTTCTTCTAAGTCTTCTGTTCTATGGATCCTTTTATCTGGCTGGCTACTAGGAGGTTCCAATCTGATCTAGGGCTGGCCTTGTGTTGTAAATGTATTGAACTGGATAATCAGAAAGGTGGCCTGACAGGTGATCTTAGTTAAATCTAGGTGTGTCAAGTTGATATCCAAGAATAACTATCACAAGTCCATCCCTTGTCAACTTGACACCAGATCATGTTTCCTTAGGCCACTTTTTTTTTTCAATTGTGTGTGTATGCATGTGTGTGTGTGTGTGTGTGTGTGTGTGTGTGTGTGTGTGTGTATGTGTGTGTGTAGAACCACAGGCAAAGTCGGGAACCACCATGAACCACTTCCACCTCCTCATTTACTCTGCCTTAGGCCACTCTTAATATCCACTTAAAAACAGTAAGATTCATAAATCCGCCTAACATAACTAACTATGTACAACCATACACACATTATTTTTTCCAAGATAAGTGACAAAGTCACTTGAGAAATATTCTTTAGTGTCCCATAATATGATATCCTAATGTAGATTACAACATTTTATCACATAACTATAGATTAACATTACATAACATACATATCTTCTTAGTACAAACCATACTCAGTCCAACTGTAAAGGTCTCAGTACAGACTACACAGTAATCCCAGCACAATCCAAAAGTCCAAAGTCCAAACCCTCATATACAAACCCTTCTATAAAATCAAAAGACAAGTTACATACCTCCAACATACAATGGCACAGAATAAACATTCCCACTCCAAAAGTGAGATATGGGGGCATATCTAGGAAACATCAGTCCATTAACAAGATTGAAAAACAGCAGAACAAACTCCAAATCTTGCAGCTCCAAGTCCAAAAGGTGAGCCAATTACTGAAATCTCAGTTTTGAAGGGCTTAGATTCCACCCGTCCAAAGCAGCTGCTTGTAGAACACATCACTTTCTTGAGCTGGCTCCTTCCAAGGTATACAGCTGTCCTTGGCAGATGTCCCACATTGTCACTGGAATCTCTAACATCTTTGACCCTACATTAATCACATGAAACTACACCAGCCAAATCTCTCCCCATCCTAAAACTCAGGGAAATTTGCAGAAGAGAGGGTGGTCAGATTGGAAGAGCCTAAAGATGGGGAGGAGCAACAATATGCAAGACACTCCACACAAGTTAGGGCCGAAGTCAGAGATTATATAAACCTTAGTTGAAAGGGTAGGGAACTCCCTCGAGCTAATTGGACTAGGCCAACAGTTCCTAATCGGAAATCCAATAGCACAGTCTATACAACCAACACTCAACAGATGGGATCTTATGAAATTAAAGAGCTTCTGTTCAGATAAAGAGATTGTAACTCAAGCACAAAGGCAACCCACAGAATGGGAGAAAATCTTCACTAACCACATATCTGATAGAGCTCTATTATCCAGAGTGCACAAAGAACTTAGAAAACTAAACTAAGGAGATAAATGGCCCAATTAAAAAATGGGCCTAGGAACTCAAAAGAAACTTTGCCAGGGAAGAAATTGAAATGTCTAACAAATATCTTAAAAAATGCTCCACATCCTTAGCCATCAGGGAAATGCAAATCAAAACCTTCCTGAGATATCATCTCACCCCTGTCAGGATGGCAAAAATCCGCAATACAAATAACACCAAATGTTGGAGAAGATGTGGAGAGAAGGGAAAACTCCTACTCTGGCAAGCTGTCTGGCAATTCTTAAAAAAGTTAAAGATTGAAATGCCATATGATCCTGCTATTGCACTTTTGGGAATAATTGCCCCATACAGCAAAAATTCACCTCAATAGCACAAGTACGACCATGTTCATAGCAGCACTGTTTACAATAGCAAAGTCATGGAATCAACCCAAATGCCCAACAATTGATGAGTGGATAAGGAAAATGTGGTACATTTATACAATGTAATACTGCTCAACCATCAAAAATGATGAATTAATGAGATTTGCCGGGAAATGGATTGAATTTGAAAAAATTATATTGAGTGAAATATCTCAGACAGAAAATTAAGCGCCATATGTACTCCCTAATAGGTAGATCCTAGTACCAAACCCACTTAGTGACACACTCAAAGATAAATCTCTGTAACACCTACAGTATTTGCAAAGATTATAAGCAGGGAGGGAAGGGAAAGGAGGGCCCTGCCAGAAACAAGTAGAGAGGGGATCATGCTATAGCAGAGAAAATAGGCCACCATCGAGGACTGCAAGGAAGTAATGAGATATCTGGTTAAGCTCGCAAACTTTCCTCCCTGGTCACTTGCATCTGATGGGCTATGATCTCACCAGAAAGGAGGGGCATAGAGTCTGGCAGATAGAAGATTACCATGCTGCAAATGGGAGACTGACCCCCACCCCCACAGTGGTCTCCTACTCTTATTACATCTACCTTTGAATCTACACTTATAAGAAGACTCCATTTTAATAGCCTTTTATCTCTGGCCAGGGGGTGACAACTAGTACCTATCAGGATGGAGCCAAGGGCAGTGTAGGAAGAGCAAAACTGAAAAAAATATCAACAAACCATAATTCAGAAAATCAGAGACTATACATCAACTACCTGGAACCAGGCCAGCCTAATCTCTCCCCATCCTAAAGCTCAGGAAAATTTGCAGAAGAGGGGGCAGTAAGATTGTAAGAGCCTAAACATGGGGAGGAGCAACGATATGCAAGATACTCTGTAGAAGTTAGAGCTGACGTAATCATAATAGGACTTTGCATGACCTGCACAATGACCAACATATCATTGAACCCCCATAGTCTAGCATGGATCATAGGTACAACAATCCTTAGAGGCAAGGGATTAACAGCCACAATAGTGTTCCTATACTAAAGGGGAACACAAAAAGGAGCTCTAGGCAATGTCACTGAGTCCTTACACCTCATCAGAGAGGAGGACCCAGATGGAAGTTTGACATGCACACTAAAGAATGCTCCAGAATGGGGGGGAGAGGGCACTGGGAGAAAGGGAGGGAGGGGGGAAAGGAAAGGGAAAAGGAGGCAGGGAGCAAGAGGATCCAAGGAGTTGTGGAGGGAGGGAGGAGAATAGGGTACTTATCAACTATCCGGTACCAATTTCTGTAACAGTTACTCTTAACTATTGCTGTAAGAGAGCATTCAAATGCAAATCAAAACTTCCCTGAGATATCATCTCACCCAGGTCAGGATGGCAAAAATCCACAGTACAAACAACAACAAATGCTGGAGAGGATGTGGAGAGAGGGGAACTCTCCTACATTGCTGGTGGGAATGCAGGCTCATACAGCCACTCTGGTGAGCCATCTGGAGATTCTTAAAGAAATTAAAGATTGAAATGCCATATGACCCTGCGATTCTACTTTTGGGAATAACCCCCCCATACAGCAAAAATTCACCTAATAGCACAAGCATGACCATGTTCATAGCAGCACTGTTTACAATAGCAAAGTCATGGAATCAACCCTAATGTCCAACAGTTGACGAGTGGATAAGGAAAAAGTGGTACATCTATACAATGGAGTACTACTCAGCCATCAAAAATGATGACTTTATTAAAGACCTTGCCTGGAAATAAAGAAGGTTAAAAAACAAACAAACAATGGAGCGTGATTTCAGATATCAGCTATCAGCTGATATCAGCCTGGGCCTCTACACAGATGTGCCCCCCACACCTGAGAACACACACACACACACACACGTGCACACCACTCAACACACATACACATGAAAATAGAAAACAAAGAAATGATTAAAAGCTAGGAAAATATTTAGGCTACTGTCAAGTCACCTATGATAGACTAACTATAAATACAACAGAAAGAGAAAGAAAAAAGATGGAGAGAGACATTGGAAGAAAACATTTTAATTATATTAATCTATATATTGGAAACTGATTGAATGTGCAGAGCAAAAACAAGACTATCTACAAATCGCAAGACCTCGTACCAACACTGTGTGAGCTATGTAAATGGTGAGTGTATTGTTCAAAAAGATGAATTAAAGAATGTCAATAAAGGAATCAAAAAGTAAAGCTTTCTCATTGACATCTTTCCACTTATAATACCGATAAAGGGAAAGAGCATACTTTTCAAAATTGTTGAAAACATTGATATTAGAACTTGATATAAAACAGTAAATACTGAAAATGTATGTATGTAGTAAAATACTTGAATACTATCTGGATCTGTATCACGTGTCTTCAGTTACTCATTA
Source organism: Typhlomys cinereus (assembly GCA_023101885.1). Classification (NCBI taxonomy): domain Eukaryota; kingdom Metazoa; phylum Chordata; class Mammalia; order Rodentia; family Platacanthomyidae; genus Typhlomys; species Typhlomys cinereus. The sequence continues at coordinate 4,959,301 of JALPQD010000033.1, read as the reverse complement.
AGTCACCACAATTTTATTCTTTTGATTTAGCATATTTTCAAACAAATATTTGAGGATGCCAGCTTATTATTTATAATTTTTAATTTTGGGAAGAATTTCTTTTGCTAATGTCATCATCATTAGATTTGTTAAGAAACAATTACAGGCTAGGAAAACACTTTGAATCAATTTATAATAAAACATAAAAAATACATACTTAGTATAGACAGAGTTGAGAATCCTCCTGAAATGTTCCTGAAAAAAAGTCTTCATACAAATTAGTTTTGTGTAATTTGTTTTTAAATGAAAATTAATGGCTATAATTTTATTTTAAAGTGCTCATTGATGCCATGGCAGCTCTTCATTGCTGTCTTCTATAGTGAATTCCCTTATAACAGTCATGGAAACAGCTTCATAATTCAAAGCAACTATTGATGTGTTTATCATCACATCACTTCCCCTCTGTATGTCCATTCCCACTGTTATGAAAAAATAATCTTCCTTATTGGTAATTTGTTCTTTGGGTCATTTTATTTAAAATATGTTCTTTTCCATTGAATGTGATGATATGTAAATTATATTTCTTTTTCTAATGCTGAAATGATTGTTTTACAACAATACAATATTTTCAAAACCAGAGATGTAGAATTTTTAAAACTCTAAACAAATTTTTAAATCAATTTTGTTTTAACTAGTTTACAAAGTAACAGGTTTCCTTATGGTATTTTCACACAGTTTTGGTTGATTGTCCTCCATTTTCTCCCCATCTCCATGTCCCACCTTTCCTTAGTATAGACTTTTGCCCCCATATTTCCCTTTCCCCTTGAATGCCCTTCAATACACTTTATTGTCTTTCCCAGATCTTTTGTAAAGCCTCTTTTTTTTTTCCGTCATGGGTCACTTTCTAGATTTCTGGCCTTTGCCCACACTCACCTACATCTGGACACACATGTGTAACAATTAAAAGCTAAAGTTTGCATGTGAGAAAGGACAGGAAATTTTGCATTTTTGTTCCTGGATTACCTTACTTAATGTGTTTTTGATTTCCCTCCATTGCTGGCAACCCTCCACAGATTGAGGATAGTCTAGTCTCTTGCTATCCATTCTGTACCCACAGACAGCCTCTTTCCAAAAGTAGACTAATAACTCCCTAATAAGCTTTGTTGCAGTACTCATGATTATGTCTTAGATTGTGTGATTCCTGAAAGCTTTCTTCCTGGCCATTTCCTGGCCAGCCCATTAGACAGCATAACATTTGTACAGATGCCCTGTGGGACTGGTGTTGTGGATAAAGAACAAGCTGGCTTCTCTTTGCTAGGCACCACGTCTTCTATACCACAATCATGGATGCCCTACTGTCGCTACTGACAGTAGTCAGTATATTCTGGGCCATGTCTTCAGTGCCTCAGACTCTACAGATTTCCTGAAGACAGATTTCCTTCCTGCTGACCCTGACACTTCTGTGTTCTGCCCTGTGACTACGCCAGCTGTCTGTAGATTCCCTGTAAGGGTCCTGGGTCTTCTCTTAAACTCCCAGTCTTTACTTATGAAGTGTGTCATAGTCAGGCACAGGTGTCAACTTGACAGTTGGTTTGAGCTCTGGGCACATTTATGGAGAATTAGTAGTTGAGTTAAGACCAGAGCAAACCTGAAAGAGATTGTCTAGCTGATGGGGCAGACCCAGCCCATGGTGGGTGGGACTATTTCCTGAACAGGTGAATAAAATACACAGAATCGGTTGAGAAAGTCAGCGTCCTCTGTACACTTGGCCAGACATGATGGTCTGGCAAATAAGACTCGTCCCTCTCTCAGCCATTATGTAGAGATGGTGTGGCCAATTCCCTCTGCCCTCCTGTTGGGGTGAGCCCTGCTGTCAAACTGGACTGAGAACTGTAACCAGACAATTGTAAGAGACAATAAACCCCTTGTTCCCTTAAACTTTTGATGGTCGTTTATCAGCAACCACGCAGGCCAACTGCAACAAATTGAAAGCTCAAAGATAAAATGAAGGTACTAAGCACAAAGCATCAGACCAAATGTAGGCCCCTTTCTCAGCCTGGAGCCTGTGGATAGCAGAGCTCACAGCCTTACAAAGTTGTCCCTGAACAGGACAAGAAAAACATCTGAGGTTATTGCAAACACTATGCCTTGAGCCAGTATTGTGACTATAAATAGAAGAAATGAGTTGTGTCAGTTTCTTTTCTTGATGCCAACAAAATACCTGGCAAGAAGCAACTTAAGAAAGGATTTATTTTGCCAAGTAGCTCAGGAAATATATTCTAATGTGGCAGAGAAGTCATAGCAGAGTCTAGGGTAGCAGGAAGCTGCTTACATCTTGGCAGAACAAGAGTCGGAGAAAAGCAGATATTTGTGTTCATCTGACTTGTTCGCTTTACTTATTTATTTATACATTTAGTTTCATACATACATATAGTAAAGTGATGATATTTTCATGCCTAAATCTCCTAGCCTCTCAACCCTCCCTTTCCCATCACAACCCTTCTTCCCTGCTAGTCCCCTCCTACTTTCATATATTTTGCATGTGTGGCCCATTGAATTTTGTCTGGGTTGATTTTGATGGTATGAGTCTGAGTACTTGCTACAGCATGAATTATATATCATTGGGTATGCCTTTGAAGAAAGCATTCCCCTCCCCCATCAGACTTAACTTTCATCATTATCTTAAGAAAGCATAGGGTCTCTTGAGAGCTCTCTAGCTCCATAGTGAAATGTTGATAGAACAAACCCCAGGTAGGTCTTCTGGAAATATAAATAACTACAGTGAACTCATGGATACAACATCCCCATCATGTCCAGAAGATAGTTCCTGGCCTTGTCCCTGCCCCACTTCATGGTCTTACAATCTTACTTCTCCCTCACCTGCAGTGTTCCCTGAACCTTGGTGTGGTATAGCAGTTACTCTTCTTTGTTGCTGTGAGACACCACTGAAGCTCAAACAATTTGTAACAAGAAAGGGAGATTTATTCAGTTTTTGGTTTGAGAGGGGGAGATGCAGACAGGAAATGCATGGCAGGCTGGCAGAAGCTAGAGGCTAAAGTCACATCCCTCAAGGAGCCTGAGAGCTGCAAAAATTGCCACAAGAACAGACCTCCACTGGAAGTGGGGTGGAACTCCATGCCCACCTCCTGTGACTGGCTTCCTCCAGCAAGGCTCTACTTCTTAGTGTTATGACTTCCCCAAACAACTAAAACTTCAAACACAAGAGCCTGTGGGGAACAGCTCACATTTTAAACCATGACGGATGAGGATGTCTTATTTTCTCTGTTTGGGGACAAGCAGTCTATAGCCAATTAATTTCCTCACTTTGGAAAGTTGTGATGTTCTGTAATAAGCACTTTTCATTTCAAAAGGAAGCTTCTAAGTTGAGTGCTGAGGGCTCCCCTCCAGTCTATGGAAATAATGACAAATGTCTAAAAGGTTGATCTAGCATCTTTATAGCTAAATCTTAATAGGTTGCACTCTCCTAGGGCCTATGACATCCACTTTCATAGGTTCTTGTTCTGGTTAATAGTACCAGGAATCTGATCTCTGCTGAAAACTGGACCTTAAACCCATTTGGAAAGTTATTGGTTTCTTCCTCTTGGCAGTCATGCCATGACTGCACTAATGGTAGCCTTTTGCCACTTTCACAGATTGATGTTGATTGCTTTTGTTCCCCTAGCAATTTTCATTGTACTGCCTGGTACTATGAAAGCTGTCCAGCAAAGAGGAAGCTTCCAAACCACTTTTGTTGTTGTTGTTGTTTTAATCTATGTCCTATAATCAACATATGTTACATTTTCAGCCATAGGGTCTTACTGTCAGTTTCTGGAGCAGTAGCAAAAGCCTATACTGTTTGGGGACCCTTTGAGACCTCTCTGATAAACAACTTAGGAGATATCATATGCCCAATACTTAGAATATTGCTTAACTGCCTATAGGGACTAGTTGGAGATTTTTCACTTTTTAATCAGACCTCAAGCCTGGACTCCAGCCAATGAGCTGGTGCCACTTTTCCTTTTTCCATTAACCCTTTCTGGAAATGACTTCAAATGCATTCCTGGGGTGCATTTCCCACATGACTCCACATCCAGTCAGTTGATACTGAAGATTCCTATTGGACCAGCTCTTGAATAATTCCTTTAGTTTCTTTTCAACTTCAGTCTCTCTCCCAGTGCTGCAATGAGGATGCTGTCTAGCCCCAGAAGTCCAAAGGCTTGGTGCTGAATGTGATGCTATTGAGTAGTGGTAGAACTATTGGGACATAGTGCCTGGTGGAAAAAAATAAAGTCAAAGAGGATTGGATGGCCATGGTCCCTTTCTCTTCCTCTTTTTGGTTTCTAGACATAAGGTGAATGGTTTTGCTCAGTCACACACTACCAGCATACTATGCTGCCTCATAAAGGCTGTAATAGTGAGATCAACTATTAAGGACTAAAACTTTCAAATATGACTCTTCCTAGAAAGCTAATGATTTTGGTTATTTTGTTATACTGATGGAAAGGTGAGCAACACACCTAAGTTTATAGTAACCTAACTTTAATATAGTTACTGTCTGCATTTCTATTTATGGTTTGAGAATTTTGTTTCCTATACAGTGTTTTTGAATTTTGAATTTTTCTTTGTAATAATAAAATTAATTTTAAAATAAATAAAAACATAGAGTCATTATATGTCATGGTTTGAAATGTGTTCCCCACAGAATCTTATGTTTGGGAAGTTCACGGCACCTTTAGGAGGTGGAGGTGGAGCCTTGCTGGAAGAAAGCAGTCACAAGGGGTGGGTCTTAAGGTGGATTAATCCCACCTTACTTCCAGGAGAGGTCTGCTCTTGCAGCTGGCAGTCTTGCAGATCTCAGCCCACTGGCTGGGTGTGACTTAAGGCCTCCTCCAGCTTCTGCTGCCAGCTATGCCTCTTCAACCATGAAAGACTAAATTTCTTTTCTGGAATCATAAGTTGACTAAATCTCCTTTCTCTCTTAAGTTGCTTAACTTTGGGTGTTCTCTCTCACAGCAACACAAGAGTAACCAGTACACTGTAGCTCAAGCGTATATCTTCAAATTCAATGAAACACCTCTGAAAGAAAGCAGCACATAGAAGCAAAACAGCTTTTGCCTAGTTCCCAGCATTCTCATCCTCCTGATATCTCCTGAGACGCTGCCTCTCAGAACCCAGCAGGATGCTTCTAGAAGCCCAAGGCAAGTGTTGGTTCTTTGTGTCTTGGCTGGGCTCAGTCTTTCAGTCACTTTAACACTATTAAAGTGACTTTGGCCACAGCAAGGTCAGCCTCTGGTCCTCCAGCCCTTGGTTCTTCTGTTCAGCCTTCAGGTCTTCTGAGTAAAGTTGCAGACATCACAGCACAAAGTCAAGCCACCTCCACTGCCTCTTCTCTGGAATCTTATCTCACAAAAAAATGAACGCATAATAAAATGACTATTTCACACCACTAATTTTAAGTTGGTGTGCATTCCAGAAATAGCAACCAGCACAGACTCTCACTTCAACACAAGTTGAAGCGAAACTGGAATTTTGTTCTCATTTTCTTCTCAGGTCACATGAGTAGGTTGGGATATTTTAAAGTCACTTACCAAAATTTTAAGGGTAACAAAAACGAAACAATACAAAGGATTTCAAAAGTGAATATACTGGGCTGGGAAGATGGTTCAGTGGGTGAAGATACCTGCTGCAGAAGGAGAGTGCCAGCTCCTACAAGTTGTTCTCTTGACCTCCTCATGCACACTGTGGCATACGCAACTCACACACATGTGCATATGCACATACATACACGCGTACACACACATACACAAATGGTGAATAAGTGTTAAAATATTAAAATAAGTGCATACATCATCTGACTTTTCCTGTGACATCATAAACAAGCATCTGTTCACCAAGATAGGCTGTTGATGACCAATCGGAGTAATAATTCTATCCAAGTCCAGCTTGACAAACCAATGAATTGGGGGGGGGCTTATTTATGGGATTGTAGGTGAGAAGTTACACATAAGAACAAGGGTAACTCAAAAACAGCTGTACTGTACTACGAAGTATCCCATTCCACCATGCATGACAGCCTCATGGAAACTTAACCATGAAAATTTGACTTTTATATGTGTTCCAACACCAGAATCCTGTACACCCAAAGAGAGTAATGTTTAGAATCCCATGTTGAGGGCCCTGTACCCATCCCTCCTGTCTTACTAGAGACTACTAATAGCACCAATACCATAGACCTAGTTGTCCCTAACTTGTTACACTTTGAAAATTTGCCATGGATCGCTTTGCTCTGTGATGGTAATAGATTGTTCATGCTATACCCAGAGAAGAGCATACTTCAAAAACAACATAAATGGTTTTAGGCTTGCTAAGATTAGTTCTAACAAGAAGATTTCTGATTATATTATATGTAAATCTAGAAAAACTAAGTTTCAAAATTCTTAAATTCTTCTCTTTTACATACCTTCCTTTTGTATTTCTCCTCCCCCTAGATATCATTGTCATGCAATGCATCTTCCAGGAAAAACAATGGAAAGATATGTTCTCAGATGAACAATGATAAAAATAAGCCTAACTGCAATGTAAGCACAGAAACTTCTCTGCCACCAATCCTGCTTCAGGGAGGTCACGTAAAACCTCAGCTAGCAAATGACTGAGAGATATCTGTCTAGGGGCTATTCAGACCACACCCACTTGCAGCAGCCTTTCTCCTTGCTTATACTCATGTGAGCAAAGTAAATGACACCTTACTATGACTGATTGTGGGTCTGTAATACTCACTTCCTCAGAAGAGTTCAGCAGACATGCCAGGTAACCAGACTCTAGCAAACTATAGTCTATCTGCTGTGACACTGTAGTCACAAAGGAACAGCTCTTTTCCCCTTTCTTACCACCTGGGAATCCAGACAACCTGACTCTAAGCATATGCAATGGATATAAACACTCTCAACTCCATGACATGGGGCCTTCCCCCAACTCTCTGATAGCTTACAAGAATGAACCCCTGCTTTGTCTTCGGAGACTGAACTGTCTTCAGAACCCTCTCCCTGCATGTTGTGTTCTGACACTCTGTGGTGTTTATAACTCTCATTACATCTCTTATTCAAAAGAACAAGCCTCTTGAATCCCTAATCTGAAGGACCTGGCAATGACAGCTGGGCCGCCTCTTAAAAGAGAGATGTACTCGGCACGCACGTAGCATTCTAAAGGATTTTGAAAAAAATGAATGGAAGATGCAAATCTGAGAAGGGAAACAAGAGGATCTGTGGCCACACATACCTTTCTCACCCACACCTGGCTTAGCACTCGGCTCCTGCATGTGTTTCTAAAGATGATGAAATATTGGCAGAGGACAAGGAACTCAGCTAGAGAGTCTTCTCTAACCTCATACACATCAGGTAACATGAACACAAACCATATTTATTTGGATCTGAAACTTACTTTTATAAATAATAATATCATATAAATATATCTTTAATTAGATATTGCTTGATAATTTTCCCCTTTACTATTCAATTGCCAAGCTATTTTTTAAAATATAAGTCATTTTAATTGAATATTGAAATACCTGTAATGGAGATTTTTGAGATTTCTGAGAAATTTCACCAAATGTCCATTTATTTAACCTTTTCTGCATATGTTTTGGAAAATCAAAGCCATTTTGTAAATTTAAAAGATCATTTCATGGGGCACACCATCCCAGTCATGAAAAGTGGTTCAACAACTCGGAAGATAATAGTGATTAAAGACATTCGATTTTAGAAATATTTACAATAATATTTGAAAGAGCAAAGGATAAACACTCCACAAGTTTGCAGTGTGTTTCTGGTATCTCTGTTTACATAGGTAGGGGTAATGATGGAGACCAAATAGAGATGTAGACGGGCTTGGTAAGACAGTTGTAATTTTAAAAATTCAATGCAGAACATTTTGACTTTGAAAAATGATTTTAGCTGTGCCATAAACACTGCTGCTTCCCCAAACATCTAAATACTGAATGCATTCAGTATTCTCCCTGACAATATCTATTGATGTGGGGAACATAGTCCCCTTCTGTCTTTCAGTTGACAGTGAGGATGACTCATTAGTCAAACAAGGAACTCAACATTCCCTGGTCTCAAACCCCTTTGCGACTTTTCAAAGGCTGCTAATAACTAGCATTGCAATGCTACAGAAAGAACACAAATGTCATATGCTTGAATTCTGTTTTAAATTTATGAGAACATTATCAATTAAATAGGCTTAACTATGCTTTTGTGTTCTGTGAATCTATTTGAAGATGACAACTGGCCAAAAATATTTTTATCTAACTCCAATTATCTTTTTATTCAGTGAAGAAAAACATGATCAAAATTTTTCTTCTTCTACTTTCCCCACTTGCATTTGCCATTTGGGAACCTTTCTACATTTTTGCTCTTAGATGTGTGTGTGTGTGTTTATGTGTGTGTGTGTGTGTGTGGTATAAATGTTACAGTATTTGTATATAATTAAAAGTTTGGCATCTTTAAAAGTGTTTCGTACTTTTCATTGGAAGCAAAATAACATGTTCCAGTGTCACTGCAAATGGTGGACCTATTAGAAGGATGTTATTTTTAAATCACTTTCCAGTTATTTTCACCTTCTTTCCAGTTACTTTAGATCTTGCAAAACACATTTATGTACAATTAAGCTTGCTGAGGAGTCATGAGAAATTCTGCTTGTGCTTTTGTTCATGGCTATGGCTTAAGAAGGTATGTTAGATGTCAGGTATATGGCAAGTGGGCTTGTGAGAACCAGTTTTCATTGTCTACATACTGTATGCATAATCATATACCATGGCACACCTCTGAGTATGTCTATGAGGACATTTCCAGAGAAGATTGACTGAGGTAGAAAACCCTTTCTGAATGTGGGACACACTATCCCACATACTGGGAATCCAGGTAGAGTAAAAGAGGAAAAGGAGGAAGGCAATGAATACAGGCATTACCTCTTCATGTCTCTTCGCTTTCTGGCTGATCTGATGGGAGCTGCTGTAGTCTGCCACACCTTCTGCATCATAAAATCATGAGCAAAATAAATGCTTCCTCAGTCAATTTGTTTATATCAAATACCAGTCAGTGACGAGAAGTCTACCATACACACAGTCTCTCGACACTGATATATAGCCATATATATATAGCCACAGATATATAGCCATACTTAGATGGCTGAGTATTTGACCCTAAGAGAACTTCTGCTTTGGTCTTCACTGAAGGAAAATAGGTATTCTTAAATAAACCCAAATGATACTTATTAACACGGTCATTTTAAAAACTTCCAAATTTTATGCTAGAGAGATGGCTCAGGGGTTAAGACTCTGCCTCACAACCCGAAAGTCCTGAGTTCACATCCCAGGTCCCATGTAAAAACTCTGAGTGAAATGACAATGGCCTGCACTTCCATTCTGGTGAGCAGAGCCTGGGAAATCCCAGAGCAAAGCAAAAAAGGAGATAGAAGCAATCCAGGAATTCTAAGTATTGGACAACTTTCAGTAATTCCCTTATAATTTTTTATGTTGCTGCTGGTTTTTAAATTCCTTCATTCCTACACAAAGGCAATGTGAGGCCTCCTCATTGATGAATTATCTGAATTCAGTCTCATGCTACCTCAAAGTCATAGACATTCTAGTCATCATGTATTCCTGATCTATAAAAACTTGCTGGGGCAAAAAAAAAAATGATCCTGGTGACTTACAAGATCTATGCCTAGGCCTGTTGCACTGTTGTTTGCTTCAAATGTTACAAGATTTCTGATCCCCTCAGAATACTCATTTGGGAAAATTCAAATGGTGATAGCCAATAATTTCTAATCAAATCACTTAAGCAAGTCAGTGGTATCTATGGTAGATGGCTTATTATTCCCCGTCTATATCTATGTCCCTTCGCAATGTGACTTTGTAGACACTCTCAAATGATGAAATATTGGACTGAAGAAATGGTTCAGTGGTTAAGGTTTGCTATACAAGCAAAAGTGCCAGAGTTCAAAAACCTCAGATCCCATATAAAATCCCGGCTAGAAGTGGCTGTGCATTTGCAATTCAAATCCAAAAAGGCAGAGCCTGGGAATCTACAGAGCAAGCTGGCTAGCCAGATCTATGGACAAGCTTTAGGTTTAGAGACCCAGCCTCAAAGCAGTAAGATGGAAGAGCAACTGACAATGACTCCTGGTTTCAACTTCAAGCCTACTTTGCTCTCTTCTGTCCTCTCTTTCTCTCTCTCTCTCTCTCTCTCTCTCTCGTTCTCTTTCTTGCTCTCTCTCGCCTCTCCCTCACTTGTTTTCTCTCTTTTGCATATTCATACACATATGTGCCAACCTACATGCAAATATGCATATACATATGCATGTGCCCCATACATACACAAGAGATTGGGGGGATAAAGTCAGGGGGGTAAGTGTAAGTTGCTCAGAAAATCTGAATCAGGTTTCGCACTTGCTTCATCTAACAGAATGGAAGGAGACGATGTGCACAATTTCCAGTTCCTGTGCTCAAAAGGCTGTTACCACCCATATACACTTGGAGCTCTTCATTGCTGTGTAATCAAGCCTAGACTAGCCTTCTTCATGAACAAAGAACCCGTGGAGAAAAGTTCCTTTTCTCCCCACTAATGATTCTGAACCACCAGCTACAGGCATCCCACCACCTAACTGTAGAAGCAGACCAGTCTGCCCTGGACCAAAACAACTGCATAAGCAAAGTAGGGCCTCCGAAATCCGAGTTTAAATGTTCTTAAGTCCCTGTGTTTTAATGCAGCAAAAGTTATATATTATTTGAGCATAATTTATTATCTAACTTGATAAATGTGGCTTTTTTTCTTCCCTTGGTAAAGTATGTGGAATATACCTTTGGGCAGAGATAAAAAAATAGAGATGTGGGTTAAAAATACTAATAGTTTATTATTAAAACTGACTTGACAGGCTGAGGAGATGGCCCCTGGGTTAAAGCCTTTGACTCATAAACAAAGGACCTAAGTTTGGATCCTTAGATGACATGTAAAAACTCCAGGCAAAAGTAGCCACAGTTTGAAATTCTCTCCCTGGACTGCAGAGCCTGGGAAACCCCAGAGCAAAGCAGTAAAGGAAACAGAGCAATCTGGGATGATTCTTGGTGTCTTACCCCCAGGCCTCCACTCCACATATATACAAAAGCAAATGCCCTCGTGTGCATGCGTGCACACACACACACATGTGCACACACACACGTGTGTGCACAAAACAAAACACAAGACTTTTTACTTTGACTCTATAATTTTCTCACCTCATATAATTCAGCCCAATATATAATAATAATAGCATCATCTAATTACTCTTATATATTTCTCTCTTTTCTGAGAGCTTGTCTCACAAGCACAAGAAATGAAGCACTCAGATTAAGAGGAGTGAGCCAGGCAAGAAAGATTTTATTAAGCAAAAAATATAAAACAGAAACCTCCCTGTTAATGGAAAGAGATTGGAAGGGGGTTGAATTTAAGCATTATATATGCTTTGAGGTAGAGGAGTGGGCTGACTGAATATGTAAGAGGTAAGAACTTTGAGATCATTTATTGGATAATGAACTCTGTCCACTGCCCAGGAAGGCAGTTTAGAAACCAGGGTCTGTGATTTACCTATTCCACGGAGGGAAGGCTCTGTGTGAGGCAGTAGCACAGCATTCAAGTTGACCCACATGGTCTTGTTTGTGTTGAGGCAATTCCTGTGGGGTGACTGTGTGGCTCCACAGGGAACCCCTTTGTTCCTTTCTATCTCACTTTTGCCTGCCTCAGAAATATAGACATTACCTAGATCATACATAACTAATAGCTGGATTTTTAGCCATACCTAAAAATATGGTCCAAATTCATTAAATCTTCTAAAATCTCTAAAACTTAACTGCAATTTAGTGATAGTATACAATAGGGATAAATAACTAAATGTCATCAGTGTGGAATAAAACAGATGTGGGGCTCTTTCTTTTCACCTTCCACTCTCTTCTGCATGCCATGCTATCCACGGATGTTTTCTTCCCGTCCTCTCTGACCCTAAGCTCTTCTGCTAAAATGCTCTCCCGCCTTAAAGCTAAACTGCATGTTGTGGTTTGAATGTGAGCATTTCCTCACAGACTCGTGTGCTTGAAGTTTTAGTCATCAATGTTTGGGAAGGTCATGGTAGTTCTGGGAGTGGAGACTTGCTGGAGGAAGGCACATCACAGGGGGTGGGCCTGGAGATGGATAGCCCTGCCCCGATTCTACTTGCCGTCTACTGCTTGCTTTCTTGGTCTCATCACGACATCTGCAGTGACCTGAGCCTCATCAAGCTTTTGTCTCCTGCTATGACTGCCTGACATGCCTTTCTTGCCAAAATCGATTATGTCCTGTAGCCAAATAAATCTCCTTTTCTCTCCTAAGTTGTGATTGAGTGTCATCTCAGAGCAACAGAGAGAGTAACTACAACACTATAGTTCCTCTTGGCCACCAAGCCCTTAGCACTCAAATTTCTTAAGTCTCAAGAAAAAAAATAAGATGCTGAACAGAGACATAAGCATATCTTGAAAATGGTTTAATAGTCATTGCTAATAATATATGTCAAAATATAAAAATATTGTCATAGTTTCATTTCTCTCATTTGAGTCTGAATCACAAATATACTGAAAGTATGTTTAACATGTACTCATTTTCTTGATCTGTTCCTGTTATTATGTAGACTTATCAATTATCAAAATCTCAGTAAATGTCTAGTTTCTAATCCATAGTCTTCATATTCTTTCTTTCAGAGGCATCTCCCCTTCCCTCTGGATAAGGCAAGGTTGCCTTATCCATTACCCAAAGCAGACAGAGTATGTATGATTCACAATAACATTGGTCCACAAACATGTTTTTATTGTCATTTCTTTTTTTTTCTTTTCTATTTTCATGTGTGTATGGTTGTGGGTGCACAGGTATTTGTATGCTTACATGTGGAGAACTGAAGTTGAGAGTCATCTTTGATCATTCTTCCACCTTATTCTTTTTATTAGAATTTCAAAAGAAAACAGTTTTATTGCTAAAGAGTTTGTTTTTGCTCATTTGCTTGTGATCTTAGTATACTTCACTTGTTTGTTCTTTATTGATTCTCCTTTTTTTTTGCACTCATACAAACTTGATAGGTTCCCCACTCCTCTCCTTCCCTCTACCCCTCCCTGGATCCCCTTGCTCCCTCCCCCCTTTTTGCCTTCCTTTTCCCCCTCCTTCTCTTTCTCCCGGTGCCCCTCCATTCCTGGAGCATCCTTAAGTGTGCATATCAAACTTCCCTCTGGGTCCTCTCTCTGATGAGGTGTAAGGACTCAGTAGCATTGCCTAGAGCTCTTTCTTGTGTTCCCCTTTAGTATAGGAGCATTAATGTGGCTGTTAATTCCTTGCCTCTGAGGATCCTAGTGCCTGTGATCAATGCTAGACTTTGGGGGATCAATGTTATGTTGGTCATTGCACAGGTCATGCAAAGTTCTATTATGATTACTTCAGCCTAAACTTGTGTGGGGTATCTTGCATGTCGTTGCCCCTCCCCATCTTCAGGCTCTTACAACTTACTGCTCCCTTTTCCACAAATTTCGCTGAGCTTTGGGATGGGGAGAATAGGCTGGCCTAGTTCCCGGTGATTATACTTTTTGAGACATTGCCTTTAATCAAACCCACGGCTAGAGAATAGAGTTAGGTTAACTAGTCAACTTTCTCTGGGGATTCCTAATCTCTGCCTTCCAAGGCTAGAATTACAGGGGGCCTCATATATTCATGCAGCACTTCACATTTTTCTGAGCATCTGAGCTCTAATCATTTTGCTTTTACAGCAAGCACTGTAAGCATTGAGCAATCTTGTCAGCCCTGTAATTTTTTTAAAAATCAGAAGTAAAACAATAATAATCATATTAAATAATAATGACCCTTGTGGCTAATGTTTACATTGATAAAATGCAAATTTTTTTACTATTTTGTATGGGTAATATGTCCACAAGCAAAAGTACTTATGAAGAGAAGAAAAAACTTTTCCAAAGACGTAATTTCCATACTTCAGGTGGAAAGGGTATGATCTACACTGAGAAGCAGGGCCTGACCTTCCTTTGAGGATTTGGCTGGGAACTCTGTGCTACAAAATCTCAAGGGCTTTACAGGGGTTTACAGGGGCTTACAGGTCGGGAAATAACTGGGAATTAAAACCTTTGCCTCAAAAGCAAAAGGGCCTGAGTTTGAATCCCCAGATCCCATGTAAAAATCCATGAGAGATATGGCAACAGCCTGTAATGCAGGTCCTAGAAGGCAGAGTCTGGGTATTCTAAAAGAAAAGTAATAAGGTAGAAGAGCAATCTAGGATACCTCCTTGTTTCACCCCCCACCCCTGCCTTTGGCCTCCACAGACATACACATTCAAACGTCCTTCTGTGTGTGCATTTCCGTGTGCGCGTGCACGCACATACACACACACACACAGAGAGAGAGAGAGAGAGAGAGAGAGAGGTGCACCAAATAAATAAATAAAGCTGGTTCATTGCATCACTTCACTTGTTCTGCTTGTGAGTATCTTCCTTATCTGCAGGTGGGATGCCACAAACCACAGACACCTTCTGCACTTCTGAATTGTCCCAGACACACGTGCCACTACATTATGGTGAACTTTCATATAATAGTGATTGCCATCCCTTCTGTTGCCTGACTGCACTCCTTTATTATTTCCCATAGCCATCAACAGTGTTTGGGGAGAACAATGAATGGTGAGCTACTTGGAAATTCCTTTCTCTTCCTACTCAACCTTCATAACTTCTTCTTAATGAAACAATACACCTTGTTTGGGCATTACAAGACTCTTTCTGAGTATTTGAAGGATATGACTTCATTATTGATTAATCTGTAAATACAAATTTTTAAAAAGTGAAATATTCTTTAATTATGCATAGTGATAATCCTTGTCCCTATCAGTAACCCCGAGGAATAAGGAAAGTGCCAGCATTCTTCACCCTCAATTGGTATATATATAGCTGTCATATTATTGAAGACAAATAATCATGTATAAAAACTACCAAGGAATGTTAATAATTTGTAGAAATTTGTCTAGAACTAAAACTAAATACTGTGCTCTTCAAACAAATGAATTGTATTATATTATTTCAAATATTATGCTACTAGGGAAGGCTGATTTTTATTGTACATGCATGTGTGATTTTTATTTTATTACTATAAGCTGAATTTTAGTGGAAACAAAATTCAATAACTTTCTCATGTAGATACAGTTTCTTAACAGAATTAATCCTCAAAGGATGCTAGATGAAGTAACTTTGAATTAAGATATGAAATTCTGTTTTGAAATGTAGCTTCTCCAAATCTTACAAATAAAAATTCAAGATAAAAAATATGTCTTCTAGAGTTCCTATATATAAAATGTAACAATAACTTAAATTAATAGAAAAATTACATAAAAAGTAAGAAATAAATCTTTATTTCAGTTTACTTGTGACTGTTATATATCAGTGATATATGACTCTTTTTCATCTAATTCTGTAGCAATCATTATGTGACCATTTTCTACCAAGGTGTGTCTCAACACAGAAGCCTATGTCTTCAACATAGAAGTCCATAAAACCAATCATGAGCAAGGTATACGGTCTCATGCCTCTTCTCAAACTCTTTCCTGTATCTGGAACATCAACAAGCTTTTTCTCACTTTCTCCATGAGGAAAGACACCTTTGAAAAATCCCTGCAGCAGTTAATGTTAATTGTCAGCTTGATTGGGTTGAGAAATGCACCCTTGGGTGTATTTGTGATAGAATACTCAGTGGCAATTAAATGGTGAGGCCACTGATGTACCCAATCCCTTGATGGTCATTTGACATGATAGCAGCATTGGGAGGTGGTGAAAAGTAGGTGAACCCTGGTTGGTAGAAGGAGGTTGCTAGGGAGTGTGTTCTTGGGACTACATATTTTGTCCTGTTTTTCTCATGCCTTCTGGATGCCATGATGGGAACTACTCTGGTACTCCTTACACACCATGATGGACTGACCCCATTGAATCTATGAACCAAAATACATAATTCCTTCCTGTAGGGTGTTTTTAGATGCTTGGTTCCCAGGTGCTCTGAGGCCACTAGTTATGCAAAGTGATATTATTTTTTAGTGTAATATATATTTTCATAATCCATTGAATGTTTTTTCTTCCTTTCAGTCTTCCTGACTTAAGGTAGATCCTAGAAACTTATTTCTTTGGAAATGATGGCAATTAAACATGTGAAAGGGAAAATGTCATAAATGGGATAAAGAACATTACATAATAAAGTTTCTCAAGAGAAGGACTTGTAGGGGAAGGCAACTTTCCTGTTACTAAGGAAGAAGGAGATTCCTGGGTAATTTAGTAAGGCAAAGATGCTACATGAGTCAATAAGAAAATTCTACTGCTTCCATCCTTAACCTTGGTCAAAGATGAGGAGGATAAAAAGTAGAGATGGGAGGAAATGGTTCAAGAAAGAAGGGGGAAAGGACTAAATAATGAGAGGATTAAACCAAAACCAAATGGGCTCGTGTTTCAATTTCCTCATAGTTTTACATGGTATATAAGCAAACTTAATTATGCACCATACTTTCGCCCATTCTATGCCAATTTTTTGTTCTACAAAACATCCTATAGAAGAGATTCAAAAGTCATTAAGAACCCATGTACCCAGAAGTCAGTGGTTTGAAAAGGGGTACTATTCAGTTCAGTATACATATTTGTGGTCAAAGCACAAGGAAACTTAACAGCAGATGTTAATACAGTGAATAAAGGGATTGTGTACTACCCAGCCTTAAGCTGGAAAAGACTTAGGCAAAATGTCAATCAATGTCAATGGGTCTGACTTGGAAAGGCACATTCCTTCTATCATAAACTATTTTACATGCAAATACCTATTACTGTTGCTATCTTAAAACCTCAACATATCCCAAATATATCACATCATCTTTCCCACCAAATCCTTTTGTTTCCCATGTTCCTGACCTTTGGTTAGTGTTAAAACTAGTAGTTCAAGACTTCTCAATAACACACTTTGTTCAGCAAATCCTTAATCTTCTAAAATGCCAAACCCATACAGATTCACTTCAAGTCATTCACAGAACAATAGAATATAGAACAAAATACCTAAGCAAGCATTTCACATATACAAATGATTGTGGTAGGCATTGTGACTGGGAAATTTCATCCACTTGAATAAAACCAAGTCAGAGTAAGCCAGACTAAGCAACATGGAGCCCAAACATTTCCCTGGAAATTAGCTTAATTTCTTGAAAATGAGAAATGAAATTCTAAAGAAATTAAATGAATACATATTTGAAAATAGAGCCAATCAATGGAAAAAAAATTATTAATAAGATGAGGTGCACAATATCTTGGGTTAGGAAAATGGTTCCATGAGTAAAGTATTTGATACATAAGGAGTTCAAACCACTGCATCAATATAAAAGTGCAGACATGGATACACGTGCCTATAATCTCAGCCAAGACAGGAAGTCCCAAGAGCTTACTGGCTAGCCAGACTAGTTAATTAGTGACTTACAGGTTCATGAGAGATCCTAACTCAGAAACTAAGATGAAGTGTAATGGAAGAAGACAACTAATGTCAATTCTAGCTTCTGCATGCATACATGTTAGAATACAATCACACTCACATGCACTTGTGTGTGCACATACACATGTGGAAATACTTTGAATCTGCTTCTAAGTGCGTGGATTCAGAATGTTTTGCTTAGAAAAGAATAAGGAAACTCCAAGAGAAGATTACACTCCTCTACCTCACAAAATTGTACTGATGTGTGTGATGAAATGTATACTCTGGACAAGGAAATGGAATTTCTCAGAAATTTCTTTACTTGATGTGAAGCTAACTTATAATTCTGTCTCTCCTCTTCTCTCCTTTTCTCATCCCCTTCCTTTTCCTTTATTCCCTTCTCATTTGTATGTTTGCCTTCAGAAAACATAATATTGAAGATTTTGTGTATATTCCACTTAAACCCAAAATTATATGTAACCTTTATGAGACATTTACATATGGTTTCATATTTCTTCATCAAGAAAATGCTTTCAGTTCTTCTCATCAGCTTGTATACCTGTTAGTCTTGTTCCACATTATTTGGCTTCCTTCCAGGGTCAGTCCTCTGGCTGTTTTTCATGAACCTCCTCAGCATATGCATTAAGAGTTCCTTGCAGGCATTTGCATTCTCTTTGCCTCTGATCTTAGCCACTCGTTTTAATCATGATATGACTTTTTTTTCTTTCATTACTTGAGACTTTATCCCTTCTGACCAACCTGAATCTTCGTGTTGTTCATCCTTTCACTAATATAGTTCATTAAAATTCTACATCTTACAATAGTGGGGAAGAGGATAGACAAATTACTTTTGTTGAGAAGAATAACTTCAAAGTAACAAGCATACCATCCTGTGTTAGTGAATTTGATTTTGATTTGCATGAGTTAAAAGAAATTAAGTGTTTTACAATATCAATGGGAGAACTGGAGAACCATGCTTTTGCTGTATAACGAAACAATAGCAAATCATGAACATGATCTGATGAATCCATCTCCCCACAGCTGCTCTAAAGCTATTACTGTGGCAACCTGGACTTTCTCCCCCTTTGGCCCCAATGTGTTCCAAGTTCTGTCTCTAATCCAAGTATATGAGGTTTTCAGAATTTCAGTGCTCAGAAGTAAAAGTCAATGTCTGAATTTTTCAGTATCTATCATGAAAGGTTGGCTCTGCTCTTTATACAAGGGGCTGGGAAGATGGCTTAGTGGTTAAAGCCCTTGCTTCACAAGCAAAGGGACCTGAGTTCAGATCCCCAGGTACCATGTAAAACTGCCAAGCTGATATGGCAGGTGTCTGTAATTCTGGCCGGCCTGGAAGGAGGATTCCGGGAATTCCTAGAGCAAGCAATAAGGTGGAAGAGCACTCCAGAATGACTTCTAATGTCACTCTTGGGCCACCACAGGCACACACATTCAATACAGTGTTATATACACACTCACACACACATATATACCAAACTACATGAGAGAGAGAGACAGACACTCAAAAGATCTTTCTTTTAAGATAATATATCTAAAATATTATCTAAATGTAGACAATCAATTAAGAGACTAGAAAGTCAGAAATAAGGGGAAAATGTCTATTATAGCCTAGTTCAAAAATGGTTACTATATTGGTGTGAATTCTAAAAACTGAGATATCACCAGACTCAAGCCTCCACGCAGCCTAAACATGCATTCTCATTCACCCATGTTGAAGGCCAGGTTCCCACAGGGTATACATGCTCACATAAACACTCACACACACCGCAGACAAAATAAAATCATTTGCTTTTACATTGAATTATTTCATGAAAGATGTATGGTGTAAAGATACTGACCATTAAAAACAGTTTTAGTACAATTATTTTTGCCAACCACCATTTTGGGAGTGCCAATGCCACTTTTACAAGCATTTCATTCTAATGTTGAAAAATGCACGATTGAATGCTTTGCAGACATCCTTATAATCCCATCTTTAGGAGATTTTTTATTGGTGTTGAAACAGAATCAAAATGAACACAATGAATTTAGAAAGATTTTGTTTGTGAAGGTAGGACACATATGTCTTACTTTAACATGGAAATCTTAACATATTAAATATAACTAATCAAAGAGAATACTGTTTTTCTATACATAAACAACAAAAAAAATGGGCTTCAATTTTATGTCAGTGTGAAATTAACTAGGTAGGATGCTGAACAGTAAGCCAATTATATCCACTGTTGTTTTGAAAAATATTTGCATTTAAATATTTATTTAAATATTCCCCTCATTGTGCAGAGTACATTACTGATCGCTCATGCTTCATCGAGGAATACAGTCCACCTTATCACTTCAGTTATTTCATGTATACGGAGGAATTGAAATGGACCTCACACAAGGCAGGTGCTCAACTGCTGGTATTATACAGCACAGCAGCACACTCTGTTGGACACACAAAATAATGAATGTGGTCTCCAGAGTAACATTTCAATTTAATTAAGTTCTGCTCTTTGTCTTAATGCTTTGGTGTTGTTTGAAACTTGCTCTGTAGATCAAGCTGAAATTACATTATATTCATTGAGAAACTCAGAATTTTTATATATATGGACAGTAAGAAATGGAAAAATCCAGCCATTTTATTCTTATGTGTTTCCATCCCTAATCATCTGTGGGATTCAAACTGCTTGAAAGCTATTCCTCCTATCATGCATCTCAGGATATTTCCATGATTAATGTATTTCATTATACTGTTGGGAAGATAAAGAATATTTCAGAGCAGCTTTTAAACCTTCATGATATGAGCAAGCCAGAATGAAAGGGCATCAGATTACTTATGGATGAAGACTCATTATGCTAACCTAAACCATTAGTTTGCAACTGGTAGTCACTTAGGTGACCCTTTAATAATATATCAGATCAACACTGCTGTGATGACAGAAATGTCCATGTTGTTGGCTGGGATGACCACAGTCCTTCTGCTTTCAGGACTGATTGTGCACACAGCATAGATTATGAATGTTCTTTTACCCCCAGGCATATCCAGCACTAATATAAACAAAGCCATTGAAATTCAGTATTCAGAGAGAAGGCATTTTAGTAATTACTGTAGTAGGTCAAACAAACTACTTTAGCTTCAGTATTCTTATTAATAAATTCAGTATTACTTACATGTACATTCATTTAGAATGTATATTTCTTTGGTTCATTTGGTTCTTTTAGGTCCTCCAAGAGATCACAAGCATGAAAGAACAGTAATTTTGTTTTGTGTTCCAGGAACTTATATAACAACACCAGATGTACCTTAGACTCAAATAAGAATCATTATCAACATTAGACAATTGATTACCAAGCTGATTCTTTACTAAATAACCAGAATGTAAATATTCAAGAATTTAAGTAAAAGAATATTGTTTCCAAGCAATCATTACTCTGTTCCATTAGAGTCAGAATGCAATGACCTGACATAAATTAGAAATATATGCATATTTGAGACATTGTCCATTGAAGAAATTTCAATAATGGTTTGATTTATGAAACCATTGGGGAGATGGTTCTATGGTTTAAATACTTGGCATTGCAAGCAAGAGAAATGGAGTTTGAATCCCTAAAACCTACATAAATTCTGGTAGGCATGATTTCCCTCCTGTAATTTCAGTATTGCAAGGCAGATATAGGGAATCTCAAGAACAAGTTGACTATCAGGATTAGCTATAGTGAACTATGAATTTAATGGAGAGGCCAAACTCAAGGAATAAGATGGAAAAGCAATCAAGGCTGATTCATGAAATAATTTTTGACTTCCATATGCAAGTGCACACATGTGACTGTGCACTAATAATAGGCACAGAAAACAGAAACTGATAAATTCACAACGTATTTATCATTATCCAGGAGTAGTAAGACTAACCAAGTTGAAATAACTTCATATAGTGATGATGTCTTTTGTCTGATATAGTAAATAAGTGAGCGAAACTTATATTTCTATAGTCAAATATAAAGCAGTATTTGCCTTTTTTCATATAAATGCAATTACAATAATTCATTCTGGTCCTCAATTCTGAAAAAAAGAAAAACTGTTATGTAAGCTTTGATGATGAAAAATGAGAACATTTTCTCCTATTCAGCCTCACACGATAGAGTCAGCCTCTATAGGTCAGTTCAAAATCACATACTGTCATATTTCAGATCTAGAGGTATTCATGCCAACCAGTTACTATGATTTGAAGAATTTTGAAACTGGAAAGATTTTATGACTCACCCACCTTTGAGGAGAGCTCCTGATGGCTCTGGTGAAACTGCACTCCATGGAAATGTCAAACTTGAATTAATTATCCCATTACAGTTTTTCTCTTTCAGCATTTAAGATGAAGGCCTTGCATGATTCCGTTTATGTCATGCATAAGCAATCTTTTTGACATTACTAAGGGAGAACAATATGTCACTGAACAGGCAGGAGATTGAGTAGCAGTACATCAGGCAGTAGTCGTCTATGGGATGTAAAGAGGGGGCAGCTTGCATTAAGGATAGGCACTGAAAAGCTACTGAAGACACCGACAGTATGTAGTCTGTCAGTTGTGGGCAGGCAGGTTCTTGTTTTGCCATTGACCTTTAAAGTGATGTGTGTTATGCATCCTTTATTCTACGTATGGTAAAAGTTTAAAAACATTAAGAATTAAAATGACATTCAAAATTGTTGAACTCATCTCCTCACACTGCATAGGCTTTTGTTACCTTATATTTGATACAGTGTTAAATTATTTCATATTTTTCTTGTTAAAAATACCTTAGATATATTTGCTTTTTATACATTAATTTGTCTTAAGTTCTGCTGTAAGTTAAAAATGGAAGAAAAATGAAAGACTAAAATCAAATCAAACCAATGTATATGTTACTTTTATTACTTCAAAACATTCAGTGCTCATCCATAGTGCTCAGTTGCCCTTTTGCTATATCCCACAGATGACTTGCCAATGCCATGCTACTCAGTCACCTGCCTGTTCTATGACATATTGTTCTTCCTCAGTAATGTCACAGACATTTATTGCATTCACAACATTTACAATGTTGTGTCATTGTGTCAATGTGTCAAAGTGTGGAATCAGCCTAGCTGTCCATAAACAGATGTCTAGATAAAGATAATGTGGGTTACATACAGAAAATCTGGGATATATACACAATAGAATTTTATTTGACTGTAAAGGAGAATGAAATTATGTCATTAAATGAAAATGAAAAGAATTGGAGAGTAGTATTATGTTCACAAAATGATTCTGAAAGGCAAGTACTAAATGTTTTCTTTCACATGCAGAATTCACTTAGAATAAATGCATTTTGAAGGTAGAAGGAGAGGAAATAGTCAAGAGAGTAAGGGGGATATATAAGAGCCCAGAATAAAATAAGAAAATATCCTGATGGAATCTGTGATAAATTTCAGTATCAAATTTACAGCTACAGGCTGTTTGGGCACGACTGTGAAGAACTGATAGTTTGGGCAAGCCCTTGAACAAGCCTGCAGTTGATTGTTTAATTGATATGGAAGACACAGCCCTATAGCAACTGGTGCTTTCCAGTGATGGACCCTATGAAAGGAAGTGCAAGGGGGGGACTTGCTCACTCTTGCCCTGTGTTAGTGTGCTGTGTTGAATCCACTACTGGTCTGTTGCTGCAATTCTCCTCTGCTTCTGTTCTTGACTGATGACAGAGCCAGTGTCTTCAACCTTGCTGTTCATTGTTGACATTAGAACCCAATCTCTTCAGCACTCCAGTGTGACTGAGGTTAGAGTCTTTCTAGAGGTCCTTCATCTGAGATATTCTGCTCAAGAATTGAACAGCTGCAGGCAGCTACCATTGAACTACACTGAATTTTGTTTTGTGAGTTAATTGAATAAATTTCTTTATACATACATCCATTCTACTGGTTCTGATCCTCTAGAGAACCCTGACTAATAGAAAATCCAAGCTTTTGTATAATGAATTTTGTACAATGACCTAATTATAGTCTGAACAAGTGTCTTGCAAGAGGTAGCTAAGATAGCTCAGCAGTAAGACATCTGTTTATAAAACTGCTGACCTAAGTTCACTCTCCAAAAGCCCACATTGTGGAAGAAGAGAACTAGCTTCTGACCTCCCCCATATGTCATGGCATGTTATCTCTCTCTCTCTGTCTCTGTCTCTCTGTCTCTCTTTCTTTCTCTCTCTCTCTCTCACACACACACACACACACATACACACATAATGAAAAGAAATGTCTTGTGATCAGGCAATCCAGGAGAGGGTATGGAACTTGGTTCAGAAACTTTTCCAGGACTCAGGCTTCATGTAGCTTTCTGTACTACACACTCTAGGCAAAAGCCTATTCACCCAACATTTGATAGCAGTTAGCTCCCCTCCAGGGTCCACAAGACCAAGTAAAACAAGCAGGATGATAAGAAAGGTGAACGTTTTAAATTTATATTTACATTGTAACTCTTGTCAGGTGGCCACACTTTCTTGCAAGGAAGTGTAGGAAGTGAAATCTTCTGGGCAGCCATCACATGTCAACTAAACATGCAGCTAAATATTTCAGTGGAATAAGAAAAACCATACTGAACACTGCATGTTGACACACTCTTGTGATCTCAGCACTTTGGAGGCTAAGGTATGAACACTGCAATGAGTTCAAACCCACCCTTAATTACAGAATGAGACTTCGTCTCCAGAGTGTTAGAAAAAGAAAAGGCTTCTGCCTCCAGTCATGATTTCTGCTCTTCAGTTCCAGCTATAATGGACTATGTATTTCCTTTGGAACTGTCATCCAAATAAATACCCATTTCTCCCCTTCTGTATAGATTTGAGTGCTATCACATCACACAAAGATAAGTAACTGTAAAGCTCATCCAGCTCATCCATTTGCATACTGTGTTAGTTGATTTTGCATGCCAAGTTACCAGACCTGGAATCAACTTGCAGACCAGGTGTAAGACACATCTTCAAGTATTATCTGAATTGAGTCAATGGAAATCATTCAATGCCCAGGCACTAAAAAGCAGGAAGAAAGTGATCAAGATGCCAATCAATCCTGAAAATTGTCACAAGTATTCACAGTTTTTTGCTCCATCTGTGATGATTCTGATTGCCAGATCTGAGTGGCGACTCTAGGTCCACATATAACACTTTAGCTTCCTGAGTCATAACATAAAAGCCAAATCAATAGATTTCATTTTGATCAGAACGTTCACCAATTATCACTATTCCAGCCACAGCCCATTTTCTTCCTCATCTGCACCCCATCTTCTCCTGCTGCTTTCTCTTCTGTGAACACACCACATTTAGCTCTCATAACAGCATTCGCCTTTCTCTGCTTCCTGACTATATGGATACAATTGACCAGCCTCACACTTCTGCCACAATACTCCCCCCCCCCGAAACTGTAAGCCAAGATCAACTCTTTTCTCTTAAGACTGATTTTACCACAGCAACAAGAAAATTTACTAAAATGGTATCCAAGGAATGACTGTAACGAGTGGCTAAAAGCAAGTCCATCACCAAAAGCTGAGATATACACCAGTAATTTCTGTACCAGGATTGTGGCCTGGGAGTAAATTACTACATTAAAATAAAACATTACAAAAACATAGAGGTGCATTTTCCTCTGTTCATGTACAAAGGCATAATGAGGTGGTTTGTATTGAGCTGCTTCCACAAAACCCAGAGAAATTGGAAGAATATAAAATGTGATTCTTGTTTTGCTTCATTTGCTGTCACATCAATAAAGACAAAACCAGGAATATACAATCATGGGATGAAATTAAGAGGCTCACAGAAATCTAAAGATGGGGAAATCATAAAAACCCAACTTAGCATACACAAAGATCACTTTCTTGAAGAGGTGAGACTAGCTTTTGATATCTAAGAAGAAAGTGTTTATACAAAGTAGTGAGAAACAGATGGTTTTTGCGAAGTGTGAAGTAGGGGTGGAGAGAAGCTGCTACGTGAGGAGCTGAACTGTTGAAACAGAGCCAGGTTTCCGTGATAGGAGGCAGTAGGGAATAACGGAGATCAGCAGGTCGAGCCTGAATATAATGAAGCTTTTAAAGTTACTAACTGTCAAATAAGTTTGAGATTTTTATGGTAACTGAAGCAAATGATTGATTGATGAAAGGGAAAAAATGCATTCTGTTGATTAAATGTTGACCATTATAATTTTCAGTGCAACAGCTGCTACTGAAATTGCAGTAATTCAAGATGAAAAATAGACACTGTTGTTCTGAAATAGCTTGGACTATTTGGAACTCTGTAGCACAAGTCTATGCTGTGTAGTTTTGCTAAGAACTTGACGGGGTGCATGTTCCTTCTCTTTCATTTGATCATAATAGCTTGTTCCACGGATGGAGAATTCAAACTGAGCATCAATCAGCTAGGGTGGGAGTGTGGGCTGTTCAAAGTAGTAGAAGCACTTTCAAAAGATGTGAAAATTCTTTCTGACCACCTAAGCGCAATTTCTATCTAGACCACTTTAATTGTGAAACATGGAAGTTGTTATTAAAAGTCTATGCATTGCCAACTTAGCATTTATATTGTATTATGTATCAACTGCTTTTAGTTGTCAACTTCGTACTTGGGAACACTTATGAAGAATTGTTTAGTTTAAGGCAAACCTTTAGGTGAAGCTGTCAGTTTGTCCAGGATATTGTTTTAATTGCATAATTGATGTGGAAAGACCCAGGATACAGTGGGTGGGACAATTTCAGGTAGGTGAATAAAGAAGAGAGAGAAAGTTGAGCCTCCTGCAGGTTGGTAATCAAGAAAGCAAGTACACAGCACTGGTCCTTGGTCTTCTGTAGATACAGCCAGTTCCTCCACCTCCTGATGCTGGGATAAGTCTTCTGTCATGATAAACTATAGCCTGGAATCCTGAGCATGGATAAAAATTCCTAGTTCGTACAAGGGGGTCGGGAGGAGGTGGATGGAAGGAGGGGACCAGTGTACCTGTTAAGTTTGTATGAGTGGAAATAATAAAAAAATGATTTAAAAAAAATTCCTAGTTCGGATCAGGTATCTTTTACAGCAGCCTAATGTGAAGCTAAAGCACATTATTTGCTTACAGTTGTTTTTCTGAGTAATCAAACCCTGAGTTCCATAACAGATTTTTACATCAAGAGACATTTTTACAGACTAACAGTGCTATGCAAAGTACTAAGAGAGAAGTAATTTGTGAATATGATTTACAAATAAATGCATAGGAACCTAATATTTGTTATTCAAGATTATTGTTTTAGCCTCTTGAATCAGTAATATCAAATGGTAAAATAAATAATGATCAAATAAATTAAGTTGTAGTTGGTATTATGTTGAAAGATTGAACATCACAGTTCACAACCAGCACATCATCCTTTTGTACCCTAACTTATTTGAAAAATGCTTTATCCTTTCAGGAAACATTGGGTATATTACCTTAGGAAGAGGCTGGAAATACTCTAAACTCTGTTTTGGAAAGA
Source organism: Typhlomys cinereus (assembly GCA_023101885.1). NCBI lineage: Eukaryota > Metazoa > Chordata > Mammalia > Rodentia > Platacanthomyidae > Typhlomys > Typhlomys cinereus. The sequence goes on along the minus strand of JALPQD010000033.1, from coordinate 4,932,315 downwards.
CAAAGTTGGTGGAGCTTGGAGAATGAATTTGAAGACAAGATAAGAAGAAATCATGGAGATGAGTTGAGATAACTGGTCAAGAGGAGCTGATTGTGTGCTAAAGAGGAAACAACAAGAAAACATTTCTAGTGCTGAGTGGTACTTATTCTTGATGGAGGTGAATGATTAGGCATAGGGGCCATGTTAAAGAGGGTGAAAATGGGCCTCTGCATACTTTCAGGAGAGTATGGAACCTTTGCAAGGTAGTAGATTGTCATAGCAACAGTATCCTACTTCAGGGAAACAGAGTCCAGTGTTCTCTCCAATAGAAATTTTCAAAAGGCCAAAAATCCTAGGATTCTGGGCCAAGGGATCTTTTGTTGGAAGAATGATCATTATATGCATATTATAAACACAGTTGACACTTGAACCAAAGCAGTATCCTATGTACTGAAATATGTATAATACTAAAAGGAGATAATTTAAAGGAGAGATACAAAAATAAAGCTTTTATCTCCTTCTATGCTAGGAAACTGCAGCTCCTTAGCACCTCTTAGGGCTCATAGTTTTTGCATGTAAGGCAGTATAATAACCTTATCATACCTATCTTATAAATTTGTAATGTGGTTAACTTAGAAAGTGCATAGCATATGTAAATGTAAATGTTAGTCATTTTTATCACTATAATCACCTAAGTAAGTAGCATAAAGTAGAAGAACAGGAACTCTAATTAGACTGGCTAGGCTTTCATCACAGTTCTCTCTGTGTGTGTATGTGTGTGTGAGAGAGAGAGAGAGAGAGAAAGCGCACAATGCGTGCCTGTGTAGGCCAATGAATGACTTTGGAATCATCCTAGGTTGTTCTACCTCCTTTTGCTTTGCTCTGGGGCTTCCCAGCCTCTACCTTCCAGGGCCCAAAGTGTAGGCAGCCACTATTTCCATTTGCAGTTTTTATGTGAGATGTGAGATTGGTATGTCCTTCTGCCTATGAAGCAGAGGCTTAACCCCTAAAGCCCCACATTGTTTTTTATGATGACATTCTTGGTGGCCTGAACTTGGATAAGTTGTATAATCTATTCATGATTCAATTCCCTTGTCTACAAAATAGAAAGTCATAACTTAACCACCTCATAGTATTGGTCTGTGGATTGAATGAATTAATATTTACAAAGCAGAAGCACATAGTCAGTATTTAACAAGGATGTGTTTAATAGGCACCTATACTTATTATTGGGCCTCCCTAGACTTTTATCAATAGTTTCCTTCTCTTAAAAGTTTTTAAATATAAACTTTCTTTTATACTTTTCCAATACTTCTGAGTTTAAATAAAACAAAAAGGGAAATTTAAAAAGCTTTAAATAGGGACAATGAAGGGAGGAGGTCAGAAACAATTAGATAGGAGCTTGTTGCTGCAGCCTCACCTAGTTTGAGAGGTTCAAGCTTAGTGAGAGTCCTTGTGTCAAAGGCCAGTCATTGAGACCAGTTGTATACCTGCTGCTGAGGCCACCAGGTAACACACAGCTCCAAATCTATGGACACACAGGTGGCCTTGGCTAACTTGATGGATCACAAACCAAACTAAACCAAACCAAACCAAAAATAGTCATGAGTGTGAGAAAAAGATTTCTAGGGGAAGGTGGATGGTAAAACGGGGTGGTGGGAAAAGAGTGGGGGTTGTGAGAACGGTCAGCATGTGCTATGCACATGTGTGAAATTGTCAAAGAACAAATTTAATTATTGAAAATGTTGTGAAGAAAAGCAAACAAAAATAAGGCAGGGAGGAATAGACTAAGATCGCTGACATTGACCTCTAGCCCCACATATGTAAACAAGAGAGAACACACACACATCATGTAATATTTCTCAAGTTTCAACCTTATACATAGGCAATGGGCTTCTGGGAACAACCATAAGGAATAATCTAGTTAAGTAGTTAAAACAGGTCTCTGGGCAAACCTGTAGGAAACTGCTTTGATGGCTTTGATAGGGGTGAGAAGGCCCATCCGTTATGGATGTCACCTTTTTTGGTGGTGTATTGCTACTTTCTTTTTTAAAATTTATTTTTATTATTTCCACTCATATCTGTTCTTTTCTTTAGATGTGGGATGGCCAGTTTCCTTAGCTCCTATTGCTATAACTCTCCTGCTATGATGTGCTATAACCTGAAGTTGAGAGGCATAATGCAATTCTTTGTTCTCTTGACTTCTGTAGCTCAGGTATTTATTGAAGTAGCAAAGTATGACACTAAGATGTCCAAGCAAATGTCACACACACATGCACCCATACATTTATACACACATGCAAGCACGTGCACACGTGTGCACACACACACACATATACATGCTTACACACAAAGAAAGAAATTTTAAGAAGAAAAACTTTAAAATAAGTTTTCTTGCATTCCTGCTGTGTTCAGGACCCTTTCTCAGTACCATGTTACTGCAGTGACTAGTAGAACAGAGAAAAGAAATACCGCAAACTGGCAGGAACATATTCAAGAATCAGTAAATGTCAATACCAAACTTAAATCTACACATCATTGATTCTAGCATTAATATTTTAAAACTATTATTAATTCAGTATTTCTCAAGTCTAAATTACTATTTTCATTGATTTGGTGAACATTTTACTACCCTTTTATTCTCATCAAACCTACCCATTGTGATAGAGATCAAACCATCAAGCTGTTACATTGTTCCAGAGCCAAATGCCATGTTGTACGCAAGAGATGAACTCAGTCAAGACTATATCTTAACCCATGAATTACATAATGTGTGACAGTATTTAAGTATACTTAACTTTCTGTAATCTATAATCAGATTATAATCTTATTACTTGCTTTTTCCATACTTCAAGTGCACCAATTTTTTAAATCTCATCAAAAATATTTGAAACATCTTGCATCTAATAGCTTTATTATGTTATGAAATTAAGGAGAGACCCCTTCATGCCCTTTAAACGAGTAAAGTACATATTAAAATATTTCAAAGAATGTGACATAATTCAAGCCTGTACAAATCTACCATATACATAACAAAACAGGAAATCCCATTATGCACTTCAGATGAGTGAACACAAAACCCATCGTCATATCTTCCAGTGTCACCAAATTTAGACTTGATACAAATGACTTCATCTGTTATTTTCTGGTTAATTTTCAGTTCAGCATTTTGTGAAGTGTTATTTATAGTTATTATCCCCAATTGCACAGAGCAGTTATCTCTACAGCAAAATTTAAAGGAAAACAGACACACACTGTTAGATAGCAAGGAGGGGGAATTTAAACTGCAAGAGCAGTCATTCCTCACAGATCAAAGAGAAAATACAAAATATTTTAGATGAATCTAAGAAGGTGAAATGAGGTTTTCTTGTCTCTGCATGGGCCGGCTGCAAAGCAATCTCACGAGCTGGAATGGCATCTAACAGACCTTTTTTCCAGTTCAAGGAAATCATAAGGCCCATTTGTAACTTTTAGAGGACCCAACTAACACTTTCAGTATGGCCTGTTCATCAGAAGGCAATTATATTTTTCACATGTGTGACCTGAATATGCTTTTAAAATTAAATTAATATGTCCATGAACTCTTATCATCAAGACAGAACAGAAAATCAGCTGCTCCAGTATGCATGTTGCCAATTAATTGACAACCATACAACTTAAGGAAACAAGGAGGTTTCATTCTCTTTTTTTCCCTGAGGAAGGCCATTTATTTCCAAGATATAGACTGTACTTTTCAAGACAGGACTTTTCAGAAGCAGGAAATCTAAGCTATCACTTAGAGATGTGTCAAGGACACAGTAAAAGGAGCCATGCAGACAGGGGTGGGTGGATGAGTGGGGTGGCTTTATCTAACACTTTACAACACGTTTTTTTTATTTCCACTCATACAAATTTAACAGGTACACTGGTCCCCTCCCTCCCTCCAACCCCCCACTTCCCTTTACCTCCCTATCCCCCAGTACCTCCCCCTCCCATCCCTGGAGCATCCTTTAATGTGCATGCCAAACTCTTCTCTAGGTCCTCCTCTCCAATGAGGTGCAAGGACCCAGTGGCATTTCCCAGAACCCTTTGCTGTGTTCCTGTTAAGCATAGGAACATTACTGTGGCTATCAATCCCTTGCCTCCCAGGATCCTAGTGCCTTTAGCAAATGCTAGACTTTGTGGAGTCAATAGTGTGTTGAATATTGCGAAGGGCATGCAAAGTCCAATTATGATTGCTTCAGCCCTAATTTGTGTGGAGTATCTTGCATGTCATTACTCCTTACAATCTTACCGCCCCCTATTCCGCAAATGTCCCTGAGCTTCAGGATGGGGAGAGATTAGGCTGGCCTAGTTCCAGGTGGTTGATATAGAGTCTCTGAAGTTCTGGATATGGTTTGTTGATTTTTTTCCAGTTTTGCTGATCCTGCAATGCCCTTCACTCCATCCTGATGGGTATTGGATGTCACCCCTTGGACAGAGATAAAAACCTGTTAAATTAGAGTCTACAACACTTTTTTTTTAAGGAGCAAAACATCTTTAAAAATCCTTATGAATTCTTTATGTTACACATAAGAGACAATATTTACAATAGAAGGGAGACAAGAAAAACTGATTTTACAGAAAATCTTTGCAGAAACCAAGAGTGACAGATGGGAGGGAGGGGTCACAACCCCACTGGGGTTTCCCTGATGAGTGAAGGTATAGGGAGGGCTGGTATTCTGAGGCCTATTTACAATGTAGGGAGAAAAGGAGCTAGGTCCCATACATCTTGCAGGAACTGCCGAGCTCGAACCCTATAAATCAATGTGAGAGCAACAGAGACTAAGAGTCCTGACTGTCCCTCCTAAGGGGAAGAAGATGTGGGGGGGGCAGGTCTGTGTGCTGAAGTGTGGAAGGAGCAGGCAAAGCAGGGAACAAAAAAGGAGGAAAGTATGTGTGGTGGGAGAACAGACCTTGGATGCCCCCCAAAAACTGGGGAGCATGTAGGTTCAATAGTCAAAACAACTGCAACTGTGACTTAGAAGTTGGCAGAGGATGTGGGGGCGAGGGGGGTGACTCTGATGGTGAATTCGGTCCTGCCTCCGTGGAGTGGCCTCGACCTGTCTCTGACTCTGACAAAGGAGAGAGGGTGTGGGGTTCATTCTTGATTAAGGTTCTCCGCTATAGTTCTTAGTTCAGTTTAGCAGAATGGTTCATACCAACATCAGGAACTGAGGCAACATCATATCTGCAAGAAAGGGGCAAGCCTCAGTTGCAAGATGTGTCTACAAAAGTATGCTGAAGAATGTCATGCTCACTGAACTAGATCCCTCCCTCTTATCCATCTGCCCAAGGAATGTCCCACCCACTATGGGCTGGGTCTTCCTTCATTGGTCAGAAAATCTCCTTCAGGCTCCTTAGGACTTGCCTTAATGACTAATTTTTTCATGGATATGTCTAAAATTCAGTCTTCCATTGACTGAATTGACAAATATATCTAATGAGCACATCCTCAAAAGTAATTAACCTTACAAATTCATCTGAACTTCTCTGTCATTCAATGTACATGTTCACATCTGACTCATCACTTTGAAACATCAGAGTATTTGTCTGTCCCTCCAAAACTAACCTGTCCCTCAATTTTATACCTGTGTAAGCTAGTGTGATGGTTAGTCTTCAATGACAACATGACACCTAGTAGGTGGGCTTCTGGAAATACCTGTGAGGATCTAGCTGGTTAAAACAGGCCTCTGAACAAGTCTGTGGGAGATTGTTTTGCTGCATAATGATGTAGGAAGACCAAGACTATAGTCAAAAAAACTATTCTCTGAGCAGATGGGTAAAGATGGAGAGCAATGACAAACTATGATGCAGCATGTGCTTGATGTGGATGCGATATGGCCACTTCCCTCAGTTCCTGATACTCTAACTACCTTGCCATATTGAACTACAACCTGGAATTGTGAGACAACAAAACCCCTTGTTCCCTCAAGTTGTTTGGGTGAAATATTTATTGCAGAAATTAACTAAGAAATTAAAGCAGAGAACACAGTATTTCAAAATGAAAACAATAAACTTATCTTGAACATGTTAAGCTATCATTTTATACTTTGAAATGACATGGGGTTTAAGACAATGGAATTTTACCTACAAGGTGACTTACAAGAAACAGTTTAAGAAATCTTGGCACAAGCCTAACATGCTCTGAATATGGTAAAATTAAAATATCTGTAAGTAGAAATAGAGAGAAAAGACAGAAATATAATTTAAGAATTCAGCCTATAACAAAAGTTTCATATTTTCAATTATTGCTACCAAGCTCTTAGGTTTGTTGCTCTACCAACAAATGAAGACCTGGAAATTGAAGGAAGAAAATGGATTTATATGCAGTTCTAAGCAAATCTAGGGAAAGAAAAATTCTCAATTTCCTACTACCTTGTTAATCCCAGTGTTAAAGTTGGTAGAATAAGTGAAAGAAAATCCATTAAATACCCATATGTTCACTTTACCTGTGAACCAAGTTACCAGAACTTGGAAAGAATGGTTGTCTACTGGGAGATGGTCCCTCTGTCCCCAGATATCCAATGAGTAGCTTACCCATACCACTCCACAGAATTTATTAGAGACAGTCCAATCCTTATTATATAGTAGCTTACCTTTTTCTATAATTATTCTTTTATATGTGTATTCAGTTGTGTTTTATGCTTATGCATGTATTCATGTGTATATGTACTGTGTGTCCGTGGGAAGGGGGTTTAAGCTAGGTGATGTCGGGTGTCTTCCTTTCTTGCTTTCCACTATTTATTTATTTGTTTGTTTGTTTGTTTGTTTGTTTGTTTCTGCCAGGGTCTCTTACTGAACCTGGAGCTCAACAATTTGGCAAAACTAGTAGGCCAGCGAACTTGAGAGGTCCTCTTGTCTCTTTCACCATACTATTTTTCTTAAGGCAGAATAAATTTCAGAGCTCATTTCAATTTGTTTTAAGGTGAATTTTTTTTGCACGTGTGTAAGTGTGTGTGTGTGTGTGTGTGTGTGTGTGTGTGTGTGTGTGTGCTGTGTTTATACCAGAGGACATTTGAGCATGTGTGTGTGGCTTTGAAGGTCCAAGAGTGATTTTGAAAATCATCCTGGATTGCTTTATCTCCTCACTGCTTAGCTCCGAGATTTCCTGGACTTTCCTTGCCTAGACTTTGCCTTCCAGGGCCAGAAGTGCAGGCCAACACCACTTTTGCCCTGCATTTTGAGTTCTGAGGATCCTGCCCTCAGGTCCTTTTGCTTGTGAGGCAAAAAACTTTAATTCCTTAGCCACCTCCCTAGGCCAACAGTAAAATAGTTTAACCAGGCAATGTTGAGTACTCAAGAATTTTCTGTTTTCCCTCCATTTCCAAAATCTGAGTACTGTCCAGGGAGGATGAATTCTATAAGCTGAACAGGCTTCCTCTGCCTTCCACTTGTAATGGTCCAAACAAAAAGATGATCAAAAACTGTATGTGGGAAGAAGGGGACCATATATTATCCCTAGGCTAAGCCTGGCCAGACTTCAGCTGGGAAGTGACTGCCATCCAAGGCTGGAACTCCAGCATTGTACCCTGTCCTAAGGCCACAGCCTATCAAAAGCAACAGTGACATTTCCTTCTTGTTCTTGTCCATATCCATTCTGTGAGTGGTATGGGGGCTTCTTGTTTTCTTGGTCTGAGAAATACCTTTCTTTCCTGATGCCCTTCATTAAGTCTACACCTTCATAAACAACCCCCTTATTCAACTTTCTTGATCATTCCATCTGAGTATGCTGCCTACTTTGCTGGCAAGTATATGAAACTATGGATGGACACCCAGCATTAACATCTAAGTCTCTTCCTTGAGCCATTTAAAAGTATTAAAAATCTCTTTAAAGCAATTTAATGTTTGGCAGGTTTGTAAAGAAGGAACAGTTTTATTAGGCTAGGTGTAGATGGTAAATCAATAATAATTTAATGTTTAATTTAAAAGTTAAAGCTTACTGTTTTCCAAAAGGGAAGAAAAATGTATAGATTGACAACCTATCTAACAAGCAAGGAGGAAGTTTCATGGAACATTAATCAGAAAATGAAGAGATGCATTTTTGATCAGGTATTATTGTCTGCTTTTAAATATCTCATATCAATTGATTTTCCTTTTCCTGTGTTTTAAAGGCTTTATTTCCATCGCACAACATCCTTCACACAGAGATGGTATTTTATCCTGATGCTGCTACATTTAGGGAATTACTTTGGTAATGGAATGCTTTGTTTTTATGTCCCTGCAGCAGCAAAATCTCAGACATAATCAATGTAGGCAAGCTCACTAGAGGACAGAAATGTTCATCCTTGGTCCATTTTTCACATTAAAATGATTAACTTTTCACACCTGCCCAAACAGTTCAATGTCCTTTTTACTATGCCAAAACATGAATACTGAATCAATCAAATTCAAGACAGATTCACTGAGGTCCCTCACAATGGCTGCAAATTCTTTAGTTAACTCATCACATCAAGAGTTTGATTGCATAATGATTTGGATATATCTTTAAAGTATTTATTAAAAATAAAATCTGTATGCAAAGCTTATAGTCTGAAACTGTAAGAATAATACACTCTAAGACTTAGAGTAGTAGTAGAAAAATTTGCATTTTTCAATGTCTTCTTTTACAACTCGTCTTTTTTGTTTTTACAATTTTATTTTTATGTGAGAAAAGGAAAGAGAGAGCAAGAGAGAGAGAAAGAGAGATAGCAATAGAAAGAGAGAGAAAGTATGCACATGACATGGCATGTACACATTGAGGTCAGAGGACTACTTCTGGAAGTTGGTTCATTCCTTCATCCATGCGGGCAGTGGGAATTGAATTCAAACTGCCAAAATTACACATAGGCACCTTACCATTAACCATCTCATGGCCCTCACAGCTATTCTTATCCGCTATGTATGTATGCCTATGTAGGCACATTTTGCTTGCTGAATTCCACTGTGATGTTTTGTACTTGCTCGGTAAGAGAAGTCAAGGAAACAAATCTATGTTAAATTTAATGTGAAAATAGAAAACATAATTCATCATCCTGGATGACTCCATCTTCCTATTTATAAAAAAAAAAGTTTAAATAGTCCATACTTGAACAAAATTTGCATGATAAACTTGTCTAATTCACAAGATAGTGCTCACAGACCTGTTATAAAGATGATGAAATGGAAACTCAAAAAGAGTCGTGATTTTCTTAAAGCTAAATCAAGAGTAAGGAACAGAATTTGACCTTTGAAGCCCTTTCTCCACTTTATCCACCACATTTTGAGCACACACACTGATCAGGGAAAATAGAAAGTCATTGAAGTGCCAGCTAGCCATCAGAGTGTAGACTGAGAAGGGGATATGAAAATCAGTGGCAATTATGGCCAAGTTTAGAATTTTTGCTTGAACCAGACTATCTCAGGGATGCAGGCTGAGATGGATGCTCAGTGCAGTCTTTGTCACTGCCATTCATCTAAAAGGTGCTATCTCAGAACACATGTGTGCAAAAGAACACACACACACACACACACACACACACACACACACACAGAATTCAGAAGATCCTGTCACCAACATTCTCTCCAAGATAGAGAATTAAGAAATGGATTAGAGACTGGAATGGAGCATCTAAGATCCATAATCAGGATGAGCGTAAGGAAATGTGCGCCTACAAAGGCGCAGACATAGGAACCTCCACGTTGACAACTTACTCCTATCTTATGGCTGCAACGGGTGTATCAGAAAATGATTGAGCAAATTTTTCAGAAAGACTTTCAAGACTTCTATTCCTGATAAATGAATGCAAGACTTACATAATTTGGAACTAAATAGCTTTTTAAATTGATGCAAGATACCCCACACAAGTTAGGGCCAAAGTAATCATAGTAGGACTTTGCATGATCTGCACAATGACCAACATATCATTGACCTCCCCCTAAAGTCTAGCATGGATCACAGGTACTAGGATTCTTAGAGGTAAGGGACTAGCAGTCACAATAGTGTTTCTATACTAAAGGGGAACACAAGTAAGAGCTCTATGCAATTCTACTGAGCCCTCATACCTCATCAGAGAGGAGGACCCAGAGGGAAGTTTGACATGCACACTAAAGGATGCTCCAGGGATTGAGGGGGCACTGGGAGTAAGGGAAGGAGGGGGGAACAGGAGGGGAAAAGGGGGGAGAGAACAAGGGGATCCAGGGAGGGGTGGAGGGTGGGAGGGGACTGGGGTACCTATTAAGCTTGTATGAATGGAAAAAAATAAATAATTTTAAAAATATAGATAGATAGATAGATGATAGATAGATAGATGATAGATTGATGCCTGGTTATCTGATCTGGCAGTGTTGGCTTCCTATGTGTATGCCCATCTCAAGTGATAATGGATATCTCAAAATTTGATGTTAATTTTTTGTTTGGTCTTCTCAGAAAGAAGTACTTCCTGGAGAATCATTAATGATTAAATTATCACTCTTTCCTAAGTCCAACTTATAAAATGATATCGAGCTCCAAAGTTTAACAAAAAGGCATGGCAGAAATATTTTTTTGAGTCTAAGAGTTAAAATAGAATATTAACTAGACTGTAACGAGAGTGTGGTGTCTGAACACGTGTGGGTGCTTATTGATTCATTCAGCTGACATTTGTTGAACAACTCCCAGGTGCCAGGCACATGCCAGGGATTCCAAAGACAAAGACAAACCTTCACAGCTGTCAGGCAGGGATGGGCAAGTAGACTAAAGACTGAGGTCTAATCACCAGCCATCCACCTTGAATGTCTTTGAATGCAATCAGTACCTCTACAGTACTGATGCAATCAGTACACTACAAATCCTTGTGCTCTGATCCCTCCTACATAATAGTAGATCCAAAATTCCTTTTCAGGGAGTTCCCAGGCAAGATTATTTCGTTCCCATTCATCTTATGACCTGTACCTCTGCTCCATGTATTTCATGCCACATTTCACTTTCTTATAGTTCTCTTCCAAAGTTCCCATGGACTCTGTCCCTCTGCCTTGAAATAAATGACCAGGACAAGAATGAATCTTCCTTTCCTGCCTAACAAATAACAGACCCAGTTTCTCAGACCTGCCAGCATTACAGTCTCATAGATCCCCTGCAAAAGGCCCTTACATTGGGAGATTAATGCACTAGACTCGCTATCTTGTAATTCTTAATGTTTACTTCTACATCTCTGTATCCTGGCATGCCCCCTTTGCCTTATCTGCTTGTCCCCACTTTCTGACCTCTATCCCTTTTATTCAGGACAGCAACCATCTCACATGTAAAGGAAGAGGCCTGTATCCTATTCCCTTCCACTCTCTAGGGATCTGGGCAAGATTCCTGGTGAAGCTGAGATTTCTTGCATGTCCTCTGAAGTATATGGGGGATATAGCATTTAGCTCCTGTCCCTGGACAGGCAATAGCATAGCACATTTAATGGGGTCACTCTCTCTTCCACACCTGGTCCCAGGACTATGTGGGTGCCAGTACAGAGGTTATCATTTTGGGGGAGTTCTGTAATCAGCTATGGGTTGGGAAGTGTCAGATAGGAAATGGAGATTGACTTCCTGTCATCAGTGGAGACCAACAATATTACTTGTTATTGGGCCTGGAAAATCAGGGAGCTGACACTGCATAAGTAATATACAAAACAGCTGTGGCTGTCATTCTGAATAAAAGGAGACTGAACATTGTACAGTTTCCTTTAGTGTGACAGAGCAGAAAGGAAGTGTTAAGACTTCATCATGTTTGAATAGAAAGAATCAGAACTACAGTGTGGAACACAGCCTTGACTGACCTGAAAGAGATCCCATGTGTCAATGGAAAGAAGCAGAATTCATCATCCCCATAGATAGAAAAGTGTGTATAAACAGGATGACTGTGTGAGCCAGACTTCTATCACTGCTTGAGAAAACAAAAGTATAAAAAGGGGAAGCTGAGAATGAACTTTGAAGTGTTTGATTAGAACTAACTAGTAATGAACTTTGCTTAACAAATTTTAAGGAGACTTTGCAAGCTGAAAGAGCTTTTCTTCTCAAATCTAGGACAATTGGAAGAGTAAACAAATAATGCTATCAGTAGGACTCAGTCCCTGGTGGAAGATAGGAGGCTGTTGGTGTCCATGCTGGTATAGATATATGAAGGATGAATGTTAAAATGAAATAAATGTTCTGTAATATAGTAAAATGCCCATCCATAAGTGCAAAAAGAATGATGAAATGCTTGTGGCTGGGTGTACATGCATGTACAGACATGTGTATAAGGGGGAACTTGAGTGTATACCTATGGAGACACAAGGTAGCATCAGGAATCATTGTGGATTACTCTGTCTCATTATTGCTTTGTTCTCGGATTTCCCAGACTCGGTCTTTCATGGTTGGAATTACAGACTACTGCCATTTCCATCTGGCATTTTTACATGTGATCTGGGATTCGAACTCAGGTCCTTTGGCTTTTGAGGCAAAAGCTTTAACTCCTGAGCCATATTCCCAGCTGTGTAATATCATTATTTGTCAACCACTCATTTTCCATTCACATATAAAAGAACCCGGCAACCACTGAAATTTTTGCTATCTTTTCAGTTGCTTTTTTGCTTTAGCATTTTCTCAGAATGTCATACTTACAACCAAGTAGCTATTAGATTTTTTGAGCAGTTTCTCATACTTAACAATGAACTGATAACATCTCTCTCTCTTTTTCCATCATTTGATAGCTAATTTTAATTTTTGAATATCACTGTTGTTTACAGACATTTTTATTTTAAAATCTTTCTAAAATTATTTTTCTAATTTTAAAAGCATATTGAGTATTCATCCCAGCTTCCCTTCCTCCCCCCCTCCTGTCCATCTCTTCCCTTCCTTTCCCATTCTCTCCCACTCCCTCCAACTCTTCAATCTGTATGCTTCTATGGACCCACTCTGACCTGTATAGACATAGTTTATCTAGTCTCCTGGTAAACAATATTGTGGTTGTTTCCAGTTTAGGGTCATTAAAGCTGAAACTATTATAAACATACATATGTGTGAGCATAAGTTTTCAAATCACCTGGATATATATTTAGGAGTGCAGTCATTGGCTGACTTAGTAAGAATACATTTGTTACTCTAAGAAACTGCTAAGCTACCTTCTAAGTACCTCTCACATTCAGACTATGAGTGAGAATTGTTGCGGCCCCACAGTTCTGCAGCATTTTTTCAGCTGTTTGTTTTGTTTAGTTTGTCATGGTTGGTTTGGTTTGTCTGTCTAATAGACACAGAGAGGGATCTCACTGCTGTTAAAACTTATAAATCTTCAATAGGCAGAAGCTGAATATCTGTTGCAGTTTCTCTCTGCATTTTGGATAATTTCAAGACCAAACAATTTAGAGGAACAAGAGCTTTTATTCTGGCTTACAATTATCTATTATAGTCCAGAGTCTACCATGAAAAGAGAATTCATACCAACACCAGGAGCCTAGGGAATTGATCATACCACATGCACAGAAATTGCTGAAAAAGGGGAATTTGCCAGACTGCAAGTCTGTCAAAGGATGCAGAAGAGTGCCAACTACTCAACCAGCTACCTCACCTTATCAACTGCCCAGAGAATGGTCCCACCTGGCCAGAGCTGGGTCCTCCTCATCAATTACATTATTTGCTGCAGGTTTACATATAGCTTGCCTGAACTGCTAATTCTTAACAGATGTGCTCAAAGATTAGCCCACAGTTGTCAGGTCAAAACTACACTTAATCAGCACAGCATCTTTCTCACATCTTCTATGATCACATAGGATCTTTTGCCCATTTTTAAATTGTGCTGTTTATTTCTTTGTTGTAGCATTTTAAGAGATCTTGGTGATCTCACCAGAAGGGGAGGGCATATAGTCTGGCAGATAATAAGTAACCATTTTGCAAATGGGTGATTGACCCCTCCCTCACTGCGGTTTCCTACTTTTATTATATCTACCTTTGAATATACTCTTATAACAAGACTCTAGTTTAACAGCTTTTTAATCTCTGGCCAGGGGGTGACATCCAATACCCATCAGGATGGAGTGAAGGGCATTGCAGGAGCAGCAAAACTGCAAAAGAAAATCAACGAACCATAATCCAGAACTTCAGAGACTCTATATCAACCACCTAGAACTAAGCCAGTCTAATCTCTCCCCATCCTGAAGCTCAGGGAAATTTGCGGAAGAGGGGGCAGTAAGATTGTAAGAGCACAAGGATGGGAGGAGCAATGATATGCAAGATACTCCACACAAGTTAGGGCCGAAGCAATCATAATTGGACTTCGCATGCCCTGCACAATGTCCAACACGCTATTGACCCCACAAAGTCTAGCATTTGCTAAAAGCACCAAGATCCTTGGAGGCAAGGGATTGACAGCCAAAATAGTGTTCCTATGCTTAAGGGGAACAAAGGAAAGGGTTCAGGGAAATGCCGCTGGGTCCTTGTATGTCATCGGAGAGGAGGACCCAGAGGAGAGTTTGGCATGCACATTAAAGGATTCTCTGGGGATTGGGGGAGGGGAGGCACTAGGGAGTGGGGAGGGAGGGGTGAGGGAAGGGTGAGCAGAGGGGTCCGGGGCGGGGAGGAGGAGGGAGGGAGGAAACCGGTGTACCTATTAAGTTTGTATGAGCAGAGATAATAAAAAATGTTTAAAAATAAAAAAAATAAAATAGAACAAAAATAAAAAAAAAAGAGAGAGAGAGAGCTTGGGCTAGAAAGAAGGCTCAGGTGTTAAGACTCTGCCTCAGAAGCAGAGAGATCTGAGTTTGAATCCTGCACCTCACATAAAAATACCTGCACTTCTGGCTCTGGAAGGTAGAGCCTGGAAAATCCCAGAATGAAGCAAAAGGAAAGTAGAAGCAATCCAACATGATTCCTGAAGTCACCATTGGGCCTCCATAGGTACATATAGTGCCTCTGATCACACAGAGAAATGCATGCAAAATAAATGAATAAATAAATAAAAATTTAAAAAACAATTCTTTATGTATTTTATTGCATTTATATCAAAAATATTTTCTTTCACTCTGTGGCTTATCTTTTCATTCTCCTACCAGTCTCTTTGATAATGTGGAAAGTTTTAATTTTAGTAAACCATGGCATCTGTTTTCAAAGACTGTATGTGTCCTTTATTTGAATTTCCTCAAACAAGGTTATTGTTTTTCATCAGTTTTATAGCTTGACATCTTATCTTTAGGTCTACGATGCAGTTTGTGAATGATAACGAGTGAGTGTCTGGGTCTAAGAGCTGTGTACTTTCAGCTTGTTCCTATCTCATCCTGCAGTTCTTAGGAAGCAGAGCGACAACTTTCAAGATCTCCATGTGTCAGAACTCCACACTGACTCTCAAATAGTGTAGACACTAACAAGTTGGCTCACCATGAGTAATACTGTGAATAGCATTTCAATCAATTTACACAGTATCTGCAATTATGAGAAAGACTGACATGATGTGTCTGATTATAAAATGCACTGAGAAAAATGCTGCAATATTTCATAAAGCCTATGCTCTGAATGCAGTGATGAAGAGGATATTCAATAGAGCAATTAAAATACATTCTTCAAAACTGGCATGGCCTGAAAGGCATGGCACAATTGAACAAGATGAGATATTTCTAAAAGAGCAAGCAATAATTTCTTTTAAAAAATCATATTATGACAGAATCCAGACAGAAAAGAGGAAAGCTAAGAACTAAGAATTCCAAGTTTTCTCTTTCCTTGCCCTCTTTATTTTTTATAATTCTTTTTAAGCATCTCCATATTTTAGTGAAGACTATTCCACAAAAGTCTTCATTTATAGGCTTTAGGAAACTAGAGGAAATGGCTTTGGAAGTCAAACTCTATTGAGAGTTCATTTCTATACCTCTTGTGTTCTATTTTCTATACCTGTGTCCTGTATCATAGCAGATGCTCATGAATGTGTGACAACTGTGTGAATGAATTACTGCTAATTCATGATGATGACTGAGTTCTCATTAGTACCTAAGTAAATAACAAATAAATATTCATGTGTTGCATAAAGAATCTGAAATGTTAATTGAATCAAAACTTAAAAGTAGTACTAGTATTTCAACATGAATGAAAATGTCATCTGAAAATATTGAGATTACCCAGGAAAGCAGAAAAGAGTAATCATTTCTGATCTCATGTCACACACAAAATAAGGAAAGAACAGCAAAATAAATGAATAAATATCTGTTTTTTCCTAAGTGGAGTAAAAATCACTATGTAAACATACATCAAAACTGCACCAAATTATATTATGATTGTGAGAAGCACTCAGTACTGAAACTTCTTGCTGCCCTCATGGGTAGCTTGATCAAAGACCACTTTTTTCTTGTATTACATGCCCAGTCTGTTTTTAACCACTTTTTGGCTCTTTCCTCAGCAATATGACATTCCACAGTGTTTTCCTCTTTCATCTATTCATTGGGTTCATTCTGTTTGTTAGATGAACCAATTTTTCTGGTATGCTGTTCTTGTTTCTTTCCTCGTCCACTTCAAAGTTCCTGTTATTCCAACCATTCCTACTATTGAGAATAATTCTATTCTTATAAACTATAATTAAAACATGCCACATCTAGGCATCTGATTTTGTTTTGCCTGCTACAAAGAATCCCACAAATAGTGCTCAAATATCAAGATTCAAAACACTTTATTCCAAAGAGCAACTGAAAGGAAGCAGAGTCAGATGCAGGGAGCATCTTGTACCGGAATCCAGGGTAAAGCCAACATGTAAAAGAATTTTAGACTCAGATATATTTACTTGATTTATATGTATGAATGCTCCTTATTTCTGACTGGCTGTAGAGAGAGAAGAATGGAGAAAAGGGCAATGTGTTTGGTGGCACTGCTAACAGCTACAATCTCAAATTTCTATGGAGTCATATGAAATAAAAAATATTGTAAGGAAACTTCAAGAAACCCCCTTAAAAATGATAGGTCTGTGGAAATAATTTAGGAGCTAAAGACTTTGCTTTGAAAGCAAAAGGACTTGATTTTAGATCTCATGTAAAAATGCCAGGCATAAATAACAGTGGCCTGAAATTCCACCCCTGGAAGATGGAGCCTAGGAAACCCCGGAATAAAGTAATAAGGAGATAGAGCAATCAATAATGAGTCCCAATGTCACTTTTGGGCCTCTACAAGCACACACGTTCAAATTTTACCTCTATACACACACACACATACACACACACACACACACACACACACACACACACACACACACACACACTAAATTGCACAGAGGACTTTCCACATGCAGAATAACTCTAGTTTCTAAATTTTAATTCAAAACCATGCAAATGCACTAATAGGCAATAATATTAGCTGTTTTTCCATTAAAAGCCACTTACAGACAGGTGACCACCAGTATAATAGTGACATGAGTATCAAGGAGACAACCAACAGCTTTCTGATTGAACTCAAGGCCTGCTTGTGAGAAAGGAACACATTCCTGTTACAGTTAACTACTACAGGAACCTACAAAAGGGAAGGAAATAGATCACTAAGAAAGAATAAACTGTGAACATATAGGCAGTAAGACAGTACACCAAACTTGTCTTTAAATACCTGTTATTATACCCATAGATTGGAAGAGCACTCAGCACTTAACCTAGAAGCTTTCTATGAAAGAAGGAAAGGGTCTCAACAACCAGACAGGATTCTGCCTGGATCTTCAATGGAAGAGCAGTGAAATAGACAACAGCCAGCCAGAATGCAAAATACCAGGGAACCTGTACTTCTCACTCAGAAGCAGGTCAACCACATCTCTCCCCATCCTAAGGCTCAGGGAACCTCATAGAAGAAGTGACAGTAACACTGTAGGAACCTAAAGATGGGGACAAGACATTCTACTCAAGATAGGACTGCTGCATCCAGGAACTCACTATAATGAGACTTGTCCTTACCAAACCTGCATAATGGCTGACATAAAGTCCTCACTATAGCAGATGATCAAGAGGGAACTCTGAGAACTATAGAAGCAAACAAATAGGAAGGTGGGAAGAAGTAGGACGTATTAATGAAGGGAAGGGAAGGAGACAGAGATAGGGGAGGAAAGAGGGAAGGAGGAGGACGACAGGGATAATTACTCAATATGTTTGTAAAACTATGAAAAAAATAAATAAATAAAATAATATTTAAAAAACAGTAGTAATCAATTCTATCAGTTTGAACTGAAGAAATTACATTGAAATGTGAAATTTCAAATACATAAGAGGGATTAACAATCTAAAAAGCTCACTTTCATTTGACTTTAGAAATTAAACATTTTATATCAGGTGAATGCTTGTGAATATGGCTAGTCAAATTTTAATTGATATAATAAAATACCTGGATTGGTTAATTTAGAAAAGGTTTATTTGGATTCACATTTTTATACATTCCAGCCCACGACCAATTGGTCCGATCCTTGGAGCTGTGGTGATACATTCTGGCGAGAGTGCACACATAGGTACAGACAAACTGCTCTGTGGTCAAAAGACAAAAAAAAAAGACTGGGGGAACAGGTCCTAACACAGTTTCCTTTAAGTGCACCCCCATGACCTAAGGACCTTTCACTAGCTCTAGCTCTCTACACCTCATCTCTTAAAGTATCTTCCAACCTTTCTTTAAATTTTAGTGTGTGTGTGTGTGTGTGTGTGTGTGTGTGTGTGTGTGTGTGTGATCATAATCCTGGACTGCTCTACCTCATTATTGCTTTGCTCTGGGGTTTCCCAGGCTCTGCCTTCTAAGGTTGGAAGTGCAAGTCACAGTCATTTCTGCCAGTTTTTTTTTTTAATGTGGAATCTCGAGTTCCAAACACATGTAATTTTCCTTGCAAAGCAAAGGTTTTAACCTGCCATCTCCCCAGCCTCAGGATCCACCACCTTTAATAATACCACTTTGAGGACAAAGTTGGATACTCATGAGCCTTTTCAGGAACACTGAAGATCCAATCTATGGCAATTAGACTCAGGGAAACTAAAGTAGTTGAGGAAGACTATGGGACCAAGGAAGAACTCCTTTCTGCTTCAAATAGGAAGACAGAGAACATTTCTCTGCTGATATCTAATGGAGAGTCATCTCAGATTAACTTGGAGTTGGATTCTGAGTAGCATAGGGCATTGGCCAGTATAGAATGAGAAATTTGTTGAAAACTATATATGCATGTTGTGTGTATATATGTAGTACATACATGTGTATAATTGTGTGTTTGCTTATGCATATGTAAATGCATATTTATGTGTGCACTGTCTGTATGTGCTATTTTGCTTGGTTATTTAAGAATAAGCTAGGTCAGAATAACTTTCTAGTCCAAATATATTGTTACACTATAGGGTGTGTGAGGAAGGAGGAACCAGCACTGTAGAGAAAGTGAGTAACATTTAGGTGAGGACTGAAGATCAGAATTCTTACATAGCTAGACTCCTCAATGGCAATAGAGTACTAGGGGTCCCCAAAGAGAAGTCTCAAACAGCATGTCTATTCTGATTTTTCAACCTCTCGGGTGCATCTTTCTCCTCATCCATCATCTACAATGGTATTTCTGGCATCTCTACTTTATTAGTATGAACTTTCATTGTCCAAAGTCCCAGAAATCAACCTAGCAGTAAACTAGCACTAGCCTGAGGTCTTTCACCTTTCTATTATAAGATAAAATGTTATAATGACAAACTTGTGCAACTCAAATTTTCCCTCTCACTCTAACCCCTTTGATGGAATCACATACACATGTTTTTATTGCTTGCATCCCATCGATTTCTCTTCTCTTCTTTGGCAAGCCCAGCACTTTGTCAGATAGGATTTTCTTTTTATTTTTTCCTTGACTCTATCAGCAGAAAGAGAGGTAGTAGAAGTAGATCCCAAGGGAATCACACATTATCTCGAAGGTAAAATGCTCTGCATAGTTCTGGCATAAGGGAGAGGGGACTTCTGCAGACCAAGAGAGAGATACAGTGACCTGAGATGTAAGAGCAAACACAAATGTTACACTCCACATCCACATATCTACTCAGCCAAGTCTTGGCAGAGCAACTTTACCTCACCAATATCTCACCTTAGGTAGAGAATTTAAACTTCACTAAAGTTAAGCTGCCCTTATAATTAAGTATTCATCTTGAATTGCAATGATATGTCTCTGTATGCTACTAGAGGGGATGTTGGCTATTAACATTTCACCTTAAACTGTGACTAGTCACCTCCAAACTTTCACAGAAAGAATCTCTTTGCTCTGTTGTCTTCACAGATGCTAGATTCCCCAACCTTCCAAAACCTAAAGCACTGCCCCAGTGAGCACACTCATTCTTACCATAACCTAGGTTTTCCCATCCTATTGATGGATAATTTCTTTTATTTGGAGATGTCCCAAAAATTTAGTCCCAAACATTTAAATCTAAACTTTATCAATGTTCTCTGGAGGGCCAAGGGAACGAGAAACCACACCACTGTAATCCAAAGTAGCTCATCCTAAGTTCACCAGGAGTGACAGGTTTAACAACCACATCACATGATGCACTGTCCACACTTTACTTTTTAATTGTGAACATGTTAAAAGGCCAGAGGCTATTGGGTTCCAAATTTTTGATGATTGTACCTTTGCAATAAACTTGTAGTATCAACTGCTAGAGACCAGGTCCGGAACAGTGTGACTCTGGGATGGGCATCTGCATATAGGAAGCTTTCTAGAAGGTACTGGAAAGCCATTCCTGTGGAGAGTGGTCAGAGGGTGAATCTGGGCTGGGGAATGACTGAAACAGCCTCCTACCTTCCAGTGGAGAGCCCTGGCATGAGAATGACCCTTCCTGGATGTGCGGAACAAGCATCTTTGAACCTCAGTCCACTGTCATGGATGTAGGCTGCCTCTAGCATCCCTTGAGTGAGGGTGGTTCCTGGAGGAATTCAGTTGCAGTTCACCTGCATTGTTGCTGATGAATTACCATCAAACAACTTAAGGGAACAAAGGGTTTATTTTTTTGTTCTGATTATCTGGTTATAGATCTTAATTCAGCTTGGCAAGAGAGCCCTCTGCAACACCAGGGACTACGGAAACTGACCACGCCATCACCACATAATGGCTAAAAAAGGAACATTTCTTACTTGCCAGACCAACATGTCTGGCCAAGTAATACACAAGGATGCCACCTTCCTCAACCAGCTCTGTGTAATTTATCCACCTCTCCATGGCCTAGTTTCACCCACCATAGACTGGGCCTTCCCCCATCAACTAGACAATCTCCTGCAGATTTGCTCTGGCTTAACTACTAATTTGCTACAAATGTGCCCAGAGCTCAAACCGTCAACCATCAACTATGTCAGATTCTTAGCTGTGAGTCATTCACAACCGGTAGTCCTGGCAAGCAGAGAAACAAGGCGGATCTGCACACCAAGAGATTCATGAAGAATTAATGCCAATTTTTCAAATGAGTTATTAAAGGAGTTTTGCTATTAGATATCCTAGTGGGACTTGGAAATAGTTCCGTTTGTAAGATGTTTGATCAGCTAACATGAAGATCTAAGCTGGATCCTACAGGATTTGCATAAGCATGCAGAGCACCCTGGCATGTGTTCCTTCATTCCAGGGCTGGGGAGATAGAGACAAAAGAATACCTGGGGCTCACTGGCCAGCTAGCCGAAGCTCTGGGTCAATGAAGGCTCTGTTTCAAAGGAGGTGGATAGCATTCTTGAATGTGATACTTGATTTTGTCCTCTGACCTCTACATGCAAATGTACATACATGCAAAACATACACACACAAAATAAAACAGAGAAAGAGACCTGGTAATACTATGAATTTAGTGACTACCCAGTTTATCCTTTAGCAAATATTTAAGCCACAGAGATGGATACTGAGTAGTGAGCCAATACTTAATAAGTGATTCTATTTTATGGTAGCAAAAATTACCTTTATGAAGACTAGAAATCAAGTGTCATGCATTGCTTGTTTAATCTTTAAACACATAATATGAAACAAACTAGTAGAAGGAAAGCCAGAGCTGCCCCTAGTCTGCTGGGTCATCGCTCATGTTCCACGTGGTGAGCATCGCAACGTCTCCAGTGTATTTGCTTGATCGCTGTGTTTATTTGCAGCTCGAGTAACAATTCCCTTTTGGAAAGAAACCCGTCTTTTCACTGGCCTGGATTTTCAAAACATCATCTTCATTTTGTTGTGTCTAGTGAAGGATAATAGAATCAAGTAGCTCTAGGATAGCAGTGCTGGTCGTGGTTCTTACAGTTGTCCCCACTGACGAGTTTCAATGACAGCTTTTTAAAATAATTTTACTTTCTCCCACTTCAGAGCATTTTATTTTATTATTATATATGTGTGCATTACATGTGTGTGCGTGCCTGTGTACCTGCATATGCAGAGGCCAGAGGAGGACATCTGTGTCCTCCTGTATTGCTCCCCACTCTATTCCTCTGAGAAAAGATCTCTCGATGAACCTGAGCTCACTGCTTTCCAGCTGGACTAGCTAGGTAGCCCTCCGAAGCCACCCTCTTTGTGCTCCCACCTCACTCCAGCACTGAGGGCACAGGCTGCAGATGCACATGGCCACACTTACTTTTTCAAATGGGTGCTGTGGGTGCAAAACTGGGTCTTTATGTTTGCACAGCACATACTGTTACTCACAAAACCATCCTCCTAGCCACCAATGATAGCTTTAAATGTCATTTTTATCTCAATGAAATCAAATCAATATTCAAAAGAAAAAAACGAGAAAAAAGCTAGTAAACAGGTATGTGAAGTATATACAACACTGTAAAATGATTCAAAACATAAAATATAAAACAAGTTCTTGACCAAATCTGGCTTTTCTGATATCTGAAAATTTACAGATTATTGAAAAACTCAAGTGTATAGCAGTAGTGTTAGGAATGTTGCTCAAAGCCAGTAGACAATGGTCAGGGTTGCTGTTAAATATTATACAAGGCACAGGAAAGTCAAGAAATATCCACCCCTTTCCCCACCAACCCAGGATGCACGCAGTCCAGCCGGGACTCACAGAGACCTACGTAAGCTCCGGGAGGAATTAAATAACCGCATCAATCACTTTGAAGAGGAACACAACAGACACTTGGAGGAGTTGAGAAAAACAGTTCAAGAAACAAAAACAGGCATAAAGCAGTTAAAACAGTCTCAGGCAGAGTTTAAAACTGAACTAAAAGACAAGTTATCTTCAACCCAGAACTCCACAGAAAGTCTTATCAGCAGAACTAATGAAGCAGAAAACAGAATTTCAGACCTTGAAGATAAAGTAGGAGTACTAACCAGCTCAATGGAAGATGTTGTTAAAGCCAAAGAGATACTTGAGAGAAATATTCAAGAGTTACCAGACACCCTGAAGAAGCCTAACATGTGTATTCATAGAATACCAGAGCAAGAATCTCAAAATACCACCCCTGAGGAAATTTTTCAAATGATCATCAAGGAAAACTTTCCTCATCTAAAAAAAGAGAGGACCATATATATATACAAGAGGCATTCCGCATCCCAAATAGATATGACCAAAACAGAAGCTCGCCACAGCAAATAATAGTTAAAACACTCCACATTCAAGATAAAGAACTAGTGCTGAGAGCTTCAAGGGAGCAAAAACAAGTCACATTTAAAGGTAAACCTATTAAAATAACAAATGACTTCTCAGTCGAAACAGTAAAAGCAAGAAAAGCTTGGAGAGACATACTTCAAGTATTAAATGAGCAAAAATGTCAACCCACGCTGATATACCCTGCAAAACTATCTGTCATGATGGAGGGAGAAAGAAAAATTTTCCAGCACAAAGACAACTTGAAGGGATACATGTCCACCAAACCAGGCCTTCAAAAAATGCTAGAAATGATACTCAAGCTTGAAGAAAAAAGCAGCATATATAGGAGAACAGAATGGAAGTACAATTCCACCAAAACCTAAAATTGAAACAATATACTTACAAAAGCCACTAAACATAATACATGCCCAGAATTAAAAATAGTTTTCTCCATAATAATATTAAATGTCAAGAGACACAGATTACAAACTTGGATTAAAAACCACAACCCATCAATCTGCTGCCTTCAGGAAACACATCTCAACACAAAAGATAGGCACATCCTAAAACAAAAAAAGGCTGGTCAAAAATTCTGCAAGCTAATGGAACCAGAAAACAGGTAGGGGTGGCCATTATGCTATTGGACAAATTGGGCTTCAAAACAAAAAAAAATCATAAGAGACATACATGGATACTACATTTTAGTCACAGGTGAAATTCACCAGGAAGACTTAACAATACTGAACATATATGCACCCAATACACCCCCCCCCACATTCATTAAGCAAACCTTACAACATCTAAAGCGAGAAATCAATCACAAAATGATAATTCTTGGGGATTTCAACACTGCCCTCTCAAAATGGGATAGATCAACATGTAAAAAACTTAAGAGAGACACTTTGGAGCTTAATCAAACCCTTACTGAAATGGACCTTTCAGATCTCTATCAAACTTTTCATCTACACACCAAAAAATACACGTTTTTCTTACCAGCACATGGAACTTTCTCCAAAATAGATCACATATTGGGCCAGAAAACGAATCTACACATATACAGGAAAGTTGAAATTCTAGCCTGTACCTTATCAGACCACCATGGCCTAAAGCTTGACATCCACAACACAATAAACAACAGAAAATACACTAACTCCTGGAAACTCAACACTATGATGCTGATTGAGAATTAAATTCAGGAAGAAATTACAAAGGAAATTCAAGATTTCCTGAAAGTGAACAATAATGAAAATACAACTGAACAAAATCTCTGCGACACAATAAAAGCTGTCCTCAGAGGTAAGTTCATAGCTCTTAATGCCTACATCAAAAAAATGGAAACATTCGAAATAAATAACTTAACAATGCAGCATAAAGCTTTAGAGACACTAGAGAAATCTGATCCCAAAAGTAGTAGAAGAGAGGAGATTAGCAAAATAAGGGGAGAAATATACAAAATCGAGATTAGGAAAACAACACAGAAAGTCAACCAGTCAAAAAGCTGGTTTTTCATAATCCAGAACTTCAAAGACTCTATATCAACCACCTAGTACTAGGCCAGCCTAATCTCTCCCCATCTTGAAGCTCAGGGAAATTTGCGGAAGAGGGGGCGGTAAGATTGTAAGAGGACAAGGATGGGAGGAGCAATGATATGTAAGATACTCCACACAAGTTAGGGCCGAAACAATCACAATTGGTCCTTGCATGCCCTGCGCAATGCCCAACACACTATTGACCCCACAAAGTCTAGCATTTGCTAAAGGAACCAAGATCCTTGGAGGCAAGGAATTGACAACCACAGTAGTTCCTGTGCTTAAGGGGAACACAGGATAGAACTCAGGGGAATGCCACTGGGTCTTTGTATGTCAACGGAGAGGAGAGCCCAGAGGAGAGACTGGAAGGCACATTAAAGGATTCTCCGGGGATTGGGGGGGAGGCACTGGGGGATGGGGAAGGATGGGTGAGGGTAGGGGGAGCAGGGGGGTCGGGGGGCGAAGGAGGGAGGGAGAGAACCGGTGTACCTACTAAGTTTGTATGAGCGGAAATAATAATAAAAAATTTTTAAAAAAAAAAAAAAAAAAGCTGGTTTTTCACCCAGAACTAGGCTAGCCTAAACTCTCCCCATCCTGAAGCTCAGGGAAATTCATGGAAGAGGAGGCAGTAAGATTGTAAGAGCACAAGGATGGGAGGAGCAATGATATGCAAGACACTTCACACAAGTTAGGGCCGAAGCAATCATAATTGGACTTTGCATGCCCTGCGCAATGTCCAACACACTATTGACCCCACAAAGTCTAGCATTTCCTAAAGGCACCAAGATTCTTGGAGGCAAGGGATTGACAGCCACAATAGTGTTCCTATACTTAAGGGGAACACAGGAAAGAGTTCAGGGAAATGCCACTGGGTTCCTTGTAAGTCATCTGAGAGGAGGGCCCAGAGGAGAGTCTAGCATACACATTAAAGGATTCTCCGGGGATTGGGGAGGGGGAGGCACTGGAGAATGGGGAGAGAGGGGAGAGGGGAGGGGGAGCAGAGGGGTCAGGGGAACGAGGAGGGAGGGAGGGAAGCTGTGTACCTATTAAGTTTGTATAAGCGGAAATAATAATAAAAAATGTTTAAAAAATGCTGTTTTTTTTGAAAAAAAATCAATAATATTTATACACCCCTAGCTAAATTACCCAAAAGCAAGAGAGAGAAAACCCAAATTAACAAAACTGGAAATGAAAACGGAGGTATCACTACTGATACCCAAGATATCCAGAGAATTATGATGTCATATTTCAAAAACTTATACTCGGTGAAATTTGACAACACAAAAGTGATGGATGAATTGGATCAGGAAGTTGTGAATTATTTAAGTAGTTCAATAACATATGAGGAAATCAATGAAGTAATCTCGAATCTTCCCACCAAAAGATGTCCTGGAACAGATGGATTCAGCACAGAGTTCTACCAGACATTTAAGGAACAAATAACACCAATACTCCTTAAACTCTTCCATCAAATAGCAAAGGAAGGAATACTACCAAATTCCTTCTATGAAGCCAATATCATCTTAATCCCAAAACCTGATAAAGATACACTTAAAAAAGAAAACTATAGGCCAATCTCTCTGATGAACACAGATGCAAAGATTCTCAACAAAGTCTTAGCAAATCGGATTCAAAAACATATCAAAAAGATCATCCATGGGGATCAAGTAGGCTTTATCCCAGGCACACAAGGTTAGTTCAACATACGCAAATCAATAAATGTAATTCACCATATAAACCAGTCCAAAGTTCAAGACCACATGATACTCTCGATAGATGCAGAAAAAGCTTTAACGAGCTAATAACACCAAACCCTAGATCCAAACCCTATGAGACAATAAGAATCAATATAATAAAAGCTGTATACAACAAGCCAACAGCAAGGATTCTACTCAATGGGGAAAAACTTGAAGCATTCCCACTTCAATCAGGAACTAGACAAGGCTGTCCACTCTCACCACTTCTATTCAATATTGTACTTGAATTCTTAGCCGAAGCCATAAGACAAGAAAGGGACATAAGAGGGATGCAAATCAGCAAGGAAGAAGTCAAGCTATCCCTATTTGCAGATGACATGACCTTATATCTGAGTAATCCCAAAAACTGCACCAGGAAGCTCCTGGAACTAATTGAGAGGTTCAGCAGGGTGGCAGGTTAGAAAATAAATGTACAAAAATCAGTGGCCTTCCTATATGCTCAGAATGAAGGAAGTGAAAAAGCCCTTAGAGAAACAATCCCATTTACTATAGCCCCTAAAAAAATGAAATACCTTGGTATAAACCTAACCAAGGAAGTAAGAGACCTTTATAATGAAAACTTTAAAACCCTAAAGAAAGAAATTGCAGAAGACACCAGAAGATGGAAAGACCTCCCATGTTCCTGGATTGGCAGAATCAACATCAGAAAAATGATCATCCTACCAAAGGCTATATACAGATTCAACGTTATACCAATTAAAATCCCAAAGAAATTCTATAAAGAAGTTGACCAAACTATCTCAAAATTCATATGGAGGCACAAAAGACCCCGGATAGCAAAAACAATCCTGAGTAACAAAAACACAGCTGGAGGTATCACCATACTAAACCTCAGTCTATACTACAAATCCATAATTGTAAAAACAGCCTGGTACTGGCTCCAAAATAGACACACAGATAAATGGATAAGGGTTGAAGACCAGATATAAGCCCACACAATTACAGCCGTTTGATCTCTGACAAAGGGGCCGAAAAAATCCAATGGAAAACGAACAGTATCTTCAACAAATGGTGCTGGGAAAACTGGATCTCCACATGCAGAAGATTAAAACTGGACCCGTACTTGTCACCAGGTACAAGACTTAATTCCAAATGCATCAAGGACCTCAATATAAGGCCAGAGACTATAAAAACCATAGTTGAAGGGGTGGGGAACTCCCTCAAGCTGATGGGGCTGCTCCAACAGTTCCTAAACAGACATGCAATGGCACAGTCACTACAACCAACACTCAACAGATATGATCTTGTGAAATTAAAGAGCTTCTGTTCAGATAAAGAGAATGTAACTCGAGCACAAAGGCAATCCACAGAATGGGAGAAAATCTTCACTAACCACATATCTGATAGAGCTCTATTATCCAGAGTGCACAAAGAACTTAGAAAACTAAACACCAAAGAAACAAATGGGCCAATTAAAAAATGGGCCTTGGAACTTAAAAGAAACTACCAGGGACGAAATTAAAAGCTCTAAGAAATATCTTTAAAAAATGCTCCACATTCTTAGCCTTCAGGGAATAATGCAAATGAAAACTTCCCTGAGATATCATCTGACCCCTGTCAGGATGACAAAAATCCTCAATACAACACCAAGTGCTAGAGAGGATGTGGAGAGAGGGGAACTCTTCTACATTGCTGGTGGGAATGCAGGCTCATACAACCATTCTGGCAAGCCGTCTGGCAAGTCTTAAAGAAATTAAAGATTGAAATGCCATATGGCCCTGCTATTCCACTTCTGGGAATAACCCTCCATATAGCAAAAATTCACCTTGATAGCACAAGCACGACCATGTTCATAGCAGCACTGTTTACAATAGCAAAGTCATGGAATCAGCCCAAATGTCCAACAGTTGACGAGTGGATAAGGAAAATGTGGTACATTTATACAATGGAATACTACTCAGCCATCAAAAGTGATGAATTACCCATCAGGATGGAGTCAAGGGCAGTGAGGGAGCAGCAAAACCAAAAAAAAAAAATCAACAAACTGTAATTCAGAACATCACAGTCTCTATATCAACCACCTGGGCCAGCCTAACCTCTCCCCATCCTGAAGCTCAATGAAATTTGTGGAAGAGGGGGCGGTAAGATTGTAAGAGCACAAGGATGGGAGGAGTAATGATATGCAAGATACTCCACACAAGTTAGGGCCGAAGCAATCATAATAGGACTTTGCATGACCTGCACTATGTCCAACACATTATTGACCCCACAAAGTCTAGCATGGACTAAAGGCACTAGGATCCTTGGAAGCTAGGGAATGACAGTCACAGTAGTGTTCCTAAACTTAAGGGGAACACTTTTAAGGGTTCTGGAAAATGCCCCTGGGTCCTTGCACCTCATCGGAGAGGAGGACCCAGAGGAGAGTTTGGCATGCACAGTAAAGGATGCTCTGGGGATTAACGGGGAGGCACTGGAGGATAGGGAGTGAGGGGGGACAGGAGAGGGAGGGGACTGGTGTACCTGATAAGTTTGTATGACTGGAAATAATAATTAATAATAATAATAATAATAAATATCCATTCTGAAATGTCATCTATGCCATCTTGAAAAAATACAAAGGGAAGTAATGTGCTGTGTGCTGAGCCAGTGAATTTTTCATGAGCACTGAAAACTTCATAGTGTTCTAGACACTTCAGGTTCATAAAACACAATAACCATGTTGTAAACTTTTGTGGAACCTTTACACATTTTTCTAAGGAAACAGTTAAGTTCTTGTAGGAGCAAAATAAATATGAAAAGGACCCTCTGTCCCAGCTCATTCTGCACTGCTCAACAGCTAGCCATGTCTTGAAGTTGACTTTTAATCTTGTCTCTGTTCTTTGCTGCAGTAGACAGTTTCTATTCCTGAAAACATGGACATCAAAATTCTCTTTTAAGCCTAAGTTTGGAGATATTGTTGGATTTTCTACCTGTGTGTAGATTCAAGACACCACCACCCCCAGTGACAATCTAGCTATCAACATAATAGTTCCTAATAGATTAGTTAGAAGATGAATGCCCACCAGAGCACTGAGCAGGGGCTGCTGTCTGAACTCAGACACTCCCTGGACTTACAAGGAATCTTCTACTTCTGTAGCTTGTTGAGCATCTTGTTGTACTTGTTTCTTTCTTTGCCTCTGCTGGACTCATCATCCTCTGCCCTGCACAAGAGCTGAAGTCTGTTTGTCCTTATTTTCACAGGGTTGCCCCTATTCCCTTGAGCACAAGCCATTTGAAAGTAAGTTGCTACCTAGAAACTCAAATATTTTAAGGAGTTTTGAAATATTTGATACTTTAAGATATCTGAAGAACTAGTAATTAATTAAGTTGTCAGCATTTCTGTAGCTGAAGCAAGACAGACCCCAAAAGCCTCAGGCCCTTAAACTGGTTCAATGGGAGCAAGTCAGAGGACCCAAAGCTGTCACCATGGCAAGCACAATTGAAGCTTCTACTTTAAGTAAGATAAAAGAAACATTTACACAAACAAAAGGACTGATGGGCCACCATTCACAAGGGATGGTATGACATTGCTTACAAATGATGATGATAAAGAAATATGGAATTACTTGTATTAAGCCTGTAGGCCAAATAGAAATGAACAAGAAAGAACAGATCTAACATCCAAAATTACTTACTGAATACATGGAGATTTGTAAGAATTCTTCAAAGAGGAATAATACTCCAGAGATTTTCTTTGTGACTATGGATTTGTTATAAAGGATCAAGTACTGCCTAATGACTCTTTTGAAATGATTTTATGCTTTTATTCAGCTCAGGAATTAATATAAATGATTTTTAAAACACATTAATGCCTTTATGTTTTGCTACAGTAGCAATAACATTTGAGAGAATCATGTTATGCCAGTTGTCTCAAAATTTTAAAAGAATCTGAATTTTTCATATATATTAACCATTTTGAATAAAGAAAATAGAAGCAATGTTTCCTCGAGATTAGAATTTCTGATAAATATTGAATCTGTTCAGCAAGGACCTAGAGATTTCTGAGAGCACACATGGTACTGTCACTTTGTGGAGCTATGGTTCAAAGATTTAGTAAAAATTCATCATAGCTGAATGATGGGGCTCACGAGAAATACTTTTTTCATGCACACAGTTGAAAACATTTTTATCTATTTATAAATCACCTTGTTTCAAAATTATAAGAACGCAATCATAATTAGATATATTTGAGAGTTTATGCCTTCATGTAATTCAAGATAAACTATATTTTTAGATGAATTCATAGAACAGTTGCCAACTAAGATGCGAGGAGGCTAAACTCCCCCCTGAAAGTAAAAAGGATGGTCACACCTCCCTACCACTATGCTCTAGTGCCTGAAATCACAGAGATTAAAACAAATGCTCAGGAGTTATCTGTCGGAATAAACTGTTATGAGTTGAATTCCCATTTTAATTTTATTCTTCTCTGGGCCTCTTGTTGAAATGGCCATCTGAACAAGAAGAAAGGAATACCTTTGTCAAATTTATATTCAGGATAAATGATTATTAAGGAAACTAACTCTTTTAATCATATAGGAAAGAATATTCTATTTAAGAAATAAGACCAAACCCACAACCTCCAGTTCAGGATGGCTTGTGTTAGAAGGGGCAGTAAGGACAGTGAAACCAGCACCTCTGAGACAGTGAAGGTTTTCTGACTTCCATCTTCTAGAAAAATCACAAAGGACCAAAGACTACATTTTTGCAAAAATCATTAACATAATGGTTCTGAAAGGCACAGGGTAGCTACCACATGAAACAAGAAGCCAAACCTTCAGCTCTTCCATTTCCAAAGCAGAATAAAGCTAGATTAGAGCTGCCATTTTTATGCTCTTTAATTTAGAGCAGAGTGGTGACATTAATGACCTGTACAAATTCAGAATACAGCCATGCCATTTTTAGTGGGAAGTAAACATTGAATTTCTTAGTAAATACAAGCAAATAATGATATCAACAGAGATGATGATGATGGAGGGGAGATAGTAGTTTGGTATGATGATTATGTCATGGAACCAAGAAAAAGCTGTCAAGTGTTCCGTATCAAATAATCAAGTTTTTTCAAGTTCTAATGTAACATGGTTGAATTCCTAATATGCACTGAAATTTCTCTTCTTCTCAAAATCAAATTGATAAATGAAATTGGACACTTTCATCCCAGAAGAGATTTGTACTCCAAAGAAACTCTCTCTATCCTTAGTCATATGCATTCATTATTGAAATAACTGTGAGAGAATTTATTTTATCCCCTCAAGTGATTAAACCATAGACTCTATCACATCCATCACTGTGCAAACATAAAACAGTGGGAACATTAAGTGAAGAAACTTTCTAAGGAATAGAAATGATCAAGTAAAGCCCATAATGTTATATGATCAACGGTTAGTAAATATTATGTACATCTAAACAGTGAAAAGTAAAAGGGAATTGGTACCATCAATGCTTATTGAATTAATATTAACTAAAATGGCAAATAAAACAACAAACTCAGAATAATTAATAACTATCTAGGAAATCCTGAGACTGGAAAATTGTCTTATGATTGTCATATAAAAATTGCTTTTATTAATTCATTACAAATGAATAATTGACAATTCAGGGGGATTAGTGCATCCTCTACTCAGTGGAAGATGTAATCAGAATCAGCAAAGTATTTAATGGTGAAAAAGTGTAATTATCCTTAAAGTCAATAACAAAAAAAATACTATCTACTATCCCATTTTTACTCTTTTATCTACATATTATAATCACTTATACATTATAATGTTGTCTACTAAAGACATCTAAGAAAATAAATCATGATAAAAGCACACAAGAAAATTTAAAATGTCTGATTTCCAAATTCATACAAATGCTAATAGTTTGAAAAATCTTAAATGAAAATGCATTGTTCATAAAGCAGCAAAAAGTATACTTTATAACCAATTGATGAGGAATGCTTAGAGATTTAAGCTAACTGCAAATTTCTTTAAATGTCACATAGACAAATAAATAGCTGAAAACAAAGCATGTAAACCGCACTAGAGAATGTACTGTCTTTTAAGAAACCAACGGCTATGATGCCAATACTGAAAATGTGTTTCTTAGGCAAAAAAATGTTACCCAAGTTGAAAAGCTAAACAGTCAAAATAAGTTTGGAGGAACAGCATGTTACAAATTATTCTAAATGCAGGTGTTTAAATGATAAAAATTGAAGTATGCTAAGCTTATAAAAGTTGTTCTGAAACTTGAAATAAGACGATAGTCTCAATGAACAAGGGTATGCACACAATCTATCTATTTATATTTTTCATAAAATAAATCAGATGTGGTCAGATGGGGCTAAGTCCACACTGTAGTGTCATCAAAAACTGGGGTTTGAACACAATGAGTCACACGTGCAAAAAGGTATAAACATGGGAGGAAGATTGCGTGGAAAGGAGCACATATGAAATGTGTAGTCAGGAGCCAAAACACGTTGTATTTATGCATGGCAGCATTATAGAATAAAATAAATATGTAAGTATTTTTTAAAAAAACTAGTGATTTAAGACAGTTATCACCCGTTTCCTTCCATTTGGTGTAACCTGAAGTAAAACAGGTGACAAAAAAGAGCAGTACTGAGGAAGAGGAAGAGAACTCAGAGGAGAAAACAGGGAGGAGCTGAATATGATCAAAATATATTACATGTACACACAACTATAAAAATATGACAGTAAAACATTAACACATTCTTAACTTTTTTGTAGAATCCTAGATCTTTCCACCTAAATGCTTTCTTTTTTTTCCCCCACTCATACAAACTTAATAGGTACCACAGTCCCCTCCCTAGCTCCACCCCTTCCCGGTCCCCCTTGCTCCCTCCCCCCTTTTCCCCTTCCTTTCACCTCCCTTCCTCCCTTTTTTCCCCTCCCCCCTCCCATTCCTGGAGCATCCTTTACTGTGCATGTCAAACTTCCCTCTGCGTCCTCCACTCTAATGAGGTGTAAGGACTCAGTAGCATTGCCTAGAGCCTTTTCTTGTGCTCCCCATTAGTATGGGAACACTACTGTGGCTGTTAAATCCTTGCCTCTAAGGATCCTAGTGCCTGTGATCCAATGTTAGACTTTGAGGGGTCATTGATATGTCAGTCATTGCTCAGATCATGCAAAGTCCTATTATGGTTACTTCCGCCCTAATTTGTGTGGAGTATTTTGCGCAAAAGATTGCTCCTCCTCATCTTTAGGCTCGTACAATCTTACTGCCCCTCTTCCGCAAATTTCCCTGAGTTTTAGGATGGGGAGATATTTGGCTTTGTCTTCATTGTAAGTGAAGCTACTTGTTCTCGGCTTAAGTTTTGAGCAATACAATTGCTATAATAGCATTGCTCACTTTCATTCTCTACATAAGAAGAAAAAAGAAAGACAAAGGGACCAAAAAGTGAGACCTCCTTGATGAGTAACTTCCTTTTAATCAATCTTCTGTGATAACCTTTCTAGATTCTGATAAGTAACAGACATGTAATAAGCTTTATACCAGCAAAGAAAAGATGGATTGCCTCAAAAATGATCATGTCAAATTGGTTGTCATTAGGAAAATGTTATTTAATCTTTCTTAAAGTAGACACAAAACTTCAAATTATTCATCCCTTAAATGTACAACTATTTTCTCGTCCCTTTCACCCCACCCCGCTCCGCCAGTCGGGACGCTCACGCATGCGGTCCAGCCAGGCCTCACCCTGCGCCCTAGGTAAGTCTCCGCCAGCGCACCGCCCACCAGGACCCCCAGGTCAGCCCAAAGGGACCTGGCTCCAACTCCCACCATGCAGCCGGAGCCGCGCGCAGGGCCGAGGGACCAGGAGGACCTCCCCCTGCGCCCGGCCCCGCCCCAGCTGCCCTCGGGATAAACAGGCAGGGGTAGCCATTATGTTATCAGACAAAGTGGACTTCAAACCAAAGAAAATTATAAGAAACACGGATGGATACTACATTTTAGTCACAGGTACAATTCACCAGGAAGACTTCAAATACTGAACATATATGCACCCAATACGGGCCCCTCCACATTCATTAAGAAAACCCTACAGCATCTAAAGCAAGAAATCAACCCCCAAACGATAATTCTTGGGGACTTCAACACCGCCCTCTCAACATGGGATAGATCAACAGGTCAAAAGCTTAACAGAGACACGTTGGAACTTAATCAAACCCTGAAAGAAATGAACCTTACAGATCTCTCTCGAACTTTTCACCCACCCACCAAAAAATACACATTTTTCTCAGCAGCACATGGAACTTTTTCCAAAATAGATCACATACTGGGCCACAAAACGAATCTCCACATATACAAAAAAGTTGAAATTCTAACCTGTGCTCTATCAGACCACCACGGCCTAAAGCTGGACATCCACAACACATCAAACAAGAGAAAATACACTAACTCCTGGAAACTTAACATGATGCTGAATGAGAACTGGATTCAGGAAGAAATTAAAAAGGAAATTCAAGATTTCCTGAAAGTGAATGATAACGAAAATACAACTTACCAAAATCTCTGGGACACAATGAAAGCTGTTCTAAGAGGTAAGTTCATAGCTCTTAATGCCTACATCAAAAAAATGGAAACATCAGAAATAAACAACTTAACAATGCAGCTTAAAGCTTTAGAGACCCTAGAACAATCTGATCCCAAAAGTAGTAGAAGAGAGATTAGCAAAATAAGGGGAGAAATATCTGAAATCGAGATTAAGAAAACGATAGAAAAAATCAACCAGTCAAAAAGCTGGCTCTTTGAAAAAATCAGTAAGATTGATACACCCCTAGCTAAATTAACCAAAAGCAAGAGAGAGAAAACCCAAATTAACAAAATCAGAAATGAACATGGAGTTGTCACTACAGATACCCAAGAAATCCAGAGAATTATAACATCATATTTTAAAAACTTATACTCTGTGAAGTTTGACAACACAAAAGAGATGGATGAATTTCTAAGTAAACACAACTTACCTAAATTGAATCAGGAAGTTGTGAATTATTTAAATAGTCCTATAACATATAAGGAAATTGAAAAAGTAATCTCGAATCTTCCCACCAAAAAATGTCCTGGACCAGATGGATTCGGGACAGACTTCTACCAGACATTTAAGGAGTTCATAACACCAATACTCCTTAAACTGTTCCATCAAATAGCAAAGGAAGGAACACTACCAAATTCCTTCTATGAAGCTAATATCGTTTTAATCCCAAAACCTAATAAAGACTCACTTAAAAAAGAAAACTATAGGCCGATCTCCCTGATGAACACAGACGCAAAGATTCTCAACAAAGTCTTAGCAAATCAGATTCAAAAACATATTAAAAAGATCATTCACGGGGACCAAGTAGGCTTCATCCCCGGCACACAAGGTTGGTTCAACATACGCAAATCGATAAATGTAATTCATCGTGTAAACCAGTCCAAAGTCCAAGACCACATGATACTCTCGATAGATGCAGAAAAAGCTTTTGACAAGATCCAACAGCCTTTTATGATCAAAACGCTAGAGACAGTAGGAATGGAAGGAACCTTTATCAATATAATAAAAGCTATATACAAAAGCCCACAGCAAGGATTATGCTCAATGGGGAACAATTGGAAGCATTCCCACTTCGATCAGGAACTAGACAAGGCTGTCCACTCTCACCACTTCTATTCAATATTGTACTTGAAGTCTTAGCTGAAGCCATAAGACAAGAAAGAGACATAAGAGGGATTCAAATCAGCAAGGAAGAAGTCAAGCTATCCCTATTTGCAGATGACATGATCTTACACCTGAGTGATCCAAAAACTCCACCAGGAAGCTTCTGGAACTAATTGAGAAGTTCAGCAGGGTGGCAGGATACAAAATAAATGTGCAAAAATCAGAGGCCTTCCTATATGCCCAGAATGAAAGAAGTGAAAAAGCCTTGAGAGAAACCATCCCATTTACTATAGCCCCTAAAAAAATGAAATACCTTGGTATAAACCTAACTAAGGAGGTAAAAGACCTTTACAATGAAAACTTTAAAACCCTAAAGAAAGAAATAGCAGAAGACACCAGAAGGTGGAAAGACCTCCCTTGTTCCTGGATTGGCAGAATCAACATCATAAAAATGACCATCCTACCAAAGGCAGTATACAGATTCAATGCTATACCAATCAAAATCCCAAAGCAATTCTTCAAAGAAGTTGACCAAACAATCTCAAAGTTCATATGGAAGCACAAGAGACCCAGGATAGCAAAAACAATCCTGAGTAACAAAAACACAGCTGGAGGTATTGCCATACCAAACCTTAGTCTATACTACAAATCCATAGTTATAAAGACAGCCTGGTATTGGCTCCAAAATAGACACAGATCAATGGATAAGGATTGAAGACCCAGATATAAGCCCACAAAGTTATAGCCATTTGGTCTTTGACAAAGGGGCCCAAAGAATCCAATGGAAAAAGAACAGCATCTTCAACAAATGGTGCTGGCAAAACTGGATCTCCACATGCAGAAGATTAAAGCTGGACCCGTACTTGTCACCATGTACAAGACTTAATTCCAAATGGATCAAGGACCTTGATATCAGGCCAGAGACTATAAAAACCATAGGTGAAAGGATAGGGAACTCCCTTGAGCTGATTGGGCTAGGCCAACAGTTCCTAAACAGACATCCAATGGCACAGTCACTGCTACCAACTCTCAACAGTTGGGATCTTGTGAAATTAAAGAGCTTCTGTTCAGATAAAGAGATTGTAACACAAGCTCAAAGGCAACCCACAGAATGGGAGAAAATCTTCACTAACCACACATCTGATAGAACTCTGCTGTCCAGAGTGCACAAAGAACTTAGAAAACTAAACACCAAGGAAACCAATGGCCCAATTAAAAAACGGGCCCTGGAACTTCAAAGAAACTTTACCAGGGATGAAATTAAAATGTCTAACAAATATCTTAAAAAATGCTCCACTTCCTTAGCCATCAGAGAAATGCAAATCAAAACTTCCCTGAGATATCATCTCACCCCGGTCAGGATGGCAAAAATCCACAATACAAACAACAACAAATGTTGGAGAGGATTTGGAGAGAGGGGAAATCTCCTACATTGCTGGTGGGAATGCAGGCTCATACAGCTACTCTGGCGAGCCGTCTGGAGATTCTTAAAGAAATTAAAGATTGAAATGCCATATAACCCTGCTATTCCACTTTTGGGAATAACCCCCCATATAGCAGAGGTTCACCTCGATAGCACAAGCACGACCATGTTCATAGCAGCACTGTTTATAATAGCAAAGTCATGGAATCAGCCCAAATGTCCAACAGTTGACGAGTGGATAAGGAAACTGTGGTACATCTATACAATGGAGTACTACTCAGCCATCAAAAATGATGAATTACTGGAATTTGCCGGGAAATGGATGTCATTAGAAACAATTATATTAAGTGAAGTATCCCAGACCCAGAAAATTAAGCACCATATGTACTCCCTAATAGGTGGCTCCTAATACCAAACCCACCCAGCCCACCTAGAGACAGTAATTGCAAGGATTATGAACAGGAGGGATGGGGTAGGAGGGCCACACCAGAAACAAGGAGAGAAGGGACCATGTTACAGCAGGGAAAATAGGCCTCCACCAAGGACCCAAATAAGTAATGAGACATCTGATTAAGTTCACAGACTTTTGTTCCTGATCATTTACTACTGAGGGGGAGTGATCTCACCAGAAGAGGAGGGCATATAGTCTGGAAGATAAAAAGTAACCATTTTGCAAATGGGTGATAGACCCCTCCCTCACTGTGGTTTCCCACTTTTATTACATCTACCTTTGAATGTGCTTTTATCACAAGACTCTAGTTTAACAGCTTTTTGTCTCTGGCCAGGGGGTAACATACAATGCCCACCAGAATGGAGTGAAGGGCATTGCAGGAGCAGCAAAACTGCAAAAGAAAATCAACAAACCACAATCCAGAACTTCAGAGACTCTATATCAACCACCTAGAACTAGGCCAGCTTAGTCTCTACCCATCTTGAAGCTCAGGGAAATTTGCGGAAGAGGGGGCGGTAAGAGTGTAAGAGCAAAAGGATGGGAGGAGCAATGATATGTAAGATACTCCATACTAGTTAGGGCTGAAGCAATCATAATTGGACTTTGCATGCCCTGCGCATAGTCCAACACACTGTTGACCTCACAAAGTCTAGCATCTGCTAAAGGCACCAAGATCCTTGGAGGCAAAGGATTAGCAGCCACAGCAGTGTTCCTATACCTAAGGGGAACACAGGAAAGGGTTCAGGGAAAGGCCACTGGGTCCTTGTACGTCATCAGAGAGCAGGGCCCAGAGGAAAATCAGACATGCACAAGAAAGGACTTTCTGGGAATTGGGGCGGGAGGCACTGGGGGATAGGGAGGGATGGGGGTGGGGAGGGGGAGCAGGGGGTACGGGGGGAGGAGTAGGGAGGGAGGGAACTGGTGTACCTAGTAAGTTTGTATGAGCTGAAATAATAATAAAAATGTATTAATAGTAAAAAAAATTTACAACTATTTTCTGACTTAAATTAAAATGTTCCATTGGAGAAATTTTGAAAAATATGAAAGATCACATCAATATTATTTGACATTATTTTAAGAGACCTCAATGATTAATACTTTGCATTTGCCTATATTTAAATGCCTGCATATTTATATAGAGTTATACCAGATATAAAATATATATTAGATATTAGATAAATGTAAATAGCATATGGTGTGCCTATCAATATGTAAATTTGTACAAATATATCAGATTGCTCATGTCTTATGGTCAGCAGGGGAATTTATGGCTGAAGCCTCAGAAATTGATTGTCACCTATAAAGTGATATATTAAAGACTAAGTATTTCAGTAAAGGTTTCAAAAGCCTACAAAAACAGAAGCAAACATCAAAAATATATCATAGCCACACATTAGTTTACTTTGAACCATACATGCTCTATGTTACAGAACTAGAAATAATTTTCTGTGCCTTCCAGCTCTATCTTCTAAACATTCTATTGATATGAAAGGACCTCTCTATGATAAAGATTGAAAGAAATTTAAATCTCAAATCATATACAAAGCAAACCATGAATATAATGCATAGTAATTTTGATAACACTAAAACAAAAAAATCTGTTCTTATTTCTCCATGGAAGCCAACATAAACTTGGCAATATGTAATTCAGTGAAAGCTGTTATATAGGAAGCTAGAACAATTTGTCCAGTTCTGCAGTTAGTCTGTTGTTCTGGAATATACAATGAACTAGGAATTGCTAACTCTCACCCTAACTCTAGTCTTAAATCTGGCCTTACCCCAATACTAATAGAAATTATTTCAAAATGTGTTGAAGTAGATTATGATTTTTAGGTAAGTACAAATTACCTTTAATTCTCAGAGTAGTGTACAGTTTGTTAGAAAACACTTTTTTATTATTTTAAAAAATAGATTTGTGAAAGTTCACATCAGAGAAAATGATAATCTAGTTGTTTTTTATCTTCTAAAAATTTACTTTCTTGGCTGCTCTTGGTATAATGAGCATTGATTGGACAACACAGGAATTGGCACAAATAAAGTTGTTCTGGACTTCTATCGAACATTTAATGCAATGTATGACTGGATATGTTCAGAAAAGCTGCATATAGTACTGCCATCCTCCTGTAAAGATTGAGTATCATAATAAAGATGCATTTGTGTGTAAAAAGTCCCCAAGACAAGATTTTGGCAAGAAAGAATCCACAGTCAAAGTCACACCTCTCATTATGTATTGTGTGACTGTATTGATGGTCAGATTAACCAGTTCCTATGGCTTTAACCATTAAGTCACAGTGCAATGTTACAGTGATTTTTAATTTTAACAAATGATGACCTAAGGAACTCATGCCAGAAAAGATTCTTGGTGTTTGAGTGCATTCTCAAGGTTTCATATGTGATAAGGAATCAATTGGCATCACATTTTCCTACAATAAAATAAAGGTGACTTAAAGAAGTTTTTATTATAGGAACAAAATGGGTAGTTAATTCCAGAAGAGTGAAGCTGCATAGATGTGCCTTGGAGAAGCCTTGTGTGAAGAAGTCTTAGGGAAACAGACACTGCTGGGCAGATGCACTGCTTTGTCTTTCCAAAATTCACAGACCACACAGCTTATAGATTCCAATTTCACTTCTCGTTATAAGATCACAGGAAAAATGGATGGACAAAGGCATTCAATTAATATGTTTATTTGCAAATCTCTCCTTCTAAAGTTTTACTCTTAGAAAACATATAATAGCACAGTGCTCTAGAATATAAATAATCATGCTTTCTCTTCTCAGTAGTATTAGGCAGATAGCGGAAAGAGGTTGTGTTTGGGTGGATGAATTGAAATAATGGCTATTCCAATTGGAAGTGGATATGGAATCGGAGAAGTCCCAAAAAGTGTCCTCTGTCTTTTGTGTATATCCTTGGGACTACTGAGATACATATATCGATTTACTTTCCAACTCTTTATGTGTGCCTCTAAATTATTTTCTCAGAATGTTTACCCCAGGTGAAGGCACTGTAACCCCAAGAAGCTGTTCCTCTTCTTCCCCCCTCCTTTTTATATTTACTTTGGTTTTTGTTAGATCTAAGGGGCATGTT
Organism: Typhlomys cinereus; assembly: GCA_023101885.1. Taxonomy (NCBI): domain Eukaryota; kingdom Metazoa; phylum Chordata; class Mammalia; order Rodentia; family Platacanthomyidae; genus Typhlomys; species Typhlomys cinereus. Next base: position 4,891,001 of record JALPQD010000033.1, on the reverse strand, counting down.
GAGGTCAAACCCTTAGATATAACTAGACTGCCAACATTTTCCAAAAAGGAACCCCTGGGTTCTGTAAATCTTAGTTTTTGAGTTAGCTACTATCTTGTCATCCTTTGCCAATAGTCATCTTTGCCTGTAACCAGACTTCACTGCAAGGCTGTATTTGAAGGGGAGGGACAAGAAGACAGGAACACATGGACAACAGGATGAGACCACCATCACAGTCACTTATAAAACTATGGTTTTCTCTGTAAAATAGGAGTGGCACTGATTTTCTGAAGAACATTTGTCATTTCATGAAGCTGACGGATTTGACTGAGCTACATTCTCTCATGTCAGATTGTTTTAACATGTTCAATGCTGAATGAAAAGAGTGAACCAAGACCAACAGTGATTAAGACTGCAATGTGCTCCCTTCTTTTGCATGACTATTCAGTTAAGACAGTTTCCAATAAGACAAAGATGGCAGGTCAACCAACAAGATTAAAGTTCTGGACATCTGGAGAATGCAAGTCAAAAATTAGAATTCTGGGCAAGTTAGAATCTAGAGAGGACCAGTTTTCCATTGCTGGACTTACATCCTCAAAAGGTAAGAAAAGTGAAGTTGGTCCTATTCTATCCCTATTACAGGATGTTCTTTTTAATATTTACTAAGTTTACTAAACATAATTTTTATAGTTACCCCAAAATCTGAGCTGAGCCCAAATACTATAGTACTATTAGTGTCATATACAGGAAAATTTCCATCACATTTCAACACTGAAAACCCTATATTAATCATCTGGAATCAGACTAGCCAAATCTCTCCTCATCCTAAAGCTCAGGGAACCTTGCAGAAGAGGGGGCAGCAAGATTGTAAAAGCTTAAAGATGGGGGGACCAACGATATGCAAGATACCCCACACAAGTTAGGACTACAGCAACCACTTTGTCTGACTTGCATAATGGCTGACATGTCAGTGACCCCCCAAAGTCTAGCAAAGATCACAGGGGAGAAGGCTCCAGGCAGTAGAATCCTTAGAGGCAAGGGATTAACAGTCATAATAGAGTTCTCATACTAACTTGGAGCCAAGAAGGGGCTCCGGGCTATGCCACTGAGTCCTGAACTCTCACTAGGGTGGAAGACAGAGGAAGGTTTGGCATTCACACAAAAGGATGCTCCAGGGGATGGGAGGAAGGAAAAGGGAGGCACTGGGAAAGGGGAGAGAGGGAAGAGGGTGAAAGGAAGGGGGAAGAGGGAAGAGTACAAGAGGGGATGACTGGGTAGGGGAAGAGGGAGGGAGAGGATGGAGGTACCTATTGAGCTTGTATGATTAGGAAAAGAAATAAAATGTGGAAGAAACAAAAAGCATCAACCCCATAATCATGGAATCTGACCAGAATAAACTCACAGAAAATAGTCAAGAAAGCCATACCAGGGATGATGACTTTTCAAAGCCTGATCTTTACTATGATTAAAACAATGAAAGTGGAAATCTGAGAAGAGTTGAATAACTGCATGAACCAATATGAACAGGAACACAACAGACATTTGAAGAGATGAGAAAAGCAGTTAAAGAAACAAAACTAGGTATAGAGAAGTTTGAAAAACTCTCAAGCAGAGATTAAACTCAAACTAAAATACAAGCTATCTTCAGTAGGATCCTTAGAGGCAAGGGATTAATAGTCATAACAGAGTTCTCATACTAACTGGGAGCCAACAGAGAGTCTTATCAGCAGAACTAACAAAGTACAAAATAGAATATCAGATCTTGAAGACAAAATGGCAGAACAAATGAGTTCAATCAGAGAGTTTGTAAAAGCTAAAAAGATACTTGAGAGGAATATTCAATAGTTATGAGGCACCTTGAAGAAGTCAAACCTGCGCATTCATGGAATACTAGAATAAGAAACCCAAAATGCCACAGAATTTTTTCAGACCCTCATAAAGGAAAAATTTTCCACATCTAAAGAAAGAGATGCATACATCAGGCATATCACACTCCAAACAGATATTACCAAAATAATAGTCAAAGCACTATACATAAAAGACAAAGAGAATGTGTTGAGAGTTTCAAGAGAAAAAAACCAAGCCACTAATTTTTTATTGGAAACAGTAAAAACCAGAAGAACTTGGAACAACATATTTCAAGTCAAGAATGAGCACAAATTTCAACCCAGGCTGATATACCCATAAAAATTATCAGTCATAATTGAAGATGAAAGAAAAATCTTCCACTATAAAGACAAGTTGAAGGCTTACATGACTACCAAACCAAAAGACAGTTTGCAAACATGGATTAGAAAACATAACTCATCAATCTGCTGACTTCAGGTAACACATCTCACTATAAAAGATAGGCACATTCTCAAAGTAAAAGGCTGGTTAAAAATATTTCAACTAATGGGAAAAGGAAACAAGCAGATATAGCAATTATGGTATCTAACAAAATCAACTTCAAACCTTAGAAAATCATGAGAGACACAGAAGGATATCTACATTTTAATCAAAGCAACAATTCACCAGGAAGAATTCACAATACTCAACATATATGCATGTAATATGGGCTCATCCACATTCATTAAACACTATGTCTAAAACAACAAATGAATTCCAAAATGATAATAGTTGGGGATTTCAATACCCCACTCTCAACATGGGATAGGTCAATTGGCCAAAAACTAACCGAAATTAAATCAAACCAAATGGAACTAACAGATCTCTACTGAACCTTCCATCCAAACACCAAAGAATACTCATTCTTCTCAGCAGTCCATGGAACTTTCTGTAAAATAGACCACGTATTGGGCCACAAAATGAATCTCCACATATAAATAGGTTCATAAAGAAATCAAAAAGGAAATTCAAAATTTCCTAAAAGTGAATGAAGATGAAAACATAACATATCAAAAATCTCTGGGACATGATAAAAGCTGTTCTAAAAGTAAGTTTATAGCTCTCAATGCCTATAACAAAATAAATGGAAATGTCACAAGTAAATAACAGTGCAGCTTAAAGCTTTAGAGACACAAGAGAAATCCAATATCAAAAGCAGTAGAAGAAAGGAGATTAGCAAAATCAGGGGAGAAATATCTGAAATTGAGAAAAGGAAAACAATACAAAGAATCAACCAAAAAGCTGGTTCTTTGAAAAAATCAATAAGCTTGATATACTCTAGCTAAATTAACAAAAATCAAGAGAGAGAAAACCCAAATTAACAAAATTGGAGATGAAAATGGAGTTATCACAACTGACTCCTAAGAAACTCAGAGAATTATAAGGTCATATTTCAAAAAACTTCCATTCCATAAAATTCAATAATCAGAAAGAAATGAATGAATTTCTGAGTAAACACAACTTACCTAAGTTGAATCAAGATTACTTGAAGTATTTAAATAGGCCTATAACAAATGAGTAGATTAAAGAAGCAATCTCTAATCTTCCTACCAAAAAAATGTCCTGAACCAGATGAATTTAGTACAGAATTCTAGCAGGCATTTAAAGAACAACTAACACCACTACTCCTTAAACTATTACATAAAATAACAAAGAAAGAAACACTTCCTGACCTGCACAATAGCTGACATGTTAACAAACCCTCAAAGGAGAAGGCTTCAAGCAATAGGATCCTTAGAGGCAAGGACTTCCCAAGAAGGGGCCCCAAGTTATTCCACTGAATCCTGAACTTTCACTAGTATAGATGACTCAGAAGGATATTCAGCGCCCATAAAAACAAATATTCTGGAGCGTAGGAGGGAACATGCAGGAAACAACAAAGAAGATCACAGAGGAAAGGGGGAGAAAGGAAGAGAAGGGAGAGGAGAGTGGAATGGAGGACAATAAAGGAGAAGAGAGGGAGAGGGACAAGAAGGGGGGTGAAAGTCCCTACCCATTGAGCTTATATAACCAGATAAAAGAGAATATATAAATTAAAAAAAAAAACAGGGGTGAAGGGAACTGACCACACAATCTACATTGATCAGAGAGAGATAATCCTCACTTGCTAATTTGCCAGATCAGCGTATCTGGCCAAGTATATTGATGAATACCCACTTCTTCAAACACCTCCCTCCATCTTATCCACCTGATCAGAGGATAACCCCACCCATAATAGGACTGGTCCCCCTCAACTATATAATTTCTTGAAGTCTTGCTCTGAAGTTAACTCAACTACCAATTCCTCACAACTTTGTTCAAAACTCAAACCTTTAATGGTCAAGTTGTCACTTGTACCTAACTACAATGGGCCAAACATGCATGGAGAGAAGGCCACAGACCTGTGATTTGGACACGACTCCTAAGAGATTGGAGAGCTAATAAAGTCCAAGAAACATTGGTCTACAACTCAGTGTAATGATCCTAAGCTAGATATTTTTAAACCTTCTAAGATTTTTCAGTTGGCTGATTATGAAATATGTTGTGGAACCTTAGAACAATCACAAATACTCTGAAAACATTTTTAAGTAAGTAAAAGATTTTAAAGTATGTTATCCAGTTTACTTGCAATTCTATGTAAGGTAATTGAAATGTTAATTTCTGTTTTCCTTTTGTTTGCGTGTACAGAGCTGAACAGCTGTACAGCACAAGCCCATACCTAATGGACCTCTTCATACGTAAGGAAATAATTGCAAATGTTCGTTCCAGAAGTATAGACTTTCTGAAATGTCCAGGGAGTTGAGCTGTCTCACAGTGTGCTTAGTGTGTGTTACACAAATCATTTTTATCAAAGCTTACTTCAGCATCAATCTTTGACAAATTTACCTAGAATATTCACAGATATAAAAGGTCTAATATGTGAATGCATCACCTATAAATAGATGAATATATAACTCATATCCATGATACATTTGTACAGATATATATATGACTCAGCCAACTTTATTTAAGTATCATCTCTTTATCTCTTTACTTTTGCTGCTTGAGAATGTGATAACATTTCATGCTAATTTTCACTTTAACAAAGCTTCAACATTTACTATAGGAACAAATGGGTTTATTGCCTTCTGAATTGGCATTTATATATATTTTATGAAATATACTGTAGTCTGGCTGCCTACCAATTTAAAGAAGTGGGATTCAGGGTTGTAAATTAGGTATATCTTTATCCTGTTCACTTTATGTGCAGGTTTTCAAGGAGAACAAAGGAAGCTAAATGTACCTGGGCCTCCAAACATTGAAGGTACACTGCCATCTGGTGGGAGAGAAAAAATTAGATTTGAAAATGCAAAACAGTACTTGATGATCACAGAAGTGCACTGGATGGAAAACCACCAAGAATGGGTATGCTAAGCAAAGATAAACAGTCATTTCCTAATTCATAAATTCTATTTTGATGATGCAGAAGAGGTTCTGTAGGAAGAGTTGAAAGTCTGCAGCAAGATATTCCAAAATGTGCTGTCTGTCATAGGTTACCCAAGGTAGAAGTTTCATATTCTCAGTCTCCACACTTTATTCAATTCATTCCCTTTACAATTACTTAAAATTTATCTGCTTAGTGCCATTCAAGAGCTCTCAAGAAAAGTAGATGAGATCATTGTCATCACAATTTTCTGGTTCAAGGACAAGATGGGCTGTAAAGAAGTACATGAATTGATACATTAAATCTTCCTAAGGACAAAAATAAGCAGACGAGAACTTGAGAGTACTGGTTGAAGGAAGGGCAGGCCAAGGTGAAGTGTCCTCTCTCAATGCATGATGTTTGAGAGATAGCTGAACCGAAAGTCAGAGTAAACTATGAGGAAACCTGAGGAAAGTGCATCTCAAGCAAAAGGAAAAGCAAGTGTCATAACTCTGAGAAAAAGTGTTAGGATATTCAGGAAACAGAAGAGTATAGTGAGACTAGAGAGTAGAAGACGTGTATGAGATACTCTACTGTGTGTGCATTGCTTAACCATTTCAGAGAGCTTTCCTCAAGAAGCATATGTGTGTAATTATGTGCTCATTACTTCAGACTGAAGCAGAGAAAGGGAATTTCATCTATTATCTCTTAAAAAATACCTATGAGTGGTACTATTTGCTCTATTTCATTAAACATGGTGAAAACATATTCATAAATATGCTATCATGTCAGTAAAGGAGAATAAGTAAAATAACTAAATTAAATTAAATATTATGAATATCACATAAATTTTATAGACCATGAAAGGTTCAACATCAGAGAAACTTTATATATTATTCTTCCAAATTTTCTGAAAAAGATGTGACAGATGTGTCTTAAAGATTGGGAAATACCGCTCTCTGCGAGTCTGCCTGCCCACCCGCCTTGGATGCCCCCAGTCATCCTTCATCTCAGGTAAATCCCACCAACCTGACCCAGCTGCCCAGGGGTTGGATGGGCCTCTAGGACCACACTCCAGGTCCCAAGTGAAGTGCTCTGCCAGCGTGCCACCAGCCCCTCTGCCCTTTCCGCCTGCCTGGGATGCTCGCGGTTCAGGGAGGAAACACTGTTCCTCAGAAACCAACAGAGTTCAAAGAAAACCCAAGCAAAGCTCTAGGGGATAAACGCCATGTATCTGAAATCCTCTCAAATCATGCTATCACATGGAAGTATTCTTCACATCTAGCCCAAAGATAAGTAAACCCCTTTTTGAGACTATACCACTCACTCTGTCTTAATTGATATACTAATAGTCTAATATCCCCATCCAGGAAATAATGATAACAACAGACAAACATACCCAACTCCAAGGCAAGCACTAGTAATAACTGCCCTAGAGTAGTAATACCAAATAATTCAGTTCACTCAAAAACACACAGAAACTGAAAGGTCTTAAGAGACAAAACAACAATGCCCAAGTCAAAGTATACATCCATGAGAAACAAAACCCAGGAAGAAAAATCTCCAACCGAAAAAATTAACCCCACAATGATAGATTACAACCAGGACAAATTCAAAGAAAATAGCCAAGAAAGCCAGACACAAGATAATAACTTTCAAAGCATGATCATTACCATGATCAATACTATGAAAGAGGAAATCCCAGAGGAGTTAAACGACCGCATCAACCACGTTGAACAAGAATACAACAGACACTTAGAGAAAAACTGTTCAAGAAACAAAAATAGGCATAGAGCAGTTAAAACAGTCTCAAGCAGAGTTTAAAAATGAACTAAAAGACAAGTTATCTTCAACCCAGAACTAAGCAGAGAGTCTTATGAGCAGAAATAAAGTACCAGAAAATAGAATTTCAGATCTTGAGGACAAAGTGGAAGTATTAACCAGCTCAATGGAAGAGGTTGTTAAAGCCACAAAGATACTTGAGAGGAATATTCAAGACTTATGGGACACCCTGAAGAAGCCTAACATGCGCATTCATGGAATACCAGAGCAAGAACCCCAAAATACCACACCTGAGGAAATTTTTCAAATTATCATCAATGAAAACTTTTCTCATATAAAGAATGAGAGGTCCATCCAAGTACAAGAAGCATTCCACACTCCAAACAGATATGATGAAAATAGAAACTCGCTACGGCAAATAATAGTCAAAACACTCCATACTCAAGACAAAGAAAAGGTGCTGAGAGCTTTAAGGGAAAAAAAAAACAAGTTACTTTTAAAGGTACACCTACTAAAATAACAAATGACTTTTCAATGGAAACAGTAAAAGCAAGAAGAGCTTGGAGAGACGTACTTCAAGTATTGAATGAGCAAAAGTGTCAACCCAGGTTGATATACCCCACAAAACTATCTGTCATGATCAAGGGAGAAAGAAAAGTTTTCCAGCACAAAGACAACTTGAAGGCTTACATGTCTACCAAACTAGGCCTTCAAAAAATGCTAGAAATGATACTCAAGCTTGAAGAAAAAACAAGTGTATCCAGTAGGACAGAAAGGGAAATAAAATACCACCAAAACCCAAAAGCTAAATAATGCACTTACAAAAGCCACTAAACAAAAAAGTCGGAAATTAAAAATAATTATTCCACTATAAAATTAAATGGCAGTGGAATTAACTCAACAATCAAGAGACACATTACAAACTTGGATTAAAAAACACAACCCATCAATCTGTTGCCTTCAGGAAACACATCTCACCACAAAGACAGGCACATCCTAAAAATGAAAGGCTGGTCCAACATTATGCAAGCTAATGGAACCAGGAAACAGGTAGAGGTAGCTATTATGCTATCAGACAAAGTGGACTTCAAACCAAAAAAAATCATGAGAGACACAGATGAATACTACATTTAAGTCACAGGTACAATTCACCAAGAAGACTTCACAATATTGAACATATATTCACCTAATACAGGCTCCTCCATATTCATTAAGCAAACCCTACAGCATCTAAAGTGAGACATCAACCCCCGAACAATAATTCTTGGGGATTTCAACAGCGCCCTTTCAACATGGGATAGATCAACAGGTCAAAAAAATAACAGAGACACTTTGGAACTTAATCAAACCCTTACTGAAATGGATCTTACAGATCTCTATCAACTTTTCATTCACGCACCAAAGAATACACATTTTTCTCAGCAGTACATGAAACTTTCTCCAAAATAGATCACATATTGGTCCACAAAACGAATCTACACATATACAGGAAAGTTGAAATTCTAGCATGTATCCTATCAGACCGCCACAGGCTTAAAACTTGACATCCACAACACAACAAGCAACAGAAAATACACTAACTCCTGGAAACTTAACACTATGATGCTGAATGAGAATTAAATTCAGGAAGAAATTACAAAGGAAATTCAAGATTTCCTGAAAGTGAACAATAATGAAAATACAACTTATCAAAATCTTTGGAACACAATGAAATCTGTCCTAAGAGGAAGTTCATAGTTCTTAATGTCTACATAAAAAAATGGAGCCCTTTCCCCACCCCTCTCCGCCGGTCGGGACGCGTGCCCAGTCCAGCCGGGCCTCACCCGCGACCTAGGTAAGCTCCGCCCGCGCCCGCCCACCAGAACCCCAGGTCAGCCCAAGGGACCCAGCTCCTACCCCACCATCCAGCCGGAGCCGCTCACAGGGTCGAGGGACGAGGAGGACCTCCCCCTGGCTAGAGCCCCGCCCCAGCTCCCCTCGTGTTAAATAGCTCCATACCGACGCCCCCATCTTCCCTTCCCTACCCCGCTCTGCCAGTTGGGACGCGGGCGCGTGGTCCAGCAGGGCCTCTTCCGCGACCGACCTACGTAAGCTCCGTCCCTGCCCACCGCCAGAACCCCAGGCCAAATAATTCAGTTTAGTGAAAATGAAAGATCTTAAAAGTTAAAACGACAATGCCAAAGTCAGAGTGCAAATCCATGAGAAGCAACACTCAAGTAAACAAATTTCCCACTGAAGAAACTAATCCCATAATGTTAGACTCCAACCAGAACAAACCCAAGGAAAAAGGCCAAGAAAGCCTGACCCAGGATAACGACTTTCAAAATATGATCATTACCATGTTCAATACTATGAAAGAGGAAATCCGAGAGGAATTACATAATTGAGTCAATCGCTTTGAAGAGGAACACAACAGACATTTGGAGGAGTTGAGAAAAACAGTGCAAGAAACAAAAACTGGCACAGAGCAGTTAAAACAGACTCAAGCAGAGTTTAAAACTGAGCTACAAAACAAGTTATCTTCAACCCAGAACTCCACAGAGAGTCTTATCAGCAGAACTAATGAAGCAGAAAACAGAATTTCAGACCTTGAAGATAAACCAGCTCAATGGAAGAGGTTGTTAAAGCCAAAAAGATACTTGAGAGAAATATCCAAGAGATATGGGACACCCTGAAGAAGCCTAACATGCGTATTCATGGAATACCGGAGCAAGAATCTCAAAATACCACCCCTGAGGAAATTTTTCAAACGATCATCAAGGAAAACTTTCCTCATCTAAAAAAAGAGAGGCCCATTCATATACAAGAGGCATTCCGCACCCCAAACAGATACGACCAAAATAGAAGCACACCGCGGCAAATAATAGTTAAAACACTCCACATTCAAGATAAAGAACTGGTGCTGAGAGCTTCAAGGGAGAAAAAACAAGTCACTTTTAAAGGCAAACCTATTAAAATAACAAATGACTTCTCAGTCGAAACAGTAAAAGCAAGAAGAGCTTGGAGAGACATACTTCAAGTATTGAATGAGCAAAAATGTCAACCCAGGCTGATTTACCCTGCAAAACTATCAGTCATGATGGAGGGAGAAAGAAAAATTTTCCAGCACAAAGACAACTTTAAGGGATACATGGCCACCAAACCAGGCCTTCAAACACTGCTAGAAATGATACTCAAGCATGAAGAAAAAAACAGGCATATCCAGGAGAACAGAAGGCAAGTATAACACCATTAAAAGCGAAGCAATATACTTATAAAAGCTACTAAACATAATAAATGTCTGGAATTAACAATAGTTTCTCCATTATAACACTAAATGTTAATGGACTTAATTCACCGATCAAGAGACACAGATTACAAACTTGGATTAAAAATCACAATCCATCAATCTGTTGCCTGCAGGAAACCCATCTCACCACAAAAGATAGGCACGCTCTAAAAATAAAAGGCTGGTCAACAATTCTACAAGCAAATGGAAGCAGAAAACAGGCAGGGGTAGCCATTATGCTATCAGACAAAGTGGATTTCAAACCAAAAAAAATTATAAGAGACACGGATGGATACTACATTTTAGTCACAGGTACAATTCACCAGGAAGATTTCACAATACTGAACATATATGCACCCAATACGGGCCCCTCCACATTCATTAAGAAAACTCTACAGCGTCTAAAGCATGAAATCAACCCCCAAACGATAATTCTTGGGGACTTCAACACCGCCCTCTCTACATGGGATAGATCAACAGGTCAAAAGCTTAACAGAGACACTTTGGAACTTAATCAAACCCTGAAAGAAATGGACCTCACAGATCTCTATCGAACTTTTCACCCACGCACCAAAGAATACACATTTTTCTCAGCAGCACACGGAACTTTCTCCAAAATAGATCACATACTGGGCCACAAAATGAATCTACACATATACAAGAAAGTTGAAATTCTAACCTGTGCCCTATCAGACCACCACGGCCTAAAGCTGGACATCCACAACACATCAAACAAGAGAAAATACACTAACTCCTGGAAACTTAACACTATGATGCTGAATGAGAACTGGATTCAGGAAGAAATTAAAAGGAAATTCAAGATTTCCTGAAAGTGAATGATAACGAAAATACAACTTACCAAAATCTCTGGACACAATGAAAGCTGTTCTAAGAGGTAAGTTCATAGCTCTTAATGCCCTACGTCAAAAAAATGGAAACATCAGAAATAAACAACTTAACAATGCAGCTTAAAGCTTTAGAGAAACTAGAGCAATCTGATCCCAAAAGCAGTAGAAGAGAAGAGATTAGCAAAATAAGGGGAGAAATATCTGAAATCGAGACTAAGAAAACGATAGAAAAAATCAACCAATCAAAAAGCTGGTTCTTTGAAAAAATCAACAAGATTGATACACCCCTAGCTAAATTAACCAAAAGCAGGAGAGAGAAAACCCAAATTAACAAAATCAGAAATGAACATGGAGTTATCACTGATACCCAAGAAATCCAGATAATTATAACATCATATTTCAAAAACTTATACTCTGTGAAGTTTGACAACACAAAAAAGATGGATGAATTTCTAAGTAAACACAACTTACCTAAATTGAATCAGGAAGTTGTGAAGTATTTAAATAGTCCTATAACATATAAAGAAATTGAGGAAGTAATCTCGAATCTTCCCACCAAAAAATGTCCTGGACCAGATGGATTCAGCACAGAGTTCTACCAGACATTTAAGGAGTTAATAACACCAATACTCCTTAAACTGTTCCATCAAATAGCAAAGGAAGGAACACTACGAAATTCCTTCTATGAAGCTAATATCGTTTTAATCCCAAAACCTAATAAAGATTCACTTAAAAAAGAAAACTATAGGCCGATCTCCCTGATGAACACAGACGCAAAGATTCTCAACAAAGTCTTAGCAAATCGGATTCAAAAACATATTAAAAAGATCATTCATGGGGACCAAGTAGGCTTCATCCCCGGCACACAAGGTTGGTTCAACATACGCAAATCAATAAATGTAATTCATCATGTAAACCAGTCCAAAGTCCAAGACCACATGATACTCTCGATAGATGCAGAAAAAGCTTTTGACAAGATCCAACAGCCTTTTATGATCAAAACGCTAGAGACAGTAGGAATGGAAGGAACCTTTATCAATATAATAAAAGCTGTATACAACAAGCCCACAGCAAGGATTATGCTCAATGGGGAACAATTGGAAGCATTCCCACTTCGATCAGGAACTAGACAAGGCTGTCCACTCTCACCACTTCTATTCAATATTGTACTTGAAGTCTTAGCTGAAGCCATAAGACAAGAAAGGGACATAAGAGGGATTCAAATCGGCAAGGAAGAAGTCAAGCTATCCCTATTTGCAGATGACACGATCTTATACCTGAGTGATCCCAAAAACTCCACCAGGAAGCTCCTGGAACTAATTGAGAAGTTCAGCAGGGTGGCAGGATACAAAATAAATGTGCAAAAATCAGAGGCCTTCCTATATGCCCAGAATGAAAGAAGTGAAAAACCTTGAGAGAAACCATCCCATTTACTATAGCCCCTAAAAAAATGAAATACCTTGGTATAAACCTAACTAAGGAGGTAAAAGACCTTTACAATGAAAACTTTAAAACCCTACTAAAGAAAGAAATAGCAGAAGACACCAGAAGGTGGAAAGACCTCCCATGTTCCTGGATTGGCAGAATCAACATCGTAAAAATGACCATCCTACCAAAGGCAATATACAAATTCAATGCTATACCAATTAAAATCCCAAAGCAATTCTTTAAAGAAGTTGACCAAATAATCTCAAAATTCATATGGAGGCACAAAAGACCCAGGATAGCAGAGACAATCCTGAGTAACAAAAACACTGCTGGAGGTATTACCATACTGAACCTTAGTCTATATTACAAATCCATAGTTATAAAAACAGCCTGGTATTGGCTCCAAAATAGACACACAGATCAATGGATAAGGATTGAAGACCCAGATATAAGCCTACAAAGTTATAGCCATTTGGTCTTTGACAAAGGGGCCCAAAGAATCCAATGGAAAAAGAACAGCATCTTCAACAAATGGTGCTGGCAAAACTGGATCTCCACATGCAGAAGATTAAAGCTGGACCCGTACTTGTCACCATGTACAAGACTTAATTCCAAATGGATCAAGGACCTTGATATCAGGCCAGAGACTATAAAAACCATAGTTGAAAGGATAGGGAACTCCCTCGAGCTGATTGGGCTAGGCCAACATTTCCTAAACAGACATCCAATGGCACAGTCACTACTACCAACTCTCAACAGCTGGGATCTTGTGAAATTAAAGAGCTTCTGTTCAGATAAAGAGATTGTAACATGAGCTCAAAGGCAACCCACAGAATGGGAGAAAATCTTCACTAACCACATATCTGATAGAGCTCTACTGTCCAGAGTGCACAAAGAACTTAGAAAACTAAACATCAAGGAAACCAATGGCCCAATTAAAAAATGGGCCCTGGAACTTAAAAGAAATTTTACCAGGGATGAAATTAAAATGTCTAACAAATATCTTTAAAAATGTTCCTCTTCTTTAGCCATCAGGGAAATGCAAATCAAAACTTCCCTGAGATATCATCTCACCCCGGTCAGGATGGCAAAAATCCACAATACAAACAACAACAAATGCTGGAGAGGATGTGGAGAGAGGGGAACTCTCCTACATTGTTGGTGGGAATGCAGGCTCATACAGCCACTCTGGCAAGCCGTCTGGAGATTCTTAAAGAAATTAAAGATTGAAATGCCATATGACCCTGTTATCCCACTTTTGGGAACAACCCCCCATACAGCAAAAATTCACCACGATACCACAAGCACAACCATGTTCATAGCAGCACTGTTTACAATAGCAAAGTCATGGAATCAGTCCAAATGTCCAACAGTTGACGAGTAGATAAGGCAAATGTGGTACATTTATACAATGGAATACTACTCAGCCATCAAAAATGATGAATAAATGCAATTTGCCGGGAAATGGATGGAATTAGAAACAATAGTATTGAGTGAAGTATCCCAGACACAGAAAATTAAGCACCGTATGTACTCCCTAATAGGTGGATCCTAGTACCAAACCCACTTAGAGACACTCAAAGACAAATCTCTGTAATACCTACAATAATTGTAAAGATTATAAATAGGAGGGATGGGGAATGGCCCCACTAGAAACAAGGAGAGAGGGGACTATATTTCAGCAGAGAAAATAGGCCACCATCAAGGACTACAAATAAGTAATGAGACATCTGGTTAAGTTCACAGACTTTTCTTCCTGATCATATGCAACTGATGGGGTATGATCTCCTTAGAAGGGGTGGGCATATAGGCTGCCTGATGGAAAGTAACCATTTTGCAAATGAGTTTTTGACCCCTTTCTCACCGCAGTCTCCTACTTTTATTCCATCTACCTTTGAATATATTTTTATAACAAGACTCTAATTTAACAGGTTTTTAATCTCTGGCCAGGGGTTGAATTCCAATACCCATCAGGATGGAGCCAAGGGCATTGCAGGAGCAGCAAAACCGAAAAAATAATCAACAAACCGTAATTCAGAACATCAGAGACTCTATATCAACCACCTGGAACTGGGCCAGCCTAATCTCTCCCCATCCTGAAGCTCAGGGAAATTTGCGGAAGAGGGGGCAGTAAGATTGTAAGAGCACAAGGATGGAAGGAGCAATGATATGCAAGATACTCCACATAAGTTAGGACCGAAGCAATCATAATAGGACTTTGCATGACCTGCGCTATGTCCAACACATTATTGACCCCACAAAGTCTAGCGTGGACTAAAGGCACTAGGATCCTTGGAGGCTAGGGACTGACAGTCACAGTAGTGTTCCTAAGCTTAAGGGGAACACAGGAAAGTGTTCTGGGAAATGCCCCTGGGTCCTTGCACCTCATCGGAGAGGAGGACCCAGAGGAAAGTTTGGCATGCACAGTAAAGGATGCTCTGGGGATTGAGGGGGGGAGGCACTGGGGGATGGCGAGGGAGGGGAATGGAAAGGGGGGGAACAGAGGGTTCGGGGGAGGTGAAGGGAGGGAGGGGACCGGTGTACCTGTTAAGTTTGTATGAGCGGAAATAATAATAATAAAAAAGAAACTAATTTTCTCAAGTAGGAGATTAAGATTAAGAGTATTTTATACAAAAGTTTTTTTTTAAATATACATAATGGATACAAACATCATCTGTTTTCTACAAGAAGTATTAATAATAGATGGTGAATTTGTCAAACTTGTGAGGTCTGTTTTTTGTTTTGTTTTGTTTTGTTTTGTTTTTTTGCTTTATGTAAAATGCCCACAAACTTAAGTGTAATTCTTAGGTAGCAACAAAAAGCCCATCTCTGAATCATCTATTGCATATTCTGGGTGCCAAGAAACCATTTACTGTCAAGAATTATCTATTACATATTCTGAGTTCCAAGAAACATTCCAGTACTAGAATATTAACCTTGACAGTACCTTAAAAGTGCATTTGTGAATTGTTAGTTTTGATATAAATGTCATAATTTAAATTTTGGCATTTAACTGAGTAGTTTGCCATTTCAATACCACTTAAATACATTGATCCAATATAGAAAGTTAGATCAGTGGTGAAAATGAAGATTCACAGTTTACCTTCCTAGGCTTATTATTTTCATTCACATTTATGTTTTGAGCTTTGATTTGAATTCTTCACAGGTGAATTCAAATTTAACTATAACTCTACTAAGCACAGAAGTAGGCAGCTTTCCTAAGTTTTAAATGGTAATATACTTGTGATGTTCTCATTTTTCCTAACTTGAATCCACTATAATATTATAGACTCCATAGCTCAGGGTTGCAAAGGTTTCATTCATTATTACAACAATGTTACTTAGTAAACTACAAAAATCCAACTTAATAGAAGTCTGCCTAAATATTACTACCTGCTAAAAGTGAAATGTTCATAGCCAAGATTCATAACCATGAGTATATGTGTTAAATGTTAATAGTTACTTTTGACCATAAGAAGATGAATCATTAATATGAATTAAGGAATTTAGATGACTAGGATATGTATAGATCAATGACCAAGTTTACATTTTACATACCTAATTGCTTTCTAATAGTCTACCTGCTTTAGCAACGATATATTAATTGTATGGTTGGGTCACCCTAGCAGATTGCAGAAACCTAGATTACTGTATAAGTATATTACCCAAGTTCATAACGCTTTTGTTCATCTGCTAAATTATTCAAATGTGTTCATATATGGCTAAACTTTTGGTCCATGTCCTACTTGGGCTTCTATAATTTTAATAAACTACAGCAAAATGATAAGCAAATTGAAAAAAAAGCTTTCAGTACTTTAAATAAACTTTTTTTTAATTTTTTTAATTATTTATTCAACTGTGTGCATATGAGTGTGTATGTGCACGCGCGCGTTTGTGTCTGTGTGTGTGTGTGTGTGTCTGTGTATGTGTAGAACCACGGACGAATTCGCGAACCACCATGGACGCCTCCACCTCCTTCTGCCCCGGGATTCACAGGCTCCGCCCTACCAGGACCAAAAGCGCAGGCCGCCCCCGCTTCCGCCTGGCGTCTATACGTGGGATCTGGGATCCGAACTCAGGACCTTCCGCCTGCAAGGCGGAGGCTTAACCCCTGAGCCACCTCTCCAGCCCCCGCTTTCAGTACTTTAAAAATAAATGGTTGACATATTCAGATCCAGATCTGAGAGGTCTGCTCAGATGAGAGGCCCCAGGAGGCTGAGCCGTCCTGATCTGTCCTGATCCGAGAGTCCCGCAGCTCGGCTGAAATCACACTGCCCTTCTCTGGGTCTGCTAGAAGCCTCCCTGTATTATTAAGAATTATTTTGTGTCACATCATATGATTTATTTTAGAGAAAGTTCTATGACCTACTGAGAGCGTATATTTTGAAGTATTTGAGTGGAATGCTCTATAAATTTCTATCGGAAATATTTAATCAATGAAGTCACTTAAATCACATGTTTATTTTGTGCTCACTTTGGAAGCACATATATTGAGATGAACTGTCTATCAGTGAGAGTGGAGTATTGAAATCATCCAATACCATTGTGCTAGCATCAATCCTTATCTTCACAGGTTTGTTTTATGAAGTTTGTGTGCCAGCGTTAAGTGCATATATATGCTTAGAATAGTAATGTTTTCTCCATGAATTGTTTTCTCTCTATCATTATAAAGTTACCTTCTTTACATCTTCTGAATAATGGGTCAGGGTGCCAGATCCCAATGAGGATATGTTCATCCCATGGCCTGAAGACCTCCCAAAGGAATCCCGTTTCAGAAGGCCAACGAGTTTTCAATACAATATCATCCTGACACCAAACCTTTAACTCACAGGCCTTTGGGGGGGGCTTCAATATGTGAACTATAGGAATTGTCATTGCCACCAGTGATCGATGCTGCCATTTAATTCAGCTCTATAGAATAACAGAGATATCACAGAGCTAACTAATTTATAAGCCACCAATCACGATTTGTTATTCTTCGGTGTTCTTTACATTCCTGCTGCTCCTGTGCCTGAAATAGTTGAGATGTCATACATGTTTCCTTATTTTGGCATTTATGAGAAAAATCTTTGATAAGGAATGTGCAAATACATAATCCAACCTTTAAATATGTCATTTTTTATGTCTGATATCTACGCTAAAGATTCACTTTTTAAATTCTCATCTTATAAATCTTCTAAACCAACATGTATTGCAAGATAAAAGAAAAAGAAGCCACTGAGGAAAAATATATTAAATAATAAAAGGGGAGGTTATGGATAATATAGGATGCTGTCACATTCATAGAGCTTCACTGCTAATGAAATCACGCCAACAACTTTGTGACTAGGTCTATGTTTTGACATAACTGGAGGTAAGCAAGTGCATTTTGCATTGTGTATTTTGTGCATGATTGATTGTGGGGCTCTGGTCCCTCGTGCTGCTTCATCATTCTCTTGTTTCACCACTCAATGCTTCTAGAATCACAGGTGTTCTAGATTGCTCCCCTCCAGAACAGCGCCCTCTTTTCACTATCTGCCGCCACATACTTAATTCACCTATAATCTCTTGCCCGTCCTCAAAGTTTTACTTCAAATTTCAACCCCTCCACGTTTCCTTCCTTGGTTATTTCAAGTAAAATATAGTGTAGAAGATTAGAACCATAAATCATGTAAATATATCATTGACACTGGCATTCAAAGTAAGGCATTTGTGATTACTTAGCATACTGAGGCTTGTAACAATAACTAGTGTTATTAACAACTTCAAAGTAGGCCTCTTCTCTTCTGTAGGAAAATAGCACCATCAAGGAGCTACAACTATACAACTACAGTGCAATCTTCCAACCTGGTCATCTTAATGAGTCCTACACGGAGAACACCATCTTCAAAGGAACCAGAAACACAAGTGAGGCTTAAATTGTCATTTGTTGGGGAGATAATGATGCTTTGGAAAGGTGGTACTTCCTTCATAAGTGGCATTAAGTATCTCTTTGGCCAAGTGTCAGGATTAGCAAACAATGTGTAATTGAAATTTCCAACAACATTGGGCAGGAATGCACACTGACTAATCAAGGTGGTAGTAGCATGAAAGAACAAAACTCTTTGGCCTGGCATTTGCTTCCACCTTCCCATTGGTGACACTCCATTGGGGCTGATCTGGCCAGTGCTTCTGTGAATATAGAATCTGAAAAGAGAAAGCAGCGACTCTCAGGTTGCAATACCCAATGTGATGCAGTGGTTTCTCCTAGCAGAAAACTGATCAAGTTTAACATAAATCAGAACAGTGGTTTAAGGGTAGCAGCTGCCTCAGCATCAGGGAAATTGAGTAACTTTCAATGACTTGAAATAAACATTCTTCGAGGGAAACTGCACACCTGGGCACTTCCAATGTCAGGTGTGGAGTTGCCACTCCTCCTACTGGCACTGTTGCACTTTTCACAATGACCCTGCCCATTTGGTATTAGCAGGCATGCTTCATAGACAAGAAGGCAGACTTGAGGAAATAACATGTCTTTATAACATTTCATTATTGGCAAGAAACAAAGGCCAAGATTTTCAAAAGAAATCCACAATAGTAAACATCTTTATTTTTCTTGTAGCTTATTTCCTTATCTTATCACACCTCTATCCAAATTATCTTATCACACACGTTTCTACCCAAATTATTCTTTCTCTATACTTCTGTCATGGTTTGAAATGTGTCCCCCACAGTCTCATGTGTTTGGGAAGGTCATGGCATCTTTGAGAGATGAAGTCTTGCTGGAGGGAGGTGGTCACAGGGGGTGGGCCTTGAGATGGATTAGTCCCACCCTACCTCCTGGTGAAGTCTGCTTTTGCAGCAGATGGTCTGTCAGCCTCCAAGATGTTTGCAGTGACCTAGGCCTCCTCTAGCTTCTGCCATCCAGCCGTGCCAAATCTACCACGTAAGACTATATCTCCTGGGGGGCTGGAGAGATGGCTCAGGGGTTAAGCCTCTGCCTTGCAGGCAGAAGGTCCTGAGTTCGGTTCCCAGATCCCACGTATAGACTCCAGGCGGAAGCGGGGGCGGCCTGCGCTTCTGGTCCTGGTAGGGCGGAGCCTGTGAATCCCGGGGCAGAAGAAGGTGGAGGCGTCCATGGTGGTTCATGAATTCGTCCGTGGTTCTACACACACAGAGAGACACACACACACAGAGGGACACACACACACACGCGCGCGTGCGCACATACACACGTACATGCGCACAGTTGAATAAATAATAATAATAAAAAAAAGACTATATCTCCCCCTAGAACCATAAGCTGAATAAATCTCCCCTGCTCTCTTAAGTTGTTTGACTTTGGGTGTTCTCTCACAGCAATAGAAAAGAGTAACTAGTACAACCTCTTTCCTTCTTTTTTCCCCTTTCATGTTCCAAACCCCAAGAAAAGCAGACTATTGAATATTACATGCTTCCCAAAAGTTTGTGCATTGTTCTTTAAGCGTTCAATCATGGACAGGTAAATTCTGGATTCTTGTTGTCTGATTTCTATAATTTCTTGTTTATGGCCTCAATTTCCAAACATAAGCTAATCCAAAAAATTAAATGTGCTGAACTTTGCTCATAACTATTTCATTGGCCAGAGAAGTAAGAGAAATACTATATCCTTGTCACATTCTACCTCTATTCACCTGTCTGTTATTTGAAAGCCTGACCTTTTACCCAGATAAAGCTAATTCACCAGTTTTGTTTTCAAAAAGAAAATATTCTATTTGACCTTCAGGCAGTGGTTTTTCTTTTAGTTTCAGATCATTTGGATAATAGCAAGAGGAAGAGTTTAGTTGAAAGGTCTTTAATCTTTGGAAATCTTTTCTAATCCATAAACCAATTGCAGATTATTATTTTCAAGTATGGATCAAGATGAACTTTGAGGCTTTTGAATTTAGCGTTAAAGGTAAACTCCAAACATTTGTAAGTAAACCAAGTATTTCTCTACATCCCTCAGTGTCACTTACACCATTGCATACATTGCATCAGACTATAGCACCTGTGCTATGGTGTGCTGTGGGCTGTCTCTCCACGCAAGCCCTGTTAGCATCTTGACCTGCAGCATTGTTGGACTTCCATGCTGTACCCACCAAAAGGCTCTTTTTAAAGACTTTGTTTCAAAGTCTAGCATCTGCTAAAGGCACCAAGATCCTTGGAGGCAAGGGATTGGCAGCCACAGCAGTGTTCCTATACCTAAGGGGAACACGGGAAAGAGTTCAGGGAAAGGCCACTGGGTCCCTGTACGTCATCGGAGAGGAGGGCCCAGAGGAAAATCAGGCATGCACAAGAAAGGACTCTCTGGGAATTGGGGCGGGAGGCACTGGGGGATGGGAAGGGAGGGGTGAAGGGAAGGGGAGCAGGGGGTTGGGGGGGGAGGAGGGAGGGAGGGAACTGGTGTACCTATTAAGTTTGTATGAGCTGAAATAATAATAAAAAATGTATTATAAAAAAAATAAAGACTTTGTTTCACAGATGATGGGCCTTCAGGAAGTAATTAGGTCATAAAGACTGATTTCACCCTAGAATTGACCCATCAGTGAACTTCCAATTTGGTGGCCTTATAGAGATGTGGTAGAAATTTATACATGTGGAGCCTGATTGGAGGGATTAAGTTACAGGGAGGACTTTGGGGACTTTGACTCCTTCCAGGCCCCTTCCTTGTTCTCTTGCTCTCTTCCTTCTATCCACCATAGTGTGGACACTTTGCTTGGCCATGTGCTTCCTCCGGTGGTGACATGATGTGCCTCACCCTATGTGGATCTGGAAGCAAAAGAGCCTTTGATCATGGGCCAAATCCTCCGAGACCATGAACCAAACTAAATCCTTCCTCCATTAAGTTGTGTCCTTGATAATTTGTCAGAGTAAGGAAAACTAGCATGAATGTTATTGCTGATCCCTAGAAAACTAGTGCTTTGATCTATAATAATCTTTAACTACTTCCTTTCCATTCACGGTAACTTCAACCATGGTATTAAACTAGCAAGCTCACCTTTCACAATGCATTTTCTTATTTCTCAAATCCAGATAATCTGAAACTTATGGGAATTATAACTGTTCCACTCAACTATTCCTGCTTCACCTATTCTTCCATTTCATGTACACCTTTAGTTTTTAAAATAAGTAAGAACTTGTAAGTCTACAGCTGTCTTTATTTCCTTCAGTTAACCTTGAATATCAGAGCAATTTTTTTCTTAGAGGTAACCTTTTATTTATTTAATTTTTTCTAGTTTTACAAATGAGTGATTGTTCTTGCTTCCTTCTTCTCCCTCTCTCTGTTTCCCTTTCTTCTTCTCCTTTCCTCCCTTTCCTTCATTAATCCATCCCACTCCCTCCCATCCTCCTATCTCTCTGCTTCTATGGGCCCTGGGCTTTCCTTTGGATTGTCTGTTGTAGTGGGGACTCAGGCCTCTATGGCAGATTAAGTGATCCTTCCTTGGGTAGACCCACTAATAGAGACACTCCCCTTCAGTTCCACAGCCCCTAAGGTTCCCACTGCATGTAGTTATTTCTCCTGAGATCCTTGCTAGTCTATGAAGGAATGTTCATATGTTGGCCATTGTACAGGACTGATGAGGATCAGTCTCATGGCAGTGAGCTCCTGATAGCAGCAGTCCTGACTTGAGTGGAATGTCTTGGCTAACGGTTGACCTCCCCATTTTTAGGCTTTTACAATCTTACTGATGCCTTTTCACAAGGTTTCCTGACCCTTAAAGTGGGGAGAGATTTGGTTGACCTGATTCTGGCTGAGCATTTCAGGGTCACCAGTACTCTGTACTCTAGTTAGTTGTTATTCTCTCTTTCACTTCAGAGCATTACTTTTTATACTGACATTTTTCCCAATTATCCTGCCTTACCATCACTCATAGATGCTTGTGTGGAGCCTCAAGTACAGTTTCAAGACTGCTGGAAATAACAAGAGAGTACCAAGCACTCTCTTCCTAGACAAGTGTCTGTTTGCTTGTCTTCCTGGCATTCACATGCCATGTTCCACTGTTTCCAGAAGTTATCCTGTGCTCTAGCAATGCTCTTCCAATTTTGTTTTACTTCCCTAGAACTTAGGGGCTTTTACAGTTTTTAGTATTTAGTATTTGCCAAGCCCTATCTCCAGAAAATAGGTTTGACTCAAAAGTTACAAAGAAAATGGGATTTATTACAGAAGCAATTCTTTAATTCCCTGCTATACCATCTACAAACTACTCAGTATCTCTTCCTATCCTTCATTTCTTCTCTGGGAAAGAACTCACCTCTCCCATACTTCCATCCAACAGGTATTCAATAACCACTGTGAACTTACCTTCAATGTCTCTCATCTTAAACAAGCAAACCTCTAAACTGCACCTTGGCTTTGTTATAGTACTTCTTTCCTTTTCACACACTTCCTCATTTCACATTTCTTTCCTTATTTCACAAAACGTCCCCAGTTTCTTGTAGACTTTCCTCTCCCGCCACACACAATCAAAACATTGTTTATCAACATTTTTGGATTTGTTGTGGTTGAGGTTGTTATTATCATTATGCTCAGTAGACTCTGAGTATTCTTTATCTTCCTGCACCTTTGTGAAATTTAAAACATCTAATGCCTCTCTCTCTTTCTTTCTCTCTCTCTCTCTTTCTCTCTCAACTTGAGTCTTTGTTCTTTGCCTTCAGGCAAGTGCAATCTAGCCCTTCAAAGGCTCACCTTTGCCCTTCCACAGGGGCTTCTAGCCTCTTCCCCTATGGAAACAGGTGCAGCAGCTTCACTTATGCCCATCCCCATCCGCCCACATTCCATTTCCATTTTTGCCCAAATTTAGAAATCCACTCACCAGCATTGCTTTCCTTAAGCCCCTTCCCTATGCTGTCTACATTCCTCAGGGTTCTCTAGAGGGACAGAATCAATAGAATGAATACATATTAAAAAGGGAATGTACATATTAAAAAGCCAATTACATTGGCTTACATGAGATGGTCTAAGGAGTCCAACAATGACTGATGATAGCTGTTCAGTTCAGGATACTGAATGCCTTGGCAGTCCTAATCAGTTGTTGAAGGTCTGGAGGATTCCTGGAGAATCACTGGTCTTTCACACAGGAAGATTGAAGAAACTGGGTTCTAATGACAAGGAATGACAGTAACCGTGGTAGCCAACAGGGAAGACAGAAGAGCCATAGAGATGCAAGTGGGATAAGCAAGCATTATTTCTGAGACTTCCTTTCATGTGGACTGTCACAGTAAGGTGCTGTGTCTTCCATTTCAAATGACTTGATCCAGAAAATTCCTTATAATTACAGCCACTGGCTGGTCTACTAGTTCATTCCAGGGCCATACTAATTGACAAGGATTGATCATCACACTGTCATAGCACCCGGCACATTGCACTAAAATTTCTTGTGTCCAAAATGGGTGGTAATCTTCATTACAGGATCTGGAAAAACAGTGCTCAATGATTTTGGTTTTTTTTTTAATTTATTAATTTTGTGTGTTACCATCATTTTCATTTACCTCCTAAGATTTCTGGAATATATACATTCCATGTTTAATACAAGAGCACTGAATAACTTTTCTTTAGAGATACTGCTTTGTATGTAAACATTATTAATTTCAAAATAATTTGTTTTGACACAAGGCAATAGTAAGTCAACCTATACTGGAATTCATTGTTATCATGATTAATTCAAATTTAATTAAAGCATTTTCTCAAGTTGAAGCAATTATTAAGACAATTTGCAGTATCTTTGAAATAGCTAAAACAGGTAAAGATCACCAATTAATGCAGAACCAATAGGATAAAGGTTAATCAATAACAGATAATATAGCAATTGTAACTGTATTCCAAGGAAGTCTATAGCACTTAATGGAAACTGTGCTTTTATAATACAAGAATGTGGTGGCCAGTCTTTCATTGATTAAAAAATAAAAGTACCACTTAAAGTGAGATAGTCAACATTATTGGGAACCTTTTGCTCTGATCCAAAAAAGAGTATAACATGACTTATGAAAGATTCCCACCACCTAAATTTAGCCTGGATTTAATCTAACTTCAAAATACAATAGGTCAGTTTGGGGGATTTAATCTAACTTCAAAATCCAATAAGTCAGTTTGGAGGAGTAAAGTCAGGAAGCATGGCCTTTCTCAAAGTCACCTTATTAAACAGAATCTGACAGTACCAGGTTCCCAAAAGGTGTTGAAATGATTACAGCATAGCATGAAATTCAAATAAATTGTTTGGGCAATATATTAATCTTCTTTCAAGAACTCCAGAATTATGAACAGTCTTTTAAAACTATCTTTTAAAGCATACATGTGTAAAGAATTGTCACAAATAACTTGTTGAGAGATTTTTTTAAGCAGGGCCTAAACAGTCATTAATTTTTAGGAAAACATGAGCTAACAGTACTCAACAAAGTATTTCTTCTATCATACATATTTCAAGCATGTTCACAATGAAGTTAGAGTTGCTAGCTAAATTAGTAAAGTCAGTGTGGAAACATATCAAGTAAATCAATTGTTATTACAGCACTGGAAAACATAAGAGAAATCAAAGATATGCAATAGCTTTCTTTCAGTTACATGCTCAAACTTTCAACTATTTCTAAACATTAATTTATAAAAAAAAATCATGTCTATTGTCATTAGTCAGATACCTGACCCCAGATATGTCTAGAATGTCAAAGAGATAGGGTTAATTGCTACATAGAGTGCTGGTAGAATGAAGGCAAATGCTTGAGAATAATCTTAAAATATGTTGGGGAAGTTAAGAGAAGAGAGGTTCATTTCAGTAAAAAACTCCAACTCATCATGTCCCAAATTAAACACTTCTCACCTCCCTTCCTGATATATTTATTTATTGCTATGTTTGAAGAAATTATAAATTCATAAACATATTACATGCCAGAGTCCAATCTAAATGATGATAGAACAACTAATAAAGTGAAACTCTTGTATCCAAGAAATGTTGCTTATTCCCTCAAAATTCTTCCCATAGTCTGTCTTGTCTCAAATCACAATGCCTCCATGTTCTTTTTCATCAAAAAGAGCCTCAAAATTGATTCCCTTTGTTCCAGTGGACTTCATGACTAGTCAATTTCTCTCTCTTTTTCTTAATCTCATTGCTTCACTCCAGATTCATCTGTTATTATTTTGTTACATTAACACTGTCTCAGCTAAAATGAAAGCCCCCTATCACCATTACTATCCACATTGCCAGCAAGACATAGAAACCCATGCTGCCAAAACCTTAGCTTGGAAATAGTCCCTCATTTGTTACAAAAAGGCTATCTCATCCATTAGTGTAGATTCCAAAACTCACAATCAAAGAGCCAGCGAGACAGCTCATCAGGTAAGGCACCTGCTCATAATCCTGGCAACCTGTGTTCAGTCCCTGAAAGCCCACATGATGGAGGGAGAGAACTGACTTCAAAAGGTGTCCTCTGACCTTGACCCTTGTGCCATGGCACATATGTGTTTTCTCCCCTCCTCTCTCTTTCTCTCTCTCTCATTATTTTCCTTCTTTCTTTCACAAGTAAATAGTTGCCATATTTTTAAAAACACTCACAATCATATTACTAGCCTCATTTCAACCTCCCTTTTCTCCAACACCCCTAAGACTCCCATGACTTCCCACTACTTTACTTTCAGGACAGTGACCTGCAATTTCATGCCTCTGTTACCGAGTTCAATCATACATAAATTTCCTTTCATCTGCTTCATAGTCTTTCAGAGTTGTAATTCATCCTTGAAGTTCAACTTCTCAGACTTTCTCCAATGTCTTTATATAATCATTATTCATTTATTCTTTTGAATATTCATGACTTGTTGATTATGCCTTTTCATTGTAACATTCTTACACATTGTGGGTTTTTCTTTCCACTTGGCAAATTATTATTCCAAGTGTTTACTACAGCTATAAAGCATGAGTGTAGGAATCTTGATGAGGGAAGACAGTTAGCTTAAACATTAGCTCTCCTGTCCAATCACCTGCCCCAAATCCTTTCATATGGAACTTGTGTCTCAGGCCACTTCCATTCCCACAGTCTTGCTTTCCTTATTAAACTCTGGGTTGAGAAGGAGCTCAAACCTTGTTTGCTTAGCCTTGTTCAGGGCAATTATTGAATTCGTGTAGTTCCTCCTTGAATTCCACCCTCACATCTGTAACCAGGCAGTAAAAGCAAGAAAATAGAGTTGTGGCACCTGACCTCCCTTACCATTCTGGCTGTCTGTGGGGCTATCAAAGGAATGGACCCTGGGATTTGAAACACCTGCAGGAATTTCACATTGGAAGCAGAAATGAACTACACCAGCCAGAGGAGGAATGTGTCCTCTGAAAGATAATCCCACATCCTGACAACCTTGCAAGATGGTGGGTGGAACCATGCCTAGAATCAAGCTGTCTAGTTGTGTATATCTCCTGTCCTGTCTTGCTTTTGGAAACTTCAGTGAATGCTTCTGCTGGGACTCTGAAAAGGAAACAAATGAACTGAACTAAACTAAGCCTCTTCCCAATATGGCCATATTGAATAAATTTTCTTTTTCTGCTTTTCACCATCAACTTGAATTCTTATGAATTTAATGAGGACAGGTTCCTCTTGCTAATAGCACATCCATCGCTACCTTTTTACATGAACTTAAGGAGCCAAGAATCACCATTGCCCAGTTCCCACAGTCCAGATTGGAAAAGCATTCAGTACTTAACCTAGAAGCCTCCTTCTACAAGAAAAGGTGTTTATTACTAAAAAGCACAACTTATCAAAATGCAGAAAATTAGTGTCTGTGGACTGTTTGTCCCAAAACAAGACATATAAACCTCAATCATCCCCAGCCCAAGGCTCAGAGAACATCATGAAGAGGGGGGTGACAAAAAGTGGGAAGATGGCATGCCAGGCATTATCTCCTAGACATGACATAGTCGTGATACACAAGATTTCAATGGCAGATATGTATGCTTATAAAAAAATTACATGGGACCTGTTTTACCAACATCTCACCATGACATCAGAAAGATCTCAAGAAGCTCCACATCTCTGAGAGAGGCCGATGAGGATTCATGCTGATGGGGAAGTAAAGGAGGATGCTTTCCTCAACGGTGTATCCACTGACCTAGGATGCTTGCTGGAGCATGAATCAGGTCAGGATAAGGCAACACAGATACACAGTGAGCTGTGAAACACAGTGAGTTGTGAAACACAGTGAGCTGATCGAGCAAGAAGATTTGAAAATAGGAGGGAGTCTGGCAGGAGAAATGAAGGGTCATAAAGGGAAAAGAAGGGAGAATGAGATTTGGAACTAAGGCTTGAAAATATTATACAGTCACTACACGCAACATTAAATAAAAAAGGAGCCAAAAATCAAACTTGAACCTCATATCCTATGTTCCATATGAAAGAATTACATACTGAAACTCTGTTTCTGAGGCAAAGACTCAAAAGACACGACTTGATTCTAATAACCAGTATTCACCTAATTCCCTGGGCCAAATTTTTCATCCAAAAAAAATCCCTCAATAGGAAAAAAATATGGATCTGCCACAAATTTTTCTTTTATCACATGAAAAGAAGACTATATTTTCGAGTGGATAAGGAAACTGTGGTACATCTATACAATGGAGTACTACTCAGCCATCAAAAATGATGAATTACTGGAATTTGCCGGGAAATGGATGTCATTAGAAACAATTGTATTAAGTGAAGTATCCCAGACCCAGAAAAAGCGCCGTATGTACTCCCTAATAGGTGGCTCCTAGTACCAAACCCACCCAGCCCACCTAGAGACAGGAATTCCAAGGATTATGAACAGGAGGGATGGGGTAGGAGGGCCACACCAGAAAGAAGGAGAGAAGGGACCATGTTACAGCAGGGAAAATAGGCCTCCACCAAGGACCCAAATAAGTAATGAGACATCTGATTAAGTTCACAGACTCTTGTTCCTGACCATTTACTACTGAGGGGGAATGATCTCACCAGAAGAGGAGGGCATATAGTCTGGCAGATAAAAAGGGGTAACATACAATGCCCACCAGGATGGAGTGAAGGGCATTGCAGGAGCAGCAATACTGCAAAAGAAAATCAACAAACCACAATCCAGAACTTCAGAGACTCTATATCAACCACCTAGAACTAGGCCAGCTTAGTCTCTCCCCATCTTGAAGCTCAGGGAAATTTGCGGAAGAGGGGGCGGTAAGAGTGTAAGAGCATAAGGATGGGAGGAGCAATGATATGTAAGA
Source organism: Typhlomys cinereus (assembly GCA_023101885.1). Lineage (NCBI taxonomy): Eukaryota > Metazoa > Chordata > Mammalia > Rodentia > Platacanthomyidae > Typhlomys > Typhlomys cinereus. The sequence goes on along the minus strand of JALPQD010000033.1, from coordinate 4,862,240 downwards.
TACTCCATACTAGTTAGGGCTGAAGCAATCATAATTGGACTTTGCATGCCCTGCGCATAGTCCAACACACTGTTGACCTCACAAAGTCTAGCACCTGCTAAAGGCACCAAGATCCTTGGAGGCAAAGAATTGGCAGCCACAGCAGTGTTCCTATACCTAAGGGGAACACGGGAAAGGGTTCAGCAAAGGCCACTGGGTCCTTGTACGTCATCGGAGAGGAGGGCCCAGAGGAAAATCAGTCATGCACAAGAAAGGACTCTCTGGGAATTGGGGTGGGAGGCACTGGGGGATGGGGAGGGAGAGGGGTGGGGAGGGGGAGCAGGGGGTACGGGGGGAGGAGGAGGGAGGGAGGGAACTGGTGTACCTAATAAGTTTGTATGAGCTGAAATAAAAAAAAAAAAAAAAAGCAAATCATAAGATTGTAGGTTTAACCTAAAAATTACATTCAATATTAACAGTGTAAACATGCCAATTAAGAGACAGAAGACAAATTAAATAATGAAAAAAATCCACTTATACACAGTTAAAAATGAAGCATAAAATTAAATATGAAACAGATTATTTTCTTAAAAATTATGGGAAACATTATGGAGATTTCTTAACGGACTATAAATAAAAGTATTATATGATACAGCAATACTACTACAGGATATATGACCAAAAGAAATGAAGCTACATCAGAGTGAAATCTGTGACCTTGTGTTTAGTATGGCACTAGTCACATGAGCCACTGTGTGGAATGAATAAGGAAAATTAAAACATATGTAAATAATAGAACATTATTCAATCAATGAAAAATCAAGTCCTAGTGCCAACATGGGTAGAACTGAAGGTCAAGAAAAGGGATCCAGGCACAGAAATACCAACACCGCATGTTATTGCTCTTTTGTCGAAGTAAAAAAAAATTAATCATACAGAAGAGCAGTGTGGAATGGCTGCCAGCAGAGTGGGAAAGGTGGCAGAGAAGGGCCCCCTCAAGAAAGTTATGTAAAGGTCATGGTCACAGGTAGGAGGAATTGGTTCTGGTTTAGTAGAGATAACTAGGATAGCTATTATCTACAACAATGTATGATAGATTCTAAAATAATTAGAAATGTGAAAGTTCCCAGTGTATAGAAATTTACGAATGTGTGAGCAGATGGAAGTGTTCATTATCTAGCTATCATCATTACACCTTGTATGCATGTATTAAATTATCACATTGATACCCCATAACATGTGTAAATGTATATCTTAAAAATAAAAGTTAAAGAAAAGAATGAGGAAAGATAACATTGTGAAGAACTAATGCAATAGTTTTATTAATTTTAACATACTTATCTATGATATAAAGAAGTCAGAAGACTACTTGCAGTTCTCTCCTTCTATCATGTAGGATCTGGGAATTAAACTCAGGTCATCAGGTCTTGTGGGCAAGTAATCTTTAATGTTGAGCTATCCTTCCAGCCTGCTATATTAATTTCTGGTACAACACTACCAAGATATGGAGCATAGTAAGTAATAAATATTAGATTAGAGATGTTTCATAACACAAAAAAAAAGAAGACTATATTTTTTACTTTTTTATTTTATTTTTAAAAATAAATTTTATTTATAATTTATTTTATTTGATAATTATGGTAATGGAGATTCAAACTGTTGTTAATTGTGAATACAATGTGTAATTTTCGTTAAAGTACACTTTCTTTTAGAAGTCCTCCATAATAACCACTATCTGTAAGTTGTTAAAAAGTGAAAGGCAAAAAAAAACTGTGCACAACCCAAACCTGATATTGATCTGTACAGATGCTATGACCTGCAACAAAGGCACACCTCAGGCCTAAAAATTTTAATCTCTTTAGTCTGTGAAGATTTGACCTAGTCATTATCAGCATTATTTCTTCATCTTACTTTAAAGAAGTGGTGTCTCAGGATGCAATAGACACTAGTATTCTCCATTCCCTTATCAGAACCAGTCTTCCCACTCCCATCCTGCCATATATTGCTGACGTCCATCTTTCAGTCTGAATTCTCACACTCTCATGGGTCTTCTTACAGGAAAATTAAAATTAAAGAACCTTAACTCCCCCAAACATGCATTAATGTATTACATACCCTCACACTGCAGCATCTCTTTGACTCAGTCATTAAAAACACATGGTTGTACATAAGATGGCAAGAGGAAAATTACAGACGTTTATCTTTACCCCAACTTTGCCTGCAGCAGGGCAACCATCCTGCCTAATGCCTGGGTTTTTTTCTAAACTAGTAAAATTCTGTCACTAAGCCACGTCTGAACTAAACAATTAGAGTTACTCACATGGTGCTAGTAGTAAATTTAATCCAAATGTTAAATCTTTACACTAAACTTGTTCTATGATAAATTGGAATTAAACACACAACACTTTTTCTTCTACGGGAAAACATGTAGAGTTCATCTGAACTATTATCTTCAGGTGTGGACATGATCTTCAAGAAGAAATTGATCAAACACAAATATGACCAAAAGTAATAGTAAATAACCAGACTAGAGAAGGACCATGAAACCAAATGACGCAGAGAACTCAGAAGTGACCGGACAGGGTCAACTAAAAAAGTAATCCCCAAAAGGGAGATGAATCTGTTAAACATCATTTGTAAAGGAGGCGTACACTTGCATAAAAAGACATTGAAATGTCAATAAGACTCTGAATGACAGGTCCAGGTATAAAAACACTCAGTAATAAAACTTATTTTAATATCCAAAACTAATTTTTGAATAATTCCCAAAAGCAATGGTTCTCATTGGAAGATAATATAGAAATAAATTCCCCTTCATCTACAGATGTCTAAAGAGGGTTGGCAAAGACTTAATCATCATCCCTTGAAAATGAATGTCCATACTGAGTGAATAACAAAGCCAGATGACTTCTGGGCTAATTTGCATAAAAATCTGTAATATTAATTTTTTTAACATTTTTTATTATCTCCGCTCATACAAACATTTTTATATACCTTTTTATTATTATTTCACCTCATACAAACTTAATAGGTACAACAGTTCCCTCCCTCCCTCCTCATCCCCCCGAACCCCCTGCTCTCCCTCCCCTCACCTCTCCCTCCCCATCCCCCAGTGCCTCTCACCCCAATTCCCAGAGAGTCCTTTCTTGTGCATGCCTGACTCTCCTCTGGGCCCTCCTCTCCGATGACGTACAAGGACCCAGTGGCATTTCCCTGAACCCTTTCCTGTGTTCCCCTTAAGCATAGGAACACTACTGTGGCTGTCAATCCCTTGCCTCCAAGGATTTTGGTGCCTTTAGCTGATGCTAGACTTTGTGAGGTCAATAGTGTGTTGGACATTGTGCAGGGCATGCAAAGCCCAATTATGATTGCTTTGGCCCTAACTTGTGTGGAGTATCTTGCAAGATCATTGCTCCTCCCATCCTTTTGCTCTTACACTCTTACTGCCCCGTCTTCCCCAAATTTCCCTGAGCTTCAGGATGAGGAGAGTAGTCGTCTGGCCTAGTTCTAGGTGGTTGATATAGGGTCTCTGAAGTTCTGGATTGTGGTTTGTTGATTTTCTTTTGCAGTTTTGCTGCTCCTGCAATGCCCTTCACTCCATCCTGATGGGCACTGTATGTCATCCCCCTGGCCAGAGACAAAAAGCTGTTAAACTGGAGTCTTATTATAAGGGCACATCCAAGGGTAGATGTAATAAAAGTGGGAAACCTCAGTGAGGGAGGGGTCAATCACCCATTTGCAAAATGGTTACTTTTTATCTGCCCTCCCCTTCTGGTGAGATCATAGCCCCTTAGTTGTAAATGATCAGGAACAAACGTCTGTGGACTTAACCAGGTGTCACATTACTTACTTGCAGTCCTTGATAGAGGCCTATTTTCTCTACTGTAACATGGTCACTTCTCTCCTTGTTTTTGGTGTGGCCCTCCAACCCCATCCATCCCTCCTGTTCATAATCCTTGCAATTATTGTAGGTAATACATAGATTTACCTATGAGTGTCTCAAGGTGGGCTGGGTGGGTTTAGTACTAGGAGCCACTTATTAGGGAGTACATACAGCGCTTAATTTTCTGGGTTTCGGACACTCACTTAATATAATTGTTTCTAATGACATCCATTTCCCAGCAAATTCCAGTAATTCATCATTTTTGATGGCTGAGTAGAACTCCATTGTTAGATGTACCACCTTTTCCTTATCCACTCGTCAATTGTTAGACATTTGGGTTGATTCCACTGACTTTGCTATTATAAACAGTGCTGCTATGAACATGGTCGTGCTTGTGCTATCGAGGTGAACCTCTGCTGCATGGGGAGTTATTCCCAAAAGTGGGATAGCAGGGTCATATGGCATTTCAATCTTTAATTTCTTTAAGAATCTCCAGACAGCTCGCCAAAGTGCCTGTATGAGCCTGCATTCCCACCAGCAATGTAGAAGAGTTCCCCTCTCTCCACATCCTCTCCAGCATTTGTTGTTGTTTGTATTGTGGATTTTTGCCATCCTGACTGGGGTGAGATGATATCTCAGGGAAGTTTTGATTTGCATTTCTCTGATAGCTAAGAAGTGGAGCATTTTTTAAGATATTTGTTAGACATTTTAATGTCATCCCTGGTAAAATTTCTTTTAAGTTTCAGGGCCCATTTTTTAATTGGGCCAGTATTTTCCTTGGAGTTTAGTTTTCTAAGTTCTTTGTGCACTCTGGACAGTAGAGCTCTATCAGATATGTGGTTAGTGAAGATTTTCTCCTATTCTGTGGGTTGCCTTTGAGCTCGTGTTACAATCTCTTTATTTTTTTAGGGGCTATAGTAAATGGTATTGTTTCTCTCAAGGCTTTTTCACTTCTTTCATTCTGGGCATATAGGAAGGCCTATGATTTTTGCACATTTATTTTGTATCCTGCCACCCTGCTGAACCTCTCAATTAGTTCCAGGAGCTTCCTGGTGCAGTTTTTGGGATTACTCCCATATAAGATCATGTCATCTGCAAATAGGGATAGCTTGACTTCTTCCTTGCCAATTTGAATCCCTCTTATGTCCCTTTCTTGTCTTATGGCTTCGGCTAAGACTTCAAGTACAATATTGAATAGAAGTGGTGAGAGTGGACAGCCTTGTCTAGTTCCTGATCGAAGTGGGAATGCTTCCAATTGTTCCCCATTGAGCATAATCCTTGCTGTGGACTTGTATACAGCTTTTATTACATTGATAAAGGTTCCTTCCATTCCTACTGTCTCCAGCGTTTTGATCATAAAAGGCTGTTGGATCTTGTCAAAAGCTTTTTCTGCATCTATCGAGAGTATCATCTGGTCTTGGACTTTGGACTGATTTACATGATGAATTACGTTTATTGATTTGCGTATGTTGAACCAACCTTGTGTGCCGGGGATGAAGCCTACTTGGTCCCCGTGAATGATCTTTTTAATATGTTTTTGAATCCGATTTGCTAAGACTTTGTTGAGAATCTTTGTGTCTGTGTTCATCACTGAGATCGGCCTACAGTTTTCTTTTTTAAGTGAATCTCTATTAGGTTTTGGGATTAAAACGATATTAGCTTCATAGAAGGAATTTGGTAGTGTTCCTTCCTTTGCTATTTGATGGAACAGTTTAAGGAGTATTGGTGTTATGAACTCCTTAAATGTCTGGTAGAAGTCTGTCCTGAATCCATCTGGTCCAGGACATTTTTTGGTGGGAAGATTCGAGATTACTTCCTCAATTTTCTTATATGTTATAGGACTATTTAAATAATTCACAACTTCCTGTTTCAATTTAGGTAAGTTGTGTTTACTTAGAAATTCATCCATCTCTTTTGTGTTGTCAAACGTCACAGAGTATAAGTTTTTAAAATATGATAATTCTCTGGATTTCTTGGGTATCTGTAGTGACAACTCCATGTTCATTTCTGATTTTGTTAATTTGGGTTTTCTCTCTCTTGCTTTTGGTTAATTTAGCTAGGGGTGTATCAATCTTATTGATTTTTTCTAAGAACCAGCTTTTTGACTGGTTGATTTTTTCTATCGTTTTCTTAATCTCGATTTCAGATATTTCTCCCCTTATTTTGCTAATCTCCTCTCTTCTACTACTTTTGGGATCAGATTGCTCTAGTTTCTCTAAAGCTTTAAGCTGCATTGTTAAGTTGTTTATTTCTGATGTTTCCATTTTTTTGATGTAGGCATTAAGAGCTATGAACTTACCTCTTAGGACAGCTTTCATTGTGTCCCAGAGATTTTGGTAAGTTGTATTTTCATTATTGTTCACTTTAAGGAAATCTTGAATTTCCTTTGTAATTTCTTCCTGAATCCTGTTCTCATTCAGCATCATATTGTTAAGTTTCCAGGAGTTAGTGTATTTTCTCTTGTTTGTTGTGTTGTGGATGTCCAGCTTTAGGCCATGGTGGTCTGATAGGGCACAGGTTAAAATTTCAACTTTTTTGTATATGTGTAGATTCGTTTTGTGGCCCAGTATATGATCTGTTTTGGAGAAAGTTCCATGTGCTGCTGAGAAAAATGTGTATTCTTCGGTGCGTGGGTGAAAAGTTCGATAGAGATCTGTAAGGTCCATTTCTTTAAGGGTTTGATTAAGGTCCAAAGTGTCTCTGTTAAGCTTTTGACCTGTTGATTTATCCCATGTTGAGAGGGCGGTGTTGAAGTCCCCAAGAATTATCATTTGGGGGTTGATGTCTTGCTTTAGACGCTGTAGGATTTTCTTAATGAATGTGGAGGGGCCCGTATTGGGTGCATATATGTTCAGTATTGTGAAGTCTTCCTGGTGAATTGTACCTGTGACTAAAATGTAGTATCCATCTGTGTCTCTTATAATTTTCTTTGGTTTGAAGTCCACTTTGTCTGATAACATAATGGCTACCCCTGCCTGTTTTCTGCTTCCATTAGCTTGTAGAATTGTTGACCAGCCTTTTATTTTTAGGATGTGCCTATCTTTTGTGGTGAGATGGGTTTCCTGCAGGCAGCAGATTGATGGATTGTGATTTTTAATCCAAATTTGTAATCTGTGTCTCTTGATCAATAAATTAATTCCATTAACATTTAGTGTTATAATGGAGAAACTATTTTTAATTCCAGACATTTATTAAGTTTAGTAGTTTTTATAAGTATATTGCTTCGCTGTTAATGGTGTTATACTTGCCTTCTGTTCTCCTGGATATGCCTGTTTTTACTTCACGCTTGAGTATCATTTCTATCATTTTTTGAAGGCCTGGTTTGGTGGACATGTATCCCTTCAAGTTGTCTTTGTGCTGGAAGATTTTTCTTTCTCCCTCGATCATGACGGATAGTTTTGCAGAGTAAATCAGCCTGGGTTGACATTTTTGCTCATTCAATACTTGAAGTGCGTCTCTCCAACCTCTTCTTGCTTTTACTGTTTCGACTGAGAAGTCATTTGTTATTTTAATAGGTTTACCTTTAAAAGCGACTTGTTTTTTCTCCCTTGAAGCTCTCAGCACCAGTTCTTTATCTTGAATGTGGAGTGTTTTGACTATTATTTGCCATGGCGAGCTTCTGTTTTGGTCATATCTGTTTGGGGTGCGGAATGCCTCTTGTATGTGGATGGGCCTCTCTTTTTTTAGATGAGGAAATTTTTTCTTGATGATCATTTGAAAAATTTCCTCAGGGGTGGTATTTTGAGATTCTTGCTCTGGTATTCCATGAATACACATGTTAGGCTTCTTCAGGGTGTCCCATATCTCGTGGATATTTCTCTCTAGTATCTTTTTGGCTTTAACAACCTGTGCCATTGAGCTGGTTAATACTCCCACTTTATCTTCAAGGTCTGAAATTCTGTTTTCTGCTTTGTTAGTTCTGCTGATAAGACTCTCTGTGGAGTTCTGGGTTGAAGATAACTTGTCTTGTAGCTCAGTTTTAAACTCTGCTTGAGTCTGCTTTAACTGTTCTATGCCAGTTTTTGTTTATTGCACTGTTTTTCTCAACTCTTCCAAGTGTCTGTTGTGTTCCTCTTCAAAGCGATTGACTCGATTATGTAATTCCTCCAGGATTTCCTCTTTCATAGTATTGAACATGGTAATGATCATATTTTGAAAGTCATTATCCTGGGTCAGGCTTTCATGACCATTTTCCATGGGTTTGTTCTGGTTGGAGTCTAACATTATGGGATTAATTCCTTCAGTGGGAGATTTGTTTACTTGAGTGTTGTTTCTCATGGATTTACACTTTGACTTTGGCATAACCCTTAAGATCTTCTTTCAATTTCTGTTCGTTTTTTACTTAATTGAATTATTTGGCCTGGGGTCCTGGGGGTGGGCAGGGACGGAGCTTACCTAGGTCGAGGTGAGTCCAGGCTGGACCACACACATCCCGGGCAGCGAAGTGGGGAAAGTGAGGATGAGGTGTCAGCGGGGTGCTGTTTAACCTGGGGGAGCTGGGGCGGGGCCCCGGCGCAGAGGGGGCGTCCTCCCCGCATGCCCTGCTCGGCTCCAGCTCTCTGTAATATTCTTATTCTTACATAGAAGGAGAAGGTTTTGTGAAGAATGGATAAGAATCCTTGCAACAATACATTTTAAGTCCAGAATTTAAAAAGTCATTAATGGTCAAGTTATAAAATGACACCTACTTTGCCGTTACTTTAAAAAATAGGTAATTTCAACTGATTTATTTCATGGAACAAGATTCAAGGAACATATTAAGTAGACAAATTATTTTGAATGAATTATCATTTGAATATCTTTGATTTGTTTCCAGTTTTGTTGATTTTTTATGAAACTGAACTGAGAGTGTTTCTGGAGATAAGAACTTCATGTAATGAAATTTTTTGCACCAAATAAAAATGTACATGACCACAAAGTGTGAAATGCATTTGCTTTAGATAAGGAAACAGAAGACAGATAACTAAACCTCTGCTAGGTTCCTAGTAAGAAGTACTCATGATGAAGCAGAAACTCTAACATTTTTGCTCACTCATAAGACCTGGAATCTTTTCCAATAAGTCTAATATTGCTTTAAAAAGCTTCATTATAAATGATTTTTGAAAAAAAGTTAGGAAAGGACTTAATGTTCAATAGATATGAATGAATCTTTCATAGACAGTGTCCTAAATGTATGTTTATCTTTGAGCAGAGTTCTTCCTTGCTCATGATTTAATTTTGGATTGTACTCTGCAAAAATGTCTATTAAACTAAATATGTACAAAGACATGGGAAAAGGAAAGTGAAGCACTATGTCTCCATGAAGTTTAAAATAAAGAAAAACATGAGATCTATGAACTAACTGAGGGGATACTTGACATGCAACACATAAACAGAGTGAGTCCACTAAATGGATAATCCAAACTATGCAGAAATGTGACCAAGGAATCTCAAACCAAGGCATAGTTTAAATTTGGTAGGGTTCCCCAGAGATAATTGCTAGATGAGGTAAAAATTATAAAACAGGTTAAGTGACCAGAATAATGTTCATTTTGACATAGTTATGTGACTTCTCCTTTATCATTCCTTCAAGTTTTAAATCTTTTCATGGATACTTAGAAAAAAGAGCACTCCTTCCTTCTTAGCTTCCTGGTCATTTGTTTTCCACTTACTAACAAACAATATAGTTTGAGGTTGAGTGAAACTTTCTGTAATTTAGGCTTACATGCCCTGATGATGGATGGATTTATAGTTTTTTCTTGGGAACACTATGTTTTAAAACATTTTGCCAAAAATAAGTTTTGCTCAAACTTGCATTTGAAGCAAGAAGCTTACCTCATTGAGTGAAGCTTCTTACTCTAGCTTTCATGTCTGTCAGGTTGACAAGTTGGTGACCTAATTGTATACAGAGTTCCTTAATAATGACTTGCATTTTTATAGTTCTTTTTCTGCTTTTATTTTAAAAAAAAATGATGGAGGAAGAAATTATCAACTAGTTCATGATTCAGGTATTCATGTGTGTCAAATCTAAGACCTGAATATTTACTAAATTATGGTCACTGTAGATATCTTGATCACTTTCATCAACAGAAAAGGAAAAAAGTAAGAGAGAGGTTAAACATGGACATGAGAACTCTTTTTAACATCTGTGGTCAAGAGCGCAGTATATTACTGCACTGGCTGAGAAGGTGTTTTAAGCATCATGGTGGACTGAGTAGCGTCTATTCATTGTGATGTGCTAGATACACACAGATCTCATTTAATTATTCTAATAGTACAAACCCCTCACAAAGTTTAGCCCTATTCTTTTTAAATCTGAAAAGGTTAGATTCAGGGAATAGAAAGAAAATTCATAGCCTAATAGATGTTTGCTCTACCTCTTCAGTACATGTATGGCTAAAGCCTGGCAGGTCTGTGGATCTTGTGAGTATTGGCCTGGGACCTCATGCTCATCAATGCAGACACTGACATTCTCTGTGATCATTGTCTTCATCTGTGTTGCTCCTTCCAATATTCTTTCTAGGCTCTTGGCCTCTGCCCCCTTGCTAAAAAGTGCTCCTCTGCTGTTACCCACACGCATTTGCACAGATTCCCTTCTGTGCCTCAGTAGCTTTGAAGATCTATCTAGAAGAGGCAAGTAGGACCAACGGCCTAAGGACCCGCACCCACAGTGACCTGTGACAGACTTCAAAGTAGGTTAATGGTAGCTTTCATGGCTTTTTTTCTCTTCCATGCAATTTTTATTTCTCAGAAAAGTCTATGAATAACCAAAGATAAAATTTGTGGCCTCTGGTAGCAATTATACAAACACATAAGTAAGATTCATTCTATAAAATGGCATTTCGTTTAGCTATAAATTCACTAGCAGAACTATTAAAGTTCATATTTCAGCTTTTCAAAATCTGTTTATAAGCATTTATGTGGCTCTAAAATTGATGATTGATGATTGCAACTATCAATTAATATACTAAAAGCTAATGAATAATAGACACTAAATGGATGGATTGTATGGTATATAAATTATATCTCAATAAACTATTTTTTAAAAAATCATGATGTATTTAACAGTATGCTATATGCTAGGTTATAAAATTAGTTTTTAAAAATGTAAAGGTAATTTACCTCAGAGATTTAGACTTTTAACTCTATGAATATTTAAGCTTTTTTCTTGAAACATCTATTCATGAATACGTTCTGCATAACAAGCACTATCTCATTCAACCATATTTATGGATAACCTCTAGGTATCAAATTGGAATTGTAGTTGACTTATGGGAATTAACATGTTGTGAAGGATGATGGAAAAGAAGAAATAATAAAAATCAAAGATGAATAAAAGTAATACGGATGTGCATTGCAATCATTAGACTGAGCATTTGATTTTTTGCTCTGGGCCCCAAGTTTTAGAAGCACCTGATCTGTTTTTCCACTGGTCATATATCTCCTGAACAGTCACCTAGAGTCAAAGGCATGCATTCATGACACATCTGGGGTCAGGAATGTAGACTGAAGTGTTGGTGTGGAAAGAAGCACAAATAAAGCACAAATAAAGATGAATACTTTTTATTACTCAGTGGATTAGATACTTCATAGATCCATTAGTATATAAATTAACTTGTAGCAATGCATTGTCATGAAAATAATTATTACTTACTTCAATGCAAATAAATTTATGATCTCCCTCTAACCTATAGAAGAAACGAGTTCAATTGTTTTTATTGTCCTATAGAGTGTTTCCTAGTTTTGCATTTATTAGAAAATTCACTTTAGCACCTCTGACTATATGTATGCAAGCATATTATACAATCATACACACACGTGTGTGTGCATACACACATACATACAATATATACACATGCATACCTTTCAGGTTCTCTTTTGATCTGATGTGAATATCTTATCAATTAACAAGGGTCTCACTGATTAACATTATTTATTAGTGAGCTAAATGGATTTTTGATACACACCACTTTATTTAGCATCAGAACTATACTTTAGAAAGGATTTCCAACTGAATTATAAGGAAGACCATCCTGGTAAGATGATACTTGGGCAAAAGCTGAAGGAAGTAAGGTATCAAGACATTTAGTAAAATGAAAATGTTCTAAACAGAAAAAAGAATAAGGCAAAGATATAAGATAGAAATCATAGCAAGGAAAAAGAAACTGATTTCTTCCAATGGGAAAAGGAGGAGGGATAAGGTACAGAAACATGGAGAGAAAATATCAAAATCATTTCATACATATATGAAATTATCAAAGAATAAAATAAAGAAATTGAGTTCCTTCCATTCTCCACAGCCTGAGAAAACTGTGTATTCTGAAGTGATGAAAGCAGATAACAAACTATAGGTATACATTGCATAGACCAGTGACATTCTGAATAGACCCAGTGTACACAGGATAAATAGCTGTCCAATTCACATGAAACCACCAAAAAAATAATAGACAAAACAATCTTTTTATTATTATTATTATTATTTCCGCTCATACAAACTTAACAGGTACACCAGTCCCCTCCCTTCCTCCATCTGCCCCCGAGTCCCCCTGCTCCCCCCTCTCCTATCCCCTCCCTTCCCATCCCCAAGTGCCTCCCCCCCACCAATCCCCAGAGCATCCTTTACTGTGCATACCAAACTCTCCTCTGGGTCCTCCTCTCCGATGAGGTGCAAGGTCCCAGGGGCATTTCCCAGAACACTTTCCTGTGTTCCCCTTAAGCTTAGGAACACTACTGTGACTGTCAGTCCCTAGCCTCCAAGGATTCTAGTGCCTTTAGTCCATGCTAGACTTTGTGGGGTCAATAATGTATTGGACATAGCGCAGGTCATGCAAAGTCCTATTATGATTACTTCGACCCTAATTTGTGTGGAGTATTTTGCATAACATTACTCTTCCCATCCTTATGCTCTTACACTCTTACCGCCCCCTCTTCTGCAAATTTCCCTGAGCTTCAGGATGGGGAGAGATTAGGCTGGCCCAGTTCCAGGTGGATGATATAGAGTCTCTGATGTTCTGAATTATGGTTTGTTGATTTTTTTTCGGTTTTGCTGCTCCTGCAATGCCCTTGGCTCCATCCTGATGGGTATTGGAAGTCACCCCTTGCATCCTTGATGGTGGCTTATTTTCTCTGCTGTAACATGGTCCCCTCTCTCCTTATTTCTGGTGGGGCCCTCCTTCCCCATCCCTCCTATTTATAATCTTTACAATTACTGTAGGTATTACAGAGATTTAGACAAAACAATCTTAAGCAAGATGTACAATGTAGAAACATTACATTACCTATGCTATGTGACTTAAAAAACAATGGCAATTAAAGTACCATATTATCAGTATAAAAAGTGAGTACATAGACCAGTGAAATGGAATGGAGACTAAAAACAAAGCTATGCAAACCAACTGATTTTTAACAAAGGTATTAACAACATATATTAAAAGAGGAAGGATGATCTTTACCAAAAAAATGGTATTCCTGAAATTAAATATCTACTTCCTATGAATTGGATTTCTGTTAGCAAAATGCTTGAAAAAATTAACTTTAAAAATGAAGGATTTATTTGGCTTATAGTATCAGAGATTTCAGTCCTTAATGACTTAGCTGATTGGCTTTGGACCAATGATAGGACATTGTGTTATAGCAGGGAAGTGGCCAAAGAAGTTACTTTCCTTCTGAAAGCCAGGGACCCGAATGAGAGAGGGAATAAGAAGGACTGAAATGACAATATGGCCTAACTTTCTTCCCCCAGACCTTACCTCTTATAAGTTCCACCATATTCCAATGGCTTCAGAGCTTATGACCAATCCTTTAGCACATGAACTTTCAGGAGGTGTCTAAGATTCAAACTAATGAAAATATCTCAGTATGCAAACAGAAAGTCTTGAGTTTGGATTCCCATAACCAACATGAAATGTGAATGATGTAAAATGCATCTTTGAATACATTTTCTTCCAAAAAAAACAGTCACCATCTTTTACCACCTGTAGCTACTTGTAAGAGATCATCATAATTAGATCTTTTGATTATTGGTGTTCCTCAGAGACCAAGGGGGTAGGAAAGCTCTCTGAGTCCTTGTCTGAGATTCTGACTGCTCCCTAAAGCATTTCTCAGCAATCACCATGCAATTCTGCTTTAATTACAAGTGCCCTCAAGGCTAGAGTATTTAAGCTAAGGAAGGTTAACTGAAGGGGGTATTTCATCCATGCAGTTATGAGAATGTGATCATACATGCTGAAGATGAGACTTTCCTATGTGATTGCTTTGGGGCCATTCATGTTTCTGTAAGTAATCACAATAAACTGTAAGTTCTCCAAGTTAGACTTTGGTGTTAATTGTTACTTTGGTCTGTTGTTAAAGTCTATCTGGAATGGAAAGATGCTTGTGTGGCATCTTCCAGGAAGAGTTTCACACAACACAGAGAGAAAGGAAGAGAGAGAGAGAGACTTGAACCAATTATCTATGTGCAAATAAATACAATTAAACCATCATTATCCCCATATACTTAAATAAATTCAAAATTGATTGAAAATAAATATAAGACCTAAAACTATGAAATTACTAGAAAAAAGGGCAAAGTAAAGGAGAAATGCCTAAGGATGAAAGTATAGGAGAAATACATTAGAATGAGCAATATTTTCTTGGATAAGACCTGGGAATCAAATATAAAAGCAAATGAATGGAAGTTCTATCTAAAAAGCTGCACAGCCAAAGAAACCACAGAGTAGTGAGATAACCTCAGAATTGAGAAAATATTTGAAGAATATACATCTGACACAAAATGAAATACATGAATTAATAAACTGTCACATGATGCTTAAGATTGTTGAATCAGGGGCTGGAGAGGTGGCTCAGGGGTTAAGCCTCTGCCTTGCAGGGTAGGGTCCTGAGTTCGGATCCTAGACCCCACGTATAGACGCCAGGCGGAAGCAGGGTCGGCCTGCGTTTCTAGTCCTGGTAGGGCGGAGCCTGTGAATCCTGGGGCACAGTAAACAAGGAGGAGGTGGAGGCGTCCATGGTGGTTCCCGAATTCGTCCGTGGTTCTACACGCATGCATACACGCACAACTGAATAAATAATAAAAAAATAAAAAAAGAAGTTTAAAAAAAAAAAAGATTGTTGAATCAGGGAATAAGGTGGACCTCCTTCTCTCAAACCCTGACATGTCACCTCTCTCAAACTTCCTGATCTGAGTCAAAGTGTGCTCTTGACTCTGTAAAGTAGAAAAGAGAGACAACACATAGCTAAGGGTGTTAAAAACATTGTGGCCTTGAGAACTGCCAGAAGGTGAACCATTTCTAATGGATGTTACCATTGCTTATCTCCTGATACAATAAGAACTGTAGTAGAAAGGGGAAGCTGTGGAGAGAATACTCTTCTCTGCCCAGACCTCTCAATTGGGAACTCTAGCAAACCTGTTCCAATAGGGCTTCCCCAGTCAGTTTCTGTGGGATGGTTATAAATGCCTGACATAATGATACTACTTTGTGTTGCTATTTGTTCTTTTATCTAGAAGCATCACCCAAAGGGATGCTCTGCTTCTCCTGGTAGTTCAGATTGGGAGCTCCAGCTGGCAGAATTAGCAAGACTTCCCAGTTGATTTTCTGCTGGATGTTTGTAAGTCCTCAACTTAAAGATATACCTTCTGTTTTCTCTCTCAAAACAGACTACTCTGGTTATCTCTGCTGGATGTTGTAATCACTAGTTTAAGTACTATTGCTACCTATCTACTGGTCATCTCCTGCTTGCTGTTTATTCTCTTACTTTTGGCCTCTACATAATAAACTCACTGATAGAGAACACAAAGCACTAAACAATAGAGAATATTAATTTGAATATAATTTTTAAGAACTCAAATCGACATTGTTTCAAAGGCACTTTGATATAGTGTCTTTTTTAGCTAAACCTTCATGGTTTACACCTCCACTAGGGCTATGTTCCCCCTTTCATAGGTTCTTGTTCTAGTTTACAGATTCAGGAATGGGATCCCTGCTGAAAAATAGGCCTTAAATCTGATCAAAAAGCTGCTGGCTGCCTCCTTGCTGGTCATGCTACTAATACACTGGTGCTAACCTCTCACCTGGGTGATTGCTATTGTAGTATGCAGTTTTCACAAATTGATGAGACTGCTGATTGTTTTTCTCCCCAGTAGTTTACTTTGGTACTATGAAAACTGTCTAGCAAAGAGTTCCACCCATTTACAAGAAAATTCCATAACTTCATCCTCCCTGATGATTGAGTAGTATCTCATTGTATATATGTACCACATTTTCATTAACCATCCTTCTCTTGATGAACTGAACACAACTTTTTAAAGAATATTTAAATCGTTAAAATATTAGCAAAAGTCTATGAGAATGAGAAAACAAAAGCAGGAATAATCCCACAAAATGAACAATGGATCTAAGCAGGCATAGAAATAGCCAACAGACACATGAGAAAAATAATAACTATTATTTTTGTAATAACTAATAATGCTAATCATCAGGGAAATGGTAACTGAAATGACAGTAAGATATGCCATTTGAGTTAGAATGGTTAATTTAAAATAACAAAAATAATAATAAGTGCTGGAAAAGATTATGTGAAAATGGAATCTTTGTACACTATGAGTGAGAATGTAGATTAGTGCAACCATTTTGAAAAATAGAAACATTCAAAGTAGATCAAACTGTCCCAATATCATATAACTATCCAAAGAAATGAACTCAAAATACCAAAGAGACATACACACCCTTATGTCTGCTGTAACATTTTTCAGAATGTGCAAGAAAGGGAAATAACATGAGTGTCTATTAATTTATACATGGAAAAAGAAAGTATGGTTAAGTATACACAATGGAATATAATTCACACATTAAATAAAAAATGGTGTTTTGTCATTTGAGACAATGAGGATGGAACTAAACACTATTATGTTAAGTGAAATAAGCCAGGCACAGAAAAGCAAGTACCACACAATCTCGTTCACAAGAGAATTAAAGAAGTTGATTTCATCCATATTGAGAATAGAATTATCATTTCTGGAAGCTGGAGACATGAAGAAAAGTTGATTCAAGGGCACTAAAATAGCAAGATAGGAGAATAAAAGGTTAATTGTGATACTGATATTGTGTCTGAGAATAATAATAATACACTACATGGTTTGAAAAACAGAAAAAGATTGAATTTTTTCATTATAAGGCAGCAATAATTGGACTCAGGTTATTCTTTTAAAGGAAAAAATTAAGACATGAAGTTGGGAGGGGACTCAGGTGAATTGGAGGGTGGATGATTATGGTAAAAATGTACTATATACACATATGAGGAGATAAATGTTTACACCCATGTGAACCTTACATGATGTTCACATGTGTTGAACTATCAGTTATGTATCAGTTAAAAAAGATTGTGTGAACAAAAGCTGTAGATGTCCCAAGTGTATGAATTCAGAAGAAGGGCTTTTAAAATGTCTTTGGGAGCATTGTATAGGAAGTTGCTGAACTTCTTGGAGGAAGGGGCAAAGGTTTCTTTAAACTTACAGGTCCTTGAGGTAAAATCTGCACTCAGTTGGCAATTTAATCATGCTGTGTTATGGATGTGTCCCTATAATGAATGAAAGTACAGCAACCATATGTTTCTTTTTTAACAATGTTAAGTAATAAAGTTAAGAAATTTAAGAAATGAGTGGTAACCCAAGTCATCCATTTGAATAATTATCTACTGCTCAAATGACACTATTATTTTCTTCCTAATAGAGTTTCGCACTTAATCCATCAATTATTATTATAATTACAAAGAATATTCAGAATTATGATACATATACCTAATCCTTAAATCACTGAGACTGGAACTCCCATTCGGATCAGTTCATTGGGTTATATTTTATATTACATAAATATTTTTCTAATTTAAAAGTTCCTACCAACCAAAGTTTAATATCAACAATTAGCTAAGATTGAGCATTTACTGTCTTTCTTTGCATTCTGCCCACAGAGATGAATAACATTCTAATGTAAGAAAATTCATTCTCATATGTCAGGAACTGACTTTTATTTCCTAACATTGTGGAAGTGTTTAAGAGCCTCTCTAAGAATTTCAAACATCACAGGAGAAGAAAAGAAAATTTAACCTATACGTAAGTTCTTTCACATACCTTTGAAAACAGAGAGAGGCAAGTTGTTCAACCAGTTTTTGGTTTGTATTTAGGTTCTCTTGCATGAGAGAGACTCTTCTGACATCTTAGACTATTAGACCAGAGAGAACAAAGAAAAAGTACATTTGCTTTAAAATGTTTACTTGGTTTCCCAATTTCTACCTTTTATGTATTTATCATGAGTAACATAACTGTCTAAAGAAATGACTAGAGGAATACCTGTATCTATGCTCACAAACAGAGCTGGAGAGACCCATCTATAATTTTCCCATTCCACTCTTGTCAGTTTACAAGAGAAGAAGGTCCTGACCTCCCCAGCATAGCACACTTCAGCATGTTCAGGTCCGCCAGGTGTTCCAAAAATGCTTTGATACGTTGCTTAAGATATTTTCATCACAAATACAGTGAGAATCTACACCTGACCTTGTTCAAGTTGAGGAACTGCTTATTTTAGAGAGAGAATGGAAAGGAGTCTGCAGGAAAATACCACGAAATGATGGTCTCAGGAAGTAAAAGAAATATTAAAAGGAGAAATGTGGTAGAAAAGAGATCTTGCCAGTAAGAATAAAAGGTTCGAATACTCTTTATTCCTCAACATGTGAAAGGCTTTACAACCAACTTGGGAGTTGGGAATGAAGCATATGCACATACACACACACACACACACACACACACACACACACACACACACATATACACACACAGAACAGTAATAAAACAAATTCCAAACATTGCAGGGTCTGGCCACAATGGGACAGTTTTATGACAACCAGAGTGTGAGAATAGCCTTCACTGTTGGGAATTCATGAAATGGATCGCTAAATTATAAGTTAAACATAAGGAGAATAAGATAGGGTTGACTTGGTTCCCTGGCATACCATGATTAAGTTTATGATCTAGTTCTGTTAAAGTCCACAAGTGGAAGTATTTTTTTTATAAAACCTAAAGCAACTTTTGAGTTGTCAAGATTGGATATGAATGTTCCTGATACTAATGTTGATTTTATCATAACATTACTCTTTCCAGCAACATGTCTCCTAAAAGATTTTTCTGTTTTGCAGTATTAGGGATCAAATGCTGGATCTTTGTTTATTTGAGGCAAGCGATCTGTCACTGAATCAACTTCCTATTGCCCAGAATATTTTGACTTCAGTCATACTTATGTCTCATAAAATATTCCTAAGCAAACAACTTTATAAATTTTAGAATTCAGTAATGAAGAGAAAAGTAGATATTTTTGTCACCATCTGAACATTAAATAATGTAACTACTTCAAGGAGAATTTGTAATTGACCTATCCTTTTCCATCTACTAATCCAATTCTGTTTTACAGCAAAATCCCTTCAAACAATTTTCTTTTTTTATTGCCTCTACTTCCTTACTCTTACTAACTTCAAGCCATATATATATGGATCACCAAGTATATATAATATACAGGACAAAATATATATAATAAATTAAATACTTGAATCACATGTATCATAATTTAAACTAATATGGAGCTTATCCGTTGCCATGATGTCAAATATTTTTCTGAATGAGACAGGATATTAGAACACATAACTTAGCATCATAATGCTATGTGTTGTGGCATTTTGCTGTAAGACTTGAGTATAGTGCTAACATAAAATAGACTGTGAGTTTTATATATCATTAAAATATATCTCAAATAATATATGTTGAGAGGATATGATGTCACTGGGAAATAGAAGAGGAATAAAACATTTCATTTTTTGAAGTTTTATAATTGCCTAAATGCTTTTATGCAAATATATAGGCTTTGGAAAAGTTGGCTTGAAATGAAAATAAAGTTCATAATTAACTCCTTTGTCGAAATGTTTCAAGACGGCTAACTCTTTGGGAAATAACAGCATGGTCCACTGCCAGTGAGAGTGAATGGTTTCTTTTTCCCCAGGAAATGTCTCACACCTGTTTCTAATATTTGTTTCTTTGGACTAACTCCATGCAACTTGGTTCACTGATTTTTTTTTTTCTTTCTAGTTTTGCCCACTTTTAAGTGTTGAGTAAAAACCATTAAACCCAGGTGGTCTAGAAATCTTCATTATTTGTGAATTGAGGCTGACCTGAGTGGGTGGTGGATGTGGTGTTGTTAACAAAGAATGCCACCCACCACCTTCTTTAAAGGTACAGACCACACATTCCTACTTCTCCCATTCATGCAGCTTCCTAATGAGATGTAAAATAAAATTTAGCCTCTTCAAAGAAAATGATACAACTGATTTCAACAAAAACATGAACTGTTATGCTCCAAGAAAAGCAGGTGGTAACAAATCCCCCTTTTGGTTTTCCAAGCCAAGAAAAGAACCTGGGGAAACAAGTGCCTTTCTCCCCATAATATGATGAATATTTTTGCCACTTTATGCCAAAATGCAGAGATAAATTGGGTCATTCATGCATGTAGTCATTCAGTGTTTATTCTCAAAGATATAAACTATAAAGGTTACAGTCTAGTAACTAACACCACAGAGATGCATGGTAAATGATAGATATTTCAGTAGTTTTCAAGAGAGACTGTTACTCCATCTTTCAGAAAGAAGACCTAAGTTAGAACTTAGGAAGAAGGCAGAAATCAGAGTGTGGGACCAGGATAAAGCAGTCAAGAAGAGTGGAAAGAATAGTCTACAGGAAGATAAAAGCTGGGAGGTTAGAAAGCTATTGTACTTGGGGATTTCAAGTCATTCTAAGAGACTGTCACAGGAGACAGTAATGCAGACGGTGTGGCAGTGGTATAGGTAATACTAGATAGATAGGTAGGCAGGTATTTCAATTTTTTGTGGTTTAGGATTTGTCCACAGGTTTGTATAGTCATAAAAAGATTTTAAATTATAAATCACATGATTATATATTCACTGTAGACAACTGTTGGGCAGGAGAGAAACCTTGGCTCACAGACATGTATTCCTTTCTCCATATTGCTTTTCCTCTGTGAGTGCCCCTCATGACTTTTCCTCTTCTTGCAAGAACTTCAATCTTACTGGACTAGGGATCATCCTTATGACCTCATTTAAGCTTGCTAAAAACCCCATTTCCAAATACAATCGCATTGGTAGGTAGAGTTACAACCTATGAACATTGAGGAAACACAGTTTAGTCCTTAAAATGCAATGTCAGGAATGATCTCAAATTTTAAATGTGAGCCATACAATCTGATTTCTGGAAGCTGCATAGTTTAAAGCTTTGTTAGATCCTCTGTATTTCCCCCACCAGATAGTTAACTAATAAGGACTTTGAGATCCTAGAGAGGGCATCCATAGAAGTGAAGGAGTCAAGCTTCTGTAGATAGACAGGAAGAAGCAGAGCCCTGGCCTTCCATGCCAGACTGTGATGGGAGTAAGAGAGGCCTCCTTAGTATTTTTCTAATGAAAGGTGTACTCATTAATTCATTCATTCATTTATTCATTCAAGAGAAAGAGATCCCTGATACCAAAACTCATGTCATGAAATTCCTCAGTTTTGTCAAAAGTGTCAATGGCTTCTCCCCAAAGTCATCTAGGCCTAACTCTGAACTCTCATTTGCCCATAATTGTACCCTTAAAACATGGCACACCATAGGAGAACCACATGTGGACTTGAAGCCAAAGCTATGCTTTGCTTGACCTGATACACATCACAATACGTTTATCAAGCATTAATCTGTCAGCAACAGCAGGTGTGGGGGCTGCAGAAACAGAACTCTCCATGGAGAAAGATGCTTCAAACAAAGCATCCTGGGGCCCACAGTAGACTCTTCCTTGTGTGCTGCTTAATTCCTTGGAAGGAATGCAGATATGTCTATTGATTATACCAAGTTCCTTGATTTGGAGACTGTTGACACTGCAATTAACCTACCTGAAATAGGCCAAATTTAAAATATTATTTCAGCAAAAATATTTAGGACTGGGGAGATGGTTGCATGGATAAGGTGCTTGCCCTGAGAGCATAAGAACTAGAGTTTAAATCCCCAGAATCCATATGAAAGACAGGCAGGTGTAAAGGCCCTCTGTAATACAAACACTCCAGAGCCAAAGAAAGGAAATTCCCAGGGCAAAATGGCTAGCCAGCCTAGCCAATTGACAAACTCTTCATTCGGTTGAGAGAAATGTTCTCTCCTGTGCTGCCACATGCACACTTTTTTTTTAATCTTCCATGTGTGTGTCTTGTGGACTATTACATTATAAGGAATAATGACAGCAGTAATAAAACCTCCAAGATTTCATTACAATGAAGAGACTCTAAGACAGACTTATGCTTTATAATTTTCAAAGTAGAATTATCTTTTGAAAAGGCATGGAAGCCACAAAAACATGAAAATATGTTTCTTACATAGATAACACTGAGCAGATAAACACCCCCAAAAATGGTAAAGTGCCTGAGGCCTAGACTTTAAAAAAACAGAATTTGTAGAGAGATTTTAGAGATGAGCCAGGTTCTTTTCTCTTTTTCTTATTTGTAGAAGAGAAACCAGATGTGATTCACTTTCTAAAAATACCTAAAAACAATGGCAGGTTTAAAACTGGAAAGTATCTGCCTTTCAGCCAAAAATCCTTTCTGCCTAATTGTGGTCGCTACTGATAAGGGAATTTTAAGTGCTATTTTCTCATTTTATCATTCTTGTCATTGCTGTTCCCCCAAATTTTCCTTAACACAGTGTTTACATAAAGAAGTCAATTAGGACAGAAACATTATTAAAAATTCACAGCATGAAGATGAAAAAAAAAGGTCTTATGGAAGGGGAAGTAAGTAGAATATAAGTATTATGAAGTTGGAAAGGGAAATAACAGGAGAAATAGCTTAAAAGCAGGAGGAAGATAAAGGATTAGGATACTAGAAGGACTGGGGGATTAACACTAAGAACACATGATAAAATCAGGTATGAACCTTCTTTATTATAATCATATATGTGAAAGAGAAAAAGTGAGAGAAAAAGAAAGAAGAAAGAGGTGAGGAAGAAGAGGAGGTAAAGGAGAAGGAGGATGAATAAAGAAACCTACACACGGGAACATAGAGAGAGGAAGAAAACAGAATGTCAGAAACTTCCCTGAGAGGCTTCTTGCAGAAGCCAGAGACAATCGATCAAACCCCAGTGCACAAACATGTGATAGTTTTGATAAGTTGTTGATCAAAGAGCTCTCAAAAGCACCCACAGCAGATGGGGAGATAGCTTGGTGGTTAAATAAAGCTTTAGTCTCATAAGCAAAAGGACCTGAGTCTAGATCCTCAGCTGTCACTTAAAACTTCTGGCCTTGGAAGACAGAGCCTGGGAAAACCCAGAATAAATCAATAAGGTGGAACAGAAAGTGGATGATTATTGCTGTCACCCTTGTCACTTCCTTGCCTGTCATTTCCACAGGCAACACACTCAAATTGCCCTCTTGAACACACATACATACAAATAAAACACACGTACACACGTACACAATATAAGATTGACCCACTGCTCTTGGCTCACCAGAACCAGATAGTAAAGTCCTACTGCTGAAGACGTTACCCATGTTCATCACAGGACATAGGGAAATTAAGTTAAAGCTGATCTGGAAGCTTTCTCCTTGCTAACCAGCTTTCATAATGACAGAAGGTAGGA
Source organism: Typhlomys cinereus (assembly GCA_023101885.1). Lineage (NCBI taxonomy): Eukaryota > Metazoa > Chordata > Mammalia > Rodentia > Platacanthomyidae > Typhlomys > Typhlomys cinereus. The sequence continues at coordinate 4,838,693 of JALPQD010000033.1, read as the reverse complement.
TGCAGACACTACCTAGAAGGGACAGTGGCACTCTTACACAGTTGTGAGCTCTGGAAGCTACAACAACAAACCTGGTAAGAAGTTCTCACGGGCACAATAGTGGCATTAATGCTAGGGGGATAACTAACCACTTGCAGGTTGAAGTTAAAGCTTACTTTTCAGCAGGAAGTATATGCCAAGTACTGTTAATCAGACCAAGAAACTACACAAAGGCCTGAACAGGGAACAAAAAAAAACATTGTTTGGACTGGAGAGATGGCTCAGGGGTTAAGACTCTATCTCACAAGCAGAAGGTCCTGAGTTCGGATCCCAGGTCTCATATAAAAACTCCAGGCAGAAATGTCAGTGATCTGCACTTCCAGCTCTGTGGGCAGAGCCTGAGAAATCCCATATTGAAAGAAGAAGGAGAGAGAAGCAATCCAGGATGATACCCGAAATCTCCTTGGTCTTCCACAGGGACATACAGTACCTTCTGATACACACACACACACACACACACACACACACACACACACACACAAAATAAATAAAATATTTTTTAAAATAATATTAGCTACACGTGTATGATCAGACTAGTATCTAGATATTTATTATTATAACCATAGATTAGCTCTCACTCCCAATCAAGAAGCTTATTTTCATGATGGAAGGTGTTTATTATAGAGCTACACAACAGGTCAAAATACAGAAAATAAATGACTATAAACTGTTGTTTTGTCCTACATAGAACATCTCAACCATTCCTCTGCAAGGCTCAGGGAACCTTAAGAAAGAGTGGAAGGTACAAGAGAAAGAGCCAGAGAGTGAGGAGAGGTTCTGGCAGATTGTGTCTTCTAGACACAAGAGAGCTATTGTGCTTATGAACTCATTGCTCTGTGTCTACTTCCACAAACCCTTCACAAGTCTTGGATCTTCGACAGTTCACTACACGAGAAGGAAGAAATGACAGCATATGTTGGATGGGGTAAGGAGAGCTATTTTCCTAATGCAACACTTATCAATATATGGTCCATGTTGCAGAAAATGTTCGAACACATGCAAGCACAGATGACCCAGGTGAAAACCATAGACCACACTTTGAAAAAGACTTGATAACAAAAGGGAAGCTTTTTATATGGGACCTGGGATCCGAACTCAGGACCTTCTGCTTGTGAGACAGAGTCTTAACCCCTGAGCCATCTCTCCAGTCCAAACAATGCTTTTTTTTTTTTTTTTGTTCCCTGTTCAGGCCTTTGTGTAGTTTCTTGGTCTGATTAACAGTACTTCCTTTGGAAGAAGGAGGCAGGATGGGCTTGTCTAATATGAGGTAGAAATGATGTAAATTCTTTGTAATCATGTATGAAACTGTAATAGAATCTTTAAAATGTGAAAAATCATTTACCAGCTATACAACCTTACCTTTTGAAAAATATCCTTTCAACTTTTAACTAAGTCTTCAACTATATTCCTTTTGGACTGAGATTGCAATATGCATTGTATAAAAAAAGGCATACACCACTGTATGAATAAGATGCTTTAAAAAAGTGAGAAAGGAATATTTGGTAATTTTTTAAATTTTTTATTTATTATTTATTCAATTGTGCGTGTATGCATGTGTGCGCGTGTGTGTACATATGCGTGTGTATGTATGTATGTGTGTGTAGAACCACGGAGGAATTCGGGAACTACCATGGATGCCTCCACCTCCTCCTTGTTTACTCTGCCCCAAGATTCACAGGCTCCGCCCTACTAGGACCAGAAACGCAGCTCCCCTCCCCCCCCCCCCCCCCCGTGTCTAAATGTGGGGTCTAGGATCCGAACTGAGGACCTTCCGCCTGCAAGGCAGAGGCTTAACCCCTGAGCCACCTCTCCAGCCCCCAAAATTTGGTAAATTTGATGTGACCAAAAAAACCTATGATGGGCTTGACAAGATTACTCAGTGAGTAAAAGTACTTGTTTTTACCTAACTTGATATCCTTAGTTTGAGACCCAGAACTGACACAGTGGAAGGAGAGAACCAAATCATTCAAATTTTCTTCTGACTTACACATTCAAAATGTAGCATGGATATGTGATGTGTACACAGGTACACACACACAAGTAAGCAAACAAACAAGCAAGAACAAGCAAGCAAACAAACCATCGAACCATCAAACAAACAAACAAACAAACAAACAAATAAATAAATGTAATAAAGAGTTTTTAAAGCCCTGTGGGGCTGGGAGATAGTTCAGGGATTAAAGTTTTTGCCTTACAAGCAAATGGACCTGAATTTACATTTTCAGATCCCAAGTGAAAAATGCCACTTGGAATGGCAGTGGCCTGAAATTCCAGCTCTAGAAGGCAAAGCCTACAAAACCCAAAAACAAATCCAGGATGATTCCATATATCACCCTGGGCCTCCACTCCCTTGGGTGTCCACTCCTTGGGACACTCAAATACCCTCTAGCACACACACACACACACACACACACACACACACACACACACAAAATAAATAAATAAATAAATAAATAAGCAAATAAAACCCTAAGATAACCCAAATCCAGATTAAATAACAAATACCATTTAGGGAGGTCTTCAGAGGGAAGCATTGCAGCAGGAGGTACTTGAGAAATCTAGTAAATTCCGAAATAAAAGCAATGTGTACTTGCAAATGTATATCTTTTGCCATATCTTTTACAGAATATTAAATAATTGGCACACTTAATAAAAAGGTTTAGCCTTTAAGAGAACAATTTATTGTTAATCACTGTTAACATTTATTACTTCAATAAGATTTATAAATACTCTTGAAAGAATGGCTTTTGGAAGTTTGATAATTCTCCTTGGAATTTTGATAGCATATTAACTATCTTTATTCTCACCTCACAGAGGATGTATAGTTGGCTTAAGTGACAGCTATAAAGTAGTAGAAGTGCCATGGCATCCAAAGCTGCTTGTCATACAACTTAGATTTCTTAATGGTGATCCAGAGGCAAGAAGGTTTTAATGATGCTAATGTACACATCTACTTAGTTTACAGGCCTCTATTCTGCTCTTTTATAGAGTTCCCCAGGGTTAGTTATTCAAGCTGATCTAATTAGATATGTCTCAGAAACATGAAATACATAGAAATTGTTCTGAAGTTTAAGACAAAAATGAAGGTTTCACAGTTCAACTCACAGTAGCAAAAATGAAGGAGCCTTGAGTGCCTGTGCGACTGCACTTCTCCAACACCCTGATGCTCCCCAACTGCTCAGCCAGCATCAAAACCAGCTCCTGTGTGTCATCACATTTTCCCCACATGTTCGGAACTACACTGTGAGAGTAGAACTTAATCACTTCCAATTCCAACACTCATTTCTTGTCTTAAAAATCAGCTGTGCATCTCTAATCCTTACTTGTCAATCGAGGGTTCATTAAAAGTTACAACAAAGATATTTTGCTTTTGAGTCATGTCCTAATGTCATGGTGACCTCAAACCTCATGCAAGGTCATATAAGCAAAAATCATGATTTCCATGGAATCAGCCCAAATGACCAACAGTTGATGAATGGATAATGAAAATGTGGTACATTTATACAACAGAATACTACTCAGCCATCAAAAAAGATGAATTAAAAATTTGCTGAGAAATGGATGGAATTAGAAAAAATTATTTTGAGCGAAGTATCCCAGACACAGAAAGTTAGAAACAGGAGGGAAGGGGATCAGGGACCTCAAAAGAAAGGAGATAGGGGAACACACTTCAGTAGAGAAAACAGGCCATAGTTATACATTGCATGTAAGTAGCATGACATCTGGTGCAGCTCCCTCTCACATCCCTTCCTGATTACTTGTGATTGAACAGGTTTGGTCTTACCAATCAGGAAGAAATAGATGGCAACCATCCACAGTCACAAAGCCCATTCTAATGAACACTAAGTGTCTGGACATACAAAGGGTGGCCTGTAATCTGGCAGGGACAGCTTTATGTTGATTCTGGCATGGTGCCCACCTCTGCAGATTGAAGTTCTTGTCACAGTTCATCTCAACCTTTTAATATGCTAAATGTTCTCTCTCTCTCTCTCTCTCTCTCTCTCTCTCTCTCTCTCTCTCTCTCTCTCTCTCTCAGTGTGTATGTGTATGTGTGTCTGTGTGCATCTGTGTCTATGGTATATTTTTACCTCTTTTTTTTTTCCTTCTTATTTTTACTTTGCTCAATGGCTGGACTTCTACTGTATTTGAGATTTGAGTCTGCAGTCTGGGGTAAAATTAGTAAATTTGTTAGGTCTCATTAATAATTAAAGGCAGATGTTTTTAATCAACAACAGTTGTTGCTTTATAAAATGCACATTAAAAGATTTTTTTCTGCACTTAACAACCACTAAATATATCACTTTGTAGGAATTCATCAGAATATAGTGTTTACAATTAACAGCTTTTGAGCTAGGAGGCAAAGAGAACACACATTTGTTAAACTACTGTGGATAGCCTCTGTAATCCAACCACACCGACACATGGCAAATGAAGCAGCCTGCTCCCAAATACATTAAGACATTTGATACTTGTGTGCATTTCACGCATCTGTCAGCTCCCTGACCAGCTGTGGCTTACACTTACTGCCAAACAACAGAGAAAAATATTTGCTGTGTCTTAACATGTGCCTTTGGGGAAGATCTACTTGCCATTCATTCATTTTTTAACAATGCAGCAGACATTCATTTAATGTCTGTGACTGTATTTAATGTACATAATACGTTATCGTAAGTACCACTGATAGAAACGAAGAAAGCATTTTGATCAACTTTGTTCAAACACTTAAGAGCTGCATTTTTGTGCCTACATATGTGAATTATATAAGCATGAATTAAAAACACCTCATATGCACATCATTCTCATAGTTATCAATGACTTTCTGGCCTTTTTTTATGACTTACTTGAATAGTTACTCTACACACTGAATCCATGAGAATGGGATTTCTAACCATATACCTGGACACCAGAGGAGGCTTTATAAACCATGCCTTAGTGTCTACCAAATGAGGCTGGAAGCCTCTGAAGCACAGGGGTGAAGCAATTCTCTAACCAGTATTGGGCACCAGTTAACAGAGTGCAGAAGCAAGGCAGGCTGTGGCTTTAGGAGTGAAAGAGAATGGACTCTTTTTAGGAGATTGGCGGCTCCTTGCCATTGGGAACACTAAGGAATGAGAATGAATCATAATGAGCCTCAATCCTGGGGCATGAGGCTGGCAGAAAGAGAGCAGAACAGTAAGTAACAGGCTTTTGCTGTAATGTGGGAAATTTGATCAGTCCTCAAGTATCAGCAGAGGTGCCAAGAAGTACCTGCTCAGTGGATTCTGCCCCCCCTCAAAAAAAATCTCATCATCACATTCCCCATTGTAAAAAAAAATCCTCTAAAGATTAAAAAAAGAAGAAAAAACATGTATTCACCAAAAAATAAATTTATTCAAATGGTATTAACAACTTCTTGTACAACAAACAGAAAATAGAAGACCTTAGTTTCTAAGGCACAATTTCAAGTTCAGAACTCCAGAATATGATAAAGATGGATTGTAAATCATACTACATATGAACCCAGGCACTACACCTGGAGTTTGGATGTTCTCAATATACTCACACTGAGATTTGTTGTGAGGTTCATGATGGCCCTCGTGACCAGAGTGGTGATTTGATGATAATCTCTCTCTCCCTCTCGCTCTCTCTCTCTTCTTTGCATATACTGACATCTGTCATGTTATAATGTAGTAATAGGAAATTCTGACCTTCAGAATTTCTATCCTCCAAAACTGTAAAAACCAAATTTCTTTTCTTCATAAATGATTCAGCCTGTGGCATTGTGTTACAGCAGTGAACAGACTCAAACAACTGTGCATTAGATCACATTGATATTAAGTTCCATAACAGGTAAAACCTCTGCAGGAACAAAAAATTCTCACACAAGTTATGGCTTATAAAGGAGAGCAGAAGCTGACTGGAGTCTGAGGAAATTCCAGCAGTATTGCACAGGTTCTGTTCTTTTTAAAATTTCAATTGAAAGGTAAAATTGTGTGTCTAACATACACAATATGATCTTTTCAAATCTGCATGTATTGAGGAATGACCCAGCACACCTAATTAGCATAGACATGCATTGTGGAATGACAAAACAGCTAGTCAACATCCACATTACCTCTAATTATTACCAATTTTATGATGAATACACTTGTCACTCACTCCCTCAGTATCTCAAAATTATTTTGGATGCAAAGTTTCAGTTAGCTAAGTGTTGAGTTAGCCTGCATGGTTACTGATAAATCACCATCAATAGCTTAAGGGAATAAACGGTTTATTTTCCTATGATAGTCCAGTTACAGTTCATAGTCCAACTTGACAAGAGAGCTCACACCATCACCAGGGCCAAGGATACCACACCATCTCTAGATAACAGCTGAGAGAAGGATGATCCTCACTTGCCAGACCAGCATGTCTGACAAAGTGTACACAAGGATGCTGACTCTCTCAACCAGCTCTCTGTATTTTATTCCAGGGCCTAATCCCACCCACCATGGGCAGGGCCTTCCCCAATCTCCTGCAAGTTTGCTCTGGGCTTAGTTCAACTATTAATTCTCTACAAATGTGCCCAGAGCTCAAACCCTCAAGTTGATACCTATGCCTAACTATAGCAGTAAGATAACAGGTTCTGGTCTGGAAAAGAGTTTGAGTTACAAATATATAGGTAGGTTATAAATATATATGCATCTATCAACATTCAGAAAATGTTAATATTTGCATGTTTCCTTATATGAAATTTAAATTAAAAATTATGAAAAGCAAACTGTAATATCTGATAAGTAATATGCATGGGAAAATATTTAGGGAAGAGTCATTTCTGCATGTACTTTAAAATGTATCAATAATAAGGTTGGAGAGATGGCTCCTGGGTTAAGACTATACATCAGAAGCGAAAGGACTCACGCTCAGATCATGATGCCAAATAAAAACATCAAGTGGAAACTGTGGTAGCTTGCACTTCCAGCTTCAGAAGGCAAGCCTGGGAAGCTCCAAAGTAAAGCAAAAATGAGGTAGAAGAAATCCAGGGTGATTCCTAAAGTCATCCTTGGGGCTTCCACAGGCAGACACAATGCTCTTTAATACACACACACACACACACACACACACACACACACACTCACTCACTCACTCACTCACTCACTCACATGCAAAAATGTGAGAGTTCTCTATCATGTGAAAAATTCTGAGAATTAGAAAACCCAAAGGCTGTTCCTAATTTGACACAAACTTGGAATCCACTCATATTTAGACTGTCAACTTACAAGACCCACCCAGCCTTCTAAGAGAGTGGCCAAATGACGCAGTGTTGATGCGGGTGCTCAATAGACCTCCAAAGCACACTGCTTCAGACCATGAAAGCCTTAACCCTGCACAGTCGTAACATCTGAGCAGCACCAGTGAATGAAAGATCCTTCAGATGTGGGATCCATGTAACAATTTCATCAGTACCTTTCTGAATTACGTGCATCCTGAAAAGACAATATCGTCATCACTAAAGAACATCAACTCTTTTAGTTCTAGGAATTGCCACTGAGTCCTTACACCTCATCAGAGAGGAGGACCCAGAGGAAAGTTTGATATATTCATTAAAGGATGCTTCAGAGATGGGGGAGGGGGCACTGGGGGAAAGGGAGGGAGGGGGAAAGGAAGGGACAAAGCAGGGAGGGAACAGGGAGGTCCAGGAAGGGGTGGAGGGAGGGAGGGGACAGGGGTTCCTATTATATTTGTATGAGCAGAAAAAAAAAAGAACATCAACTCTTTTTGTTGCTGAGGCTGTCAGTTACCAATACTTCCCATGCTGTAAGTGATGAAATGCTGTCCATCTATTTCACAGTTGTATTAATTATTCTTATATAAGTTGCTGGCATTATCAAGTACTTTGACTTACAGAAATGAAAGAATTTCTAAGAGAAAGTCTAGAACTAAATTTATAATAAATAACTGAAATAGACAAATAAAAACATAAAAAGTTTTTTAAAAACCTAAAATCATTTTGTTCATGCATTGGAATTTAACCTCTACATTCTATTTTTGCTTATTTTTCCCTAATGCATTCAAGAAACAAATGAAGTTACCTTGCTATAGACAGTCTCATTGTCAGCAAGGATCTAAACACTTTAGGTGAATATGTAAGTTCCAAAATTTTTCTTTTAATATTGTGTGTGTGTGTTTGTGTGTGTGTGTCAGAAGGCCCTGTGTGTCCTTGTGGAGAACCAAAGGTGACTTCGGGAATCATCCTGGATTGCTTCTATCTCCTTCTTACTTTGCTCTGGGATTTCCCAGACTCTGCCCACAAAGACTGGAAGTGTAGGCCCCACTCAGAACTTTCTGCTTGTGAGACAGAGTCTTAACCCCTGAGCCATCTCTCCAGCCCGAAAGTTCCAAGATTTTTCATATTCTCATCCCTACTGTAGTATACAAGCTATGCTGATTTTACAGGTGATTTCAGTTTACTGAATAGATATGACTATATCTATCTAACTTGTTTCTTTATACAATAATTACCTTTCATTGGATGTCTCTTTTCCTTAGTGTGAGGATATAACTTTACCATTAGAAAGCTCTTATTCAAGATCTGAAAAGCATCCTACAAGAAAAAATATGGAATAGAAATCATATTACATCATGACATATAAAAAAACATTTTACCAAGAACTTGATAAAAATAGCAAAATATACATTTCCAAGCATTGCTTTAACAGTTCATTCCAATTCATTCATTTGCTCTCTTTATGTGCTTTATTAAGTCATTTTTGGATACATACTCTGATTAGCTAGACTTAGTGTGACTCCATTCCTGAATATTCCAGGTCTTCCCTACTGTAGTGAATACACACATTCTTTCTCTGAAAAAAAAAAAAATAGATTTCCTCTTTTGCCCACCTGCTGAAAGTTTGCTTGTCATTGTAAAGATGAGACCTCAAGTATCACTGCTACCTCATCACTCCTAACCACTCAATGTGAAAAATTCCTTATCTGTCTGAATGCCTGCACTGCCATTCATTCTCTCATTCATTCTTTGCTCACCGATTAGGTCAACAGATACTTGTTGCACAGCGACTATATACTATATATCACTCTAGATCCTGATGCTTGAAAAAAATTAATTTTTTTCTCATGGAGTTGGCACTGTACTGGCAAAAAAGTAATTAACAAAATTACATTTAGAAGGCATGTAAGTTATAAAAACACATACAAATATGAACGGGACATGAATGATTAAAATGAAAAAGGCATCATCGTTGTATACTTCCCATACATGTGTTGTCATTCATGAATGAAGTGTGTGTGTGTGAGTGTGTGTGTGTGTGTGTTTAATAGTCCTCCCAATTAGGGATCAATTTCATTTTTGCTTTTACCTGTGGTGCATAGAATTTCAAAACGCTTTGCTGGAGATGAAGTTAAATGAATAATGATAATCATTGTTAGTATATTGGTTCCCTCTAAAGGAAGTATCACACAGAGATAATTCACATGATCATTTACAAATATTGGAAGATGTCAAACAATTTCACAATTATGAAATGAGAGAAAAATAATGAAAAGTTTAAAAATAATTACTATTTAACTGCCTGTATTAAAGAAAAATTTGAAGTCACAAATGGGGAAAAGAAACTGCAGTATAAAATTTTACATGATTTAAATGGAACTAAGTTGCATTGCTGGAACTAAATCAGATTACTTATAAACCATTGTTTCTTGTATCACAACTTTGCAATGCAACTGGAATCTGGAAGTATGTTTTTACATATAAAGCTAATTTTGAAGTTGGATTGATTTGACTTTTCTCCATGGATTCCCTGCCATAAATATTAAAAAAAGAAGCCATCATGATGATGTTAGCACATGCCTATAATCCCACAATCAGGAGCCTGAGGCAGGAGAATCACAGTGGAGGCTAGCCTGATCTACATAGCAAGACCTTGTCTGTAAAACAGGAATGCAAGGTAAGCTCTGCCTCAGGCTAATCATGCCCATGTCTAATAAGAACGAAAAGACATACATCTCTGAAAGCCACAATATTCTGTGTGTAAAATCTAATTTTAAGAGATGGTGATATAACTCAGTGGTACAAGATTTGTCTGGCAAGCAAACAGCCCCGGGTTCAGTGCCCATACAGTGAGAAAAGAAATCAATTTAAAAAATTTTAAGTGCACTAATTCTATCATTTTCTACAATCACATATTCAGTATACATAAATGTATGCAGGCAGCTCAAATGCTTAACTTGAGTTAAGCGAACCATTATAATTTTAAGAGATTATTAATATTTTGAAGATTCACATAAGGTCAAGACTATTCCTTGATGCCCTAGCTTCTCAGAATTATTCCAAAAATATCTAGAGATGAAAGACAGGAAGACCTCGCCTTAAAAAAGTGGCCTCCCTTAAGAGGAACAAAGGAAAGGGTTCAGGGAAAAGCCACTGGGTCCTTGTACGTCATCAGAGAGGAGGGCCCAGAGGAGAGTCTGGCATGCACATTAAAGGATTCTCCGGGGATTGGGGGGGAGGCACTGGGGGATGGGGAAGGAGGGGTGAGGGGAGAGGGAGCAGGGGGGTAGGGGGGAGGAAGAGGGAAGGAGGGAACCGGTGTACCTATTAAGTTTGTATGAGCACAAATAATAATAAAAAATGTTAATAAAAAAAAGAGTAAAAGCCAAAACTTGGAGCAAAGAGCAAGGGAAACATTTATTTAAAAGTAATTAATATAATAGATTTATCCAACTAAAAAAAAAGTGGCCTCCAATAATGTTGTTCTATGTAGAGGCCCTGCATGAGGGTAGAGTGGGAAAAGCTGTGCATTAGAAAGGATGTGCATATCAGAAGGGGCATGTAGGCAGACGGGGATGCATTTTCATTCGGAGACCAAGAGGAAGCATAAACGTTCTGGAATGTTCCTGAAGGAACATTACTCCCCTGTGATGGGACAGAGATTATATGATTCTTGCTGTTGACATATGAGTCCTAATTAGAGGCTCAGTGTCTCAAGGGGATTCATTCTTTAGACACTCCCATTGAGCAGAAAGACAGTTGCTCAAGTGTACTTCTTTAATTGGGCTTGAAGTCAGCTACTAAAATATGAGGACAGAAAGGAGTCGGGTGGGGAGGCTTTGGCTCCAAATTATACATTCTTTGTATGACAGAGAATCCCTATTTGTAGGCCTTCAGGGCAATGCACAAAAGAACACCAGTTACTGAGAATTAACAGAAAATACCATTGCATTACCTGGGAAAACATTTTTTTCTATTAAATTACCTAAGAAATTGCTGGGAGTTTCCTATTTATTTTCTCATTTTGTAGGCCTACATTAGATAGTTACCCTTTAATAGGATGCCTCTTAATTTCAGAAATTTTCAAATCTTCAAAGATAAAGTATATAACTTTATAAAATAAACAAAATAATGCTTTTTGCTTTGCGGCCATCTGGCTAGCATTAAAAGCAAGAGAGATAGCTGACAACCATCTGTTCTTTGCATTTGAATTTATTTTATTCATGGCAACATTAAAAATGACATTTCTGAAGTCATTGCTAGTGTGATTGATTCTGACTAATTTGGCTATTTGAACATGTGATTAATCTACAAACAACTAGCCTTTGTTCAGTTAGCATAAGAGACTTCTAGAAACATGCCTAGATGTATCCCATCTGATCATCCATTTATCATAAAGCAACAACAATCTTTGTGTCAAAAACCAGAATGTGGATCCTTATTGTAGTCACAAGGAACAAAATAGACCAAAGTACAGAAAGAAAACCTGGACATTATTCATGATATTCCTCAAAAGGTTGAGTTATTAAATATAAGCTAAAGATCTATGTTGCTGATAATAGAAACACCAAAAAGATTAGAAGGATTAGTTTCACAAGGCACTGCCTTAGGCAATTGAAAAATGTTCTGACACAGTGCAATTTCCCTTAGTGTGAGTAATAATTTGCTCCTTTGGAATATTTAATATTTGCAAAGTGTTGACAGTGTGTGTAGCGCTCTTCAAAGCTTGCAGAGGGATAGCTTCTGGGTGGTACATAGCTTTCCTTTCCCACCCAAGGCAACTGCCATTCCTGTTGGTGTCTTTCTCTCAAGGGCTCTTTTTCTTTCCTTCCCCAACATTACTCCATACCTATCCCATGATGACACGCTAAGACTGTGAACACATACACAATTTCACACACACATTCTCTAGCATAATTATACACACTTGAGGTCATGCTCTCACACAAGCATTCATACACATAGATACAAAGATACATATACACCTACAAATCCACACTTACTCGAAGTCACGTTTGTTCACAGTCAACCCACATGATATTAATTTTGTTCCTTTGCATATTGAATCCTAAAAGCTGGGCATAATACACAATTCATTGTAAGAGGAGACTTTATGCCATATCCAAAGCATGGATAGTTGGATGACATAGTATTTTTCCTATGTATAATACATTATTGATTTACCTACTTATTTATCAGAATGTATTGACTTTGCAAGTATGAAGGAGCTGCAGTTCTAAAATAGAATGTCAAATGGTGGCTCATGCCTATGATCTCAACATTCAGAAAGCTGAGGCAGGAGGATTACCATAAGTTCCAAGCCAGTCTGGGTTAGAGATTAAGAAGCTGTCTCAAAACAAACAAATCTTAATGTTGAGTTCAATACTTATAAGTATAGACGACTAGAGAGACAACCTAGGGGATGAGAAGACAGTCATTGCTGAAAAGTTACACACACTAAACTCAGATTTTGAACTTTTCCCTAAAAGCTATACAGCCCTGGATGCATGTTGAATAGTTGTTAAGACACATTACATTGAGGTGGTAAAAAGATGAGCGTTATGGTCATGGAGGAAGCTCAGACCAGACAAGACAGTCAGAAAGATGAGCAAGCCAGGAGAAAATGATTGCAGCCTAAATACAAATCACAGGAATAAAATGGGAGTGGAAAAGAATTTAGGGATACTAAGGAGATGAATGTTGGTGCTTTCTTAAATGATCTTAGATCCCATTGAAGTGGCATTCAGCATTAACCATCACCCACACTTTCTCAATTCTCAATTGGAAGCCTCCAATCTTCCTGGTATGTCAAAGACGCATACATTCTAAATAATCACCAACATTACTCTTGCTCTTACCAGTAAATATTATGATAAATGATATGCGGAACTGAACTGAGCAATGGAGATTGTCCACCTGACACCCCTCTGCATATTTCCTATTGACTCAAAATAGTCTTTTTCTTTTTAAATATATAGTCTTTTTTACTAATAGAGCATATTTTGGACCAGATATAATGTTTGACCTCTTTCAAACTTGAAAGTAGAAAATCATACTGGAAAATAATGCACAGAGATTCTGTGAATACATGAGTGACCTCGAGAACACTGTACCAAAAGAGTTTAAAGCTACATGTTCTTCATTTTTACTTCATCATGACCATCTTTTGTCATTGATTTTGGTGCATGTTTGAATTCTCTCTTGATAATGGATTGCATTTGAGCAGCCAAGCTTCTAGTAATGTAGTTTGGGAAGAAGACAGCAGCATTCAGATAAGGACTATAAGGGTAAAACTCAGAATTTAGGCAAAGTTCTCAAGTAGGCTACAATTCTGGAGGACTTAGAACTGCATTCATTGGTTTCTGAATGTTAACTGCCTAGGAGTTAATACTGTACTAAGTTCTATATTTTCATGAAAATTATTTTTCAAAATGAGACAGGCTTATCGTTAAAATAATTGTTCAATTCAATAAAAGTTTAAGAGGTTAAGCACATGCTAGGGACAGCTACCATGCTACTCAGTGATAGGACAATATGGGAAACAATCAGTTTCTACTTTTCAGGACCTGGTAGCCAGGAGAAAATCACAGATAATACTTGATCAGGAAAAGAAAAACCCAGATTCTGCAGTGTGAGTCATGTTGAATCAGTAAGTTGCTGGCATTCAAGTCTCATCTCTATGAACAGAATGAAAACTATTTTAATTGCTTAATTGATAAGGTGGGGCTCATCAACAGTTCCCGGTTCCTGGTAGACATGATCCTCTGCAGACAAAATGAGAAGACGCATATCCCTGTCATCATTCCAGGCAATAGTGAAGCTGGAGAGGTGCCATTATTCCCCATTTTAATTAGTTATTTTAAAATGTCAGGAATGTTATTCTTCTGATGATAATATTCGTCAGTGTTGGTAACATATGACCCAGGTTTTACTCCATTTTGGGTTAACTGGTTATTTGGCACAATTCACTTCCAAACCTGATCACTTTAATATGTATCATCATCATGTATGCATAATTAAAAGCCTCTGCAACTCAAATTTAGCCAAGACAAAACTTTTCTTTATACTTTGGAACAGAGCTTAAATTTTTTTGATATTGCTATTGTTTGCCACACATGTGATTATTCTGCCCCAGCTTCTTGAGTGCTGAGATTTCAGGCATGTGTCCTCATGCTGGGCTACTATGTTTAATGTTTAAATATTTCAAATTTCATCTTAACCTTCTTTAGCATTAAAAGCTTGTTAATAATAGAAGTTTTACAGCATTCATTCTAATAAGGATTTACATTTTAGCTATTCCAAATGCTTAACTGCTGTTCAGAGAAAATAATGGGCTGGGAAGATGACTCAGAGGTTCAAACCTTTGCCTCAAAAGTAAAAAGACCTGAGTTTGGATCCCAGATCACATGAAAATATGCCAGGCAGAAATGGCAGCAGCCATGAAAGGTTAAGCAAAAGCAATAGGGAGGTAAAGTAATGAAGGGTCATTCCCAGTATCCTCCTTGGGCCTCTACAAACACACATACTCAAGCACCCCCTTGCACTCACACACACATGCACACACGCACACACACACAGACACACACACACACATTTTGATACACGTTACGCACAAAAAAGTAACATCTATTATAACCTTAAATGAGCTGCAGAAATGCCCTTCTGATCATCTCAACTCACACTTACTGCATTTTAGTGTACTCTTTTACCCTTCAAATACAGCATGATACCCTTCTTTCAGCCTCTGCACTGAAATGATCTTTTAAAGAACCAAGAATCCCACTACCAAGACGTTTGTAGATACTATTCTTTTGTCCTTGTGCTCAACTTCTTGGCAACATTTAATTTAACTGGCCATATCTCCCTTTTGAAAAGCTCTGATCGTATCTCAGACACCTCTGGTGAAATAGAATATTCAAGGTTATGCTGGCAAATATTTATCAACTGGCTCTCAGCACAAAAGAGCTTGGCGTCAGTGTGGGCCAATTTTGATAGTTTAAATATTTCTGCTATATCTGATCTCTAGTTGCTAGAGTACTATTGCTGACCAAAGGAAAGAAGTCCATGAAGGCTCCAGCACAGCAATCATGCAGGAGTTGACATCTGAATGCTAGAACAGTGACCATACTTCATCTTAGTGAAGTATTTACATGTACTTTATTTTAATTGTTAGAAAATTTTAATAAAATTAAATTACATACTCCAAAGGGAAAATTCAAAACAAGTTATGGCCAGGAGGGTGGGAGGGAGTGGGATGGATTGAAGAAGGGAGGGGAAGGAGGGTGGGTGGGAAGGGGGATGGAGGGAAGCAGGGAAGAGTATTAATATTCTTGTAAAACTAGAAAAATAAAATAAATTTAAAAAAGAACTTAGAGATGTCAGTTCATCTATAAAGTGCCTATTGAGTTTGCATGAAATGCCGTGTCGGATCCATAGTGGTACCCTGCATTCCCAGTACTTGGAAGATTGGTGGAGGAGGATCAGAAGTCCAAGGTCATTCTCAGATACATAGCAAGTTCAAATCCATCTTGGAGTTCATGAGAACTTGTCTGCACCAAAAGTGGGAGAAGTGGACAAGATGACTCAGCAGGCAAAAAGCTCTTTCCCTGAGTTTGAGCCTTAGAATCTACAAGGTAGGAGAGTACTGACTGCACAGATAAGACAGACACACACAATAAAAATAATAAATAATTTTAAATTAAAAAACAACCATTTTGGCTGAGTTTAATAATTTTAATTATAATGTATATTTTACCTTTAAAGATGAAAGGTAGTTTTGATTCTTCTAATAGAAAACTAAACTAAATGAAACTTAGACAATTAAAAAATATGTGATGTTTTTCATTCCATATAAGTATCACTACTGATAATATGGTATTATTTACATACACTTTGAAAAATCTTGATATAATTATGCAATTAGCAATTTCTTTTAAAAACATCAATGTTTTATATAATACACAATAATTAAAATTGTATGTGCTTATTTTATTATTCATTCACATCTCATTGACCCATTTTTTTTTATTTCCACTCATACAAACTTAACAGGTACACTGGTCCCCTCCCTCCCTCCACCCCCCACCCCACCCCCGTGCCCCTCTCCTCTCCCCCATCCCAATGCCTCCCCCTCCCATCCCCGGAGCATCCTTTAATGTGCATCCCAAACTCTCCTCTGGATCCTCCTCTCTGATGAGGTGCAAGGACCCAGTGGTATTTCCCAGAACTCTTTCCTGTGTTCCCCTTAAGCCTAGGAACACTACTGTGGCTGTCAATCCCTTGCCTCCAAAGATCCTAGTGCCTTTAGCCCATGCTAGACTTTGTAGGGTCATTGACCCATTTATAGTATTTGTTTATATACTAATAATATCAGTTGCTTGATATTTTGCAAAATTTGTGTCTTATGTAAAACACAAGGTTGAATGTATTTTAGTATCATAACTATAAAGATGTATTTATGAAGGCAGCACATAGAGCCCACCTTTAATTAATAGTCCATTAGTCTCACATATAACTTTAAAATAGTTAGATAGGTCGATGTGGTTCACTATCTGCTGCCTCAAAGTCCTATGAGATGATCGTGTGATTTGGTCATCACACTAGAGAAAGTAGGTACAGTTCCTCAGTTGGCTTATTTGAAATTAGATACATTTAATTCTAAACATCGCATTGAGAATTAGCAATTCACTGCCTTCTGGAAGTTTTAAATCATAAATAAAAAATAGCTGTTTCAAAAGCTAGAATACCTAACTCAAAATTTCAAATCTAGAATTTGTATTTTCCAAATTCTACTAAGTTCAAAAGGCAGAATTAGAAATTTTCCAGACGAAATTCAAATTCACTTATTCTTCCTTTCTAAGATGTTGATAATTATATATGATGCTGTTAATTTTAGCCCAGTGATTTTTAAGGACCATAATATTTTTGACATGTATTTCAAAGTATGGCAAATCATAAAGCATTGATACTATTTAAGATAAGTTGCTAATTACATGATTAATGATCAAGATTTTCATGTATATTATACCACATTATGTGGGATCATCTTTTAATGCCATGAAGACATGAATAAAGGAAGAATGTATAAGACCAAATGAAGACAGTAACTTAAAACAGAAAAACATATTAGAGAATGGGAATATGGTGGTTTGGGGCAGTTTTTGAATGGAAAGAAAGGAAAAGTAGGCCTTGGGATGTGAATGGCTTTCTGGGCACATCACATCTATTCACTCTTCGTGCTGCCTTTTATTTGCTTTCAAACTTATACTTCAAATGACTTAATATTTGATATTTGTCTGGAACCACCTTCAACTGCAACAATCGCCATATTGTTGTCAACATTTCAGAACTATTTGGTACATAGGAACTAATCCAAATGTTTAAATAAACCATTTTTGGGCTGGAGAGATGGCAGAAGGTTAAGCCTCTGTCTTACAAGCAGAAGGTCCTTAGTTCAAATCCCAGATCCCACATAAAAACACCAGTTGAAAAAGGTGGTGGCCTGTACTTCTAATCTTGGAACACAAAGCCTGGGAAACTCCAAGAGCAAAACAAAGGGGAAATAGAAGCAATCCAGGGTGATTCCTGAAGTCACCCTTGGGCCTACACTCTCTCTCTCTCTCTCTCTCTCTCTCTCTCTCTCTCTCTCATACACACAAATAGAATTAAAAAGTGCCTTTTAAAAATAAATAAGCCACTCTCTTCTTTTTCTAATATTTTGCTTATTTATTTGAGGGTGTGCACATGCTATTTATTGTACATATGGAGGGCAGAAAGCAGCGTTCACAAGTCTGTTCTCTTCTTCCACCATGTGGACTTCCCAGGACTGAACTCAAGTCACCAGCTTTGCAAACAGGTGCCTTTACTGGCTGAGCCATCTCACCAGCCTTGAATCAAGTTGCTTTCATAATTTATTCTCCCATCTGAAATACAAAAGCTATAACGCAATGGAATAAAATGCAAATCCATATTAAGCAAAGTGTAGAAAATGCATATGTCCTGCAAAGGCCTCAGACTTTGTAAATAACACCAAGTTTACTTGAAGCATCATCCAGGACAGAGAGCTGATTTTCACTTGCAATGCTACCTGGACTCTGCTATATGGTTGGTACAGCAGCAGATGGCAAGAAGGTATTTTGGAAACAAAATTCAAGTGATTACAAATCCTCCTTTCATTGTCACTTTAAATAAAGTCGGTACTTTGAATTACTTTAAATTAGGAATTTTCTTTTTTTGTAATTTTGCAGAAGATCTGTTTCAGAAGCAGTATTTTCCTATTCCGTTTCGCAGAGGAAAGTCAGTACATCAAGGAAAAGTTTGTGATCACGTGACCTGTGAAGCAATGGGCCTTAATAGCCTTTGGATCACAAATGAAGCTTCATTTCTGTCAACTGCTATCTTGATTCTCCACTCTTTTGACATTTTTGTGGCATTCTGCATATTTCCCTTGTGGAACCTATTACAACTACCACTTACTTATCCTCCTTCATAGTCAAGTCTATTCCTGTAAATGAAGTTCTGTTGTTGTGGGCACCCTATCTGCTTTAGTCCTCTCCCAGTACCTTACACTATTTCTGCCAAACCTTTTTTGCTCAAAAATAATTTTAGAGTGAATTACATTCTTCTCCCTTATAAATACCATTAGATGTCATTATGCACTCTGAATTTTGTCATCTAGAAAGATTTAGTAATGTGGAGAGTGGGAGATTAGCATGGTGAAGATAGATCTAAGAATTGCCAACATTTACTGTGTCGAGATGACCACATAGAAAGAATAAGTCTTCAAGGAGTTGAATATGGTTTTATTTGGGACAGAGGGAATCAAGGTCACTGAGATGGGTCTGGGTTTAAGAGTCTAACGTTTGATACCTGGTATCATGGCTTTGGTAGTTCTATTCTTTGAAGATATGACAAGAGACTCAGAAGGGAATAGTTTTGATCAGGCCATTTTTAAAAGTAAAGAACCAGTTCCTCCATCACTATGACCCTGAGGACCTGTGTTTCAGGTAAGTCTTCATGAGTGTGTTACCTAAGTGTCTTCTCTTCATCCATGCTGAGACTTCAGGCAGCATAAAATACTTTCTTAGTGTTAGAAAAGTTTGGGTCTTTCATTCTTTTTTGATCCTGTTGAGCTGTATGCTCAGAGGTAATCTATAATGGACTTTAATTCAACATGAACACAAAAATGTCTGCAATCCATCTACTTTTTGAACTGAGTATTCTATTAGTTCTATATCCTACTCAACTTAATGATTCTGTGGCCTAGGGCAGCATCTGGCACATAGCATATGTTCGAGTAACATGAAAAAAACTATGCAAAATACAACTCCACGTGGAGATCACACCATCCTCCCCTCAACAAACATGCCTTCATACCTATTTGAGATCCATTATATGGAAAACTCCAAATACACATTCTGCTTAGGACCAAAGAGATTACATCATGCAAGAAGTATTTTACAGAAAGTTATTAAGACTCAGAAAAGTCCCTGTGCACACAGTCCCCAATTGGAAAATCAATTTCAGCCACAGGGATCAAACAGGACACCAAAACATTTATCATATTTTCTGAGAAATCAGAGATCTCTGGTGATATTTTGGATGGTGATGTAGGTGAGACCAACACAGGATAATTCCACATCACTCATGTGACATGACAGCAGCAAGTCAACTGAGCAAAGCTGTCCCGGATGCAGTAGAATTGATGTGGGTACACATCAAAAAAGCAGTCAAGAAGTTACTGCCTTCCTTAGAGATGCAAGGCCCCTAAGTCCTTACAAACATGCACCTGTAGAATAGCTGATGAAAATACAGAACCCTCTGAAGACTGTTACAAGTTTTCCCCAATCGATTAGACAGCCTGCTGTCATAGTTAAGCACAGGTGTCAACTTGACTGTTGAGGGTTTGGGCTCTGGGCACAGTTGTAGAGAGTTGATGGTTGAGTTAAGCCCAGAGCAAACCTGAAGGAGATGGTCTAGCTGCTGGAGAAGACCCAGCCCATGGTGGTGGGATTAGGCCGTGGATAAATTACAGAGGCCTGGATAAATTGAGAAAGTCAGCATCCTTCGGTATACTTAGCCAGACATGCTGGTCTGGCAAATAAGGATTGTCCATCTCTCGGCTGTTATATGGTGATAGTGTGGCCAGTTTCCTCGGTCCTGGTGTTGGTGCCTGCTCTCCTGTCAAGCTGAACTAAAGAACTGTAACCAGTAATCGTAAGGAAATAAACCCCTTGTTCCCTTAAGCTGCTTGATGTTCATTTATCAGCAACCATGCAGGCAAACTACAACACCTGCACTTCATAGTATTATGGGAGAAGTTGCCACCTTTGTCCTTCAACATGAATGCTTATGAATATTTTTGAAACACCTGGCAAAAGATTTCAAAATATGAAGAAGATGGCTCTTTATTGGATTGCCCTTGGAAACAGACCAAAAACAAACATATAGTCAAAATTTATTGTAACTAAGGTGGAGCTCAAGTTAGCAAAGCCTGGCATGATATTAGGAGAAGTGCCCCGGGGACTTCTGGGCTTTCTATACCCCATTACTCAGTCAATTATAAGTAGAATGATTTATTAGATTAATACATGTCAGAATAATAATCCAAGCATGTTCTGTTTCTTCCTTTAGGAGCAAATTTAGAAGCAAGATATGCCCTGGAAATGATTCTAGAGTCAATATTTATTGATAACTAAATCTTACTTTATGGAGAACCTGGAAGGTACTGCTTGAAGACCCCACCAAAGACCCCCACTACTTGCTACATCATGATGCACATGTTGGGTGCATGTAACCAGACATTATACACATCATGCAGGTATCTCAGCATTATCATGGAATCATGATGGGAAGAATACTTAGAGTTAAGTTTCCTGTAAATTATCCTTTCAACTATAAACAAAATCTTTTGTGAGAACTACTAATGGAAAAAAAGAGAAAACTGATGAAAATGATGAATGATGCTTTATTGAGATAAATCTAATCAAAGTATCAGAATAATTGTTCAGATCAAAAAAAATTGTGATGTACTATGGACCAAGATCTCTAAAAATCATTGTTTGCTTCATAGTGAATATTTTCAGTTTGGTTGCTTTTTTTTTTTTTTCCTGTTCTCTTGGCACTTATCAGTCAGGATTTTTCTTCACAATCACAATCTACAAAGCTAGTTAAATGGTAATACATCAGAGAAGTAAATGGTAATCACATAAACCATTTTTTTTTTCTCAACTCAACTGCAATTGTTTAAATAAAGCTCTAAAAATCTCTTCAAGTTTAAAACCCCAGAGCTGGGCATGGTGGCTCATGCCTGTAATCCCAAACATTCGGAGGCTAAGGAAGACAGTTGCTATAAGTTCCAGGCTAACTGGGATGCAGAATGATACCTATCTCAAAATAAGTAAATAAGCAAATAAACAAAATAAACAAAGAAAAAGAGACCTATTCATTATTAGGATATATATGTATATATACATTATGTCTTTAAAAATTTTGATACATTTTAACTTCACAGGTGCCATATAGAATTCATTAAGAGAATCTAGACACTGGCAAAATGGCTGTCATCTCAAACACAGTGGCTAGTGGCTAGAACATGACATTATACAGCAGGCACTCTGGGAGACAGTGTTGTCTGGCTGCGCTAAGCCTTCTTTTGGAATGGCATGTCATTAAGAACAAGTTGAGCAGGTTGGTCCACTCCCCATCAATACATGTTATCAACAAGGACCTATTAAACTTTAACTCCACATTCTAAGACTGCCTCAATCCTGTTTGAGCCCATTGAGGACATGCAGAATACAGAAAGTGCATTTTTAGAATAGTTACTGCCAGATATTTGAGAAATAATGTTTCTATTACTGCAAAATTGAACATGATACATTTGATGCATTCATTATATTTGTTTTAGACAGTTTTACATGTATTTTCAATGTGAGGCAAAATCTTTACACAATAAAAATATTGCTTTTTGAATAGATATTGCTACTCTAAATATACTAGCTTTAAAGAACTGATTTGAGTATATTGGGTTTGGTTGAGAAAACATCTTTAAATTGTATAATTGTTAAATTTTCCTAACAACTGCAGGGAGTTAACTCACAAATATCATCAATTCATTAACCCCCAAATATGTAAGATCTTAGAAAAATGCAAATCTTTACCCAAATTTGAGTTGTGGCTTTTAAAATAAACAGTCATTGGTAAATCTGTTTCCTTTCTTTCCAAGACAGGAAATAAAATTGTCAGTGGAAATTATTTACCCTGATTTCTGAAATGCTAAATAAACTAAATAACTAAACAAATTCAGACTTTGGCTGGCTCTTTGGTGAACAGTCAGTGACTGCACTGCAAATTTATTCATTGTATCTGAGCTCAAAGGCTGCATGGAATAGACATGGCCGGGAGTCTGAGGCCACAGTCTTTATGTTTATGTCAATAAGCTAAAGAATCCAAGCAAACCATGATTTTCCACAGAAAGAGTTTAAGTAGAATTGTGTTATGTAAGTCAGGAAGGAGCTGATGAAGATATCCCCAGTGGATCACCGCATTCTGAAGAACATGGGGAAAGAAACATGCAAAAAACAAACAGAATAAGATTGCAGGCAGAAGAAAATCCAGACTCCAAGGACTGAGCCCAGACAGAAGCCCCTCGTTAGTGATGGGGATAAATGAATCATGATGGGAAATAAGGGAGACACAGGAGGCAAAGTGAGCAGGGTGCTTCTCTGTCTCCTCTTGAGGAGGCAGCAAAATCATGGGAAGAGGAATCCTTAAGGCACAAGTCTGCAAGAACGTGAAGAAAAGATAAGGCAGCTATTACATCTTGGAAGCTGGGAATCAGGTGAGAGAGCAGGGACAAGTTAGCAGACAGAGAGGAGCCAGCACCTGCAGAGTAACAGGGCCACGACCTCTGCAGAGCATCGGAAACTCAAAAAAGGCACAGAATTGGAAGAGTAGGCCCAGAGCAGAGTCGTGTCTCCCAAACCCTGTCCCTTTCCCTACTCAGCCAGACAGCTGTCCCTCTCCCATGCTGGCAAAAGACTCATGTTCTCTCTTCCAAAAGTTTAAGTTGGGCATCTGCCGTCCGGCACGACACCAGGCTGGCTGGCAACAGAGACAGCTTGCTGAAAACTGGAGAGGCTGTGAGAAGCTTCTACAGACAACATGGAAATCTCAATACTCTTTCCAGCCAACTCTGAGAAAACACTAGAGAGATTACACTGCGTTCCCTTCTCTGCAGAACAGAGTCTCTCTTTCTCTGGACACAACAACCAGGCCACAGGAAAAGCACACAGTGCTGAATCATCCAGGCCGGACACCCTGTGGCGATGCCTCCCTTCCACCCAGAAGCCATTTCAACTCACATACAAATTCACCCATACGCAGTTTCTAGTCAATTTCTAACATGAAAGAAAAAAATTGGCCACAATAATCTGAGAAAGAACAAAGAGAGGTCTGGGAGCAGGAGAAAATGTCTCAATATCTTAACCAATATTTTAAGATGTAAAGGAAAATAGTCATTAAACTGCAAAGAGAATGTCATTTTTTTGTTTTGGGTTTGGGCACAAACAAGATATTAGCAGAGAAATCATCAGTGGCACTCAATAAATTAAAAAAATCAATGACAAATCTTGATACTACCTTGAATATAAATGTTATTTCGTTAATCAATTCTTCATTCATGTAACAAGCTAGTTATGCTCATTGCTCTGTATGAAACATCACAAGATCATACTGGAAATATCATACTGTTATCAATACAGGGTTGATCAGAGTAGACACATTAAACAGTAAACCATGTGTATTCTTCATTCCCTATCTTTAAACACACACCCCCAACTCAGATAAAGGGATCAGTAGTTTAAAAAAAAAATACCATTATACAAAGCACTTTAACTTACAAAGCTAAAATCCAAAGAGTAAACAGAATATATTATGGCAGAAATTCCTTTTAGACAAACAAGTCAGGTGCACAATAAATTAGCAATCAAAAAAGTTAGTATTCAAATGTGTGGCTCCCCAAAAAACAGCTTCAGGAAAATGAGACAGAAAATACCACAAATTCCATTTCCCACAGGACTGGAGTAGTAACTCATTTTAGCTACACAAAAAGCAATTAGAGACCCCTATAACACAATTAAAACATACAGGTAAATGTTTACAAAGCACCTATGATATGTAAATCATATACAAATGGACGCACATTTAAAATATATTTTTAAATGATAAATATATTTAATAGCTAGGCCTCTAACATAAAAATCATTTGGTAAAAAAATCAATAAGGCATGGACTTTGAATATGAGAAAGATCAATGCTGGATTCCACAATAACACTTGCTAATGTATAATCCTACAGAGTTGGATGAAGAAATATCTATGTTGGGTTAGTCCTGAAGACAATAAAGGTGGCAGGGCAGGCACATCTGTGGGTAGCTCCAGCACTGGAAGGAACAGGAAAGTAGATCCTAGGCAGTGATTGACAGCAACAGAGAACAGTCCACAAGCTGTGAGACAAGGGGATGGGGTCTCCACATATTCTTAAGTCTTCCACCACTTACTTCATTTTGTTAAGAAGTTTCTGAAGGTTCCTGCCAGCTGCCTTGTGGGTATCTTTGATGGGGGAACCCCTGAGATGGTGGTTAGGATTCCCATAAACCCCATTCATTTTAGCATGTGTGATGTCATAGTTGGACCCAGGTGTCAACTGGACAGCTGTGGGTTTGAGTTCTGGACACATTTGTGGAGAATTAGTAGTTGAGTTAAGCCCAGAGTGAACCTGAAGGAGATTGTCTAGCTGATGGGGGAAAGCCCAACCTATGTTGGGTGGGAATAGGCCCTGGAATAAATCATGGAGAGCTGGTTGAGAGAGTCGGCATCCTTTTGTACACTTGGCCAGATACAGTGGTCTGACAAGTAAGGATCGTCTCTCTCTCTCAGCTGTTGTGTAGTGATGGTGTGGCCAGTTCCCTCGGCCCTGGTGTTGGTGCATGCTTTCCCATCAAGCTGAACTGAGAACTGTAACCAGATAATCGTAAGAGACAATAAACCTCTTGTTCCATTATGCCATTTGATATCATTTATCAGCAAAAATGCAGGCTGACTGCAAAAGATGGGGGTTGGTCAGACCAGGGGTAGGAGCTGGTGCATGGTGTTCCTGCCTCATGGGGAAAAGTGTGGCTCTCTGCCCAGGGAACGCATCACCTGAGAAGCACGCCATCCTGAGAAGAAGGAAACTATTTATAAAACATATGTCTTGATAAGTAAAACAAGTCAAAGAACTTGACAATACATTAACAAGAATGGAAAGGCTGAGAAGACTGTGAAATGAAGTAAAGAACTTTCTCAGAAAGTAGAAGAGAAGAAGCAAAATTGCCTAAGGTAACAGGAATCCAGGACCACGTAAAGGAAGAAGCGGGAGAAATGGAATCCCTAGACCTGGAACTGAGTTTCCAGGTGGACAAAAATAGGCGTTCATGAAAACATAGCAGCAGAAAAATTCCAGAACTTGGTGCCAAAGGATAATTACAGAAATTATTCACAAGGGGAGAAAAGAGACCAAAATAAAGACAGAAAGTCCAAAGCACCATTATGCTTCTGAGTAACTAGAGGACAGGGAAAGATGCTTTCAAAGCAAAGAGAATTTGGACTTAACATCAAAAGTATCACTCCAGTGGGAAGGATGATAAAGGCTGTCACAGATCAACACAGTCAAAAAAATATGTATTTGTTATCTGAAATGAAAAATCTAAAATATCAAAAACGTGATATTTAGACATATGGAGGCATGGAGGAAAGAAACAGCTAAATGGGTTGAGAACTGTTCTATAGATAGTAAAAATAGAAAACAGGGTAGGAGACTCCTGTTTTAGTGTTTTGCCTTATACACCCAATTAAAGTGTGTTATAGTGAGTATGTGAAGGTCAGGGGAACAAATTTTTATTCATGTTTTCAGCTCCTAATATCCACCCCCCAAGTCTCATCAGCCCAACCCTCATGTTCTTCTTTTCTAGCCAGTCTCCTTCTCACTCCCATGCAACCCTGCATGTATGATCCATAGGCTGGCAAATGCCAAGGCATGGCTAGGGCACAAACAACCCACCAGTGCACAAACCATCAAGTAAAGAAGCATTTCCTTCGCTGTCCAACACCTCAACAAACAGGTAGTGCTGTGTCTCCTGAGAGCCTCATCCATGGTGAAATGTTGATGGACCAGTGGAGATCCAGCGGAAGTAGACTTTTCTGCTGTAAGCAGAGAAGTGCAACAGCCCCGACATGACAGGTGATACCGTCTGCCAGTTCCTCTCCCCACCCTTGGGTTCCTCCATTCTTACCACCCCTCTTCTTCAAGGTTCAGAGGATAACTTTAAAAAGTCATTTCTCTCCTTCTACCTCGTGGGCTCCAGGGACTGAACTCAGGTTGCCAGGTCTGCATGCAGGCACCTTTGCCCACTGACATGTAAAATTATTTGTACAGACTTGGGAAGATGGCTCAGTGGGTAAAAACACCATGTGCTACACAGACCTGGGGACCTGACTTTGATCTCTGAAATGCATTTAGAAACACTAGACCAGGAGGTAGTCTGGCATGTGATGAGAGGCAGGGACGAGCTGTAGGAAAGTGCACGCCAGCTAGCCTGGAGTTCACAGTAGGAACAAGGGAGACCATGGCTCACAAAGTAAAAAGTGAAAACTCCTGAAACTTCTCCTCTGACCTACACACATACACATGTATGTACACATGCACACTCGTGCATACATACATGCAGCAAGTTACACACATGATAAATAAGTGAATAGCTGTCTTTATAATGATTAAAATAAAAAGTTGCGTTACACTAAAATAAAAACTAGAAAGTGAAGAGTACTATCCCACTTGAATACAAAAGAATGGAAGTACACGTGCCTGTTGCGCATGCATGAAATACTACCAGAGGAGAGGAAGGCAATATTATTTGACTTTAAAAAGAAACTGTGGGTTGCAACACACCTCTTTAATATTTTTATTCTTTTAGTGTGTCATATATGAATACAGTGAACTTGTGATATTTTCACATCTTAATCCCCAATCCCATGCCCTTCCTTTTCCCTTTTGTCTTCCCTACCAGTCTCCCTCCTGTTTTCACGTCTTTTTGTATGTGTGGCTCACTGAGTTTCAACCATTTTGCCTTTGATGGTATGTGTCTGAGTACTTGCCATGAGTTATATTTTAGTTGAGGGTAGCATCCCCTCCTTCCATGACCATTAACCCTCATCAGTCTCTCAAGGAGATGTGGACATCTTGAGATAGTTCCCCTTTCATGATGAAATGCTGATAAGGCAGTCCCCATGCAGGTCTTGTAGAAATATACATCACTGTAGTGAATTCATGGATACAACAGCCCTGTCATATCCAGAAGATAATGTCTGGCCACACTCCTGCCCCCTCCCACTCCCCCCACCCCCCAGCTTTCAGGGTCTTACAATACTCTCTCTTCCAAGATGTTCCCTGAGCCTTGGAGTGGGGGTGGGGGTGGCTTTGATGTCCTGTTGAGAGCAAAACAGTCTTTGCAAAACACTTTTAATTGTATATTTGTTACATTATCTTAATTTTCAACTAAGTCATTTCTATTTTAATTTCCAGCCAAGTTATTTCTATTTTAATTTTCAACCAAGTCATTCCTATTTTAATTTCCTCAGAAGATCAGCTTCATTGGTTAGTTTCAAAGGCTGGAAACAGCACTGCCTGCCTGTGTTAAAGAATGAAGCAGTTACAGAGAAGCAAAGGAGTGATGAGGGTTTATCTGGGTTCCAGGAAGGAGTCACTTAAAAAGAAATGAATGAATTTGAAAGCAGAGTAGGAAAGGAACCAGGAATGCTGTTGCAGATGGTCTCTTGACAGTCTTAATGACAATGTGCATTAGTGTTTCACTTAAAAATATTTCCAGGACATGTTGATTGGAGACATGGCTCAGGAGAAGTGTTGGTCATGCAAACCTGAGGATCAGAACTATGATTACCAGAAAGAACTCATGAAAAATCTGAGCAGGTGCAGTAGCTGCCTGTAATACCAGTGCACAAGTCGCAGAGACAGGGAAACCCCGGAGAAAGTAAGACTAGCTAAAATGTTGGTCTCTCTGGGTTCACTGAGAGACCCTGCCTCAATATATAAGGTGGAGAACACTAGATATCAATCTTGGACTTGGACCTCACAATGCATGCAGACATATGCACACACACAACACACACACACACACACACACACACACACCGTTCTACACCCATATATATAATATATATATATAAGTATATATATATATATAGGAAAGAAGAGAGAGAGGAAAGAAAAAAGAGAAAGAAAGAAAGAAAGAAAGAAAGAAAGAAAGAAAGAAAGAAAGAAAGAAAGAAAGAAAGAAAGGAAGGAAGGAAGGAAGGAAGGAAAGGAAAGAAAGAAAGAAAGAAAGAAAGAAAGAAAGAAAGATTTTTTTTAATTCCAAGAGATAACAAACCTTGGAGAATTAAAGAAAAAGACATGATGAACAACTGGATACAGACAGTGCTGAGAAACAGGAATTGAAAGTATTTCCATTTAAGCATTCTTGAATGGTGAAAATCACCTGCAGAGTTTCTGAGCTAAGCCACTATAGAAAGGCAAAGAATAGGAAGCTGTGAACACTTTACCTGTTTGGACTCACCTTCCATCCCTGTGAGTGAGGTACCACCACCGTCCTCTTTCACAGATAAGGAAAGGAGGTTATTTGACCAAAGCTGTGCAAGGCTTTTAACTAGGAGGCGGATAAGTACTTATAAGAATCTATCTGTTTTGCATGAGCCTGATTTTTTTCCCACAGTTTTTCTTTAAATTTGGTTAAACTTTATTTTGTGAGCATGTGTGTGTGTGTGTGTGTGTGTGTGTGTGTGTGTGTGTGTGTGTGTCACTCAGAAGGCACTGTGTATCCCTGTGGAGGCCTAAGGGTGACTTTTGGAATCATCCTGTTGCTCCTATCTCTTTGCTTCCTGCTGGGATTTCCCAGGCTCTGCCCACCAGGGCCTGAAGTGGAGACCGCTGCTGTTTCTGCCTGGCGTTTTCACATGGGATATGAGATCCAAACTCAGGTCCTTCTGCTTATGAGGCACAGTGTTAACCCCTGAGCCATCTCTCCAGTTCATGAGCCTAATTTAATCTATGGTTACTGTGTTTTCTTCAACATACATGCAACATACATACACACACACACACACACACACACACACACACACACACACACACACAGAGGCACTCCTAATAAGCCAAACTATTCAAGAATTATTTTCACTCAGAAGACATTTCAAGGATTAAAAATACTGAACTTCTAGTTTGAATAATGATGAATAACTGTATATATTTATCTCAAAGTCGTGTGAAAGTTCCAGGATTTGCCTTTCCAGGTAAATTGGATTCCTACTGTAAAGCTCTTCCTAGTTCTACTCTTCCCGAAACATTATTTCCTTGAGCCCAGTTCACATTCATCCTGTCCTGCGCTAGATCACTAACACATTTGCAGGACACAGTTTCTCAGGGTTTGTTTGTTTGGGTTTGATTTGCCTTTTTTTCCCCTGAACTAGCTGTGAGCACCCTGAACTAGGTGCTCACATCAAGGTCTAGATCACCTAATCCCCTTGATTTGTTTAGAGTTTCAACCTGGCACTGTATCTTTATTTCAAGAGTTGTTGATTCTTTAATATTGTGTGTCTTTCTATAGGATGAAAAAAACAGATGAAAGTCTTAAAAGTCCAGAAAGGAGAAATGGTTTTGTTAAGGACGCTTCAATGTCATAGTCTCCTTGAGCAAATTGCTGTACTTGATATGATGGCTTATCATTGTCAGGGGGATTGGATCTAGAGTCGCCCAAAGAGACTGGTGGAGAATATCTCTGAGTGTGTCTCTGGTAGCCACTCATACACGTGAATCTACTAAGGTGACATTCGTACTCCAGGTGCTGGGTCCCCGAAGCAATGTGCTTGATGGGCAGGCACAGCTATAGTCTGCTGTCACTGACAATGCACAGAAGAACATTCCCATCACAGACATTGTATTAAATGATGCTGATTAGAGTAGCATGTACATAGTGAACAGGGGACTGTGAACTTGTACAACCTCATGAAGTCTTCTGTCTCTTGACAACAGAGCTAAAGTCATCTCAAAACCCTAGAGTTAGAATTAGACTTTGCATGACCTACACAATAGCTGACGTGTCAATGACCCCTCAAAGTCTAGCATGGATCACAGGGGAGAAGGCTCCAGACAGTAGGATCCTCAAAAGCAAGGGATTAACAATCATAAAGAGTTCCCATACTAATGGGAAGCCCAAGAAGGAGCTCCAGGCTACGCCACTGAGTACTTATCCCTCACTAAGGTGGAGGACTCAGAGGGAGGTTTGGCATTCACACAAAAGGATGCTCCAGGGGATGGGAGAGAGGAAGGGGGAGGTGCTGGGAGAGCAGGAGGCAGGGAGGGACATGAAAGAAGGGGGGAAAGGGGAAGAGTACAAGGGGTAGATGACTGGGGAGGGGAGGAGGAAGGGAGAGGATGGGGGTACCTATTGAGCTTGTATGATTGGGAAAAAAAATAAAATGCGGGGAAAAAAAAAACCTGGAGTCGCTGTAATTAAAAAGCAACTGACACCTATATCAGAAGCTCTTGGACATTTCCTAAAAAAGAGAACATCCTTTATTGATGAATCTTATTCCTCATAGTTCCCAAGATATGTGGGTCCCCGAACTAATGTGCTTGATGGGCAACACAGCTATAGTCTGCTATCACTGGCAATGCACAGAAGAGCATTCTCTTCACAGACATTGTATTAAATGATGCTGATCTAGAGTGGCATGTACATAATGCCACTCTAGATAAATTATTTTAAAGTATTTCTGTTTTCTGAATTTACTAGATATATTCACTTGATGATGTATTTTATGCAGAAATAGCAAATTGAAAGCTTACTCATTTTCCCATGAAACTTCATTGAAGGCAAAAATAAAAAGATAAAAAATGTGAAAGATAAAACCAGAAGTTATAGGAAACATATCCAGATTAGATGGCATTCTAAAACATTCACCCAAAAATATTCTAAATAATTCTAAAATATTATTGTTATATGTTATTATACCCATAGAATGGGAACTCACAGAGGAAACCTTTGGGTCTAAAGCTGCATGAGTGAAGGGAAATGCACATATCAGTGGGGTTGCCTGAAGAGAGGCACCTTGTTACACTACAGAGGCTTGAACCTCCACAGGAGTAGACAAGCCAGAGTGACCCCTGATGTCCAGTGAGGCATGCGGGCAGAAGGTGAGAGGAAGTGGAAGGAAGAGTGAAGGGAAGGGATGGGAGGGGGGAAAGAGGAAGGGATGCTGGGATGAATACTTAATATACTTGTAAAAGTAGAAAAATTAATAAAAGTAAAATATTCACAATATATGTAGTGATTACATTTTTCTGTTTTTTTGTCGAAAATCCAGATTTCTTTGCAAACTTACTATAAATGTTTTCTACTAAGTAAAAGATTTTAATGCAACCATAGAGTGTATTAGATTATATACTGGGCTATACATACGTATGTTTTCCTGAATGAATGAAACTAAATTTCTAACTATTAAGGTTTTGAACTTTCATTTCAAGATTTATAAATCTTATATTTTGTGTGATTATTTAAATGTCAAGTTTTTTTAATTGAAATGTTATTATCTCTGCCCCAAAATGTCAAATGATTCAACTCAATGAGCTCATATTAATGCAATCCTTATTAGGATAACACTTAAAGAGTTAAAATTAAAGTAAAATCTTTTCCCTTTTTCCAATTAAAATTGCTGTAAGTTCTAGATACAAAATGCTCCTACCTTTGACCATAGTCCCTCTCTTTGTGAAACTACTGTGGATCAACTTCTAACTGGTATAATTGACTGATACTTACAGTGACTTTATTACCATTTGAACATTAGAAATATGAGAAGCTAATCTCAGACATAATGGACAATAGTAGTTAGTAGATAAAAGTTAATCTCAGACAAATAGAAAAGCTTCTATTTGTTCATTTCAGCATTCTTTATTTCCATATCTTATGTATCAAGTATTTGCTCAGCTCTGGTGCTACAATAAACTGAACAGGGTCTTACAAATTCAAAGCATACTCAGAATTAGTTTAATCACATTTATATCATCTTTTGGATAATAAAGACTTAAATGGATCTTTACTAACCATGCACTTCAGGCACAAGACATGGAGAAATGAAGTTGGAAATTATCAGCAAACTTCCTTCCTGATGGCTAGCTTTCACAGTTCTAGAAGCTACTATGCAAGTTGCTGGGAGACCAAAAACTTTTAACAGTCTTACCCAGCTATGAATCCTGTGAGTTTTAACAAGAACCAGGATAGCAAGATGTTGCTCATCATTGCAACAGTGACATGGTATTGTGGGGTAACCAACCCCTTTCCAGATGGATTCAAGATCTGCTTCACAAGATAGAGCCTATACCTGTTATTGCCAACCATGCTCAGAACCTGTGCACAAAGGTTCATTCGGGAGAGAGAACTTACAGTTTCACTACAGACACAGCACCAAATTGTCTTCTAAATGTTTGTCTTTAAACCCAATGATTTGTGCAATCATTGGGTTTAAAGACAAGCATTTAGAAGTTAAAAGATAAAAGTTAACAGAGAATAGATGACTCTGGACCACTTGTTTCCAAGCAGGATGACATGTAATCCTCTCCCAAGGATGAAGGAACATCATAAAACAAGAACAGGAATGAATATAAAGCCTACCCTTGTCTTCAAGCAGAGGACGCTCTTGTCATCAGGACTGGAGGTGAATGCAGAGGCCCATGGTTACACAGCAAGACATACATAAGTAAAGATTGAGGCTTCAGTCTTCAGGCATGTATGCTACTCCTAAACACTCAGGGACATCTGCAGAGATTGGGTGGGTAAGAATGTAGGAGCCAAAAGACAGGGAGAAGGGCCATCCCTCTAAAGCAGCACAGCCAGCAACCATGAACTCACAACAAAGGTGGTTACTGACGCCAAGCCTGCAGGGGACCTACATAGCTGGCCAGTGGTCAGTTATGAACTGAGGAGAAAACTGTGGGGCCCTACAAGGTACTAATAACAATGAGTAGCCCATGGGTTCCAAGTAGGGGAACAAAAGTGTCCAGTTCCACGCCCACAAAGGATCTCGCAGGCTCCAAAAGAAGATTCCAATCCCAGAATCATAAACTCAGCACACAAATAAAACAAAACGAAAGCATGTGAATATGGAAGGAAAACTTGATGGAAGGAGGATGACAGTGGAGGCAGATGGACTGGAATAAGTGGACGGATTTGTAAACGTGCATGAAATTGTAGAAACAGCAAACTTGTCAATTTTTTACAAAGTAAAAATATGAAAAGGAGCAGAATCAGAAGTAGAGTTGCAGTATTACCTCATAATTAATTTCTAAATAAATATTTCAAAATGTTTAAGAAAGGAACTTAGTAAAATAGATATCATTTTACTAAATAGAGAAAAGAAGAAAAATATCACAGCCTGCTGAACTGAGACTGGGGCTCAAGAGAGCAGAATGAGAAACGAAAATGGCAAGGAGATGAGATGATTTATTTTTAGAGGTTATATTTATATCATGAGGAATAAATGTGCTAGAGTAAAATTAACAGTCAGTAATTCTCAATAATGCAGACCAAAGCACTAAACATCCATTCCCTCCTTTTCTACAAAGTTAGTTCACAAAAATTTATCATTTTGAGAGATTCCATCAGTGCTAGCTGAGGAAAAGAAAATAATTTTTTTAATTTTTTTCAGTTAAATGATTCATTTACTCAAAAATATTTAGGCTATCTTACTTATGTTAAGCATAATAGAAAATAAGACCTATGGTGATAACAAAGGGCAAATGAAATATTGTTCCCCCTGGAGAATGTGTCATTTCATTGGAGAAACAAAACTGACCGAAATAATTATACAAACAGGTGTTATATTAGAAAGATAGAGAATTCTTTCAAAGCAAATAGGATATGTCTATATCAGGAAAGA
Source organism: Typhlomys cinereus (assembly GCA_023101885.1). NCBI lineage: Eukaryota > Metazoa > Chordata > Mammalia > Rodentia > Platacanthomyidae > Typhlomys > Typhlomys cinereus. Next base: position 4,804,361 of record JALPQD010000033.1, on the reverse strand, counting down.
TCTACAATATCTGCAAGAAAAGTAGAAAGTTTTATCTTGATAAAGAACAATTTTCTACATAGAAAGTGAGCATAAGATATCATAAGGATAAAGAAAATGTCTTTTAGCTTTAACTATTCCTGGCAAACATTGTTCAGCTTTAGTTTTATAAATTCATGTAAATATTTTGAAGTTTTAGAAAATTTTATTTTACAAAAATGTTTGCTAACTTTAAGTAGCATTTTGAATATTTTATATGGGTATATATCATATTTCAGAAAAACATTGTTTATAAAATAAGCTCATTCCTGAAAACAAGATCAGTGGACAAACTCTATTATGTTCTGGATATTTTCCTCTGCACAGTGAGCCCAACTGGCATTGCTTATGCATAAGAATGAGGAAATTTTAAAAGTAAACAAATATTTTACATCATGAGAATCTGAAAACTAAAATTAATATAAAATTCCTTTTCCAGCGCGTCTCTAAACTGAGTCCTTGGAAAAGTCGCAAAAGACTCAATAATAAAGATTTAGATGGAATTTACTTTTCTCCTATTTAACTTTTACAGTGTCCCATTGTTTACTCTTATAAATTTTTACTAAGATGACCAGTGGGGTGTCCCAAAGTGGGGCAGCTTGGTATATCACAGAGACCTGAACCCCCCCCCACAAGAGTAGACAAGCCAGAGGGAACCCCAGGGTCCATAGAAGCAGCCAGGTAGGAGGGTGAGAGGGAGTGAAATCGATTGATGAGAGGGAGGGAGAGGAATGGCAGGGAGTGGGGATAGAGGGAAACAGGGATTAATACTCAATAGGCTTGTAAAACTAAAAGTACAAATAAATAAATAATATTAAAAAACTAAATGATAAAACTGAAATTGATCAACTTCGAAAAAGGTTGGATATGTAGCTTCAAATATTCAGCTGAGAAATTTTTAAATATAATTTTTCATTTCATTAAAAATGTGTATATATCTTATACTTCACACAAAAATAAATGTTTGATTTGTACATGTTCAAAAAAATTTGTTTCCCCAATGTTTCCCTATTGTATAACCTGTGTAAGGAAGGAATGCTCATTCGGTGTTCTTCAAATGTATGATAACCTGTGGTTTTCTCTTGTTCATTTCTCTGTGGGAAGTGAGATTTTGCTTTGCCATCTCTCTGGAATAAAAGATGTCTGTTGTTTTACAAGGAAAAAAGTTACTAAGATGTAATTTTCATGAGATTAAAAAAATTAAAGTCCAAGTGAAATATCTGATGAGTTTTGACAGACATATACATACATTCAAACTGCACTGTAAGCAAAACCATATGTTCTTATCTAACAGAAAGGAGCATTCTCTTCATTAACTTCCTTCCCTCCCTCCTTCCCTATTTCCTTCTTCTCTTTCTTTCTTTTCTTTCTTTTTTCTTTCTTTCTTTCTTTCTCTTTCTTTCTTTTTTCTTTCTTTGTTTTTCTTTCTTTCCCACCCTCTCTCCTCCCTTCTCTTCCTTTCTTTCTTCTTTCTGTCTTTTCCTTCCCCTCCCTCCTTTTCTCCCCCTCTTCCTTCCTTCCTTCCTTCCTTCCTTCCTTCCTTCCTTCCCTTCCCTTCCCTTCCTCCTTCCCTCTCTCCTTCTTCTCTTTCTTTCTTTTTTCTCTTTCTTTCTTTTTTCTTTCTCTTTCTTTCTTTCTTTTTTCTTTCTTTCTTTTTCTTTTTTTCTTTCCCACCCTCTTTCCTCCCTCCTCTTCCTTCCTTTCTTCTTTCTGTCTTTTCCTTCCCCTCCCTCCTTTTCTCCCCCCTTCCTTCCTTCCTTCCTTCCTTCTTTCTTTCTTTTCTTTCTTTCTTTGCCTTCTTCCCTCTTCCCTCCCTCCTTCTCTCCTTGTCTTTCCCTCCTCCCTCCTCCCTCCCTCCCTCCCTTCCTCTGTCCTTTCTTTCTTTCTTCTTTCTTTCTTTCTTTCTTTCTTTCTTTCTTTCTTTCTTTCTTTCTTTCTTTCTTTCTTTTTTTCTTCTTTCATTTGTTTGTTTGTTGAGACAGGGTCTTACTAATTAGCCCAAACTGATCTCTTACTGGAGGTCATTCTGCTTGGATTCCAGGTATGCACCACTAAACCCAACTTACTCTCTTTATTCTTATACTTTAATCTTATAACTTGCCTAACCAAGTACACAGGAAATTTAGTCACTGACCAAAGAAAATTAATGGTATTTAAATGATATTTAAGCAATGTATAAGCTAACAGCTTAAAATTTGTATTTATAGTACAACTTCGTACTGATCTGAAGCATGTACTTGATCTTCTCAGTATGTTTCTTGGAATTTAGTGTCATCTGCCTTTCAAATAAATATGGTCTCTGCATTATAGTTGGACTCAAATGCCTGGAGTGAAGTTTTCTGTACACTATAAAGATGAGATGTACTGAAGAATGAGGACCAACTGACTTTAGGTGATCACTCATAATGCAAGCTCAGATACTTCCTAGAAAAAATACAAGTTTTTCTTCATATAGTCTTCAAACATATGCAAAGAGCCCTTTGGAAAAATCTGAGGTATACTTTATTTATCTATTTACACTCTTGTTTCTTATGTTAGATACTCAAGAAGGAAGTAAGTGTTTGCTCACATTGATAGGTGCCTGGTTGTACAGTCAACTTCAGTATTAACCTAACCTAACTAGCTGGAGCAGTGTCACAGGTAAGTTCAAGCAGGCCTTCAACAATTATCCTTAATTGAAAAAAAAATGTTTTGCTGGCAGAAATCAACAAACAAAAAAAAGTTTTAAAAATCAATATATTACATAGCTATGAACTTGGTTTAACACATTAAAACAAACTAAATGAGAGGAAAGAGCTCAGTAAACATTAATGGAAGGACTTCTGGGTACAAGCATCTTTTATAGCAACTTGGTTAGGTTCTGATTCCTTTCTCTTTAATGCCACTCTATAGAATCTAGTGTTACTGAAAAAAGTTTGTGCAGATATGATTGGAGCGTATAGTCAGTTGACTTTAGCAGAGATGATGATAAACTTGACTTTAATAGAGATGGTGGACTTGATTCAGTTAAGTGAAAGACATGGAAGCAGAGCCGAGGCTTCGTTACCAGAGGAATCTTCCTGCCCCCACCCTATCCCTGGCCATGGATGGGGACCTCATGGTCATTAACTAGGGAGCGCCTAGCCAGCCCTACTAACCACATAAGTCGATATTTGGCATGAAATCTCTACATAGCACTTGTTCATTTTCTCTGACTGAATATTTTCTGATCCCATGCAACAGCAAACTGTATATTCAATTATTAAAAAAATTTTAATGTCTTTTTTTTCATCTCACAATTTGAAAGTAAGTTGTCCCCACAGGGGCATGTGTTTGCAGCTTAGCTCATGGCACATTTAAGAGGTGGAGTGTTGCTGGAGGAAGACACATCGCGGGGTGGGCCTTGAGGTTTGGTAGCCTGGCCCTGCTTCAGCAGTTTTGTTCTTCCTCTGTCTCCATGATGTCAGCAGTGACATAACAATACAGCCTTCTTGAGCTGTGGCCAAGTGCCACACGTTTTCTACACTATTTCCCCTCTGGGACAGTAAGTCAAATAAATCTCCATTTCTACCTTAAGCTGGTTGTAGAAAACAAGACTAAGCAGAAAACAAGAGTAACTACCACAGTTCTCAAACCCATTTTTATCCACTTACTATAACGCATGAACAATAACCAAGCAAAAAACGGCATTAAATATCTCTTGTTCTACTCTCTAAGCCCTCAGATCTCTCCACCTGTCCCCTCTTCTTTTCTTCTCCCTGCCATGCTGTCCTGGAAGCTCTCTCCCTGTCTACTCTGACTTTAAGTTATCTCTTCTGTTCTAATACTCTCCAACCTTAAGACCAACTCACTGATCATCAGGCCCCCAATTCTAGACTTCCTTAAGTCTCAAAAAAAAAGAAAAAAAAAAAGAACTGGATTAAAGTCTGTTCCAGTAAATTCTCAGAGGAATAGTTTGACATTCCTAGCATATTTATTTATGCAACATGAGCCATTTAAGCTTATGTATCTGTATTTGAACTGGAACTGAAACTCTGATATATCAGTGTACTCAAGAACTACCAACATGGAATTCTTTCTTACATCAACAAATAATTAAGTTCAAGTTAAACATTTATGGAAAACACATCTACTGCAAATACACTAAATCTAAGTTGTATTTACTTATTAAATCCTCAAATACACAATGAACATTAGAATTCCATGTTTTCATTATTGAAGAATGTTAGAAATGGATAGATTACATGTTTTCGTGTTTTAAAAGAAAAAAAAAAATCTTCATTGGTTCTCAAATGAAACTGTTATACAGTTTCCCCAAAATTGACATATGTCCAATTCAGTCCTCATTAAGAAAAAAAATTCTGACAAATTTTAATGCAATTTAGTATCTAAATTAATATTATGAGATAATTTCTTAATACATATATTTGAGGAAAAAAATTAATTTAGCTATATTTTATTGTGTGTCTGTATATGTTTCACATGCATGTGTATGTGTACTAGAGGACATTATTAGAGGGCATTTGCATGTGTATGACTGTGGAAGCCCAAGGGTGACATTGAGAATCATGGGGTTGTTCCTTATTGCTTGGCTCTGGGGTTTCCCATACTCTGCTCTAGACATCTGCCCAGAATTTTTATGTGGTATCTGGGGTTTTGAAATGATGCTTTTTGCTTGTGAGGCAAATATTTAACCACTGAGTCAATTTTACATGATTTTAATATACAAACACAGATGATAAGATCAGAGAACTATTAATCAATGTATATGAGGGAAGGTAGAGGAAGTACACAAAAAACAGGAAGGGAAAAGAAGCATAAAGTAGATGATGGGAATTAAGATAGGGAAAGAAAAGAAGGGTAAAGTTTAAGCAAAACAAAATTTAAAAACTCCATAATTCTGTAGAATAACCAATTACCAATAAAAATATTTTACATCCTATAGAGATAAAAAACCTATAATAAAGTATAAGTTCCACATGATTTTTGTCTTATTCTTCCATCAAGTAGGTCAAAGAATGTTCAACTAAACTGTTACTGAACATGAGACAAGAATGTTGATTCTCTATAACCTAAGATTATCGTTGGGGATTTGCTGGAATTCCTATTTTCTCTTGGAATGTTCTAGCATTTAAGGAAATACTTGTTTGAAAGAATTTGTATTGGTGGCCCCTTTGCTTTCTACATATTCATGCATGAAATCATGTTTGTCTGCATTCATGTTTTGTCAGCAGTATCTGAGCAGCTGAGCTGCTGGCCTGTGATTCCTGGTGTCTACATGGATTTATTTAGGTGTGAAGGCAATCTGTCTGTGGAAGGAGCAGCTCTTGAAAATCCCACCATGGATTTTGGAAGTCGGGGATTATCTTTTCTCCACAGTACTTGTAACCTCATTGTTGCAGTTCGCCTGCATGGTTGCTGATAAATGACCATCAAATGACTCAAGGGATTTAGGGGTTTATTGTCTCTTATGATTATCTGATTACAGTTCTCAGTCCAGTTTGACAGCAGAGCTCACACCAACACCAAGGCTGAGGGAACTGGCCACACCATCTCTGCGTAATGGCTGAGAGAGGGACGATCCTTACTTGCCAGACGAGCATTTCTGGCCAAATGTACAAAAAGATGTCAACTCTCTCAACCAGCTGTCTGTATTTTATTCCAGGACCTAATCCCACCCACCATAGACTGGGCCTTCCCCATCAGCTAGACAACCTCCTGCAGGTCTGCTCTGAACCTCAACTCAACCACTAATTCTCTACAAACGTGCCCAGAGCTCAAATCCTCAACTGTCAAGTTGACACCTGTGCCCAACTATGACACTCATACTTCCTAAAAAGTAGCACATTTGTGCCTGAAACATTGTCCTGGAGTAAATTCTGTGAAATAAGTAAACTGTCAGACTAAATTCAGATCCTCTCCTTTGAATATTTTTTCTTCTTCAATAGTTCCTTGGTTACATAAAAAAGTAATGTGCTCATTTCTTCCAAGCAGGATATTTAATTTCATTAATGCTCACCAAAGGAACACCAGGAGCAAAGACAGGAAAATGGTGCTTCACACACCTAGTTAGTTCAGCATAAATCCTAAGGAAAAGCCTTTACTGGAAAAGGCCGGCTTGCTATGCTAATCTTTTAAGCCTTGCCACCACTGAAGAATTTTCCTCTTCTGGTATTACAAATCCTGGAGAGTTTCCAAATAGTTTCTAACCCAAGAAAAATGTCTCCAGGCTCTAACCTATTTGTAAAGATTTAGAAATATTAAAAATATAAAGATCTAAATAGTAAACTTGTTCTCCCTGCTAATTAAATTGGTGAGTGTGTTGCTTCCTCGGGCATATTCTGCATGGTGTTGTGTTATTGGAATCAGCACCATGGAAACACTTGAGTGTATTTATCTGATTCTTCCTGTGGTTGTACTTACATGCCCATTTGAATGTATTAAAGAAGAAATGTTTCCGTCATTAAAAAGGGAAGAGACTATTTTTGTCAGCTAAGTGATCAAAGAGGGGAATATGAGGAAATGGGAGAGGGAATGATGGGTAATATTTTTATGAATGATGATTATGAAATAGGGACACTTCTGGTTATATTATGTCATTTAACTTATGCAACTTAAGAGGCAAATTTTATAATATTTTCATTCCTATTTTATAAAGAAAGTGAGAAGTGGGGCATCAAATAATTTGCATTGATAACATGACTAGTGTATAGTGAAGTGATGATTCGCTTTCAAGCTCTACACTTCTGGCCCCCATAGTGTCCTGCCAGGCTCCCAAGGACACTTCAGTTCTTTCCTTTCACTATATGCTCTTGCCTCAGCAATCTGAGCACTTCCCTCCTTAGCAGGATGTCTACACCACCAGAACAAAGGCCAAACTGGCATCCAACTCACTGTCCCAGTACTGCACAATAATAATCTTCTCTTGTCATTAGAATATGAGATCTCCAGATCTTTTCCATTGTTTTATTTTGGATTTAACTTTATACTTGGTTGTTTCCACATAATACTGGGGAAAGTATTCTTCCATTTTTTCCCTCATTGTCCTTTTGTACTCAAAAAAATCATTTAAAGATCTTGGAGAACTTTTGTCTGGAGCTGGCAGGATAGTTAACAAACCTGACAACCTCAGTTTGATCCCTGGAATGACAAATGGTGGAAGAAAAGAGCTGATCTCTGAAAGTTGTTCTCGGACCTCCATCCACGAACCATGGCATTCATGAATCTCTCTCTCTCCCTCCCTCTCTTCCTTTCTCCTCCTCCTCTTCCTTCTTCTTCTTTTTCCTGAATAAAAAATACAAGATAAACTTTAGTTTATATAGTTCTTATTTATGTATTATTGTCTTTCAATAAAAATTATGGTGATTTATATATAAAAGCCAATCTTTCCTGAAACTTAGCATTAACCATATAAGGTTATAACGATAAAGTCAGGCTGGCCTGAAGGTAAATGCTCCAACTATAAAATAGTTCATAAAATGAAAGTAACTATAAATATACAACACATATCATGGATTAATTTGTTTGAAATTTTTTAAAATAGATTTGTAAATTGCAATATAAATCATCATGGCAACAGGTAACTGCCAGTATAATAGTGGCATGAGTAGCAAGGAGATAACCAACAGCTTTCTGATTTGATTTATGACCCATTTGTCAGAATGGTGCACATTCCTGTTACTGTAAACTAGAACAAGAACCTAAAAAAAAGGGAGGGAAATAAATCAACAAGGAAGATAGCCAATAAACTTGTAGGTAGGCAGATAATACATCAAACTGTTCTGTAGGTATACAGTGGAAACTTTTTTGGGCCTAAAGCTGGATGAGTGAAGGGAAATGCGCATGGGATGGCCTGAAGAGAGGCAACTCAATATAGTATGGAGGCCTGAGCCCCCACAGGAGTAGCAAAGCCAGAGTAAACCATGGGGTCTACAGTCTACAGAAGCACACATGTGGAAAGAGAGTGGGAGGGAATAGTAAAGGAAAGGAAGGGGATGGGAGGGAGGGTGGGGGAAGGGAAGCTGGGATGAATACTCAATATATTTGTAAAAGTAGAAAAATAAATAAATAAAATTTTTAAAATAAAATTTGAGAAAAATTTGAAAGATGTATTTCTTAAGTCATATAGTATAACACACAATAACTATGACACTAGACAAATATATTTGGCATTATTTTACCCTTTCTGCAAGTCTTTCCATATCTAGAATTAGAAAAGACAGCTGAATCTTACACTTGCTTTAAGTCTGTTGGGATATGTTCTCTTTTTTTTAATTCTTTTTTTTATTTCCACTCATGTAAACTTAACAGGTACATCATTCTCCTCCTTTCCTCCATCTCCCACCCCCAACTCTCCTGTTCCCCCTTCCCCTTCCCCTCCCTCCCCCAACCCCCAATGCCTCCCCCTCCCATCCCCGGAACATACTTTAATGTGCATGCCAAACTCTCCTCTGAGTCCTCCATTTCTCAAAACCCTTTCCTATGTTCCCCTTAAGCATAGGAACACAACTGTGGCTGTCAATCCCTAGCCTCCAAGGATCCTAGTGCCTTTAGTTCATGCTAGACTTTGTGGGGTCAATAATGTTTTGGACATTGCAGGTCATGCAAAGTCCTATTATGATTGCTTCGGCCCTAACTTGTGTGGCGTATCTTGCATATCATGGCTCCTCCCATCCTTGTGCTCTTACAATCTTACTGCCCCCTCTTCCGCAAATTTCCCTGAGCTTCAGGATGGGGATTGGCCTAGTTTCAGGTGGTTGATATAGAGTCTCTAATGTTCTGAATTATGGTTTGTTGATTTTTTTTTCAGTTTTGCTGATCTGGCAATGCCCTTGGCTCCATCCTGATGAGTATTGGATGTCACCCCCTGGACAGAGATAAAAACCTGTTAAATTAGAGTCTTGTTATAAGAGTATATTCAAAGGTAGATGGAATAAAAGTAGGAGACGATGTTGAGGGAGGGGTGAGTCTCCCATTTGCAAAATGGCTACTTTCTATCTGCCAGACTATACACCCTCCCCTTCTGGTGAGATCATACCCCATCAGTTGCAAATGATCAGGAACGAAAGTCTGTGAACTTAACCGATGTCTCATTACTTACTTGCAGTCCTTGATGGTGCTCTATTTTCTCTGCTGTAACATGGTCTGTTCTCTCCTTGTTTCTGGTGAGGCCCTCCAACCCCATCCCTCCTGTTTATAATCTTTAAAATTACTGTAGATATTACAGAGATTTGTTTTTGAGTGTTCCTAAGTGGATTTGGTACTAGCATCCACCTATTAGGAAGTACATACAGCGCTTAATTTTCTGTGTCTAGGATACTTCACTCAATATAATTGTTTCTAATTCCATCCATTTCCTGGCAAATTGTATTAATTCATCATTTTTTAAGGCTGAGTAGTATTCCATTGTACAATTGTACCACATTTTCCTTATCCACTCGTCAACTGTTGCACATTTGGGCTGATTCCATAACTTTGCTATTGTAAACAGTGCTGCTATGAACATGGTCATGCTTGTGCTAACAAAGTGACTTTTTGCTATATGGGGGGTTATTCCCAAAAGTGGTATAGCAGGGTCACATAGCATTTCAATCTTTAAATTTTTTTAAGAATCTCCAGAGGACTCACCAGAGTGTTTATATGAGCCTGTATTCCCACCAGCAATGTAGGAGAGTTCCCCTCTCTCCACATCCTCTCCAGCATTTGATGTTGTTTGTATTGTGGATTTTTGCCATCCTGACCAGGGTGAGATGATATCTCAGGGAAGTTTTGATTTGCATTTCCCTGATGGTTAAGGATGTGGAGCACTTTAAAGATATTTCTTAGAGCTTTTAATTTTCTCCCTGGTAAAGTTTCTTTTAAGTTCCAAGGCCCATTTTTCAATTGGGCCATTAGTTTCCTTGGTGTTTAGTTTTCTAAGTACTTTGTGCACTCTAGATAATAGAGCTCTATCAGATATGTGGTTAGTGAAGATTTTCTCCCATTTTGTGGGTTGCCTTTGTGCTTGAATTACAATCTCTTTATCTGAACAGAAGCTCTTTAATTTCACAAGATCCCATCTGTTGAGTGATGGTTGTAGTGACTGTGCTATTGGATGTCCGTTTAGGAACTGTTGGCCTAGACCAATCAGCTCAAGGGAGTTCCCTACCATTTCAACTACGGTTTTTATAGTCTCTGGCCTTATATCAAGGTCCTTGACCCATTTGGAATTAATCTTATACATGGTGACAAGTACGGATCCAGTTTTAATCTTCTGCATGTGGAGATCCAGTTTTGCCAGCACCATTTGTTGAAGATGCTATTCTTTTTCCATTGGATTCTTTGTGCCCCTTTGTCAAAGATCAATGACTGTAGTTGTGTGGGCTTATATCTGGATCTTCAACCCTTATCCATTGATCTATGTGTCTATTTTGGAGACAATACCAGGCTGTTTTTACAACTATGGATTTGTAGTATAGACTAAGAATTGGTATGGTGATACCTCCAGCCGTGTTTTTGTTACTCAGGATTGATTTTGCTATCCTGGGTCTTTTGTGCCTCCATATGAATTTGGAGATTGTTTGGTCAACTTCTTCAAAGAATTGCTTTGGGATTTTAATTGGTATAACATTGAATCTGTATATTGCCTTTGATAGGGTGGTCATTTTTTACGATATTGATTCTGCCAATTCAGGAACATGGGAGGTCTTTCCACCTTCTGGTGTCTTCTGTAATTTCTTTCTTTAGGGTTTTAAAGTTTTCATTATAGAGGTCTCTTACTTCCTTGGTTAGGTTTATACCAAGGTATTTCATTTTTTTAGGGGCTGTAGTAAATGGGATTGTTTCTGTCAGGGCTTTTTCACTTCTTTCATTCTGGGCATATAGGAAGTCCACTGATTTTTATACATTTATTTTGTATCCTGCCACCCTTCTGAACTTCTGTATTAGTTCCAGGAGCTTCCTGGTGGAGTTTTTGGGATCACTCAGGTATAAGATCATGTCATCTGCAAATAGAGATAACTTGACTTCTTCCTTGCTGATTTGAATCCCTTTTATCTCCCTTTCTTATCTTATGGCCTCAGCTAAGACTTCAAGTACAATATTGAATAGAAGTCATGACAGTGGACAGCCTTGTCTAGTTCCTGATCGAAGCAGGAATGCTTCAAGTTTTTCCCCATTGAGTATAATCCTGCTGTGGGTTTGTTGTATACAGCTTTTATTATATTGATAAAGGTTCCTTCCATTCAACCTTCTCTAGGGTTTTGATCATAAAGGGCTGTTGGATCTTGTCAAAAGCTTTTTCTGCATCTATCAAGAGTATCATGTGGTCTTGGACTTTGGACCAGTTTATATGGGGAATTACATTTATTGATTTGTGTATGTTGAACCAACCTTGTGTGCCGGGGATAAAGCCTACTTGATCCCTGCGAATGATCTTTTTGATATGTTTTTGAATCCGATTTGCTAAGACTTTGTTGAGAATCTTTGCATCTGTGTTCATCAGAGAGGTTGGCCTATAGTTTTCTTTTTTAAGGGTATCTTTATTAGGTTTTGGGATTAAGACGATATTAGCTTCATAGAAGGAATTTGGTAGTATTCCTTCCTTTACTATTTGATGGAACAGGGTAAGGAGTATTGATTGGTGTTTTTAGCTCCTTAAATGTCTGATAGAACTCTGTGCTGAATCCATCTGGTCCAGGACAATTTTTGTTGGGAAGATTCGAGATTACTACATCAATTTCCTCATATGTGATAGGACTATTTAAATAATTCACAATTCCTGATTCAATTTAGGTAAGTTGTGGTTACTTAGGAATTCATCCATCTCTTTCGTGTTGTCAAACTTCACAGAGTACAAGTTTTTGAAATATGATGTTATAATTCTCTGGATTTCTTGGGTATCAGTAGTGTTAACTCCATTTTCATTTCTAATTTTCTTAATTTTGGCCTTCTCTCTCTTGCTTTTGGCTAATTTAGCTAGGTGTGTATCAATCTTATGATTTTTTTCAAAAAACCAGCTTTTTGACTGGTTGATTTTCTGTATCATTTTCCTAATCTCGATTTTGGATATTTCTCCCCTTATTTTGTTAATCTCCTCTCTTCTTCTGCTTTCAGGATCAGATTGCTCTAGTGTCTCTAAAGCTTTAAGCTGCATTGTTAAGTTATTTATTTCTGATGTTTCCATTTTTTTGATGTAGGCATTAAGAGCTAAATTTACCTCTTAGGACAGCTTTCATTGTGTCCCAGAGATTTTGGTAAGTCGTATTTTCATTATCGTTCGCTTTTAGGAAATCTTGAATTTCCTTTTTAATTTCTTCCTGAATCTAATTGTCCTTCAGCATCATAGTGTTAAGTGTCCAGGAGTTAGTGTATTTAGTGTATTTTATGTTGTTCGTTGTGGTTGTGGATGTCAAGCTTTAGGCTGTGGTGGTCTGATAGGAGACAGGCTAGAATTTCACCTTTCCTGTATATGTGGAGATTCGTTTTGTGGACCAATATATGATCTATTTTGGAGAAAGTTCCATGTGCTGCTGAGAAAAATGTATATTCTTTGGTTCATGGAAGAAAAGTTCGATAGAGATCTGTAAGGTCCATTTCAGTAAGGGTTTGATTAAGTTCTAAAGTGTGTCTGTTAAGCTTTTGACCTGTTGATCTATCCCATATTGAAAGGGCAGTGTTCAAATCCCCAAGAATTATTGTTTTGGGGTTGATTTCTCACTTTAGATGATGTAGGGTTTGCTTAATGAATGTGGGGGGGGTCTGTATTGGGTACATATATGTTCAGTATTGTGAAATCTTCCTGGTGAATTGTACCTGTAACTAAAATGTAGTATCCTTCTGTGTCTCTTATGATTTTTTTTTGGTTTGAAGTCCACTTTGTCTGATAGCATAGTGGCTACCCCTGCCTGTTTTTTGGTTCCATTAGCTTGCAGAATTTTTGACCAGCCTTTTATTTTTAGGATGTGCCTATCTTTTGTGGTGAGATGAGTTTCCTGAAGGCAGCAGATTGATGGATTGTGATTTTTAATCCAAGTTTGTAAGCTGTGTCTCTTGATTGGTGAGTTAATTCCATGAACATTTAATGTTATAATAGAGAAATTATTTTTAATTTCGGACATTTATTATGTTTAGTGGCTTTTGTAAGTGTATTGTTTCACTTTTATGTTTTGGTGGTATTATACTTCACTTCTGTCCTCCTGGATATGCTTGTTTTTTTCTTCAAGCTTGAGTATCATTTCTAGCATTTTTTAAAGACCTGGTTTGGTGGACATGTATCTCTTCAAGTTGTCTTTGTGCTGGAAGATTTTTCTTTCTCCCTCGATCATGATGGATAGTTTTGCCGGGTGTATCAGCCTGGGTTGACATTTTTGCTCATTCAATACTTGAAGTACGTCTCTCCAAGCTCTTCTTGCTTTTACTGTTTCGACTGAGAAGTCATTTGTTATTTTAATAGGTTTACCTTTAAAAGTGACTTGTTTTTTTCCCTTGAAGCTCTAAGCACCATTTCTTTGTCTTGAATGTGGAGTGTTTTGACTATTATTTGCCGTGTGATTTTCTATTTTGGTCATATCTGTCTGGGGTGCGGAATGCCTCTTGTATATGGATGGGTCTCTCTTTTTTTAGATGAAGGAAGTTTTCATTTATGATAGTTTGAAAAATTTCCTCAGGTGTGGTATTTCGGGGTTCTTGCTCTGGTATTCCATGAATACTAATGTTAGGCTTCTTCAGCGTGTCCCATAACTCTTGAATATTCCTCTTGAGTATCTTGTTGGCTTTAACAACCATTGAGCTGGTTAATACTTCCACTTTGTCTTCAAGGTCTGAAATTCTATTTTCTGCCTCCTTATTTCTGCTGATAAGACTCTCTGTTGAGTTCTGGGTTGAAGATAACTTGTCTTTTAGTTCAGTTTTAAACTTTGCTTGAGTCTGTATTAACTGCTCTATGCCTATTTTTGTTTCTTGAACTGTTTTTCTCATCTCCTCCAAGTGTCTATTATGTTCCTGTTCAAAGTGGTTGATGAGGTTATTTAATTCCTCCCGCATTTTCTCTTTCATAGCGTTGATCATGGTAATGATCATGTTTTGAAGGTCATTATCTTGGGTCAGGCTTTCTTGGCTATTTTCCATGGATTTGTTTTGATTGGATTCTATCATTATGGGATTAATTCCTTCAGTGGGAGATTTGTTTTTTTGGGTTTTGTTTCTCATGGATTTGCACTTTGACTTGGGCATTGTTGTTTTAACTCTTAAGACCTTCTTTCAATTTCTGTGTGTTTTCCACTGAACTGAATTAGAATACCAATCCTGCTCCTGCTCAGGCTGGCTGGTGGGAGGAGCTGGGACTAGTGGGTTGCCTGGGGTTAGGAGGTGAGTAGGGGGAGCTTACCTAGGTTGCAGTGTGTCCTGTCTGGACTGCGCACTTCCCGGGCAGGTGGGGAAAGGAGGGGAGATGGCGGTAGCGGTGGTGGGTGCAATTAACTTGGGGAGCTGGGGTATGGCCCAAGGGTCCTCCCCCGGCCCGGAGCAGCACCTGCTTTGGCTGGCTGGTGGAAGGAGCTGGGACTAGTGGGTTACCTGGGGTTTGGGGGTAAGCAGAGTGTGTCCTGGCTGGACTGCGCATGTCCTGGGCAGGTGGGGAAAAGGGGAGGATATGTTCTTAGACTGAAATACATAAAGAAAATTCAGCCCCATACATATGTAACTGCAAAAAGGCAAGAATATTTTAGCAGGTTTTTCAAATAATTGAGGACATATTCTTCAATATGACACCAAATCTCAGCTATATGTGGCTTTGTAGAGTTTAGTTGCAATGAGAAATGCAATACAATGGTGGAGATTTTTATAAACTTTGTTTTGGGATTCACTGCCCTGTCTTAAATTATAGGTGGATTTTCATCTGTGAGCAATTTTGTAACCCTCCATGTTGATCATTGCTAAAATGTGGGTTTATTGACTTTTCCAAAGTTGACATATTTCATTATGTAATATCAAATTATGGTGTTGGTTAACTACATGGTTTACAACATTCTAACCTTTTCTTGAGCAGTATCATTGCAAACTACACTGTAAGTTGTTATGTTTTGAAGTGATGGTTTCATTTTGTTTATCTTCAAGAAAATTCTTCAGGTATACAAGTCTGAGTAGCCCTAGTTTACTTGCCAGTCATTCTTTTAAACAATATTTTTTTAAAAAAGATGATGTGGTGAAGAAAATAAATAGTGGCTTGTCCAGTTTGCAGTTACAACAGTCGCAGAAATATACTCCCTCATTTGCTCCCTCATACCCTCCTTTAGGCCATTCATGGCATTGTAGCATGCTACAGGCTTTCCTTTGGTCACATACTCTAAGTAATTCCAAGAAAGTTAGGATGCAGGTTAACAAAATGAAGGTTTCATGTTGCTTCATGATTGGTATTCTTAAAAGAATGGTTGTTCTTAAAGAAGTTAAAGATTGAAATGCCATATGACCCTGCTATTCCACTTTTGGGAATAATTCCCCCATACAGCAAAAATTCACCTTGATAGCACAAGCACGACCATGTTCATAGCAGCACTGTTTACAATAGCAAAGTCATGGAATCAGCTCAAATGTCCAACAGTTGACGAGTAGATAAGGAAAATGTGGTACATTTTTACAATGGAATGCTACTCAGCCATCAAAAACGATGAATTAATGCAATTTGCCGTGAAATGGATGGAATTAGAAACAATTATATTGAGTGAAGTATCCCAGACACAGAAAATTAAGCACTGTATGTACTCCCTAATAGGTGGATCCTAGTACCAAACCCACTTAGAGACACTCAAAAACAAATCTCTGTAATACCTACAGTAATTGCTAAGATTATGAACAGGAGGGATGGGGAAGGAGGGCCCCACCAGAAAAAAGGAGAGAGGGGACCATGTTACAGCACAGAAAATTGGCCACCATCAAGGGTTGCAAGGGGTTACATCCAATACCCATCAGAATGGAGGCAACGGCATTGCAAGAGCAACAAAACCGAAAAGAAAAAGAAAAAAAAAATCAACAAACCATAATTCAGAACATCAGAGACTCTATATCATCCACCTGGAACTGGGCCAGCCTAATCTCTCCCCATACTGAAGCTCAGGGAAATTTGCAGAAGAGGGGGAGGTAAGATTGTAAGAGCACAAGGATGGGAGGAGTCATGATATGCAAGATACAAGTTAGGGCCGAAGCAATTATAATAGGACTTTGCATGACCTGCGCTATGTCCACACATTATTGACCCCACAAAGTCTAGCATGGACTAAAGGCACTAGGATCCTGGAGGCTAGGGACTGACAGTCACAATAGTGTTCTTAAGCTTAAGGGGAACACAAGAAAGGGTTCTGGGAAATGCTTCTGGGTCCTTGCACCTCATAGAAGAGGAGGACCCAGAGTTTGGCATGCACAGTAAAGGATGCTCTGGGGATTAGGGGGGGCACTTGGGGATGGGAAAGGAGGTGAGAGGGGAGGGAGGAGCAGGAGGGTCGGGAGGAGGTGGAGGGAGGGAGGGGACCGGTGTACTTGTTAATTTTGTATGAATGGAAATAATAATAATAAATAATAATAATAATAATAAACAAACAAACAAGGATGGTTGTGATAAACAAGTTTATGTCTACTCACAAGGTTCAGTGTACTATGTTAATCCATAAGACACCAAGAGTTTTGCCTGTAACAATTTCTGTAGCCTTAATCCAAACCTTTATTTATAAGATGCAAATAATGTCTTTGTGTTTCAATTAATATAATGAGGACCTTACAAACTCCCTAAAGGGATTTTATAGAATGAAGCTTAAGAGCCACTACTTTAAAGAACAAAAAGAATGCTTCTAATTTGTCTTGGGTTATGAATGGATCTCCCTAAACTCACTGACATACTGACTCTCATTTCACCTGTTATAGTTAAAAGGAATGGCAATAAAAAAAAAAAAATCACCATTCCTGAAAAAAAACCTCAAAAAAATACTTACCAAAAAACTCTTGGAAAAAAAATTATGAAAGGATCATTTATTATACAATGGCTCTCAACATTCTGCTTTAATCCAGCGCTGACAGATCTCGTGGGTGGAAGGTACAAGCCATGGAGAGAATCTTTTTCTGAGGCCAGGATCCCTTACAATCTGCACCATGTCCTCCTATCTGGTACAGCTGTTTCATATATTGATGACACATGTTTTGCTTTCTAAAATAATCATGGAGACTTTTTTGTAAAACTAGCATAGTTGTATTTTTATTTTGTCTAGGGAACTTTACAAAAAATTACTATTTAAAGGATCGTTTGAAGTACATGCATACACACACAAAAAAATATGGTCCGGAAAGTAATTTTATGAAGGGAAATCTCCTCTTTCATAGAATGTGTGTGAAACTCTGGCAGATATTTATTTCCAGCTACAGAGCTTGGCAAGGGACTGCATGATCAAAACAGGACAGCCTGGACACAAAGCCCAGGCTGTAATCATGTATCAGCTTGTCTTCTAGCAATGGTTAAGTCCTTGACTACATACAAAACAACTTTAAGGAACATTCATCTTTGTTAATGTAATAGTGGAAGGAGACACTATGGGCTGGGGATGTGGCTCATTGGTAAAAGTGCTTCTCACACAAGCACTCTCACACAGACTCTCATAACAGGAAAAGAAACAGGTGTATGTGGCAGCCCATCTGCAATTTCAGCTTTAGAAGTCAGAGACTAGCATTCCACAGAGCAGGCTAACAAGACTAGCCCTGTCAGCAGGCTCTGGTTTCAACCTATCCTGCCTCAAGAAGTAAGAAGGAAAAGCAACCGAAGATGATTCCCAACATCAAGGCCTCTACTTGCTCACACACCCACGTGTACAAGTACCTGTGCCCATGCAATGACAACGTACACACACCCACAGACATACGCACTGAAAGATTAAAGAAACCATGCTCAGGCATGGGTTGTTAACTGGCCTCACAGGCCCAAGAACAGCTTGCCTCAAATTTGGAATGGGCCTCCAATCCTATCAGGGAGCCGTTGGTTACCTCCATAGCAGTCATATCACCATTGTGCATATACACATTGTACATACATACATCTTGCCAAGCAAATTGGTTTGTGGTGTGCACTGTTCACAATTGGTTAAAACCACTGACGTCACCCACCCCCTTAATTCCAATAGTCAATATAGCACTTTGAAAGACAGTCAGCAAGGAGAATGTTCCCACCTCAGTTCTGACTTGCTTTCTCTTTATATGATGGTATTGTAAGCACTAGGTTAGTTTTTTAAGCTAACATATTGCATTTTCATTGTCAAGACATGTTTGAGAAAATGTTTTGTTCGGGCTGCCTCGAGCTCCCTGTGTAGCTGAGCGTGACATTAAACTGCTGGTCCTCCTTGAATGCACTTCCCTACTGCTGGATCACAGGTGTGCAGCACCACACAAGGTGTATCTGGATGGGACCGAATCCAGTGCTTCATGCACACTAGGCAAGCATACTACCCACTAAGCTGCATCCCCAAATCAAGACATATACTTCAGTGATTTTTGTGCATGTTGCAATTATGCTAACCTAATGTAAAAATTTGGTTCCACTTTTCTCTTAACAGTAGGTTTTAATGCTATTTTTTATGGTTAAAAAAACACTTTAATTTTAACTCTTTCATAGTATGTGAAGAGAATATTCAATCTGTATCTTTAATGCTTTTCTTTCTGCACCCATTCATAAAGACAAGAAAAGAAGAAACATATTCAGGTCAAAGAATGGTGGCAGTGTTGTGTTTTTAGCTGAGTCTTGCTTGAAGTCAATAATGACCATAAAGAACTTTGAAAGCAAACTGCTTCAACTGACAGCAAACAGTAATTAGCAAAAACTCTTAATAAGTGCAGGAATCGCAAGATAGAAAACAACAACCAACTTTAATCCAGAATACCAAAGACCCTACAATGTTCACCTGAAACCAGACCAGCTAAATCTCTCCCCATACTAAAGCTTAGGGAACCTTGCAGAAGAGGGGACAGCAAAATTTTAAAAGCCTAAAGATGGGGAGGTCCACCCATAGACAAGACACTCCACTCCAGTCTGGGCTTCAGCAGCCAGGATCTCACTGCATTGTGATTAGACCTTACTTGAACTGCACAGTGGCTGAAAAGTAACACGACCCCATAAACTAGCACAGATCTCAGGGGAGATGGCTTCAGGCAGTAGTATCCTTAAAGGGAAGGGGTCAAACAGATATAATGACTGCATTAGTGGGCAGCCCAAGAAGGGGCCCCAAGATATGCCACAGAGTACTGAATCCCCACTAGTGTAAATCACTGAGAGGGAATCACAGGGATCATATAGGCTGAAGTTTTGGAAGGAGGGAAGAAGGCAGGAAACACCAAGAAGGGAGAGGGAAGGAAGAAAGGGGGAGGGAGAGAGGAGGTGTGGGAAAGAGTATGGGATAGGGGAGGGAAGGGAAGAGGGAAAAGAGAAGCAAGGGAGCAAGGGTACCTACCCACTGAGATTGTATTGTTAGGTCAAAAAGAAAATTTAAAAAAAAAATGTGTTCCTGTCTGCTCTGATTCAGACTTGTCCTAAGACAATTGCCTAGTAGTGGGACCAGAAAGACATTTGGGATGTGGCTCAAGGGACAAAGTGTGGTCTTCTAGTTCTAGGACTTAATCGTTCATATTATCGGTGAAGAACTAAAAATTTATTTCTGTGTCGTGAGTAACAGAAGACAATACTTCTCTGAAAGAATCCCAAAGTCTCTTTGTAGTAGAAATTCAAAGTTCATTTTAATATTAAGCTCATTTGTAATTATATTGAAGTCAAGAAGAAATAATTTATGAAAATGCTTTTGGCATTTGAGTCTTAAGTAGTGAAATTAGAATTTGAGATGCAAAATAAAATATGGCAGTAGAAATGAGGTCTAGTTGATTGTCTTATTATTATAGCATGATATTCTACAGATTGTGTTAAGTTGTATGCATATTTTTCCATGCATAACAGTACATAATAAAATAGAAATATCAACTGCCCAACCAATTTGTGTTAGAATGTCTTATAAAGAAATGTATATACTGATCTTAATAGAATCGCTTAGTAAATCCTGCAGTTGTTACAGATGACATCAGACTAAAGTTCCTGCTTCTATTAAAAACAAAACAAGACGTATCTCCTTCCAGGCCACAGAAACGCATGACAGCTTCTGTCAGCCCTGACTCTATTCCCCAATCCAAGGCCTTGACAGCATCATGCCATGCAAAATGCCACCAGAGGCTCCTCACCTGGACACCAGTGTTTCAGGTTGCCAGCTGAGCCTGAGGCAGGAATTCTCAAGATCACAATTAACATCACAATGGCAAGCAAGGCCCTCGTTCCTAATTAAAAACTTGGCTGCTGTAGAAGTGCTTCATTTGTGGCCTAACGTGCTGCAAAGCAGAAAATTGAAAACTGTGGAGAAGTAAATTTGCACTGCCTTGAAGCACCCTCCTTTCACCTTCTGAGAAGGAGTCATGGGATCCAGTGAATTTCTCAGCCCCCCATGTTGTCACTGTCTCTCTGAGAACTACAGTCACCTCTTCCCACATCTCCTGTTTCCTAAACACCCCCAATTCACCTTTCCTGTCCTACCAAGATGTCCTCTCTGAAGATTACAAATCATCTTAGCATTAAACCCATTGAGTGGCCCTGGCTCTGCCATAAGGGATTCTATGGAATCTTCCACTTCTGACTCCTCTCTTTTAAAAGATGTTATTGATCTTACTCTTTCTCAGTCTGGCCTCCACTTCCTCACCCACATTGTCATCCTAGACTTTGCCTTGAGCTCTAATTCCAGATCTTCAGCCACCAGTGGGCATTTCCAGTCATCTCTTCTATTACGGCAGAACTTTACAGCTTGGCCTTATCTACCACTCGGTATTCCTAACATATCTTCTGTGTGTCACAGCATTTTGTGCCAGGTCATTTATCTATTTATCGACCATCTCTTTAGTTCAAGTATAAAGCATTATTGACTCTTTACCTTGCTAAATTAAACCATATTTCATATGACCGTTGTTATCATTGACATTCATTTCCTTTCGATCTAAAATTATTTTAAGAAAACTACTTTGTAGATACTTTCTGTATCTACATTTGCTCTCAGCACCCTCTTATTGATCCTCTGAAATGCCTCAGGGAACATCATAAGTGAAAAAACTAAATTCTTCACTCTCACACATGCACCTCAAGTAGTTGATTTAAAAAAATAAAATTACATCTGTTGAGAGATCCCTATTGCATTGTGTATTGTTGGAAAGGAACGAAAGCAAAGAGTGCATTGTTTTTAGCAATAAAAATCCATTCATCATAAACAGAGGCAATGATGGGAGACAGCTTTAAAAGAGCATATTTCCAAATCCCTCATCCCTTTTCACCTTTAAATTCCCTTGTTCCAAGTCACTCTGGTTTAATATCATCTCTCTTCTCTCTTTTTTCTTCTCCTCCTTCAGAAAGTCCTGAACTTATAGACTTACTTGAACGCTAAACTTCCTCAGTTTAGCTACAATCCCCTATCTCTCACTTTAGCTATTTTTACTCATGAACAATCTTTCACAATGCTTAAATGCTTTGTAAATGCTTTTATAACTCTTACTTTTCATTAAGTATAGACTTATCTACAGTAAGTTACCAAAATACAGTTGTTGCTACTTTTCATGATTTTTTTAAACACTTTGAATCTTTGCTCAGATAGCATCATTTTATCAGTTCTTCTGCAACAAGCTCTCTTGTCTGGAGGTGGGATGTCCTTTAAAGACGTTTTCATCTCTAATTCCTATCTTTGCCACTATAAGCCCGACTTTCCTGCACTGTTGCCAGATCTATCTTCTGAATAGATTCTATTTCATCATAAAGAAAACTGATGAAAGATAGATTTTTCTACAGACGCTTTAATTCTTGCACTGGACTTAAGTTTCTTTAGAACTATAGCAACGGAATCTAGGAGAGATGTGTATCAGCGTCTCTCAGAGCCTACTAAGTCCCAACAGCTCAGCAGCTACAGTTTAACTGAGAAGCTTTGACACATGAGTCCTGCACTTACAGGAACCTCCTGATCTATTATCTGAATCTCCAGCCATACCTCTTGTCATCAAGTCCTCATTGTCTGATGCTTTTGTTGCTTGCTTGAATTATTTTAAAGTATCTTTGAGCTTTGTGTTTTGGTGGATATAAATAAAATTATTCTTTCAAATTCAGCTGCACTCAAATGTACTTTATGTTTCATCTATTCTGTGAACCAATTGCTGATATGCAACCCAAGATGATTTGAAAATAAGTAAGCTTTCAAATAATGCTCTAAGTGTCCAAATGCACTTAGATAATGCCCTCGAGCCCAATTTTAACACTGAAGTTATATTTATTGAGAAACTCCTTATAGTCTTATGTATTTCCCTCTGTTACGAAAAGGAGCAAAATTTTGTTTCTAACCTTTAAAAATTCTGCTATTCATATATAAGGGTAAAGATAGGAAATAACTTATATAACATAAGTATACTACTTAAAAGGCTATTTATCAAAAAGAGTGAATAGAATTAAGCAAAGATTGGGGTTGTAGAGATGGATCAGAGGTTAAGCCTCTACCTCATGAGAAGAAGATCCCGATCCTGGATCACACGTAAAAATTCAGCCAAAAATTTTTGTGACCTGTACTTCTGATACAGGAAACTAGAGTCTGGGAAAACTCCAGAAAAAGTAAATCTGGGTTGATTTCCAAAGTCATCCTTGGGCCTCCACAGACATACATAGTACATTATGATACACACACATACACACAAATAAATAAATAAATAAAAAAGAAATTAAACAAAGATATATTTTTAATCTCCTGTGATGAAACAAATAGTTCAGAGAGCTACAAACTCAGTGAGTGAGGAATAGAATAAGTCAAATCTTCATATTTACTTTCGAGGGAACATTTCTTGAGTTTTCTGTGTGGTATGAGAATAATTAAGGTCATTATTTTAAAGTCATGTTTGAAGTTAGATCCTATTTATTCAAATATAATATATATAAACTCCATTAATTGAGACACATGACTGGTACTGCTACTTTAACTTTGACTAAAAATTAATTCTCTTAGTTCTTGTCTTTTCTTAAGTCTTCCTACATTGTAATTAAGTAGTCCAATTGTACTTGAAGTTAATGTCATTGCTGAATTAGGAAGGGAGAAAAATTGGTTGCATTAAACAGAACAAAAAAATGAGGGTTAAATGAATGGTTCATTGTTTCTGTTTTCACTTTACTTTTTGTTTGACGTTTGTCTTTTTCATTTATCTGGAGGTAGATTCCAGAACTTTTTAATATTTTAATGTTAAATGTTGAATAAATGTTGAACATTTATTTTCCCAAGAGGGATTCAATGTAACGGTGTTAGAAGAAACTGTATTCAACCAGTGGAAACGTGTATTTCCATTCATTCTTTCTTAAAGACGAATACCTGTGAATTAAGTGGAATTATGATAAATTTCAACTAAGTCTCATCATTCCTTTCTCCAGATGAAAACACATACATTATAATTTGATATGTCTCAATCAAGATACAAGCCAGAATATTTACAGAATATTTAGCTCTATAATTTATATATATTTATATATCAATTTATAATATTATAAGAAATACAAATTTAACACATGACTATTTTGACTTTGCTAATATAAGGTGTGGCAGGCCTCTCTAAAACAGTTCACAATAAACCTCATCTTTCTGCATTTTTGCTCTGTGTATTTCCCACCCACATTCTATCAAGATTGACATCTATGAAAGCAGAATATGGCAGGAGATAGTTATTTTGTAATAAAACTTGTGAAATTCTTTCTACTGGGAATTTGAGCTGACATCCTAAGGTGGTGACAGAAAGAGTAGGAGCAAACTGACTTCATCATCCATAAGCAGAACTGTGTGGTCCATCAGCAGAGAAAAACATGACATTACAAGGAGCCGGTAGGAGAGATCCTCAACAGGAGATTCAGCTGCCTCACACATCCTCATGGTCACTGACAGAGCCTGGGCTTAAGCTCAAAGCTTATTTGTTTCTTTTTCTTGAAGATATAGTGTGAATACTTGAAAACGGGATATGTTATTTTTACCTTTCAAGTTGAGATTTGATAGGTAAAGGGCTGAGCTGTGTTAGTTTCAGAGTTTAATATTTATTATTATTGTTAGTCAATTTTTCCACTGAAGTACAGTGTTTATGACAAATGGTTGCTACACACTGTCACAAAAGACAATGCCTAGGGAAGGCAGTCCAGAGTGAAGAATGTGAAAACAGGTGGTGTTTCTAACTACTACACTGGCTTACCATATGAAACAACTGTACCACTTCTGGATTTACCAAAAGATTCCAAGTCCACACACATCAATGTTTACTATAGCACTATTCACAATACCTAAATTATGACTCAACCTAGGTATTCAAGAACAGAGAAATGAATAGAGAAAATGTGTTTTTAATGCATATGTAATTTATTGCAGTCATAGAAAAAAAAGAAGTTATATCATTCGCAGGACAATGGATGCAATGGGGCTAACCGCATTAAGCAAATAAAGTCACTGCAGAAAGGTAGATATCACACTGTTTTTTCTCATATGTGCATCCTAGATTTCAGATAGACAAAGTCACTTATATACTGATGACCTGAAAATTAAGTGGAACCAGCTGGGGAGTAAAGGGGATGGAGAGGAGGGGAAAAGGGGAAGGTGGTAGGGACGGGAGTGTATGCTTGAAATACAATATCCTTACATGACACTGCCCTTATGTTTCCCTGGATAATAAAACTAATTAACTAAATAAATAACATATTGAATGACTTTTTAAAAATAGGGCCTGGAATGCAGTGCCATCAGTATACCAAGTGCTTGCCTAGAATGCACGAAGCCTGAATTCATCATAGTGCACACTCGTAATGCCAGCACTCAGTAGGTGGAGGCTTTGAAAGCTCATCCTCAGATGCACAGTGAGTTGGAGACCAACCAAAGATACACAATTCCCTGTCAAAGAAAAAATGAAAGTGAGCCTTTCTGTCCCATGTATTCACGTCATATTCCATCAAATTTTGGATATTTATATATGTATTAAAAGCTATGTAATGTATAAATGTTTGTATATGACTCAATTGTGTTGTATAGAGTGAGGAATGTTAGAACTAATGATGTGTGGACAGGCATTTTTATATCCATCCAGATACACACTTTCAGCACATCTAAATCATGCCCACCTCATAGCACAGGGACTGTTGCAGAAGAAGGGGCAGTAAGAATGTGAAAGCAAGAAGACAGGGAGAGATGTCTATTTCCGCTAGACCTCCACAACAGCTGATCTGTCAATATTTTGCCAGGGAGGAGGGAAGATCCTATAAGTTATGACACTGTCCTAAGAAAGACTGTATGGGACAACCATTGGGGATGTCTGGACACTTACTACTCTAACTATCCAATCTGGGACCTAGTGGGATGTGGGAGATGGAGGGAAACTGGTTGGAGAGGAGAACAGGTAGGGATAGGGTGGAATGGGGTAGAGTAGGGAGTGGGGGATGAAAATACACAAATTCATTTGTTACTATAATTTAAAATAAAAAAGATGGGTTAGCGTGAGTTTTACTGCATATCTTTCAGGTGACTGAATTCAGCAGACTCTGGCCATTCCTTCCCGTTGTCTGAATTTCCAAGAGGTCTCTGGGTGAACATGTCACAAGAGCTGGGCCACCTGTCACTGTCTCGCACTTTCCCCTGAATATTGTTTAACTGGAAGCAAATGTGGTTCTGTAAGTGTGGGTTCGGTTATGTATGCCTTTGCACAGTGCAGCGTTATTTGAGAAGAGCTGTGTCTGGACCAACAACCAGGAGCTTCACACTAACCCATTGCTTACAGTATCCTGTTGTCTGTTTACTTTACTTAAAATGTGACCGAGGGTGATGGAGTCAATAGATTTGTGCTGTATCTTGCTTTGAAAAAAAAAAGATGGAGCAGCAAAATTGAAAAAAAAATCAACAAGCCATAATTCGGAAAATCAGAGACTCTACATCAACCACCTGGAACCAGGCCAGCCTAATCTCTCGCTCCATCCTAAAGCTCAGGGAAATTTGCGGAGGAGGGGGCAGTAAGATTGTAAGAACCTAAAGATGGGGAGGAGCGGGGCTGGAGAGGTGGGTCAGAGGTTAAGCCTCTATCTTGCAGGCAGAAGGTCCTGAGTTCGGATCCTAGACCCCACATATAGATACCAGAAGCGTGGGTGGCCTGCGTTTCTGGCCCTGGTAGGGCGGAATCTGTGAATCCCAGGGCAGAGTAAACAAGGAGGAGGTGGAGGCGTCCATGGTGGTTCCCAAATTTGTCCGTGGTTACACACACACATATATACATGCACGCACACACACACAATTGAATAAAAAAAAAAAAGATGGGGAGGAGCAACTATATGCAAGATACTCCATACAAGTTAGGGCAGAAGTAATCATAATAGGACTTTGCATGACCTACGCAATTATCATTGAACCCCCAAAGTCTAGCATGGATCACAGGCACTAGGATTCTTAGAAGCAAGGGATTAACAGCCACAATAGTGTTCCTATACTAAAGGGGAACACAAAAAAAGAGTTCTAGGCAATGCCACTGAGTCCATACACCTCATCAGAGAGGAGGACCCAGAGGGAAGTTTGACATGCACACTAAAGGATGCTCCAGGAATGGGGGAGGGGGGAGCACTGGGAGAAAGGGAGGGAGGGGAGAAAAGGAAAGGGAAAAAGGGGGAGGGAGCAAGGGGGTCGGGGAGGAGTGGAGGGAGGAAGAAAGGGAGGGGAATGGGGTACTTATCAACTTTGTATGAGTGGAAGAAATAAATAAAAAAAAAAAGACGGGTTAGTTAGTGCATAACTTCTCTAGCTCCTCTCATTGCAGGTGATCCCTTTATGAAATTTTCAGGCTTTGCTAAATTCAGCTATGGAGCCTTTCCTCAGGGAGGCAGTCTGCATTCCAACAGGCTTAGGTGAATCCACAAGCAGCAGCAGGATGTAATTAAACCTTGCAACTGAACTAAAGTGAGTGACTGTCTCTCACCTGTAATCTCCATTCTCCTTCCCTAAACACACACACACACACACACACACACACACACACACACACATACACACACACACTCCTTCCCTCCCTTTGCAGTCCATCCACATGCCTGGGTCCCTACCCAACTGAGTATCTGTTACCCACTTTGGAACAGAAGGTCTGGACAGAAATTATCTGTACTTATGTTCTATTATGCATCAAGGCAAACTGGAATCTGAAATTTCTCTGACCTTTTAGGAGCTTCAGGTTAATCTCAAGTATAGAGAGAGCAAGCTATACAATATACACGTTTCCTCCTCCTCCACAATTGCACATTAATAAATTCCTTTGTGCACCAGCAAACCCCTGATCATGTTTCAACACATGTTGGTCGCCCTGTTGTTGATCTTATCCAAAGACCTCTGACAGACTAGCCAGCTGGAGACAAAACAAACTGAAAAAGAGGAAGCACTTATCCTCAAAACTGAAAGTCTCAAGTAATTTTTTCTATTTATAAGACGTTTGGAATTATATTGTATTACATAAAATACAACTTCAGATGTTAAGAATTATTTTATTTTATTACATATATATACTATGTAGATGTTCTGATTTGTTATGTTTTACTATATAGAAGCAGTTATAAACATGTAAAAACGGATTTTGTTGAACAAAGAAAGACAACATATAACAACTTCAAACATCTTACATCACTCTCTGTATACTTGTCTTTGGATCTCTGATCTCTCAGAAGAAAAATCGTAAATATAATATGCTCATAATGTATGTATTAGGCTTGTGTATAAATATATATATGTTATACATGCATAGAGTGTATGTTTACTATATAGCATGTGGAACCAAAAGTTCAAAATCTAACTTAAAATTAACAATCAATATGATGGTACCTGCAACCACACAAAAAAAATTATTTAAAGCTCTGCTTTCCCGTTTTCACAAAAGTCTCTCTTCATTTTAATGATGATTTAAAAAAAGGCTGAGATAGTATCATGTTTTATTGCCTTATGTAAAACAGGTAAGGCTAGAGATGGTAAATGGCAAACAAAAAAACTTGTGTATACAAGAGGCCTAAACCCCCCAAGAGTAGACAAGTCAGAGGGAACCCTGGGGTCGGTAGAAGCAGACAGGCGGGAAGGTGGGAAGGAGTAGGATGGAGTGATGAAGGGAAGAAAGGGAAATGGAAGGCAGGGAAGATGGAGGGAAGCACAGATAAGTACTCAATATACTTGTAAAACTAGAAAAATAAAATAATAAAGAAATGGAAACTTTTGAAGTTAAAAAAAATGCTTGTGAACAAATACGTTTCTTACCCTCTTCATTTCTTATTCATTCATACTCTTCTAATGTGCAAACGCAACACAGTATCCCAGACTCTGCTTTCTGTCAGCAGATAGATTTGAGAAATAAATTTTTAAAATAATAATAGTCTCTTGTGTTCTGACCTTTTTTGTAAGAGGCTCTGAAATCATGCTTTTAAAAATAGTCTGGGATGCTTTCTTGTCTCTCTGGAAGATGGAGTGGGGGCAGAAGTTTCCACTGTCTTTTTCTCTAAGCGTTCTCTTTTATCTGCTGGCCAAGCTTAGTGAAGAAAGGAGACAGATTACAAAATCAGCTCCAAATCCTTGGAAGCTGAGTATAAATCACAGAACTGAAGACCTGGGCAGTTAACTTTCAGAGTTGAGATTAAAAAAAAAAAAAAAAAAAAAAAAAAAAAAAAAAAAAAAGGTTGACCCAGAAAACCCCAGATAGAAACCAATTTAACCTTTTCCTCCCCAGAGGTAATAATCAAACCAGTTTTTTCTTCACATTAAAGTTGAATGAGAATTATTTCCAAAAACAACATGCCAAAAATACTTTTCTCTCCTCTGCAAACATAAACTCTAGATGAAAACATGTGTGCTACTTGCCATTTTGGAAGACTGGATTTCAGGCACATAAGACAGTTGGCATTTCATGTCAGCAGGTTCCTAGGCTACAGACCAAAAACATTTTTCAAAGGTGTATGTGCTGAAACTTAGACATTTTTCAGTAACTAGTATTTATGCTGTATTAACTGTTACTAATAATCTAAAGGTAACTTACAGTACATAAGTAATGACATCCTGCCTTTGGGGCAAAATGGATGGACTTGAAGGACATACTGTTAAGTGAAATAAATCAGACAGAGTAAACAAATATCACATGTCCATTCTCCTGGGTAGATATTGAAAGCCATCAAAATCTGCACTGATTATCTGAAGTTAAAAATGGGAAATCTACAGCTAGATGGAAGTACTTAGCTATATTGCTCTGCAACGAAAATTCGCAATAGTATAGTTTTTATTTATGATTAACCACAGGTGTCAAACACAAAACACAAAGTAATGATAAGGTAGTGGAAAGATTTTTACTTCAATAAATTTGATCATTACATTTTGTATATAAGCATAGAAATAACACACTGTACCTCATAAATATGTTCAACTGCTATCCTAATCAAGGTTGTTAAATGTTCAAAGAGAAGAAAGACTGTGAACTACCTTTTTGAACCTTTACATACACATATCACACACACATATACATTGTGCCTCATAAATTTGTAAAATCTCAGAAATAGTTTAACACAAACTTTTAAAGGATCCACACTCTGAAAAAGTCACAATACTATATGTCTCTATTTAGATTTTTATCCCAGGCCATCAAGATGACTTAGAAAGTAAAAGCACTGTCTACACACTTGGCGGTCTGAGTTCAATCTTCAGGGACCATGTCACGGAAGGAGAACCAACTTCCTAAAGTTGTCCTCTGATTTTCACATGTGTACCAGCAGCACTCATGCCAGTGTTTGTGCTCTCTCTCTCTCTCTCTTTCTCTCGCTCTCGCTCCCTCTCACTCTCTTTTTCTCCCTGCCATTTTCACTATCTCAAAAAAACAAATAAAATTTTTACATTTGCATCAATGTCTCCCTTTAAATGAAGAAAAATTTTAGTATATTGTGCTTACATAGCTTACTATATAATATGTATAATAATATTAAAAACATCTTCATGATTTTTAGAGGAAATAAATCTTTATGAGACTTGAAAAAAAGAAATGCAGTACACAGAAGGATAGGTGTATGCTATATTCAAATACTGTTTCACTTTATGTAAGAGACTTGAGTATTGTGAATTTTAGTGTCTTGGGAAATTCAATAACCAATTTCCCTCCACATACTGAGATAAGCTTATTGTTGCTCATTGGTTGAAGATGATTTTATAAGAGACTTAAACTCTGTATACCCATTCCCAACCCTGCCATCACTCAAAGACAGGAATGAACCCTCAGAGTGAAATTCATACACTCACAAAAATAGTGCGTATGTATGTTTATGAATGTGGTGTATGTGTTCAGGTATGTGTGCATGTATGTATGTATGTGCTTGTGAAAGCCAGAGAAGACATCAGATGTCTTCCTCAGAAGCTTTGTACCTTATCTTTCAAGACATGATCACTCATTAAATCTTCAGCTGGGCAGTTAATGACTGGCCAAAAAACCTGGCTTTTGCTTTTGTGATCAGTAGGACGCTTACGTAAGTGTTCCCTTCTAGAGCCTAGCTCTAGTGATAGCAGGCTTTCAGGTTCCTCCAGTGCGAAGACTGAGTCTTCCTTCTTGCACTTGTTCTTTTCACCTCAGTGTGCTCCAGACCCAAATGAGTGTGCAGCACAATGGGAGAAGTTTAGATGAGGTGGACAAGCTTAGCTCCTGAAAGGATGTTCAAATGCTCTCATCTCCCACATCGCATTGGTTTCTGAGAAACAATAGTTACATGCATAGTTCAATGACAGGGCAGGGAAAGAGGTTCTCATTGGCCTTAACAGCACCTGTGGTCCTGTACTCTTGCAGCTTTTCCTCTGCATCTACCCTTGTAGCATGCACACCTGTACCTGTACCCATGTTCCTCTCACTTAATACTTCCTCTCTCTGCATCCCACCTAACACCTGGAACACATGCTCAGGATCAGCCCCTGGAGCAGCCGTTCTGTTCGGATGCTCTTCAGCTGCCCTCAACTTCGAATGTAGCTGCTCTCAGGGGTGACATCTTTTTCACTAACAGCATTAATAAAGTTTTGTATTGCTTGCTTTTATGTGTTAATTTGGAATGCTACAAGCTCAATAAAAATAATATGGTGAGCATAAACATTTTTTAATATCTATGAGAGTCAGTGTTCACCTGAAACAGACAAAAACGTTTAAATCTAAGAAAAATGTGGATATCTGCATATACATATATACATGTATACACTTATACAAACATCTGCCTATAATACCATCATGGGTAGTGTAGATCTGACAATAACAAAGCGACATTTTGTTGACTTTCTTAGCAAGAAAGAGAGGGAGGGCTAGGGGATGGCTAAATTGGTAAAATGCTTGCTGAGTTCATTCCCCAGCATCCACGTGGAGAAGCCAAGCATGGCAGTGCAGATGGCAAGGCAGACACGAAAGAGCCCAAGGATTTGCTGACCACATTTGACTGTACTGGTTAGCTGCTCCAGGTACAATGAGAGAATCTGTTATCATAAATGAGGCAAAGAGTGATTAGGTAAGACACTCACCATCAACTTCTGACTCCCACATGTATAAAAATGCACATGTACCATACATATATGCACAGACCTACACAAGAATATGTATGCGCACCATACACACACATACACAAATACACACACAGGGCAGTCAAGGTCAGAAGTATTCATTTATCTGTTCTCCATGTCAGGTACCACGTGCTTCATTCAATTAATACTTTAATTTTTTTACTTATTCAATTGTGCATGTATGCGTGTGTGCGTATGTATGCGTGTGTGTAGAACCATGGACAAATTCGGGAACCACCATGGACCGCCTCCACCTCCTCCTTGTTTACTCTGCCCCGGGATTCACAGGCTCTGCCCTACCTACTAGGACCAGAAACACAGGCCACCCCTGCTTCCGCTGGCGTCTATACGTGGGGTCTAGGATCCGAATTCAGGACCCTCTGCCTGCAAGGCAGAGGCTTAACCCCTTAACCACTTCTTCAGCCCCTCATTCAATTAATTCTTGCAACTACCCGTGAAAGCAATATTGCAAAGAAATTAGGAATTAACAAGATTGCAAGCAGCACAGAGTATCAACATTCTTTCATTTCTAAATATCTAATGACTCCTGTGCAAAATCAGGTTTAAAATGAGCAAACTAACCCTTGCCATAGGTCTTGAGTGGCAAAGGGAACCTTGTGTGAAAATTGGGTAGACAGGAGTGTCCCCCTTTCCTGCTTCCCCTCTTCTCATGTCCGTGTTTTAGAAATACAGCCTTGTCCCCAAAGCCAAAAATGTAAAGTTGAAAGGAACCACTACCTTGTCTTTGAAATGCTGCATGGTTCAGCAGCCCAAGTCCTCCCAGGACTTCCCAGACAATGCTGTTTCCTGGGACTTTTCTATTAGACTTCCTCATGGTTTGCATGAGCCCCCACAGGCTCATATGTTTGAATCCTTGGTTGATGTTTGGAGGAAGGCACATCAGAGGGGGTGGGCCGTGAGGCTGGTTAGCCCTCCCTGCTTCCAAGAGGAGTCAGCTCTTGTAGTTTAGCAGTTTGCTCTCTCAGCTCCTCTCTGGATCCATTAGTCAAATAATCTCCCTTCGCTCCTCTCTTCTCTGAGTTGCTTGAGTTTGAGTGTTGTCTCGTAGCCACAGAAAGAGTATCTGGGGCAGACTTCCATTACTTGACTCACTTGCCGTTTCCCTGTTGAAGGGCTACCATGTCCAAATGCAGCTGCTCGAGGGCGGGGTCCTCACTTGTCCCTGATTGTGGGGTCTCTGCTCCCTCTTTAGCACTGGGCTTCCAAAAAGCAGCAAAACAGTACTGTCTTTAATGACCACATGAACACATCTGTGCCCAAAACATGTTTAGTATTTGTGTTGGGATTTTATATTCTGTTGTTGAATCTCTACACGTCATTTCATTTCCCTTTCGGAAAAGGGAGATTTTTCTTGAAGTTGTGAACAAAGGCTGCTGAGGGCATGGGGTGTCTCTTATACCACTGATAAAACCTACTCTTTACTTGCTAGTCATCTGTGTTGCCCTGGATAGTAAAGTCTCCAAAGACCAGTTGTCTTTTGCTTTGTTTGGTTTGCTTGAATGCAGTTTGCTTTGGTTTTATTGCACCCAACAGCACACACTCAGAGCAGAACACAAAGCTGGTTACCTATGGCTGTAGTCCAGGTTGAGCCAGCTGGCTGCAAACCCACCAGGAGTCCACAGGAATTTACTACATGGTGTGTGGCTACCCAGCTTTGAGCATGCTGATCTCCTTCTACAACTGTCAGCATCACTGCTCTGAGGACTAAGGAAGGAGGCAGGTAGAGGTGGGTCTGGGATAATGCCCTCTGCATGTGCAAACTTGACAGGTGTCATTTTGATGCTTGCATAGTAAAGCCTGTCTGAGTGAATTATGACACATGTATGAATGGTATTTTACCTGCAGTTGTGCCAAAAAGAGCTTGTTTCTCCCACCCCAAGAATCAAAGACCCAGAGTCAGGCATCAGATGATACAGAAGGAAAGTTCTGTCATGTGGGGAGAGACAGGCAGCAGGCCTGATGGGAAGCCATGTGCTCATCATCCAGAAGGAAATGAAACACCATATTAGTACAGCAGAGTGAGCAAGACGGTACTTCCTGTGGAGAAGCCCAAGTCGAAGAGGGAGAATCTCAAGAGATGCTGGACCATCTTGAGAGACTGTTTAGTATGGGGCCGGAGCTTCTTCACTTGACAGTTTCCCACTGCTGGAACACTCATGCCCTAGATGGGTGACTAAGCATTTACCAATGAAGGCATCCTGGATGGGCCACATGCAGGGGATAATGAGATCAAAAGCGAGACTGGCTGAAAAGGAGAGTAAGTGATGGGACAGGAGGGGATGGCAGGTGAATAGGAGAGGATAAGAACATATAAATTCATCACAATTATATATGAAAATTTCAAAGAATATTTTTAAAAAAGAAGCCCATGTTGCTTCTACATGACCTTTGTACTTTTAATTTTCATTTACTCTCCATCCATGACACTGAAGCTAGGTTACAAGGTATTCACCTCACTGCAGAGAACCAGAAGGCTTGGGAGGAATGTTTATCAACCCTGATTTAATAGCTTTCGAATCCAAAAGCTGAGAGGGAAAAAGAAAGAAAGGGAACCAATGGTAGTGAGAAAGTGGGGGTGGATTTTTATCACTTTTGAAGAGTATCAATTTTCCGCTCTCATTTCTCTCTGTTCCAAGACTGAGCCCCATCTCAACCCCTATACAGAAATGCTAGCCCTTGATCTTCCTTTTGCTTTTCTCATTTAGTTTGTACAGAGAAGATGTTCTGAATCTGAGGTCTATGGATTCTTCAGAAGAAAATGGTAAGAAGTCCAAGTTCAACACATGAACTCTGAAAAGAAAGTTTTATGAGTAGAGAGATATGTCATATGCTAGGGAATGACTAATAATATTAGTAAGATCATCAGAGAGGCTAATAATACAGAAAGAGGCTAATAATACCGATAGAAGCTAGTAATACAGAAATATCACTGCTAGCCTTAAAATAGACAGGATTTCACAATGAGACCTATTGCACCACTTAGATGCAGAATCAACTGGTCAATTGAGAACTGAGCCTTTCAACAGAGATATGAAGAATTATTTACTTAAGGCAAACCCTGAATAAGCCTGTAGGAAAATATCTAATTGATGTGGAAAGTGCATAGTGGGTGTGGCCATTTCCTAGGAAGGTGGACAAGATGCATACAGAGTCGCTTGGAAATTAGCAGAATGGCAAGTTAAAAAGTACGCCCTTCTCAATACTTTCCACAGACAAAGTGTGGCTAGTTCCCCCCACTACAGATGTCAGCATAATCTCTCTTATCATCATAATTAACTGATATGGAGAAAACCATAAACTGGAAAAACCCTCGTGCTTCTAATAACCCCTTGTTTTGGCCATGGGGGGAAGAAACTAACATATATATGAAGATATGTTTTAAACATTTGTTTTGTACAGTAACAGAAAGCATTGGCTTAAAAAGCACCTGCAAGCAGGAAATAAAAGAAACAGAGTTGTGAGTTGTGCTATTGCCATGCTAATCTATGTGGGGCAAGAGTAATCATCATAACATTAGCTTCTCCTTCCTACAAGAAGCTATACAATTGTACTTGACATGCTAGAGAGACCTCCTGCAGTCCTCACTGATGGAGCCATTCACTACTGATCATGTGTCTGAGTGATCCCTTGCTTGGTAACAGTCTTTGGGGGTCCTCTCCACCCCTAAATTGGGGAGCAAAATCTGGACTACAGATACTAAAGTGACAAGGTGGGGAGGCAGTTGTCACCAATGACACTTCCTTAGAGGAAACATAAAAAATACAAAAAGCATCCCATGGTTTGGGTTTGCTGACAGTGCTGTCATGCACCCTGTAGCCCGCACCTCTGACATAGATTGGCTCCAGCAGATGAGAAGGGTGACAGGAGGGGAAGGTCAGGAGTCAGGTAGGAAGAACTGCTGATCCCAGCCAGCTTCAGAAAAGTTTCACTCTCAGAGATCACTGATCTTGGTCACCTCAAACACATTATCATCCAAAGATGTAAACTCATGAGGACTACTAAAAATCCTCTAATCACTTCTGTAGAGTTTTGCTGAGTTTTATCTGTTTACAGAACAACATGGCAAAGGTAGAGAAAGAGAGAGAGTTATAAACATGTGGGAAATGAAGGAAACCAAATTATTATTTCTATGTCTTGTCTTGTAAAAAGCATTTTGCTATCCTTAAACCAATATACTTTTTCAAAAAATCAGAACTATCTTTTAAAGTTGTTGGCACTTTTTAAACACTCAATTCTTCTAGACAATAAACTTATTAAATAAAAATCATTATATTTGTTAGTATATTAGTATAAATATGGCAATGAGTTAATTCTGTGTAATGCCATCTTATTCTTGATTTGTTGCTAAATTTTCAGAGACATTTCTATAGGTTGAATATGGTTTATTACTTCTGAAACTCATAACCTCATTCCTCTGTTCCTTACAGCAATAGCCAATATACCACCAAAATATCTATGTGTAAATGAATAAAGGTGTGTGTGTGTGTGTGTGTGTGTGTGTGTGTGAGAGAGAGAGAGAGAGAGAGAGAGAGAGAGAGAGAAGAAGGAGATAGAAAGACTATTTAAATATAGAAAAGAAGGAACTCCTGTCATTTGTAGAAACGTGGAAGAATATGGAAGACATGATTCTAATTGAAACACCAAGGCACAGAAAGACAAATACCACAGGATCTCACTTATGTATGGAATCTAAAACATGTCAAAGTCATAGAAGCAAAGTGAATAGAGTCTGCCAAAAGCCGGGCTGCCAGGTAATTTCAAAGAGACACTTGTTCAAAGATTCATGATGACTTCAGATAGATGAAGTGCTGGTGGTTTGATTATTCAGCATTATGAATATACATTAACAACAAGTCATATTTGAAAATTGCTGAAAGAGCTGATGTAAAATGTTCTCATGATACTGAAAAATAAATATATGAAATGATAAATATGATTGATTAGCTTGATTTTATCATCTCATAATGTATACATACATCGGAATAGCCCTGCACATCTTAAACATATACAATTTCTATCTGTTTATATTTAATGATGCTGGACGATAAAAAATGCCCTTTCTTGACAAGACACTCATCTACAATCTAGCTAAAACCCAGTATTTTCATATTATGATGACCTTGTACTAAACTCTGATGAATCTGGCCTGAAACTGGTTGTGAAAGAGTTTCGAGCTAAGCAAACAAATTTGATCAGTTTCCCATGCTAATGGTATGGACATCGTTTGAATTTTCTTAAATTTGTATCCAAGGGGCAGAGAACTGATGTGTAATGAGTAGCTCCAAAAACTTTTTAAAATTCCATCACAGAGTATATTTTTTGCAAGTGGACTAGCAGTAACAGCTCCTCACCAATCAAGGATCTGCCAGATACGGACAGGTTCAGTCCTCTCTTCAGCTCCCGTGTGTCAATCAAACCACAGGAGCATCTGAACAATCATGTCTCCACAGTTGATGTCCACTTATACCTGAAC
This sequence comes from Typhlomys cinereus, assembly GCA_023101885.1. Classification (NCBI taxonomy): domain Eukaryota; kingdom Metazoa; phylum Chordata; class Mammalia; order Rodentia; family Platacanthomyidae; genus Typhlomys; species Typhlomys cinereus. Next base: position 4,767,218 of record JALPQD010000033.1, on the reverse strand, counting down.
TTGCCAGACTCTGAATCAACTCAGTTCTTCCCCTGACCCATCAGTACAGACCCTCTGCTGGGAGACTCACCTGACCTATACAACTCTTTCTGCACAGTTAACAACACACTTAGTTGTGTGCTTTTTGTTCCCGTTTCTAACCAGTTGCTCACGACCTGTTCACAATCTATTGTGTCATATTCATATCGATGTCCACCATTGACAAATGCATGCCACAAGCCAGTGGCTGAACTTGGAATACTTGCTTTCCTACTGTCTGACAGAAAATATATGCATCACCCTCGCTGCACAAATAGGTGGATGAACATAAGGATAGATATGTAAGCGAATGAACAAATAGACAGGAGAGTGAGTGGGTGGACAGGTGAAGAGGTTGATGGACCTTGAATTCCTGGAAGATGGTACTTTAGACAAAGAATCAGGGGACCTCAGGGGAAATCTGTAGTAGAAGAAATGAAAACATCATTTGCAAAGACATAATAACATTTACTTATGAGAAACTAGCAAAAAATTCTTAGAATAATTGGGATGAATTATAATAGGATTCTTCTCTGGTTCTCTAGAGGAAGGAAGCGGATTTGTGGGAGAAAGAATGAATCCAAAGACAACAAGATACTTGCCTTGATGCAAGTATCACCGATTTACATTTTTTCTCGGGTTGGACCCAGTGACATTTTGGTTACTGTCAAAAGTCCAAACACTACCACAAAATCACAGAGAGAGCTGAGCATTTGGAATCCATACTTAAATATTTGGTTTTATTCAAATTAAGTTAGCTCAGGCTGGATTCAGTTCCCTGGAAACAAAGCCCAAACTTGAGACTCTTACATGTGGTTTAGGAAGAAGATTGAGAAATGGGAAGCGGTGTGGTACAACATGCAGTATCAACTCAGACCCAGCTGCCAAGAGACCACAGGAGAGCTTTGCAGTGTTATCCCAGAGAATGAGCTCCTCAACCTTTGGGGCAACGAGCTCGCCTTCTGAGTCATTGCCCCTGATCTGTTGATGGTCAGAGTCTTGGGCTGTCCAAAGGTGATTCTCTGAAAAGAGCAAAAGTGTGAAGGATTATCAGACAACATTCCCAGACACTGAGTGGGAATCTGTACAGGGATTCAACAGGGTCCCGTATACCACAACTTGTCAAACTGTGGGTGGCTACCCCATCTGTGGTTGTAAAAGAGAAGGCAAAAGCCAGGAAAAATTTATAAGGGCTTTTGAACATATGATGACCAAGAGTTCATTCAAAATCAAATATATAATGAATTTCTGGCAGTGTTTGCCTAAGGCATATTGTGAGACTTCACTACAGACTTGGTACTGAACACAGGGCACACGTACTTTGCCCTTTACATTCATACCTTTGGGCTGTACAACACCAGTGAGTGTTGCCTGAAACACTCAAGGCTATTGCATGCTATGAACTGTAGCATTTTAATATACATTCACTAAGTTTTCTGGTCTTTCAGAAATATCCTGTATTAATTATATAAAATGATGACTTTTAATATTTCCTACAATCCTTTCTTAGTATGTAAGTATTAAATTAGTATATCTTTAGATTGTGTTGAGTCAAGAGATTTGACTTTAAAAAAGTTATTTAAAAGCATTATTAGTTTCAGTTTTATGGAGGAAAGTTAACTGACTTTTAATTTTAGCTTCTGAACTGTCCCTAAGCATACTTTTGACATTTTAAATTACATATACCTTGCAAGTGCATGATGAGCATGTATGCGTGTGTTTGTATGTGTGGGAACACGTGTGTGGATAGATGTGCATGTACAAGCCCACAGCTGGATCTTCCTGGCTTACACATCAGGCATCTTCCTCAAATGCTCCCTACCTTATTTATTGAGGCAGGGTCTTAATAGCATCATTTCTGAAGCTCATCAATTCCACCTAGTCCAGTAAGTCAGCTTGACCCCCAATTCCTGTTACTGCCTACAAGTGCTGAGATTACTGATGACTACCACACCAGCCTAACTTTTTTTTAATGTGGGTTATAAGAATCCGCACTTCAGGGGCTGGAGAGGTGGATCAGGGGTTAAGCCTCTGCCTTGTAGGCAGAAGGTCCTGAGTTCGGATCCTAGACCCCACGTATAGACGCCAGGCAGAAGCAGGGGCGGCCTGCGTTTCTGGTCCTGGTAGGGCGGAGCCTGTGAATCCCGGGGCAGAATAAACAAGGAGGAGGTGGGGGTGGTCCATGGTGGTTCCCGAATTCGTCTGTGCTTCTACATGCACACACACACACATACATGTATGCATACATGCACAATTGAATAAATAATAAATAATAATAAAAAAAAGAATCCGCACTCCAGTCTTCAGGCAGGTGATTATCCACTAAGCCATTTCACTGCACTCTATGTTTATGCTAGGCTATATTCTCACTGTTGATGATCATGAAATCAAAATATCAATCAACTCTGAAAAACATTGAAATACTCCAGTCTGCAATATCAAACATTCAAATATTTAATTTTTCAGGTGAAAATAGATAAGCACATCTATCTCATTAGTATATATATTTACTTTCACTTCTAAAAAATTGATAAAATTATATGAATATCAAAAACTTCTTTTTGTTAATTATAATTCAGTACGATTGAGTTGTATATCTTTCTTATGTACCTATTTCAGGTAAGGCAAAGATTTCTTGAATGAATGGGGTCATGAATAGAGAATGTTTGTGCGGCTTTTCTCTGTATACTTAGGGCCAGAAACAAAATGTTTGTTGTACAGAGATATCCCATATCCTCAGACACAGGACTGCTCTCTACCCAACAGACATCATAACACCTCTCCCTTCCCCAACTGTGGAAACCAAAAGTGTTCCCAGAATTGCCAAACAATTCCTGGGATTCAGAGTCACCAATGATTGAGAATAATTAAGTACAAGCAAAAGTGGGGGTCAGCTAAGTAACTTTATTCTTTTACACTCAGGATACTGTGTGACACAGAAGACTCATTCATCCGATGTTTAAGAACAGTATTTCAAATTGTGAGGTAAGGGAGCAGATTGTAAAAGAAAGATCTCACAGCTGTCTCTCCTATAAGAATTATATTGCAGCAAATTAACTCTTTCAGAACAAAGTAGTATGCACCTATAAATTATTTTGAATGCATAGATGAATGATTCCAGCTTATGATAGCAGTTTTCCCTAAATATTTTAGTAGCTTTTGTTTAAAACATGACACACCTGTTGACCCATGAAGTTTTCTGATGATGGCAATTAGTATAAACTCGTATTGTTGAAGTCAGGAAAGTGGAAAGTAGAGGATTCTACTGTACAAAACACAGGCGGAGCAAACAAAACTAAGAGCAGAGCATCACATAAGAAAGGGGAAAGAGGATATCCATGGACTGATCTAAGAGGACACCGCTCAGGTGCCTCATTGATTTAGGGCTCAGCAGGACAGGCATCAGTTTGAAGTCCTGAAATAGGCATATGAAAGAATCAGGAGGGGCACTGATAAGATGCCCTTCCCATCTGTCATCTAAATGAATTGTTTATCCCTTTCTCAAGACTTGGTTAAGTTTCCATCTACCCAGATGAAATGGTAATGATAAGCTTTCCCTCCACCATTCTCCCATTGAACTCAGTCAACAGCCCAGTTTGAATATGTAACGAATATTTTTCTTTTCACTGTTGCTCTCTCAATCTTCACAATGAAATGGAAATATTTGGGGGCTGGAGAGGTGGCTCAGGGGTTAAGCCTCTGCCTTGCAGGCAGAAGGTCCTGAGTTCGGATCCTAGACTCCACGTATAGATGCTGGGCGGAAGCGGGAGGGGGGGGCGGCCTGCGTTTCCGGTCCTAGTAGGGCGGAGCCTGTGAATCCCGGGGCAGAGTAAACAAGGAGGAGGTGGAGGTGTCCATGGTGGTTCCCAAATTCGTCCGTGGTTCTACACACACACATACACACACGCGCACACATGCACACACGCACAATTGAATAAATAATAAATTTTTTAAAAAAAAAAAGAAATGGAAATCTTTTTAGGAGATGTTTGTTTATCTGTATGGCTTACACATTTAGAGCATTTATGCAATAATCATTCAAAAATCTTCAATGAAGGCCATGAATCAGATACCATGAAATAAACCATCTGCTGTTTTTCCCAACCTCAATGCCCATTTCTACTTTCCTATATAAAATGAAAGACTGTCCCACAGCCCCACATATACAGAGAGAAAACATCACTTCAGTTCCTCCCAGAAGATTGATCCAGAATGGATTTAGACTTTCAAGTCCCTGAGTCCCATGCAGAACTGAAGGACGTGCATACAACTGAGAATCTTTAAAGTTGAACAAGCACTCTTTTACTGCAAACATGAGATACTGATGCAAAATGCTGTTAGCAGAGCAGAGTGTCGAATCTGATACACCTCCAGCATTGCTTTGTCTTTTTGCTAGCTTCTAAACGACTTAGGCAAATCATTGTCACCATGTCTTGAAAGTTCTTGAAAGCCAGATTTTTTTGAAGATACTAAAATCAAGTAAGTAATTTCTACAATGGAAATAATCGAGTCACACTTGAGGAGTTAAGTCCTTCCTGATAATCTTATAACTTTTTTTACTTAGCATTAGGAAAATATAATCTGTTCCAAGAAAAAAAATACATTTTTATTTGGAGACATCAGTTCTTTTAATAAACTATTTTCCCCTTATCTAATAATATCTACAACATTTGTGAAGTAAATACATATTTATAGTCATAATACACCAATAAATTTATAGACATACATAAATTTATAGACAGCTGAGGGATATTTTTCTCAAAATAAGAAATAGTTTATGAACTTTTAAACACTTCTACTGCATGCCATATTCACATATTATATATGTTTAAATGTGAGCATTTTAATTGTTCCTTTGATAGCTGTTCTCCAAGGGCTAGCATAGCATACCCAGCATCCAAGGTATTACTTTGCTATGCCTACAGTAACCCATCTGAGGGCACAATATTCTGAGTATTGTAAACTACATGCTCTGATGAACACAAATATTCATAATGTTTCCTTCCACCATTATCCCATCAAACTCAGTCAACAACCCAGTTTGAATAGTTAAGACATTAGTTTTTCACTTTCGATCTTAGCAAGAGTTAAATATTCTAACTCAGGGTTAGGCAGATGGCTCAGTGGTTAAAGTGCCTGCCACACAAGCAAAGACCTGAGCCCCCAATCCCATGTAAAAATGTCAGGTGTGATGTAACTCCAACCTCAGAAGGCAGAGCCTGGGAATCTCTAAACTAAATTGGTTATCCAGACTAGCCCTATAGCAGAGCTTTAGTTTTAATTGAAGACTCTGTTTCAAAAAAATAAGATGAAAGAGCAATTGGGGATTATTGCCAATATTAACACATACATATGCACACACATGTACTTGAACCCCGCATATGTGCATGTGCCCACACACATGCAAAACACATATACACACAAGTTTTAATGCACAGAGAGAGAGAGAGAGAGAAATGGGAAAAATTAATCTACCACTGTCTTAGGAATAAAAGTAATCTTCCTGTAGCATCATACACCTATATCAACAGAAAAAAGCATGTTTCTAGAGAAAACAGAGCAGTCTGTGATAGATTTTTTTTCTTCTAAGACTCAGCTTGCTTAACTGTGAATTTTTACAAAAACTATTCACCCATATTTAAAGCTGTACTCAAATACACAGTCAGACAGACTGGATATATATGAAAGTACCAAAAATATTTGTTGAGACTTACAATGAAAATAAAAATACATATTTCTAGAATCTAAGTTTCAAGGTAGACACTTTAAAATGTTTTAATTAGATTATTCCAAATCTAAAATAATCATGCCAAGTCAACAACCCAGTTTGAATAGTTAAGACATTAGTTTACTGGAAGAAATTTGCTCCCTGCAGTCTGACTATTCCCTATGATCCCAGCAGAAAATATCTTTGAACATAATTGTTTTACATTCGCCCTATGGAGAGCTAGCTGCCATGGTCATTTTCCCAAGCAGCTTGTACTGCCAGTATCTTCAGAACTTCTACAGATTAGTTCTACTATAGACTAGTGACGCTGGTTCAGTTTTTAAATCTTGACAACTTTTCCGAACTCTTCTGATTTGATCATCTTGGGCAATTTACCAATACTTCCTTTTAGGCCATTGCTATCACAGTTGGCTGGTTATTACTAAATTCCCGGTTTAGCCACATAACTGAATTTTCTTTCATAAGTTCTCTTAGCCTTTACGATCTCCACTTTTTCCTTAGCTATCCAAACTAATCCTTTCATTTCCAACTAAAAATTTTATTCATATCCCTTCTTGCCTCCTTCTTCAGTTATCTTCTCCCTCTCTAATTTCTGAACATGGTCTTTACCTAGTGACACCCATTATCTACTTATTCTCTGCTTCATTTCTAGTTATTCAGTAGTATTTTATTGATCTGATCTATACAAATCCTTAACCATAGTGGCAAAATTGAGATTTCTAAGGCCAAAATGATAAGAAATAGGTATATAGGAAGCAGTTTAATGACTACTAGCAAATAGTTCTGTAACTTATCAACGAGATATGTTGATTTTTGATCTACCCTGGAAGAAATCATCAGTGCAAGCAATTTGAAGGGGAGTAAAAAATTATTTTTTTTCTTTTTCTTTTTTCTTTTTAAGGAATTAGCATTTCTTTCTAAGGAATTAGCATTGATGATGGGCATCTTAGTTACAGGGAACAATAGCTTTGTTCATTTCAACTTAGCACAAATTTAACTTTTTTAGAGAAATTTTAAAAGTGATAAGCTTCCATAGAGCTTACTTAAAATTCTTACATTCATTAAATATTTCAACAAGTCTTTGTTAGTTGTAAGAAAAAGAAAATCTAAATGTTATGAAATTATATCATATATTTAACAGAACGATAAACCAACAATGAAAAAAAGTTATGATTCAAGGTACTTTTAAATATTGGATTTGAAAAGATTATGATACATTTAGCTATTTACAGCTATGTGATTGCATTTTATTTTGTATAACTGACATTTTCAGGTAAGAGATATAATTTCTTTCCCCATTCATCTAAGCCCTAAAGCTTAGTCTTGCACATAAAAGACACTCAACAATTTTGCCTTCACATTATTTATTATGAACACATTCCTGTTCTAACCTTTTTGTGTCTTCATTCCTGAAACTACCTTTCTCATACAACCCTAGCAACCTGCTTTACAATATTATAGAGAATAAAAACGTGTATGAATAAGTAAATATATTCACCTAAAATGGGCTTTACCAAGTGTTTTCATTACTTGAGTCAAGGCAATAGGTTTGTATAGAGTTACAGTAAATCAGTAGGATTGGTTCATATGTAACAAAACAACTTTTGTTCTCATAGATGTAAAACATTGAGTTTTTTTGATCTTCAGCCTTTCAGGGACTTTGTGTTCCCTTGTACACAAACATGAATACATGATGGTTAAGTGTAAGTGTTAATTTGAACAGTATATTAAAGATGAGTTATCTGATGTGATCCTACAATTGAATCTCTATAGGATTAGATTTTTAAAATGTTATTGATTCAGTTTTCAGTAGTAAAGAAAGTTGTGATATTCCATGACTTAAGCAGTCATCTGAGATATGTAGAAATATCTACATTGAATAATCTCAATTAAGTATTGTCATAGTTAGGCATAGGTGTCAACTTGACTGTTGAGGGTTTGAGCTAAGGGCACATTTGTAGAGAATTAGTTGTTGAGGCCCAGAGCAGACCTACAGGAGATTGTAGTAGTTGAGTTAGGACCAGAGCAGACCTGCAAATGATTGTCTAGCTGATGGGGAAGGCCCAGCCTATGGTGAGTGGGATTAGGCCCTGGAATAAAATACAGACAGCTGGTTGAGAGAATTGGCATCCTTCTCTTCACTTGGCTAGACATGCTGGTCTGGCAAGTAAGGATTGTTCCTTTTGCAACCGTTATGTGGTGATGGTGTGGCCAGTTCCCTTGTCCCTGGTGTTGGTGTGTGCTCTCCTATTAAGCTGAACTATAAACTGTAAACAATAATTTTAAGAGGAAATAAACCCCTTGTTCCCTTAAGCCTTTTCATGGTGATTTATCAGCAACCATGCAGGCAAACTGCAACAAGCATGTATAAGAAACAAGGAGTTTGCCTCCCTTTCACCCCACCCCGCTCCGCCGGTAGCGACATGCGCGCGCGGTACAGCTGGGTCTCACCCCGCGACTCTAGGTAAGCCCCAGCCGTGCCCACCCACCAGAACCCCAGGTCAGCCCAAAGGGACCCGGCTCCGACTCCCACCATCCAGCCAGAGCCGTGAGCGCAGGGCCGAGGGACGAGGAAGACCTCCCCCTGCGCCCGGGCCCGCCCCAGCTGCCCTCGGGTTAAATAGCTCCACGCCGACGCGCCCATCCTCCCATTCCCCACCCCGCTCCGCTGGTCGGGACCCGCAGTCCCGACCGGGACTCACCCGTGACCTAGGTAAGCTCTGTCCCTGCCCACCCCCAGAACCCCAGGCCAAATAATTCAGTTTAGTGAAATTGAAAGATCTTAAGAGTTAAAAGGACTATGCCAAAGTCAAAGTGCAAATCCATGAGAAGCAACACTCAAGTAAACAAATTTCCCACTGAAGAAATTAATCCCATAATGTTAGACTCCAACCAGAACAAACCCACGGGAAAAGGCCAAGAAAGCCTGACCCAGGATAACGACTTTCAAAATATGATCATTACCATGTTCAATACTATGAAAGAGGAAATCCGGGAGGAAATACATAATCGAATCAATCGCTTTGAAAAGGAACACAACAGACATTTGGAGGAGTTGAGAAAAACAGTGCAAGAAACAAAAACTGGCATAGAGCAGTTAAAACAGACTCAAGCAGAGTTTAAAACTGAGCTACAAGACAAGTTATCGTCAACCCAGAACTCTACAGAGAGTCTTATCAACAGAACTAATGAAGCAGAAAACAGAATTTCAGACCTTGAAGATAAAGTGGGAGTACTAACCAGCTCAATGGAAGCGGTTGTTAAAGCCAAAAAGATACTTGAGAGAAATATCCAAGAGATATGGGACACCCTGAAGAAGCCTAACATGCGTATTCATGGAATACCAGAGCAAGAATCTCAAAATACCACCCCTGAGGAAATTTTTCAAATGATCATCAAGGAAAACTTTCCTCATATAAAAAAAGAGAGGCCCATCCATATACAAGAGGCATTCCGCACCCCAAACAGATACGACCAAAACAGAAGCACCCCACGGCAAATAATAGTTAAAACACTCCACATTCATGATAAAGAACTGGTGATGAGAGCTTCAAGGGAGAAAAAACAAGTCACTTTTAAAGGTAAACCTATTAAAATCACAAATGACTTCTCAGTCGAAACAGTAAAAGCAAGAAGAGCTTGGAGAGACATACTTCAAGTATTGAATGAGCAAAAATGTCAACCCAGGCTGATTTACCCTGCAAAACTATCAGTCATGATCGAGAAAGAAAAATCTTCCAGCACAAAGACAACTTGAAGGGATACATGTCCACCAAACCAGGCCTTCAAAAAATGCTAGAAATGATACTCAAGCGTGAAGAAAAAAACAGGCATATCCAGGAGAACAGAAGGCAAGTATAACACCATTAAAAACGAAGCAATATACTTATAAAAACTACTAAACATAATAAATGTCTGGAATTAAAAATAGTTTCTCCATTATAACACAAAATGTTAATGAAATTAATTCACCAATCAAGAGACACAGATTACAAACTTGGATTAAAAATCACAATCCATCAATCTGCTGCCTGCAGGAAACCCATCTCACCACAAAAGATAGGCACGCTCTAAAAATAAAAAGCTGGTCAACAGTTCTACAAGCTAATGGAAGCAGAAAACAGGCAGGGGTAGCCATTAAGTTATCAGACAAAGTGGACTTCAAACCAAAGAAAATTATAAGAGACACGGATGGATACTACATTTTAGTCACAGGCACAATTCGCCAGGAAGACTTCACAATACTAAACATATATGCACCCAATACGGGCCCCTCCACATTCATTAAGAAAACCCTACAGCGTCTAAAGCAAGAAATCAACCCCCAAACGATAATTCTTGGGGACTTCAACACCGCCCTCTCAACATGGGATAGATCAACAGGTCAAAAGTTTAACAGAGACACTTTGGAACTTAATCAAACCCTGAAAGAAATGGACCTTACAGATCTCTATCGAACTTTTCACCCATACACCAAAGAATACACATTTTTCTCAGCAGCACACGGAACTTTCTCCAAAATAGATCACATATTGGGCCACAAAACGAATCTACACATATACAAAAAAGTTGAAATTCTAACCTGTGCCCTATCAGACCACCACGGCCTAAAGCTGGACATCCACAACACATCAAACAAGAGAAAATACACTAACTCCTGGAAACTTAACAATATGATGCTGAATGAGAACTGGATTCAGGAAGAAATTAAAAAGGAAATTCAAGATTTCCTGAAAGCGAATGATAATGAAAATACAACTTACCAAATTCTCTGGGACACAATGAAAGCTGTTCTAAGAGGTAAGTTCATAGCTCTTAATGCCTACATCAAAAAAATGGAAACATCAGAAATAAACAACTTAACAATGCAGCTTAAAGCTTTAGAAAAACTAGAGCAATCTGATCCCAAAAGTAGTAGAAGAGAGGAGATTAGCAAAATAAGGAAAGAAATATCTGTAATCAAGATTAAGAAAACGATAGAAAAAATCAACCAGTCAAAAAGCTGGTTCTTTGAAAAAATCAATAAGATTGATACACCCCTAGCTAAATTAAACAAAGGCAGGAGAGAGAAAACCCAAATTAACAAAATCAGAAATGAACATGAAGTTATCACTACGGATACCCAAGAAATCCAGAGAATTATAACATCATATTTTAAAAACTTATACTCTGTGAAGTTTGACAACACAAAAGAGATGGATGAATTTCTAAGTAAACACAACCTACCTAAATTGAATCAGGAAGTTGTGAATTATTTAAATAGTCCTATAACATACAAGGATATTGAAAAAGTAATCTCGAATCTTCCCACCAAAAAATGTCCTGGGCCAGATGGATTCAGCACAGAATTCTACCAGACATTTAAGGAGTTAATAACACCAATACTCCTTAAACTGTTCCATCAAATAGCAAAGGAAGGAACACTACCAAATTCCTTCTATGAAGCTAATATCGTCTTAATCCCAAAACCTGATAAAGATTCACTTAAAAAAGAAAACTATAGGCCGATCTCTCTGATGAACACAGATGCAAAGATTCTCAACAAAGTCTTAGCAAATCAGATTCAAAAACATATCAAAAAGATCATTCACGGGGACCAAGTAGGCTTCATTCCCGGCACACAAGGTTGGTTCAACATACGCAAATCAATAAATGTAATTCATCCTGTAAACCAGTCCAAAGTCCAAGACCACATGATACTCTCGATAGATGCAGAAAAAGCCTTTGACAAAATCCAACAGCCTTTTATGATCAAAATGCTAGAGACTGTAGGAATGAAAGGAACGTTTATCAATATAATAAAAGCTGTATACAACAAGCCCACAGCAAGGATTATACTCAATGGGGAACAATCAGAAGCATTCCCACTTCGATCAGGAACTAGACAAGGCTGTCCACTCTCACCACTTCTATTCAATATTGTACTTGAAGTCTTACCTGAAGCCATAAGACAAGAAAGGGACATAAGAGGGATTCAAATCGGCAAGGAAGAAGTCAAGCTATCCCTATTTGCAGATGACATGATCTTATACCTGAGTGATTCCAAAAACTCCCCCAGGAAGCTCTTGGAACTAATTGAGAAGTTCAGCAGGGTGGCAGGATACAAAATAAATGTGCAAAAATCAGAGGCCTTCCTATATGCCCAGAATGAAAGAAGTGAAAAAGCCTTGAGAGAAACCATCCCATTTACTATAGCCCCTAAAAAAATGAAATACCTTTGTATAAACCTAACCAAGGAGGTAAAAGACCTTTACAATGAAAACTTTAAAACCCTAAAGAAAGAAATAGCATAAGACACCAGAAGGTGGAAAGACCTCTCTTGTTCCTGGATTGGTAGAATCAACATTGTAAAAATGACCATCCTACCAAAGGCAATATACAAATTCAATGCTATACCAATTAAAATCCCAAAGCAATTCTTTAAAGAAGTTGACCAAATAATCTCAAAATTCATATGGCGCCACAAAAGACCCAGGATAGCAAAGACAATCCTGAGTAACAAAAACACTGCTGGAGGTATTACCATACTAAACCTTAGTCTATACTATAAATCCATAGTTATAAAAACTGCCTGGTACTGACTCCAAAATAGACACACAAATCAATGGATAAGGGTTGAAGACCCAGATATAAGCCCACAAAAATACAGCCATTTGGTCTTTGACAAAGGGGCACAAAAAATCCAATGGAAAAAGAACACCATCTTCAACAAATGGTGCTGGCAAAACTGGATCTCCACATGCAGAAGATTAAAGCTGGACCCATACTTATCACCATGTACAAGACTTAATTCCAAATGGATCAAGGACCTTGATTTAAGGCCAGAGACTTTAAAAACCATAGTTGAAAGGATAGGGAACTCCCTTGAGCTGATTGGGCTAGGCCAACATTTCCTAAACGGACGTCCAATGGCACAGTCACTGTTACCAACTCTCAACAGTTGGGATCTTGTGAAATTAAAGAGCTTCTGTTCAGATAAAGATATTGTAACATGAGCTCAAAGGCAACCCACAGAATGGGAGAAAATCTTCACTAACCACATATCTGACAGAGCTCTACTGTCCAGAGCGCACAAAGAACTTAGAAAACTAAACTCCAAGGAAAACAATGGCCCAATTAAATAATGGACCCTGGAACTTAAAAGAAACTTTACCAGGGATGAAATTAAAATGTCTAACAAATATCTGAAAAAATGCTCCACTTCCTTAGCCATCAGGGAAATGCAAATCAAAACTTCCCTGAGATATCATCTCACCCCAGCCAGGATGGCAAAAATCCACAATACAAACAACAACAAATGCTGGAGAGGATGTGGAGAGAGGGAACTCTCCTACATTGCTGGTGGGAATGCAGGCTCATACAGCCACTCTGGCGAGCCGTCTGGAGATTCTTAAAGAAATTAAAGATTGAAATGCCATATGACCCTGCTATCCCACTTTTGGGAATAACCCCCCATGCAACAGAGGTTCGCCTCGATAGCACAAGCTCGACCATGTTCATAGCAGCACTGTTTACAATAGCAAAGTCATGGAATCAACCTAAATGTCCAACAGTTGAGGAGTGGATAAAGAAACGGTGGTACATCTATACGATGGAGTACTACTCAGCCATCAAAAATGATGAATTACTGGAATTTGCTGGGAAATGGATGTCATTAGAAAGAATTATATTAGGTGAAGTATCCCAAACCCAGAAAATTAAGCGCCGTATGTACTCCCTAATAGGTGGCTCCTAGTACCAAACTCACCCAGCCCACATTGAGACACTCAAAAGTAAACCTATGTAACACAGTAATTGCAAGAATTATGAACAAGAGAGATGGGGTAGGAGGGCCACACCAGAAACAAGGAGAGAGGGGACCATGTTACAGCAGAGAAAATAGGCCTCTATCAAGGTCTGCAAGTAAGTAATGAGAAACCTGGTTAAGTTCACAGACGTTCTTTCCTGATCTCACCAGAAGGGGAGGGCATATAGTCTAGCAGATAAAAAGTAATCATTTTGCAAATGGGTGATGGACCCCTCCCTCAGTGAGGTTTCCTACTTTTATTACATCTACCCTTGAATGTGCTATTATAACAAGACTCCGGTTTAACAGCTTTTTGTCTCTTGCCAGGGGGTGACATACAGTGCCCAGCAGAATGGAGTGAAGGGCATTGCAGGAGCAGCAAAACTGCAAAAGAAAATCAACAGACCACAATCCAGAACTTCAGAGACTCTATATCAATCACATAGAACTAAGCCAGCCTAATCTCTCCCCATCCTGGAGCTCAGGGACATTTGCGGAAGAGGGGGCCGTAAGATTGTAAGAGCAAAAGGATGGGAGGAACAACGATTTGCAAGATTCTCAACAATAGTTGGGGCCAAAGCAATCATAATGGGACTTTGCATGCCCTGCGCAATGTCCAGCGCACTGTTGCCCTCATAAAGTCTAGCATCTGTTAAGGGCACCGAGATCCCTGGAGGCAAGGGATTGATAGCCATAGTAGTGCTCTTATGCTTAAGGGGAACAAGAGAAAGGGCTTATGGAAATGCCACTGGGTCCTTATATGTCATTGGAGAGGAGGACCCAGTGGAGAGTCAGGCGTACACAATAAAGGACTCTCTGGGAATTGGGGGGGAGGCACTGGGGTATGGGGAGGGAGAGAACGAGAAGGAGGGGGTTCGGGGGGAGGAGGGGGAGGGAGGGAACTGGTAAAAAAATTTTAAAATGTATAATTACATTTTTAATAAAAAAAAGAAACAAGGAGTTTATTGGTAGTATATATGATACTTTCAATCAATTTTGAAAATCTAGTGAAAATAATGACAATGGTCAATAGCTGCCAAAGTTGCTGAAAAATTATCAGCAAAAGGAAAAAATACATGAATTAGGAAATAAATTACTAATTGACCTGCAGCATGAACTCTGGAAGGTTTCTATATTTGCCTTGAAAAGCACACATATCTTCAGTGGCTACAGAGCTGAGATTGCTGAAAATCAAGCAGCGCCTCATCCTGTGACTATAACTGTAGCACAAGTTGGATGTCCACCCTACAGTTAAATTGCAGCACTGATTGGGAAATGTGGGGTAGGGAGACTTTAAGTCGAATGGAAGAAATCTTGAGGAAACTTTTTTCTATCTCTATCTAGACTGAAGTCCTAGCACGTCCCTCAGAGTTTGATGCAGAATAGGATGAGAAGATGTTCTGAATTCTAAAAGAAGTGCTTGACTTTTCTATTTTATACAGAGAGAAGTCCAGGGAACATATATTGGGATGGATATGAAAGAGGTTGACTTATAATAACAAAGGGAGTATTAAGTTGGATCAGACTAAATGTGAACAGAAATTCTGAACAATTGTTACAACCTGGATGCCAACTCTTTCAACCAGCTGTCTGTATTTTATTCTAGGGACTAATCTCTGTTCATTTGGTGGAACATGACTTAAAGAGGGCAAGCTGGAAATGCCAAACCTGTCTTGATTTAATATTTTTGAAGCCTCAACAAGGTAAAAATGGGGCTGGGGAGATGATTCAGGGGTTAAAGTCTTTGCTTTGAAAGCTAAAGGACTTGAGCACAAATCTCCAGATTCCACACAGAAGGAAAGCAGAGCTTGGGAAATCCAAAGCAAAGCAATACACAGGTAGAGAATCCAGGACGAATCTTTTTTTTTTCATTTTTTAAATTTTATTTATTTCTTCCACTCATACAAACTTGATAGGTACTCCATTCCTCTCCCTCCCTCCACCCTTTCCTGGATTCCCTTGCTCCCTCCCCCTTTTTCCGCTTCCTTTCCGCCCCTCCTTTCCTTTTTCCCAGTGCCCCCTTCTCCGCTCCCCCCCCCCCATTCCTGGAGCGTCCTTTACTATGCATGTCAAACTTTGCTCTGGGTCCTCCTCTTCTGATGAAGTGTAAGGACTCAGCATTGCCTAGAGCTCTTTTTTGTGTTTCCCCTTAGTATAGGAACACTCTTGTGGCTGTTAATCCCTTGCCTCTAAGGATCCTAGTGCCTGTGATCCATGCTAGCCTTGGGGGGTCAATGATATGTTGGCAATTGCGCAGGTCATGCAAAGTCCTATTATGATTATTTCGTCCCTAACTTGTGCGGAGTATCTTGCATATCATTACTCCTCCCCATCTTTGGGCTCTTACAATCTTACCGCCTCCTCTTCTGCAAATTTCCCTGAAGAGATTAGGCTGGCCTGGTTCCTGGTGATTAATGTAGGATCTCTGATGCTCTGAATTATGGTTTGTTGAGGGTTTTTCTTCCAGTTTTGCTGTTCTTGCACCATCTTGATAGGTATTTGATGTCACCTCCTTGCCAGAGATAAAAGGATAAGAATAGAGTCTTATTATAAGAGTAGATTCAAAGGTAGATGGAATAAAAGTAGGAGACGATGTTGAGGGAGAGGTCAGTTTCCCATTTGCAGGATGGTTACCTTCTATCTGCCAGACTGTATGCCCTCCCTTTCTGGTGAGATCATACCCCATCAGATGCAAGTGACCAGGAAGGAAAGTCTGTGAGCCCAACCAGATGACTCATTACTTCCTTGCAGTACTTGATGGTGGCCTATTTTCTCTGCTGTGGCGTGAGCCCCTCTCTCCTTGTTTCTGGTGGGGCCCTCCTTCCCCTTCCCTCTCTCTTTATAATCTTTGCAATTACTGTAGGTATTACAGAGATTTATCTTTGAGTGTGTCACTAAGTGGGTTTGGTACTAGGATCCACCTATTAGGGAGTACATACAGTGCTTAATTTTCTGTGTCTGGGATACTTCACTCAATATAATTGTTTCTAATTCCATCCATTTCCTGGCAAATTCCATTAATTCATCATTTTTGATGGCTGAGTAGTACTCCATTGTATAGATGCACCACGTTTTCCTTATCCACTCGTCAACTGTTGGCCATTTGTGTTGGTTCCATGACTGCTATTGTAAACAGTGCTGCTATGAACATGGTCGTGCTTGTGCTATTGAGGTGAATTTTTACTATATGGGGGATTATTCCCAAAAGTGAATAGCAGGGTCATACAGCATTTCAATCTTTAACTTTTTTAAAAATCTCCAGATGACTCGCCAGAGTGGTTGTATGAACCTACATTCCCACCAGCAATGTAGGAGAGTTCCCTTCTTGCCACATCCTCTCCAGCATTTGGTGTCATTTGTATTGTGGATTTTTGCCATCCGGACTGGGGTGAGATGATATCTCAGAGAGGTTTTTATTTGCATTTCCCTGATGGGTAAGGACACAGAGCATTTTTTAAGATATTTGTTACCAGGACGATTCTTGATGACACTGTTGGTTCTCTACAGGCACACGCACTCAAGTGCCCTCTTGTACACATGCACCCCCCCCAAAAAAAAACTGTGCAGCACACACAAAAACCAAACATGATCAAAATGTTGGTCATTTAAGACCTATGCTTTCACTGAGAATGCCCAAAAAGACATGCTTTTAATGAAGAGGGGCACCCTGGCTCCCTTGAAGAGGTCTATAGCTGCTGTCTCTGCAGGCCATGTTCTTATGTGGGAACTGAAGTCACTGAATTGAGAAATATATTGTAAGCAATGTACCCAGGTCATAGGAACCAGTCGGAAGGACTCAACTTGGCAAACAAGGTGGGCACGGTTACTATAATGAACCCCACTCAATCAAAGAGCTGCCAGAAAAATCCAACTCTCACATGTTGGTTAGGTGATTTTGCTGTTCCAAGAAGTAAAATAGATAGGAATCTCATTAAATTGTTACTCTGTAGAAGCTGAAATGTTCTAGATCGTGTGCACGGAAGTAAAAAAAAATGGGGTCACAGTCTCTTTTTAGTTTATAAACCTGAAGTCCTTTAATGTAGGACAAGTTGGATCCCCTTGAGGGAGAATCCTAGTGTACTTCAAAACTGTGCTGCTTGTGCCAATATAGGCAACCTGGATGAAGTCCCGTGGATCAAACAGGCAGAGAGACATAGGAACGAGAAGAAAACCAGCTGGAAAAGAAAACATGTAAGTTGGGATGTGAGAGGGGATGGAGGTGAATAGTAGGGGAAGAAAATAGTCTAATTCATTATATTTGTGCACGAAAGCTTCAAAGAGTGAATACATAAATAAATAGTAAGTAAATAAATTAGAAGACTATGTACTGTGATTCTTTCTATTGCCTTTCTTCAAAAGGTCTTTTCCCAAGGTCACTGTGTACTGGACAAGTGCAAACAGTTATTTCAAGGATATTGAACAATTACTCTGAACTAACACTAATGCTAGGACACTGAAAATATCACTGCATCTGCCAGTATGAGTATTTTACCAAGGTCAAGGAGATCCATGGAGTTTCAAGTCCACGTCACAGTGGGTCCAGGGACTCCTGCGTCCCAGTTCTGAAAAGTATATTTGTAACAGTTAACTGTACATAGCATCTGAAAACTCGTTATACTGGCTGCTAGATCTATGGAGTGCTGGTTTTTCAAGTGGGCAGGACAACAATGACCATTCTCTAATGGATTACAGGTGTTGGTGCCACTATCGCGGAAGTGAAAAGATACAGGGGTGGTGATTCTTGCCACATACCTGTTCGAACTGTGCAGAGGTTAAATGGATTTCGAAGTTGGAATTTTGGTAGTGAATTAGCATAGGCTTAAATAATCAATGATTCTAACTGCAATTGCTTTGGTAGATATGATTTCAGTGTTTAAGAAACACATCCTCTGGATCCTGGCATGTAACTCTAGGTCTAGCGAATACATTTTTTTCCCATACCCATCAATAAAGATTCCACAAGCAACTTGCTTTCAACTGGCATGACTACCAATAGCCATCACTGTCCTGCTCTAGGAATATCACATCTCACCAGCCCTTTGGCATAAGTTAATTAGCAAGCACCTTGACCATCTTTCCTTTCCTCCACACCAATGACATAATGTGCTGATTGGACACAGTGACCAAAGTTGGCAACTCTTCTGGACTTACTGCTTAAGCATATGCACAAGAGTTACATCTGACAAAATTTCAGGGGCTTTCTACCTTTGAGAAAGTCCTAGGATTTCAACAGTAAGGAAACAGAGTGTAATGTCCCCTGTAATGTGAAAATATAAATTGCATATGACTTCTCCTATATTCCCCCAAATGGACAAATCCTAAGTAAGAATCTTTGGGTTATGGAAGAAGCACATAGGAATAGGAATTCTTAACGTGCATTGCTCAAGTTCACTTACCAAATGATCTGAAAAGTTACTAGTTTTGACTGGGATCCAAGCCAATTCACTGGACAAGCTGCTTTGTCTCTTACCACATGATCCAGCATATTTAAAGATACATAGAGTGTGAGGAACACATAGAGAGGCTGTTGGGAGATTGACAGGTGAATTTCAATGCAGGCTTTTGGGTCCTGCTGTCCTTTGCAGATCACCATCTCCTTCCAAGAAACATCTCTTTGCCTCTTAGCCGACCTTGAAAAGACCAAACACTTGACCATGGACCACCAAATTTCCATGCAATTGAAACTGCTCATTTGTACTTATTATTTTCTGACTCCCCAAGTCAGTGTACAGCTGCATTCTGCCCACAGTCACAATAGTGTATAAGAAATCCCTGAAGACACAGGAAGTGACATGAAGAATCGGTCCCAATACAGATGGTGTCTACTCCTGCTAAGCTACCTACTCTTTCTTGACCTACAGAAAACGTCTCATGGATAGTTTCCTGCCACCTGCTGACAATGGAAGATGGTTCCGTATGATATGTAGGCATCACTCAGAAGTTGATTGCCTTGTTACCCATGTCTGAAATATATTCACCTTCCCTACATGAAATACTGCTGCATAAATTAATGTCTATGGGTTTTCAGATGACTCGACCATTGTGACATCCCATCCAACTTCTGACCAAGGAATTCACTTTGTGGATAAAAGATCGTGGCATAAAGCCTGAGCTCATAGAATTCACTGGTCTTCCCATGCTCCTTATTCACTACAACAGGAGGCTGGAGTAGTAGAGCAGCCTTTTATTCATATTTTACATATATTTATTACATTCATGTTAATTAACATTCATGTTAATAGTAGTCAGAAAACAAATACCTATTGGGATTTGTTGTGAGGCCTCAATATGTTATCCACTCTCTTAAAGTTACAAAGGCAGATACGTAGTCAACTTGATACTCAAAAATAGGTAAGTACCATCTCCCCATGATGTATACATTAGTAACATGGTGTAGAAGTTCGCCTGTATGGTTGCTGATAAATCACCATCAAATGGCTTAAGGGAACAAGGGGTTTATTTTCTCTTATGATTACTGGTTACAGTTCTTAGTCCAGTTGACAGGAGAGCATGCACTAACACCAGGGCCAAGGGAACTGGCCACACTATCTCTCTACGTAATGGCTGAGAGGGACGATCCTTACTTGCCAGAATAGCATGTCTGGCCAAGTATACAAAAGGATGCCAATTTCCTCAACTGGCTCTCAGCATTTTATTTATCTGTTCAAGGTCTAATCCCACCCACCATGGGCTGAGTCTGCCCCATCAACTAGACAATCTCCTTCAGGTTCACTCTGGGCTTAACTCAACTACTAATTCTCTACAATGTGCCAAGAACTCAAACCCTCAACCATCAAGTGTTCACCTGTACATAACTATGATACATGGTCAATATATACCATGAAAAATTGTGCTTAAACATTTTGGGTTGTTTACTATTCAGCCCAAGAATGAGGTTTCATTTCATCCTTCAAAAGCATTTAGCAGAGCTTTTTAGGCAACTGAAATAAACCTCATCATTTAAATTTTTGTTGAGCAGAGCTGGAATTGGAGATGTACAAGCAAGGCTATGTGAGACGTCTGGAAGCAAGTTAGGACCACTGTCTGCATGAGCAAAGCAGGCAGCTTTGAAGATTGGGGCTGGGGAAATGCTAGGAAATAGATGTAGGAATTAATTTTAAAATAAAAAACCAGGAGAATATTTTGGAGAAAATGTTAACTGTTAATAAAACAGTCTCAAGAATTACCTTCATGTTTTAATTTATCCTGCTCCTTTTATTGACCCTGTTCCCCCATTGATCCTTAGGAGTCAAATAGAAAGTTTAGAATTACAGGAGTCTTACAAACCATGTATTATAGCTTCTTTATTTTATAGGTAAGAAGACTGAGCCCAGAAAGTTAGGAACTGGGAGTACAGCTGGAAAGGAGAGGGAGGATCCTTCCTGACTGCAGTCTTCCTTACTGACTGCAGTCTACGTGTGTCTACCCTCCAAACCAACTGTTCAGTGTGCTTTCAAGTACTTCCTCATCTCTGGACTATTTGCTCGTCAATGTAGGCTTAGCAAACTATGCAGCTTTTACTTCTTTCCCTCACTCTTTCCCGAGCCACCAATTCCTGTGAGGATCATCATTTTCTTACACTCAACTATGATCCCGTGCAGTTCACTGTTGTGAAAGTGTCTTCAACAGAGCCTGCATCTTGCCATCCTTCACTTACATAGAGGATAAATACCCTCCTAAATAAATATGTATGAAATAATGTCCACATTTTATTCTTTCCCTCTGTGTGTGTGTGTGTGTGTGTGTGTGTGTGAACAAGAGGACACTTGAGTGTATGTGTCTGTGGAGGTCCAAGGGTGACATTGGATTGCTCTACCTTTTATTACTTTGCTCTGGGGTTTTCTAGTCTCTGTCTTCTGGGACTGGAATTACAAGGTTCTACCATATCTACTAGCTATTTTTAGATGGGATCTGGAGGTCCAAACTCAGGTCCTTTTACTTGTAAGGCAAAGAGTTTAACCCTTGAGCCATCTATCCAGCCCTTATTCTTTCCATTTTAATTAAAATAATGTAGAAGTATTTCACAAGGCAATCAAGTAAGTTAATTAGGTTTCTTAGCAATAATTGGCAGAAACTGACTTTGATTGAAATAGACAGGAAGGAATTGCTGGATACTGACTCATTCCCGTACTTTCTAGGAATCAAGGAGAACCAAAGGCCAAGAAAAGCAGAAGAAAGATACTGGTGATAAGAAAGTATAATAGCTTCTATTAAGCAGCTTAGACTAGAAATATTAGAATAGTTCTTTCCTACACAGCCTAGAACTGAGCAATCAAGCTGGAAAGGTCCTTGAAGGTCATCCCTCCAGTTCTGGAATTGTCCTAAAGGAACACATTCTGCCAGTCCCAGGAATTGACTCAGAATCTCCCACAGAGATAAGATCACCAACTTCCCCAGACTTCTGTTCAGGAAAGGAGATGAGACGAGCATCTCTACAGTAGATAAGTTTCTCAAGAAACAGCCCAGGCATGAATTGACCAATCAGATATAAAAGGAACCAAAAATCCAATCAGACTTAAAGAAACTAAAACTAACCTCTAAGGAACAGCCACTTCTTTAAAGTCTGCCTTCAACCCTGCCAAGCCATCAAATACCCTTGCCCCTCATGGTCCCACGAGTTCCTTTCTTTTCCTTGCTTAACAAATATTACTCTTAATCCTCTCCATGTGCTCTGGTGTCATTCTTCAACCTTGAGAACACAAGAGCCTGGAAAGAAGCCAGATGTCAAAGGGTTCTTGTGGGTGACACTCTTTGATTATCAGCATCAGTCACTGCCCTGCTGCTGTGCACCTGTATGTCACTGCAGTCAGTAACCATAAATGGGTTATTTTCTGCTCCTATTGCTTTGACTTCAAATATACATGTCCTGGCTGAAAAGAATATGGGAAACAGCTGTCTGGTCATTTTGGCCTCTGGATGGTGAGTATTACCACAGGGATTTCTGAATTAGAAGACACACTGCAAATAAGTTTACCCACACAAGACTGACACAGTTGATTAGGCCCAGCATCATGGCATAAAGAATGAGGGAGGAGCCTAGGTGGCTCTATAGCAATCACAGATGCCCAAAGCAAGGTAGAAGAAAGGGTCACTTATGCATCAGTGGTATTGGTAATGAAATTTTACCTATGCTTCAGCAGATACACAGACATATATAAAAGCAGGCAAGCCTGTATTGGACTCCATGGGACACATACAATAGAAAGAACATTCGAATAGGAGGTTAGAGTATCACGAAGATGATTCCCAGTGAGAAGAGAAGAAGTAAGGTACTGTGGGTAGAAAACAAGAAATGCTGGTGAAATTTCAACTATTATATATTTAAAAAATGGCAGGTCATCTGCAGTAGCATATAGAACCAAAATAAAGTTTATCCTTGTTTTACATTAAGAGCTTAAGAGAACAGAAGGAGAATGGCTGTGAGTTCCACGGTCAGTGGAAGGAACCTGTTCCTCAGTTAATCAGTCTAGTGCCTCTTGTTCCCACTTACCCCCTGAAATCAGTGAAATCCAAGACATCAGGAAAGCACAGTTTTAAAGTTACTCACAAATAAACCACTACTGAGAACTAGCACGATGCTTGGCACAAAATTGCAATCATTTGTCTTTTATATACTTCCTCCTTTGTATCCAAGGATTCAAAGAACTGCTGATCAAACATATTCAGAAATACAATTGTGTCTGTAGTGAGTACAGACAATTTTCCTTGTGTTTGTTTCCTAAACAGCACAGCAATACAGCTAGTTGCATGCCATTTATATTGTGTTGAGATATAAACAATCTGAAGATGATTCAAAATATACAGGTGTTTATATGCAAACACAGTACCATTTCATATAACAAATATGGACACTTACAAACTCTGGTCAGTTCCCCATGGAAACAGAAGGAGAAATACATGAATTTTAAGTGCCTAAGATAATCTATTAGTCTTATGACCTAATATAGGAATAAAGTGAAATGAATTATATAATGAAAGCTATAATATTCAAAATTTCACCATATATACCTTTGAGCTCCAGTCTGACTTTGAGTTTCCAGACTATTTGTGAATTTCCATTTATTATCTTGCCTACATCTTGAATACCTTCATTGTTTCAGGAAACTAGTTCTCTGGTGCTTAACCTTAGGTCGGAAATCATTTGAGGTTCAGCAACCGTTTTAACTTTAAGTTATTTTGAATGATCTTTCAGCAGTGAAAACATTTAAGAGCTTATTATAAAGAATATTTTATCCAGAGTATATACAGAAAGAATTACAAAACTTATGCAAACAAGAACTGAGGAGTCAAGCTTACATGAAACAAATACACATTTGCAAACGTATTCATCTCATATGATATTGAAAGGATTTCCTCTAAAATAATGTTTTCCTCCTAACTTAGGTTTCTTGACACTGAGCTATAAAGTCGCTCTCAGATGGAAATGTACTATTTCACTGTTCCAGCAGAGACCAACTCAAAAGGAATTCAAGCAAATCATCACCTGTGTTGCTGTCTGATTAAAAAAAAAAAGATTTAAAAAATTCCTAAGAATCATTCCATCTCTTCAGTCAAGACAGTTAAAATTAAAAGTCACAAAGATTTCAGCTTGTTGATCTCCACAGACTGCTTAACTAAAGCACGGGCTTGTGTTCTTAGCATGAAACAAAATGTTGAACCCTGCCCTTCAGGCATCCCACCATGCTTCAGATGCTGATCTTATCACTGCTGGCAAATCAAACAAAGTAGGACTTTAAAAGGAAGAAAGGAAAACTTTGGAGCCACTGAGAAGCTTTGGGGGTCAGGTCACAGCTCTGTTCTGGTCAGAATTCCCCCAAGATCCCAATGCCTGAATATGAGTAAGGGCTGCTTGGTTTCCAGTTGGCATTTGTTCAATAAAACACATAACTAGAATTTGAAACAGAAAGGCATTCCGAAATTGATTTTAATTCCACTCGCCATCGTCCACTGTGACTGTAAAGAAGAAGAAGGGTTTTCATGTCTCTGGCATTTTAGTTCTAAATGAAATAATAAATATTCAAAATAAAATATAAAATATTAATGTCAAAGAGAATTAGAAATTGACAAAGAGCAGCATGGGAGTTTTCTAAAATGATTGAAATTTTGGCCAAATTCCTTCTATTTTTGCAGTAAATTCAGAAATGCACCCATCATTCGTTGTTAGGAATTAAAACCTCATCAAATAATTCATAGCACACAGAATGTGTGTGACTTATTTGTTTGCATCGATATTATGCTTCTTTTTTAGAAAAAAAATTCAAAATTTTGTATCTTTGATTCTCAAGGTCCAATGCTCAGTAGGCTTCTTGGATAGAATCTGATCATCTCCCAACAAAATCCATGGACAGAGTTTGTTCCGTGGCCCTGAAAGTACTTGTGAATATGTCACCAGGCAGGATTCAAATAAGCCAACTGGAGCAGATCAGACTGACAGTGAATGCGTTTTCAATATTTTTCCTGAGATTCAGCACACCACCATTTAGGCAGAAACTTAGGTTGTTAACAATTTCTTCTATAATCTCTTGTTCAGTTCATTATGTTTTTGAGGAGGAAAAGGACAAGATGATTATTATTCCAATCCTGAGTTGTTTCATACACGTGTTTTGTAGTGTTGGAGAAGCAAAAGTATTGGGGCAAATAAAGCATCCGACCTTGATGAGCAAGGTTGCTCAAGAAACCCACTGAAAGCGATTCCTTTAATTATGAGGGGCCTTGGAAGGGGCAGGGGAGCTGGCAAACGTTTTTAAGGGGAATCAGCGCGACCAACGCAAGGGGGCAGGAAGTGCTCAGGCTCTGGCTTGAAACTCCGAGGACTGAAACGCGACCTAAACCGTTTTCGTTCGCGCCTGGCGGATATTCAGCAATTCTCTCTCGGCCTGCGAAGAAATGCCACGCTGACAAGCGGATTTAGTTGGTACCTGGACTAATTACTGCGAAGACAACAGGCGCGGCTCGCGGACAGCCTGGGGCCGCGTTCCCCAGGATTTATTCTCCCATGTAAGGCTGGCGTCTCCAATCTGACTGCATTTCTCACGCATTCCAAGTGCTCCCCCCCCACTTCTCTTTTACTTGGTGAACTTTGGTTGCAAAGGAGGGGCTTGTTTAAAAAGTCACCAGTAGGAGGATTGTGGTCACTGTAATTTATGAGAGGGAGCGTGGGGCGGGGCGAGGAGTGCATCCTTCACTGTCTACCTTTGATTTTTAATTCCAGCTGTCCTAGTGAAAATGTGCCCCGAAGTGTCTTCCCCAACTGCTCAGGTTTCTATTTAAATGCAGGCCGCCGGGTATTTTAACTTTGCTCCCCCTTTTTTCCCCCTCCCCTCCGCACTTCGCAAGTTTTGTTGAGACGTGACCGACCACCCAGGGCGGGATTTCACTGAAAGGGGAGGAGGACGCAAGAGGATTGATCCTGAATCTAGACCTGAAGAACGGAATCCACTGAGCTGTGCGGTCTGCTCGCGGGGCACCATCCCCAGATCCAGTGCCCGGGAGTGAAGCGCGATCTAGAGGAAGCAGCCGCGTCCGCGCTCAGTTCCCGGACAACCTGTTGCGCCTTTTTCTCCGCCGGCCTCCAGGCAGTTTCCCCGCCCCGGCCCCCTGGGAGATGATTGACAGAAAGTTCTGCCCAACCCTGGACTCAGGGGCCTCCTCCCTGGATCGGCGATTGGTCTCCGGAGAGAATAGGAGAAAAGGGGTGCGAAGGGAGGGATTTCCCTCTAAACCCAGGGTCCCGGGACCTGGAAAGTAGGAGCAGAGGGATTCTTGCCGCAACCACCCAGGAGCTCAGGAGTTGGACGGGCTGGGAGGGGTTCGCATCTTGGGTGGAGGCCCCAACTTCACCCTTTCTCATCCTCCCAGCCGGGTCCTACAACCCGAGGACCCCGCGGACAGAGTTCGCTGCACTTCCCGGAGGTGTCTCCTTCTCTCCCAGCCTGCACGGGGACGGATTTTGCATGCTCGCAAGCTGACCGGTCCGCGCCCTGACGCCGAGACCATGCACGCAGGCGGGACCCTGGAGATCGCCACCGGCGCGAGCCGGACCGCCAGCTCCGTCAAGGTCCAGGCGATACCTGCGCCGCCGCCCAGACTGCTGCTCCTGCTCCTGTCACTGGTAAGCCGCATCGCCGCGCAGCCCGCTGTGCCTGGCGCTGCACTGGTGTTCCCGGGGCTTTCCGGGGCTGCAGGGGTTCCTGCGGAAGAAGCGGTAGTCGTGGCAAACCGCGGGCTTCGGGTGCCCTTTGGACGTGAAGTCTGGCTGGATCCGCTGCACGACTTAGTGTTGCAGGTGCAGCCCGGGGATCGATGCGTGGTGACCGTGCTAGACAACGACGCTCTAGCCCAGCGGCCCGGCCGCTTGACTCCCAAGCGCTTTGCGTGCGACTTTGGCCCCCGGGAGGTGCGCTACTCCCACCTGGGTGCCCGAAGCCCTTCCCGAGACCGTGTCCGACTGCAGCTACGCTATGATGCTCCGGGAGGGGCCATTGTGCTGCCTCTAGCCCTGGAGGTGGAAGTAGTTTTCACCCAGCTGGAGGTTGTGACTCGGAACTTACCTCTGGTCGTGGAAGAACTGCTGGGCACCAGTAATGCCCTGGACGCCCGGAGCTTGGAGTTTGCCTACCAGCCTGAGACTGAGGAGTGCCGCGTGGGTGTTCTGTCTGGTTTGAGCGCGCTGCCTCGCTACGGAGAACTGCTTCACTACCCTCAAGTCCCTGCCGGACCCAGAGAGGGAGACGTCCCGGAACCTCTCTTGATGGACTGCAAAGAATTCCTGGAGCTGGGCGTGCGCTACCGCCACACAGCCCCCAGTCGGTCCCCCAACAGAGACTGGGTGCCTATGGTGGTGGAGCTGCATTCGCGAGGGGCTCCTGTGGGCAGCCCAGCTCTAAAACGGGAACACTTCCAGGTGCTTGTGAGGATCAGGGGAGGAGCTGAAAACACCGCCCCCAAGCCCAGTTTTGTGGCCATGATGATGATGGAGGTAGACCAGTTTGTACTGACCGCCCTGACTCCGGACATGCTGGCAGCCGAGGACGCTGAATCCAACCCCGACCTGCTGATCTTCAATCTTACCTCTCCCTTCCAGCCCGGGCAGGGCTACTTGGTGAGCACTGATGACCGCAGCCTACCTCTCTCATCCTTCACGCAGCGGGATCTGCGTCTGCTGAAGATTGCCTACCAGCCTCCCTCTGAAGACTCTGACCACGAACGCCTGTTTGAACTGGAGCTGGAGGTAGTGGACCCCGAAGGAGCTGCCTCAGACCCCTTTGCCTTCATGGTGGTGGTGAAGCCCATGAACACGCTGGCCCCAGTGGTCACCCGAAACACGGGTCTCATTCTCTATGAGGGACAGTCTCGGCCCCTCACAGGTCCCCCAGACACTGGACCTCAAAATTTGGTCATCAGTGATGAAGATGATCTAGAAGCAGTGAGACTGGAAGTAATGGCTGGGTTGCGACATGGCCACCTTGTCATTCTGGGTACTTCCAGTGGTGGTTCTGCTCCTAAGACCTTCACTGTGGCTGAGCTGGCAGCTGGCCGGGTGGTCTACCAGCATGATGACAAAGATGGTTCTCTGAGTGACAACTTGGTGCTGCGCATGTCAGACGGAGGAGGCAGGCACCAGGTCCAGTTCCTGTTTCCTATCACTTTAGTGCCCGTGGATGATCAGCCACCTGTCCTCAATGCCAACACGGGCCTGACCTTGGCAGAGGGTGAAACGGTAGCCATCCAGCCCTTTGCTCTGAGCGCAACTGATATGGATTCAGATGATGCTCTGCTGCGTTTTGTGCTGGAGCCGCCCTTCTCAACCACAGGGCATCTGCTTCTCCGTCAAACTCATCCTCCTGAGGACGAACCGGAGGCGATCCAGGGCCTGTGGAGAAAGCAAGGGGCATTTTATGAGCGAACAGTGACAGAGTGGCAGCAACGGGACATCGAGGAGGGGAAGCTCTTCTACAGGCACTCTGGACCCCACAGTCCTGGGCCAGTGATGGACCAGTTCACCTTTAGAGTCCAGGACAACCATGACCCTCCTAATCAGTCTGGGATCCAGAGGTTTGTGGTCCGCATACATCCTGTAGACCGCCTCCCTCCGGAACTGGGCAGTGGCTGTCCCCTGCGGATGGTAGTACAGGAATCCCAGCTCACACCACTGAGGAAGAAGTGGCTTCGCTACACTGACCTGGACACGGATGACCGAGAACTGCGCTACACAGTGACTCAGCCCCCCATGGACACAGATGAAAACCATGCTCCAGCCCCACTGGGCACCTTGGTCCTCACAGATAACCCTTCAGTCATGGTAACCCATTTTACCCAAGCCCAGGTCAACCATCATAAAATTGCTTACAGACCCCCGGGTCAAGAGCTGGGCGTGGCAGCCCGAGTGGCCCAATTCCAGTTCCAGGTGGAGGACAGAGTGGGAAATGTGGTTCCTGGAACTTTCACCCTTTACTTGCAGCCTGTGGACAACCAACCCCCAGAGATCCTCAATACTGGCTTCACTATTCAGGAGAAGGGCCACCATATTCTGGGTGAGACTGAGTTGCATGTGAAGGACGTCGACACCGATGTGGCCCACATCTCGTTCACTCTTACACAGGCTCCGAAACACGGCCACATGCAACTATCTGGAAAGACGCTGCATGTGGGAGGGAGCTTTCACATGGAGGACATAAAACAGGGCCGAGTATCCTATGCTCATACCGGGGAGGAGTCATTGACGGACAGCTGTTCCTTGGAGGTCAGCGACAGACACCACGTAGTGCCCATCACTCTCAGGGTCACTGTCCGGCCAGTGGACCGTGAGATGCCCATGCCCAACCTTCCAGCTGGTACTCTGGAATCCTACCTTGATGTCTTAGAAAATGGTGCTACTGAAGTCACTGCCAATATCATTAAGGGGACCTATCAGGACAGCGATGACTTGATGTTGACTTTCATAGTGGAAGATCCACCTTTATATGGGGAAATCCTGGTCAACGGATCACCAGCAGAACAGTTCAGCCAAAGGGACATCTTGGAGGGTTCTGTTGTCTATGCCCACACCAGTGGTGAAATTGGCCTGCTGCCCAAAGCAGACTCTTTTAACCTGAGCCTGTCGGATATGTCTGAGGAATGGAAGATTGGCAGCAATATTATTCAAGGTGTTACTGTATGGGTGACCATCCTCCCTGTGGACAGCCAGGCCCCAGAAGTTTCTGTGGGTGAGCAGTTCATAGTACTGGAAGGTGATAAAAGTGTCATAACCTCCACACATGTGAGTGCTGAGGATGTTGATTCCCTGAATGATGATCTCTTGTGCACAATAGTTGTTCAGCCAACCTCAGGTTACGTGGAGAATATCTCTCCAGCACCAGGCTCTGAGAAATCCAGAGCAGGAATTGCTATAAGTGCCTTCACTCTGAAAGATCTCAGGCAAGGACACATTAACTATGTCCAGAGTGTTCATAAGGGAGTGGAACCTGTAGAAGACAGATTTATATTCCGTTGTTCTGATGGTATCAACTTTTCAGAGAGACAGATTTTCCCCATTGTAATTGTTCCTACCAACGATGAACAGCCAGAAATGTTCATGAGGGAATTCATGGTGATGGAAGGCATGAGTCTGGTGATTGATACACCCATCCTCAATGCTGCTGATGCCGACATTCCACCGGATGATTTAACTTTCACCATCACCCGGTTCCCCACTCACGGCCACGTCATGAATCAGCTGATCAATGGCACAGTATTGGTTGAAAGCTTCACCCTGGACCAGATCATAGAAAGTTCTAGCATTATTTATGAGCACGATGACTCTGAGACCCAGGAAGACAGTTTTGTGATTAAACTAACAGATGGCAAGCACTCTGTGGAGAAGATGGTCCTCATTATGGTTATTCCCGTTGATGATGAGACCCCTAGACTGGCCATCAATAATGGACTGGAAATAGAAATTGGGGAAACTAAAGTTATCAACAACAAAATACTAATGGCAACTGATTTAGACTCTGAAGACAAATCCTTAGTTTATGTTATTCGTTATGGACCAGGTCATGGCCTATTACAAAGACGAACACTTTCAGGTGTTGTTGAGAATATCACTCTGGGCATGAATTTTACCCAGGATGAGGTAGACAGAAATTTAATTCAGTACATCCATTTTGGGCAAGAAGGCATTCGAGACTTAATTAAATTTGATGTGACAGATGGAATAAATGCCCTCATCGATCGCTACTTTTATGTCTCCATCGGGAGCGTTGACATCGTCTTCCCAGATGTGGTAAGTAAGGGAGTGTCCTTGAAGGAGGGTGGCAGAGTCACTCTAACCACAGACCTGCTGAGCACCAGCGACTTGAACAGTCCCAATGAGAACTTGGTTTTCACCATCACCAGGGCTCCCATGAGAGGCCACTTGGAGTGCACAGATCAACCTGGGGTGTCTATCACCTCTTTCACTCAGCTCCAGCTGGCTGGGAACAAAATCTACTACATCCACACAGCAGATGACGAAGTCAAGATGGACAGTTTTGAGTTTCAAGTCACTGATGGACGTAACCCTGTCTTCCGAACCTTCCGTATCTCCATAAGTGACGTGGACAACAAAAAGCCGGTGGTCACCATCCATACCTTGGTTGTCAGCGAAAGTGAGAGTAAGTTGATCACGCCCTTTGAACTCACTGTGGAAGACAGAGATACTTCCGACAAGTTCCTGCAATTCACTGTCACCCAGGTCCCGGTTCACGGTCATCTCCTCTTCAACAACACCAGGCCAGTTATGGTTTTTACCAAGCAAGATTTGAACGAAAACTTAATCAGCTACAAACACGATGGCTCAGAGTCAACGGAAGACAGCTTCTCCTTCACGGTGACCGATGGCACCCACTCAGACTTCTATGTGTTTCCTAACACGGTATTTGAAACAAGGAGGCCTCAAGTGATGAAGATCCAGGTGTTAGCTGTGGACAATAGTATCCCCCAAATTGCAATAAACAAGGGAGCCTCTATGCTTCGCACACTGGCCACTGGCCACTTGGGATTCTTGATCACAAGCAAAATACTGAAAGCAGAAGACAGAGACAGCTTTCAGTTTTCTCTTCGGTTCATTGTGACAGAATCCCCTCGATACGGGTATCTTCTCAACCTGGGCAAAGGCAACCACAGCATCACACAGTTTACCCAAGGTGAGTTCCACTGGTCTTTCTTTATAAGATTCTGGGTCCTTTGCCTTGAAAATATGCCTGTCACAAAGCGTATCAAAAGAGTATCATTTTAGAACCAAAAATCCAGACAAGGGCAGGGGATGGGAAGAGCTGTTTGGGGAGAGATAAAGGAAGGGAAGAGGGAATACAGATAAGGCCTAGGAAAACATCTCTACTTCCTTATGTGCCCTGTTGCAGTGACCTTTTATCAGACAGAGTGTGTGTCAAGATAGTATGAGATTGATAAGATAGGTTGATAAAGCAGGAGCCATCTACTGGGGAGTTACACTAGAAACCAGCTTTCCAGCTTTGCTTGGCTCACCACATCCATCTACTTAGAATCCTCTTTAGTTCACTGTCCAGAGTCCATGAGACACTTCATTGCATGAAAGGAGGATGAGCTGCTTACATTACATTTTCCACAGATGACAACCATTATCATTGCCAATTAGCAGCAGACAAAATGCATACATATTACTTGATTTTTTAAAAAAAGAATACTGTGTTGACATTGTTGGGAATGTTAGGAACTTTGTAACTAAAAGGAAATATTGACTTATATATAGTTTGAGATTTTAAAAAAATGTTTTAAAATATTTATTACTCAGAAAAAACCCTGTCCAAAGCTATGAGATAAACACAGTTACTTAAATTAATATAATATTAATATTAACCGTGCTAGTATAATATATCCATAAGATTATAACTAAGAACATCTAAGACTTTATGTTCTTCTCCAAGCTAGACATCCATCTTATTATTAAGAACATGAATATATAAAGACAAGAGTAACAAGAGAGAATTACTTCACTATGATTTTTCATGAATTGTTCCATTATTTTATTATTCTATAACATTAATTATTATTTTTCATTCATTATTTTATCAGAGAGTCTTTTCTTTGAACTATCACAAGCACAGCATAGGGCATCAGTTACTTTGAGCTCCTGCATTCCTATCAATCCCCATCCCCAGACCCCCCTGGGAATACTGGGTCCTGAATCTCCCCTGGCAGATGATACAGGAAGTACAGGTGACTTCTGAGCAGGAGATGTTCCCAGAGGAAGGGAGAAGCCACTCAGTGTGCTATGGAGAAATCATTCTCTGTTCTCCAGAATGTGCGACTTTCATTACAAAGGGTTTTGCTGCTGCTTTCATGCAGATCTTACTGCCTGAGAATGGAAACTAGATCTCCCCTGTGTTGGCTGTGGAGGTGGAAATGAAGTATAACCCCAGGACATCCCAGTGGGAGTGTTCTTTTCCTGCTACAGTGTTCTGCTCTCAGTAGACATGGCTGTGGTGTTCAAATGAACCACTTTTCTGTTTGATGCTGGCAAACAGCTTCACACCCTGGCCTCCTGATTCTTGGCTGAAAGCCCAAATGTATCTCAGGGCCTGCAGGGACAGGAAAACTCTAGAGTGTCAGGCCAGACCAGAAGATTTTTTTTTTTTTTTTTTTTTTTTTTTTTTTTGTGCAAAGGCTTTCTGATAAAGGTACCATGTCATGTTGGGCTGGATAGCAGTCATGGAAAGAAAGGAGGATGCAAGGAGCATATTGGAGGACATAAAACAGCCCTTCACACCCCTCTCTGATCCAAAGCAGATCAGGTTTTATAGAATTTTTAAAGGAAATTTTGGATGAAGACAAGCACATGATCTCACTTAAATTCCATGAGCCAAATCCAACAGCTCAAAAATGCTAGCATATTAAGTGTTGTACCCCCCCATGAATTCATTTCATTATGATTGTATTTTTACTGAGTTATTGTGATTCAGTTTTCTAGTCTATGTAATTGTGGAAAAGTTTATCATCAGAAAGTTTTAAAGTTTGTATTTTCAGGGAAATTACCACAGTGCCATACACTCAGATACTGACTGGGGAGGTGTTGATATTAAATCACAGTGTTCATTTGTACAAGTTGAGGCTAGAGATTTTTTTGTCCATGGCAGTTATTTATGGAGCTTAAGATATATGAACCCCAACTGCTCCTGTCTCCCTCCCTCCCTCCCTCCCTCCCTTCCTTCCTTCCTTCCTTCCTTCCTTCCTTCCTTCCTATCTTTCTTTCATTTGTTTGTTCCCTCTCAAGATTGGATAAGTGACCCTCTCTTTTGATGAATTAATCACTCGTTCTTAACTTGGTCAACTAAATGGTTCCTCAAGAAAATTAATTTATTTCTGAGACTTATGAAAAATTCACAGTATAGAATCAGTCAAATTAGAGAAATTGTTTGCCTCAGTGTAACCATTTTAGCACCTACCTACACAACCTTCCCTCCCCCAATCCCTGGCCTCAGATCTCGAGCATATGTCTCAAGTTCTTGGACTTTCCATCTTCTTCTGTAAACAATGTGTAATGATTGCTATTTCAGGAGGGGAAATATGTCCCCCAAAAGTTTGAACAAGGTGTGATTTTCAGATATATCAATGCACTTAGGATAAGACCATGGAATGGTTACATCGGTAAACTGAAATAGATATGTTGCATGAAACAGAAGAAAATCTAGTTTTAATACTTAGATAGTTGCTTAAAGAAGGTAGCATTTCAGCTATTAGTTTTCTATTCTTAATGTGCCTTAAGGGAGTTGGTGTTTATACCTATTTACTCTATGCTTATGCTGTTGTTTAGAGAGACCTGTAGAGTAACAGTAAAGTCTACATAAATGAGATTTGAAGGGTCTCTTCTTTCAGCCGTGAGTCAGTAATAACAAAATTGTAGTGAAATGAAGATAGTTTTAGTGAGCATCATCGTAGGATTGGATTCTGAGGGAAATGTGGCCCTTGAATGTCAAACACCTGCATTCATGGTAGTTTTACTTTTAAAAAGAAAGGTACCTTTAAAGAAATCTTTCTTAAGAAAATTTTGAAACAATGATTTATTTCAACAAAACTGTCTCCAAATGTTATATTCTTACTTAAGAAAGTATTAACACATGGCTGGGTGTAGAAAAGGTTTTTTTTTTTTTTTAATTAGGGAAAAACTTGTTGTTTATTTAACTTTTTTTTAGAGTTTCCTATATGACTAAAAAAATTCACATTATTATCCCTATTATCAAATCCCCCCTCCTTTTCGCACTGCAGACTTTCCCTATCAATCTCCCTTCTGCCTTAAATGTGCTTTTATTCATGGCTCACCAAGTTTCATCTGGGATTCCTGTGCTCACATATGGACCATGTATCAGTGGATATTTTTCTTATCTACAGTACCTGATGACCACAGGGTTCCTGCATTTCATATTAAGACAGGTCAAGGTTTCATAGCAGTAAAAGTTC
The DNA here is from genome assembly GCA_023101885.1 of Typhlomys cinereus. Classification (NCBI taxonomy): domain Eukaryota; kingdom Metazoa; phylum Chordata; class Mammalia; order Rodentia; family Platacanthomyidae; genus Typhlomys; species Typhlomys cinereus. Next base: position 4,732,233 of record JALPQD010000033.1, on the reverse strand, counting down.
ACCTGTCTTGAGACTTTGAGCAGAGAACTATGGCAAGTTGAGATGGAGAAAAAGATTTCTGAAGTTTTTAATCTACTGGGAAAGATAGTTGTGCTGAAAGATATAAGCAACACCAATCAGAAAATGCAGGAAATTAAGAGTTAGGAAGGAGAACATAGAATTTCGGACTTGCTTTACCTCTGGGAAACTATTAGCAAGCAAGCACTAGTAAGTTAAAATCAGATTTTGCCCATTTCCAGGTTCTAGTTAGAAATATGTCTTCTTTCAGAACAGTACATGCATTTCACACCTTTTAAGAAAAAAGGCAGAAATTCGTGGAGTACTTTATTAGTATCATGTTCATGCAAGGTAATTGTTTCATAGTCATTGTTATATATTTGACCTCCGTGAACTACATATCATAAATTCAGTAGAGTATTTAAAAGCTAGGGGAAAAAAGCATGAGACAAATACTACATGCCATTGCTGAAGCTATTTTTTTTAGCTATGATCTGACTTCATGTAGCTTTAGAAACTCACTGATTGATATCAAATAATGTATTATTGTGAGTACTACAAAAAAATACAATGATATTCATTCGATTATGTAGTCTGTGTGGTATGATTAAGGAGGGGAGCTGCTAAAATAGATGAGTGAAATTTCAAAATTACATCCTTTCAAGTGAATTCAATGGAATTGGAAAACGCAGATGGAGCAATTCTGGGGTTATATATATTTTCTACTACGCATAAAAGTGTCCATTTTCAATACCTATCATTTCTATCTGACCTTCATGCATAATAATCTGTTGAATGTTGCAAAAAGTCATCTTGATTTTTTCCTTCAAACTTCAGAGAGCTTAAAAAGAGCCACAAAAGTTATCCAATTGAATAGTAGTTGGGAGGAAAAACCCTCTGCTGTCTGCTTTCACTCCCTCAGTGGTCAGCCCTAGGAGGAGGGGCAAAGAATGTGATTTCAAGAGGTCCAGGAAAGCTGCCATACCCCAAAATATCCTCCTTTCCACCTGTCGCAGTGCCTGGCGCTTCATATTTAGACAGTCACTTCTTTGGTGCAGAAACATGCAGACACCATTGGGAGGGGCACCACCTTGCTATTCTTATGGTCTGAGTCTGCAGTCTAATTTATCTATGCGAGGAATCAAATTTCTTCAGGACAGCTGCTATCCAAGGGCTTGAAGATATAAGAACTAAGTATTGCTTCTCTCAGAAGGGGATTTAAGCATGTTCATAGAAATGTAATAGCCAGTGGGCCTTATCCCAAGTAACAAAGCATTAATTCTGCAGTTAATCAGTAATCAATCATCTTGTTTTTTTATTATTTTCTAGCTGACATCGAGGACATGAAAATATGCTATGTCTTAAAAGAGGGGGCCAATGCCACCAGTGATATGTTCCGTTTTGCGGTTGAAGATGGCGGTGAGTGTCACTCTTGGGGTGCTGAGACCCAGAGAAGGACTTTTCTTGGTTGCTCTTTGACAGCATTGTTTCAAGGAATCTCTATCAGCTGTTTTATGTTTATTCCAGTTCATGCAGAGTGATTTTAGTGTTTGCTATAGAAAATTTAATGATTTCAGTCTCATAATCCTACTCTGGATAAATTAGTTTTGTCTTGTGATTTGTAAATGAGAGAGAGAGCGAGAGCGAGAGCGAGAGCGAGAGCGAGAGCGAGAGAGAGAGAGAGAGAGAGAGAGAGAGAGAGAGAGAGAGAGAGAGCTGTATAAACAGGAACAGGATTCTCCTGTCTGGTTGTCCCCATTGTTTCCTATGGGAGGGTGATTGCTTGAAGCAACAGGAGGTTATTGGAGCCCATTCCAGTCCCCTTCACAGCCTGTGACCACCTGGTGAGTTTGCTCCAATGGAAGCGCCCTTTTTGATTTTGCACTAGGCCACTGCCTGTTCTCAGCAAGCCTGGGCAGTGATAAATTAAGGTGGCTGTTTTAGGATGGCTAAAGGGTTTCACAGTTTGGGATTTTCATGATTTTTGTCTAGCTAAAAGATTTTCTGGGACAAGTTTGAAGAATCTTGCAGAGAATTTGATATGACCTTCAACCTACTCTACTGGACAGTGAATATTGTCACTAACTCCCCATATCTGCTCACAAACTTTTATTTCATTCCTGGTGGCTTTTCCTCTCACACTACAGACACGGAGACTTCTGATTGAGTGACCCATCTCGAAAAGAGGTGTAACCTCCCTCTCTGATCTACTGAAGCATTAAGTAGCAGTAGTCCAAAATATCCAAGACATAAATGATCACTGGCACTTCATATTTAGACAGTCACTTCTTTGGTGCAGAAACATGCAGACACCATTGGAAGGGGCACCACCTTGCTATTCTTATGAACTGAGTGACCCATCTCAAAAAGAGGTGTAGCCTCCCTCTCTGATCTACCGAAGCATTAAGTAGCTGTAGTCCAAAATATCACAAGACATAAATGATCACATGTCTGAAAACTGACATTTATTATGTGCCAGAGAGGCCAAACAGGAAGTGCCTTAACTTGATTCCAAATGTTTGCTTCCCACTATAGATCAGAGGGTTTAACATGTCAGTGCCTTTATTTTGAGAGTGCTCAAATCACAACTTAAAATATTACAAAAGGAATCTCAATGAGGGACAAAGCTATTTAAGAAAAGAACTGATTTATTTAAAAAAAAAAAAGTTGAATCTTGCTGCCCAAAGTAAAAAAAAAAAAATCTATTGAAAAGAATTGTGAAATGAGAACTGAAATAATCAAATAGTAATGCTTCACATGAACAGTTTGTTCCCCAGAATGAAAGAATAAGTCTCAATAACAAAAATATTTACTGAAAAAGTTAAAAATTTGATGATGGCTACAATTGTTATATGACTGATATATTTTTTTACATTTTTTTTATATTTTTCGATCAAGTCACACACACACACACACACACACACACACACACACACACACATGCAATTTTTGTAGCATTTTAAAAATCTTTGGCTGAGTGAAGTGATAGCATTTACTTTAAAACTTTAGTCTGGCTGCTGGGGAGATAGGTAGGTAGGTAAAGTGCTTGGGGTAAAAGTATGAGGCCTAAATTCAGATCTCTAGAGCTAGATAAAAAACCAGACACATGAGGTAGCTTATTTCCGTAATCCCAATGCTCCTTCAGCGATATGGGAAGCCCCAAGGGCTGCTGATCAGCTGCCTGGCCTATTGCAGCTATGAACAACAAAGGCCCTTGCTTGTCTTGAAGAAGGTGGAATGCGAGGCCCAACTCCTTATGCATATCGTCAACACCCATAATCACACATGAACACACACACATACATACTCATCTATATGATGTATCGTATAGATACACAAACAAGAATTTTTTTAATTAAAAAAAAAACTTACTCTGGACTAGAGTCACAGTTTGAAAATCAATGAATATCCTATCTCAGAATGTGAAGTGAGAAACAACTTACCAAAGAAGTTGGTTTAATTTTTGGTAATTTGAATTTGTACATGGGTGCTGCTGTCTGGTCTGAAAATGTGGTGGTGGTGGCTATCAAAGATGGTCTTTATGTTAATGAAAATGTGAATGAAGTCATTTTGGGAGCTTCTTTTTCACAATAGCTTGAGCTTCACACGGAGAGACATATTCCAAAGATATTCTTCTCCTTCCTCCCCCAAGCATTGCATTATGGGAGGGGCTTAGGCAGGTTCTGGCAAACATTAAAAAAATTCATTCAACTTTCCTGATGTAAGTAAGAAAGGTTCCTCTTGGCTGGGGAGATGGCCAGTGGATATAATGCTTGCAGAAGTAAAAGGACCAGAGTTCAGAACACAGAATCCCCTTAATGCCAGGGACTGGGCATGGTAACACACAATTCCAGCCCAGAAGGCAGAGTCTGGAAATCTTCAGAGTGAGGTGGCTAGCCAGATTAGCTATATAAGTGAGCTCTGGGTTTAATTAGAGACCTAGTCTCCAAACAATGACATGGAAACTTCATTCCCTGTCTAGTATCACCCCAGGGCTTCCACACTCACACACGTACTCACATACACACGTATTCCCCCCCACATGGTGTGCCCAAACACATACCAAATACATGTACTCACATGCACACACCCTGTGCACACATCCACATAAGAAAAAAGGGGAAAGGTTCGTTTTGACAGAATAGACGGAAATCTGTAAAACTGAAAAATAAAAAGCCACATATGTATCTCAGAATTGATTGACCTGATTTTTTTGATTTTTTTTATTTCCGCTCCTACAAACTTAACAGGTACACCGGTCCCCTCCCTTCTTCCACCCTCCCACCTCCCTGCTCCCCCCTCACCTCCCCCTTTCTTCCCCATCCCCCAATGCCTCCTCCCCCATCCCCGGAGCATCCTTTAGTGTGCATGCCAAACTCTCCTCTGGGTCCTCCTCTCCGATGAGGTGCAAGGACCCAATTGACCAATTTTTTAAAAGGAGTTTTATGTTACAAATACTCTAACATTTGGATGTGAAATCCAGTACTATTTAAACTTGCAGAATATTATCTGCAATGACTTCTTATCATCTACTTCTTAAATCCCCATAACTTATTCCAAGAAATGTGTGAACTGCTTCCAGGGCTTCACATCCAAGAAGCTGAACTCTCTGCCTCTGTTTCTCTTTCTAGATCACCACAGTCACTTTCTTCAAGTCCACAGGGTTGGTTTAAGAACATAACTAAATACATTCCTGAGACAAATATAATCCCTGGTTAATCTTAAAAAATAGAATGCAATTTGATGTCAAGGCTCAAGAGTGGGCAAAGAAATGACAGAAGAGTGGGCTGTACTTCTTACTTCAGATTTAGCTATGCTTAATGAGATCCTGGCAGGTCACAGGAGTCTCCTGTTACAAGGTGGTCATGGACCAGTGACTATCTCCCACTCCTGGGGATGGTACTTGGGATAGTCTCCTTATGTTTTGGGGTTTGAAACTCTTTAAGGATAATTACCAAATGACAGGAGGGAAGATCAGAGAGGACTCAATAATGTAGAACTTATACTTCAGCAGGCCCATGTCAGGGTTTAGTAAATAGCACCCACACCCACAGACCCATGCATTGTCATGTTCTTTCAATTAGACTTTAGCCTTTCTGTGTGATTTGTTGTTGCTTATGCAGTTTTGCCTTCACAGCGGCTCTCTGAGCTCAGTCCAAGGAAGATGGAGAAAAATGTCATTCCTATTTGCTAGACAAGGAAGCAGAGCCACAGAAGGGAGTAACTGACCTCCTTCAACTTGCACAAGCAGCCAAATAGATTGGCTGATTTGAATAACAGTGAAAACAATCTCTTTCATGTTGTTCGGCATAAGCAAAGGAGGGGTAAGACAGGCCTCTGTGTTCTGGAGACAAGGGTGTCCTCGCTATGAATAAGGTTAGAATCCAATCTGCTGACGGGATACAGAAAGTTTTGTGTCTTTGGGACTGTGAATTTGAAATCTAAGAATGTTCTACAGTCCTAAACTTCATACTCCCATTCCCTTTATTCTCTTGGTTAAGTTATTAAAGCAATGTATTAGTGAAGATCACGACGCTGTTACTGTCAGAATAGTCCATCCATCTTGGTGTCCTGTGGAGTTACACACTTCCAACTACAGAGTCAATTTCTTGCAGTATGGGAGTTTCCAGTTATCTGTGGTTTCATCCAGCAGTCTTATATACTTAGTGCCCATCTCCCATTTCCTAGTAATGTCACCTGTTCTATCTTCACAAGGGTAACTCACCATGTAAAAATACTTCGGATCTGGGAAGGAGACCCTCTGTGACAAGGACCTATTCGAATCCTTATCCTAGGTCCAGTGCTGCAGAAAGAAGAGCATTTTCTTCACTAGAGCATTTTCTTTCCTGATTCTGTCCCAGAGTTGAACTTTGTGTAGTGTTTCTATAAGGTATCCTACATGAAAGTGCTTTTCTGGCTGCTTTGTAATTTCCTCTCCAAGAAACGTCTCTGGTGTTTATTTTGATGTGAAGACCCGTCTCACGTGGCTATTCCAAATATGCCACATCTTCAACCCTAATGATCGCTAATCAGCACCGGTTCAGGTGTCATGCATTTCCGTTCCATATTTGTTTCCTGTATGGAATGAAGACGCTCACCATGACTTTATTTGTGCTTCTATCCCTATCTTCATTTACAGCAGGAAGGTCATATTGCGATGTTTTTATTCCTAACTTTTTTACAGCAGAAATGTCATATTGTAATAATCTGTTTGTTTGTACACCTCCATCGCTAGAGGAAAGCCTGTCTTCCTTTTCACGTTAGGATCAAGTTTCTACAAGTAATTTCCAGTGCCCCTTTCCATTTCTTGAGGATATTCTCTTCTCTAGCTTTAACTTAAACCACTGTGGTACCAAGAAAGATTCTCAGTAATAAAGCATCCACATTTACAAGCACAAGCAAAATGAAGTACTGTGAAGATTCTGTTGACATCGTCAATGAAATCTATTCAAGACTGAAAGCAACACCAGTTCAGAGCTTTCATTACTATTCTTAAGGAATCATTTTCAGAGAGAAAAAAATTGTCAGCATAGTATATGTTACAGTTCACCTAAATGGTTGCTGATAATGATCATCAAACAGCTTAAGGGAACAAGGGGTTTATTTCCTTACGATAGTCTGGTTACAGTTCTCAGTCCAGCTTAACGGGAGAGCACATACCAACACCAGGGCCGAGGGAACTGGCTGCATCATCACCACATAATGGTTAAGAGACAGACAATTCTTACTTGCCAGACCAGCATGTCTGACAAAGTGTACAGAAGGATGCCGACTTCTTCAACTAGTTCTCAGTATTTTATTCACCTGTTCAGGGCCTAATCCCACCCATCATGGGCTAAGCCTTCCCCATCAGCTAGACAATCTCCTGCAGGTTTGCTCTGGGCCTAACTCAAACACTAATTCTCTACAAATGTGCCCAGAGTTCAAACCCTCAACTGTTAAGTTGACACCTGTGCCTAACTATGACAGTATATAAACAATTCCACAAATTAAAATTTAAAGGGAACCAGGTATGTTCTACATCAGTGAATTTTCAAAGCTAGATCATTAGTATAAGTTATTACTTATGGTTTTTATTTCAGGGCTGATAATAGACAACGTGACAGAAGCATACATACCATGTTCATACCAGTGCGTGCTAAAAAGGCATTACACAAGCTTTTTTTAGTTCTTTTTGTGCTGGTCGTTGTTTCCTTTAAGTCTCAAGATCTCAGCATCTGATCCAAGATATTTTTATGGGGGGGGGCGGAAAAGAAAGGCCTGGGGGTTAAGGGCACAGACTCGAGTCTGCAATTCTGGGCAAGTATTCTACTACTGAATTATGTCGCCAGCTCCAGAAGTATAAGATAAAGTTAGAATATGTGGTCTTCTGGCTTTGTATATGATGTGAGAGAAGTCAGTCTTACTTTCTTCTTTAGGAAAGACAGTTGGCTGTTTCTTCTCTCATATATCACGGGCATGTAGTCTAAGTGAGCTCTGTCTGCCAGAGATTGGGGCAGCAGATATAGTATCTGTCTTAGCCATGATAGTGCATCTGGTCCACAGCCAACATTTGGTTGTGGTGGTTGCCATCTGTGATTGTGCTTTTCGGTGCCTGTGAAGATCCTCCATTCATGAGATACTGAGAGACATAAATAGAATCTTGACATAATAGAAGAAGCCACAGAGTCATTTTTATCTATGAACTGTCAGTTAAGGTCAACATTTTAAATTTTTTCTTCTGTGTCTGACACTAAAATACTCAAATGCAAAAAAATCCACTAGAATTCTTGGTTCTAATAGAAGAAACACAAGTTTCAGCTTGAAACTGGCCAGTCCCTTCAAGGTATAGGCAAGGTAATTATTGATAATTAACTTGAATTTAAAGCAAGGGCTGGAAATGTATAAATAAGTACAATAGGCAAAAAAAAAATGCAAGCTGAATGCAAGCATGAAAAGATTATACTGACATAGTTGCTTAGGGAACGAGCTAGCATTCTGTACAATAAAATTAATTGCTAGTGACATGGGAACCAGAAGAAGGCCACAAGTGCTGGAGGGAGTTGTAATGAGATGATCAAGTAATGCCAGGCATTGACACAAATATGGCTAATGTGGAGCAGAACAGAAGGTCCACTAGAGTACAGGTCATGGGAACAGCATTGGCTATGTGGTGCTTGTAAGCCTTTCCTCTTCGTTAAAAGTTCGGAATAGTTCATCAATACCTCTCCATGCTGGATCCTTGCCTTTAAAGAAATGCTTTATTCTTTTGCCCATTCAGTGTCAATAAAAGACATCGTACCCTTTATATAGAAAAGTACAAGCTAAATTTTTCAGCTATGTTTTAGGTTCATACCAAAAGTATTTATCATGTGATTGCATCATTGACTTTTTAGTTCAGAGGACACTTTTCTTCAACCACCAAATCTTTGGTTCTGAATGAATCCCTGTTCAGAGAACTTTTATGATTCTCTATTTACACCCCAAAGAAATGATGGTCTCTTAAAAATTGAGCAAATCTTTCACAATTGATCCCAATACCATAATCTCAAATCACGTATTTATTTATGGTATATATTACATAATGCAGTATCTCACATTTTGTCCTTTTAAGTGTGCTCTATTCAAGTAGGATAAAGAGAAGGCTATTTTCAGTGGTGAGTCGTGACTGTAATCAATATTTTTCTGTATTTGGTAGACATACAGAATGCAACCAAGGTTCATTCTATGATGGAGAAGAAATGTCAGTTTCTATAGTAAATCTTACTTGCTAAAAAGAAATTCCCTCTTCATTTACTTATTGAGTTATTCAGCAGGTACTTTTGAAGTGTTCAGTATGTTTATGGTCTTTTACTGGAACTCAGAAAACAGCCATGAATACAATGTTGATGGCCTATGATCTGGGATTCATCCAAGCATAAAGCAGCAGATGAAACATTCATGATTTGTGAGAAGTAATCCAGAGATTAGAAATGCAGCTCTAAGGGCAGATTCCGGTAAGGTGATGTCAAACCTAGAGTGAGATGAAGGGTCACAGGAAGAAGAAGGGAGGAGGAAGCACTTTGGCAGGAGAGGCATATGCAAGGGTTGGAGCCTTGGTGTTAAGCTCTGCAGACACACTCCTCAGAGTAGCTGGAACTGAGACTGGTGAGCTGGACCCTAGACGATGCCGGAGAGTCTTGTGCATCCAGTGCTGGATATGCCCTAAGGGATAGAAAAGTCCACCAGTCATTTTAGAACCTGGAAGTCATGTGTCCCAAAGTGTGCTTTTAGAATAAGAGTCTTCCAGCTGCATAGACTTCATGGAACAAGAGGGAAATATGGAAGGTGGTGTAGGTATATATACATGTGGCCAACACATGTATGTGTCTTATACACACATACATACATAAGACATAACAGAGAGGCCAAGTTTGATACAGTTTTGAGTCTAAATGTGTGGTACTTCTTAATGACTTTTGGTAGCAAGAGAAAAGTGTGGGATATGAGTATAGTTCTGGATCTTGCAGCCCACAGAGATCAATGGCCCTACATATTGGACTAGGGAGAACTGAGGGACTGCAGCCTAGGGCCGAGGGAAGAAATTCACTTGGACATAGTGGTTGTGACATGTGTTGCTTCTTGGAAGTGCTTTTGCAAGAAGGCCAGCCCCTGGGCCTGTTATCTTCCCTTCTGTGACAGGAGTGCAGCCTCAGGACTGGGAGCCAGAACAAATGCTGGCTGTCACCCTTGCCATAGTTGGAGAGGGGCGCCAAGTGCCTCCAACGTCCTTAGTCTCAGTTACACTTGTAAAGGGGCAGAAACAAGAGTGTACAGATAATGGGATTCTTTTGAAGATTAAGGAGGAGACCGAATGGGAAGAATGTCATGTGTGCAGCACGGTTCCTGTCCCACAGGACAGACTGCAGGAGGGAGGCGATGTCCTGCTGCTGTGGGTTCCACTGAGGACCTCAAACTCCCTACTTCTCTTCCTTTCTTTCTCTCTCTTCCCCCCCTATGCACTCTTGGTTTTTTGTTTGTTTGCTTGCTTGTTTTTGATGTAAGGTCTTACTGTGTAGCCCAGCTAAAACTTAATGATCCTTCTGTCTCGGCTTCCCAAGTACTAGGATTTACATGAATGTGCCGCCGTGCCCGGAGTCTCTTCTTTTTACTTTGCTTTTTAAATATATTTTTGTTTCTTTACTTTTTCCTCTTTTTCTGCCTTTCTCACAGCAATTGTCTCTACAGTTTCATACTTTGACTTTCTAGTTGACAGATGGTAGATCTGCAGAGACGAAAACTGGAAAGATGAACCTTTCTACAATGCAGGGGTTAAAGGCCATGAATGCTTCCAAAATCATTGTGCAGGTTGTAAATAATTTCACTAAGATTTTTATTAAAAATGCTAGTAAAAAATTTCCTACATGATCAGATAACAGAAAAAAAAAACATTCCTTATCTCTTAACCCAGCTCAATTATTTTCCTAATAGCTGAGAATACAAATTTTATAAGCATAAAAGTTAAAGATAATAACCTGATTTCATTAAAATGCAGCATTCTATAGATAGTATCTATCAAGTATCAAATTTGATAGATTTATTTGCAAATTTCTAATGCACTGAATCGAATGCTATAGTCTTCCACTAGATGTTGTATTAGTGAATGTTGTAAAGAAATAAATACTTAATAAACACACATTTGCGAATACTTACAAACAAAGATAATAAGAAGAGTATATTCTTAGTGTTTTCCTTTTAGACTCATGGTAAAATGAGTGTTATGGATATGTGTACATATTAATATTAAAAAGCCAAATGCTGCCTGTGGAAATGATTTAAATAAACAGGTATTTCTTGATTCTCAGTAGAGAAAATTGAAACTCTTATTTTCCAGTGAGATCAGAGGAAAACTTGCTATTTTGAAGCAAATCTGAGTTTTTCATAAATAAATACTGAGTGATAAGTGGATTTTACTTAACAACAACAATAATAAATTTTTTATCTGCTAAGTATAAAAGCTGTGTGACTCTCTAATGTTCCAGTGAGGTCAAAGTTACAAAGTCTCACTTCATCCTTATGACACATATTCACTGAATGTAAACATGTGGATAATTAATGAGTAAATAAACAGCACATATACAGAGTTTTTAGCTTTGGTCCTTGCTGCTCATGTGCAGCTTGCTCTGCTAATATCCTTTCCTAAGAGCAAAAATATTTATCATGTGAGATAATTAACCATTGTCATCAACATTCAGTTTTGGAGTAGTCACTGCAAATTTACTAAAGCTACTGCTTTATTAATTTGGCTCTAACTATGACAATCAAAAAAAAAAAAAAAACCAAAAAAACACAATTGCCAAGTGCCTGTACAAAAGCAACTTTTTATTGGGGGACTAAGTATCACATTAGGGAAGCAGTATACTTCCAGTTGATTTATATTTAGTGTCTTAGCATTGTTACTGCAGGGAGAAACTTCCAAAATGAATTATTTAGTTACAGCTAATTAGCCCATAGATTTAATGTAAGATTCATCCCAGTTTTAGCATTCTTAGAACAAAGAAATTTTTTAAAAGATTAGAGATTATTGTGCATTACTTTTTTTTCTTTTGTCTTTTTTTTGTTGTTGTTCTTCATGTCAATTTAAAGCTAAGCTTAAGAAAATAAGTGGTGTACCTTATGATGAAGGAACCCAAGACACAATTCGTATCACTTTGCTCCAAGAGAGCTCCAGTGATACTCCACTAAATGGAGACCAGAAACTCTTGCTCATCTCTGCCCTGCCGGATTCCTGGGCAGAGCAGGGTTGAATCATGTCATCCTGACAGCCTGCCACCTGCTTCCCCTCATGCCACTTGGGCAGCCAGCTGTGAGAGGCTAGAGTTGAGAGCACTACAGGCGTACAGTTCAGAGGAACCACTTAAAGAAGTGGGGAAATGGGCTAGAAGATTTTAGGACTCCAGGAGGTAGACAGGGCCATTTGTGGTCCTATAATTCTCCTTCTGCAGAAGAAGCTGAAAATTATGAGCATTGCACTGCAGCTAGAAAATTCAGAATGGTAGGCTGCATTAAGACCTTTGGAAAGAAGGTTTTCTGGAAGTTTCGCTTGCTGTTGGACTTAGAGTTCCACTATTCTTGTCCACCCAGTTATTCAATCTGGTCAAGTTAATCTTCTTCTTGAATTTCTGATGCTTCACATTCCCCAGCTAATTCCATGACTATTAGTTCCATAACAACCATATTGAGATAATCTTAAATAAGTTAGTAGATGTAAATGTATTAAAATAATGGCTGACACACAATGTATGAAACAACTAATTGTAACATAGGCTGGTACTCCTGAAAGCTAAGACTTTTATTTCTATTTTTCACTGATGTATCTTCGGTATCCGGCATGCACAGGTGCCCCATTCATCCAATATAAGTTGATTAGGTGACTAAACACATTTTTCTAATGCAGTTCTTCACCCAAGTCTCTCTCTCATATTTCCATCATTACATAAAGTACAGATGTAGTTTTAAAGATCTTTATAAAAAAAAAACCTACTTTTTTTTTTCTTTGATGGGAATGCTTTTTTCCCCCCCAACTCACACTGATCTCTTCGTAGGCAACATATAAAACCTACGCTCTTCCCCTTGACTTTCAAATAGGCCTGTTCTGACTAGTAGCCCCAGTGCTGGCTGGGGATCCTGCAGTGTTGGGAGATGCCCGGCACTCTGGCCTTTTCCTTTCTTCCCCAGCCTCCCCTGCCAAGCCCCATGAGACACAGACATCACCTCCTTCTATGATTCCATAACTATGCAGATATGATCTATGGGCTACATTCAAAATACTCACTTACATTGCAATGTATTCACTTAAATGATAATTTAAATTGTTAAGCCACTTGTGATATATATGAATAGATACATACATGAATCTGAAAATACAGAATATGCACATACATATAGTCACCAAATGTGCCATAATTATGTATGATAGTATATATTATAATTATTATAATGTGTAAGATTATTAAAATACTATGTAGCATAATAGGCTTCATACTTGTGACAGTGCTTCCAATGCTGTATTTTATAGTACAAATTGCTCCATACATTGCACAAATAATTTTAAAGTCATTTATTTTGATGTCATGTTTTATTTGAAGCATCTTTCACAAGCTGAGGATGCTCCAACCTGGGCCTTGATTTGCCTTCTTCTCTTCTTATGATTTCACCCTTAAACTGGTATTATGACATTTGTGAGACTTTATTTATCCTACTGTTTAAAAGCTCATTGTAGAAATACTGTGGTGAATGTGGCAACAACTCTGCATTCTGTAGCTTTCTGACTTGTTGATATCATATAGTGTGTAACCGAAATACTGTGAAAAAGATTTAATGGGTTCTGAGAGTGGCTTAAAGAACGAGAAGCGAACAGAGAAGAGCATAGGGATGTATATGTGGATGGGGAGAGGGTTCCTCTGCAGTACTGTAGAGAAACACAGCTCTACTGCGGTTGGCAGTTGCTCAGTCTGAGCTGACTATTGTTCTTTGATTCAGGTTTTCTTACTGTAAATAGCAAACACTACTGAATTCATTAGTAAACCTCCTTTGAATCTACCAAGGCAGCTCAATACATGTTCTGCCATAGTCTTATTTTTTCCTCAAAGGTACCATAATCATATAGATTCCTCTCTTGAGCCAATAATCTAACATTCATTAATTAGAATTAATAAATTCACCAGGACTGCTTTTTTGTGGTTCAGTCCACCACCAGCAGTGCAGCGTGTGGTGCTAATTCTATCAAGGAAAGGCATTTAAGCAAAATTCTAATTATCCTGCATTTAGATGATCCTGTGTACACTGTCAAGACCTATCACATGGCTCTGTAATATCAGCATAGTGCACTACTCTCAATATAGACCTTCGTATTTTTTCTGTCCATTCCCCTCCCACATACATGCCTCTTCTTCATTGATAGAGGAACCACACCTGTTCTTTGTTGCCATTTCAGTATACACAATTTGAGCTAGATATCATTTTTGTTTTTTACAGTGCTGTATACTTAAGAGCTATACATAGCCAGTGCTGTGATATCTATTGATACCTCCGTGTGGCACTAAGAGCAAGGAATAAGAAATATATGACTTGGCTAATTGTGAAGCAGAAACTTTCTATCAAAGGCTGCCTGAAGTTAAAATGGGCTTCATATGATAAGGTGTCTAAGCTGATTCCTAGATTAGGTAAAAGGTGGGGTTAAATGGAACTACATAGGTAAGTCCAAGTTTCTGTGATCCAATTTCAGTTGTAAAAATGACTTGTCAGATAAACAGAGCTGAGTCTTCATCTTGATAAATATGTTTTCTATAAAAACATTTCTATTTTATTATCTGAAAGGTTGTTATAGAAAATTTTCAGCATTAAGTTTCTTTAAGTATTTCCTTATATAATGAATATAATAATGCAAGCATTATATTCATTGCAGGAGAATTACCAAGTATGGAACTAAAGAAAAATAAATTATCATAATATTACTAACCAAACAAAATCACAATCTTTCTATTTCATGTGTTTAATTTTTTAAAAAGGCACTATTTAACCTTTACTATGCTAAAACCTGGCTTCTACATTTCTCCCCACATTTTGGACATTAGGAATCAATTAGTTCAGATCTGCAGTTGTTTCAATAACTGGTTTGTATTTTGCTGCGTTTATATTCTATAAGCTATTTAAAAAACTACAGGCATCATAAAGAAGTCTATAATTATTGGTTTGTATTTTGCTATGTGATTATGTCCCATAAGTTATTTAAACAACTACAGACATTGTATAGAGTTTATATTTGTAAGGAGTGAGTGATTAAGTACCTTCAACCTAGTTAGCATTACTAATTATGTCACCCCTGCTCTATAGGTGCAAAGGTATTTTTGGAACCATATGTGTCTGTTCTTTCTTTCACTTAGCAGGTGGAATCTAGCTGCATTCCTGCCACTCTTTAGAATTGATAAGACCAAGATTCCCTTCTACCATTCCTCTCCTTCATATTAATAAAAGGAAAGTATAGTTTATAATGATCTTTTGGCCTTGGCATTCCTGGCATGCTTATGCAGAGCATCTACCAGCTCTGAAGTCATTTTATATCCTCTAGTGATAAGTTCTACATAAACAGTATTTCTTTAGTATTTGCTAATGGTTCTTCTACCAGTTTCTCTTTCCCTCACTGTAAAAAATTTACACTGGAAGCATTAATTTTAAGAGATAATGCTAAGCCAGGCTTAGTGATACAGGCCTGTAATCTCATACCCTGGGTGGTAGAATCAAGAGGATGAGGAATTCAAGGTTATCATCCTTTGGGCTACATAGTTGAATTCAGATCAGCTTGGGCCTCAGAGAGACAGAGAGCGAGTGAGCGAGAGACAGAGAGAGAGACAGACAGACAGAGAGAGAGAGAGAGAGAGAGTTCTGCCTATTCAATAAATAATTCTTATCACTTCCAACTTTGAATTGGGCACAACCGACCACAGGACACGTGAGTCAGGTTGGCAGGATGGACTGGGTGGAAGGAAGGAGGTAAACACACAGAATAGTGCCTAAGTGACCTTACTTTGCGAAATCAGATGATCTGGTTTTTAGAGGAGCAATCTAGAATTTCTGTTGTTCCATTTTATCTACGAGGAAGTTGAATCTCAAAAAAAAATAAAGAAATAAATAAATCCCTCCGGACATGTGCCTAGCAGTATGTAAGGCCCTGGGTTCAATCCCCAACTCCCCAAACAATCAAATAGAAAAGCTTCGCAAAGTTTCTGTGTTTATTTCTTATTCATACTACAATAATTTGTCATAAGATTAGTGACTTACAGAAATGCACATTTATTGTCTTATGTTTTGGAGGCGAGAAGTGTAAAGCATGACTAAGTATAAAGTCAAGATATAGGCAGGCTGTGTTCACCTGGAAGCTTCAGAGGAGAATCTGTTTATTTATTTTTTTACATTGATTGATTGGTTGATTGATTCACTGCTTTCTTAGACAACTTATTGTATAGACCAAGCTGGCCTCAAATGCTTTTACCTCCTGAGGGCTGGGGTCATGGTAGATTTTTTTTAATGGATGTGAACATTCAATAATAATTCAGTGAAACTACCTAATGTAATCATCCCCTCGCCAATGTATCATGTGTGTGTTGAGAAAAGTAAGGCTATTAGTATTTTGAGGTACAAAGTACCTTAAATGCAGCCACTATCAATGCTATATAAATCACTGACACTTAAGTTTTTTCTAAATTAACTTTGGGACTTTTGATTGATATATTTTCTGTCTTTATTCCTCCTTCCCACCCTTCATTCCCTTTGCTGATAGTAATCACCCTTCTACTTTGTTTGAGACTAACTTTTCCAGATTCCACATATTAGGTAAATCACTTAGTATTTGTCTTTCAATGCTTGCTTATTTTACAGAGCACAATGTTCTCTATTTCTATTTATGCTGTTGGAAAAGAGAATTTTCTTATTACTTTTTCCCCTGTGTATGTGTATGTGTGTGTGTGTGTGTGTGTGTGTGTGTGTGTGTGTGTGTGTGTGTGTGTGTCTCACATTTTGTAGGCAAGATAGCTTCTTTTCTGGCAGGATTGGGGACTGAACCAGTGAACGCTTGTGTGTGAGGCAAGCACTACTCTGTTGCTAGGTACAGCTCAACTGTACCATTGAGCTGCTGACTCCCTCTGCGTCTCACGTTTTCTTTATTCATCTATGAATGGACACTTAGCTTGTGTCTAAAGCTTAGATATTATTAATAATGCTAAGATGACTGTGAAGGTTATTTCTTCAAAGCACAAATTTTAACTGTTTTGGGTATATGCCAGATGGAAGTTTGCTAGATCCTATGGTAATTCTTATTTTTATTCTTTGAGGAAACTCCCATTCCCTCAAAGTGTCTGTACTAACTTACATTCCCATCAACAGCATTCTCTTTATCTTTGTAGCTTCTGGTCTCCCTCTTTCACTTCAGAACATCTTGTGGTTATTTTGGTTTTTACATAGGTAATCCAGAATATTCATTTCACTGATCATGTGGTCAGCTAATTAGCAACTTTAATTTCATCTGCCATCTTGATTCCCTTTATCCATATCAGATAACGGTTTTCACATACTCTGAGGAATTAAACCATGGATATTTAACGTACCAAAGTAAACCTACTTGTAAGAAATAAACAATGCAATGAGTCAAGGTTCATCCCTTAGTTGGTGAAATTCAAATGCTATAAGACTGATCCTTCTATGAAAGAAATCTAACTGTGCCCTCTCATGATGCTTGCATGTCCATCATTAGAATTAGTTGTTTTTTGAAGTTTTTATGCAAAAGTCTTCAAGGATTTCAAGTAGAATTCAGATATCTTACATGTTCAGGAAGAAATATAGCATTAGCTTAGTAGGTCAACAGGGGAGAAAGCAAGGAATGCAGAAATCCTGGGAAGAGGAAATGGACCCACCATTTTCCTTCCAATGTGCTGCAGCATTTAGCCAGAGCTGTCTTCACAGTAGCATTTCCCCTTGCTCAGGTGTCAGAGCATATATGAACAGCACAGTAACTGACAGTTATTGATCTTTATGTGCCACTGTCCTGTTGACACATGACTGTTTATCTCTGAGAAGCATCACTTGGCACACTGCCAGCACCAGTAGAGATGGAGGTGTGCTGGCAGATGTGGGCAGTAGGAGTAGTCATATTTCTCGGAGCTGGGGAAATGTATATTGAATCCCTAGTGTGAGCATAACACGTTGCTAAAAGGAATAGAACAGATGCATGATCCACATGTTCTCCATGTGTCTCCATCTGAGTGGACCCAGACACAAATTCCTAGCTTTATGAAGTATTATTTTGATTATTATAAAGTGTGATTATTTATTTTATTATTATTTAATTGTAAGAAAAGGAGAAGGATGGAGAGGGAGGAGGTGTGCCCATGCCTGCCATGATGCACAGGTGGAAGACGGGACAACTTTAGGGACATCCGTTCTGTCCCTCAACTATTCGTGCTTGTGGGGATTGAACTCAGGTTGCTGGGTTTATGAGTGGGCCAAAATGCTTACCTATCTCACTGGCCCCCAAGCTTTACAAATTCTGGCAAAAGTGATCTAAATGAGCTGAAGAAATGTTTCCTGAATCTCTTATTTGTTTAATTGCATGGAAACAGGGATACCCGAGAGGCACATAGAAGGAGAATCAGGCATGTCTCTGGCCCACAGCTGAAGAAGCAAAAAATCTGAGGTTGTCAGTCCAACAGGGCTGCCAGCTGATGACACTGTATAGTGTGCTGTAGATACTATGGGCAGCGAAATGTCAGATGCTAAAGAAACCAGGAGTGAGCTATGGAGAGACCCCAATAGAGTAAGGTAGTAGACATCAGAGTCTACAGAAGTTTGGACTCTAAAAGAGTCTGTTTCTGAAAATGTTATCAGCACTATCCTTGACATGGGTCATATACTGTTAGGAACATTATCAAGAGTGGAATAGAGATTTATGTTTTTTTAAGTAAAAGTACACAAAGATATCTCTACACATAACAGAAAAAAATGTGTTTGGTGAGTTCAGGAAAAAAAAATTATTTCTCTTGGTGACACTGAAACAGCCCCTAGAACTTGGGGGGAGTGCTGGATACTGGCAGAACACTAGAAGAAGTGAGAGAGTGGAGAGCATAGAGGTGAGGATGGTGTGAGAGAGTAAAGCACACAGAGGGGCAGCCTTGGGTGAAGGCGTAGAAGCAACACCAGCTCAGCAACCCACAGTCACAGTGCATTTGGCATGTGGCAGACTGATCCTTAAGACAGAACAGGCCAGCACCCTGTGCCAGACCACTGTCAATTCACAAATCAGGTTGGTTCATTTGTTTCCGGGACAAGCTGTCACCATGTAGCCCAGGCTGGCCCGAAATTCATGATCCTCCTGTCTCTGAATGGATTTAGATATACGCACCCCCACTATGGCTCAGAAGGCAGTTTTGAATAATGAGATTTATGAGAAAAGGGGTCTGGCTAGGATGCGATTACTCAAACATTAAGGCATCAACTAGTTGTGAGGCTTCAGAAGAAAAGATTCAAGCTCTTTCATTTTAGCGTTGATGAATTCAGTTACCTTAATGAAACTTAACCAAATTTTATTTTGGTAACTGTTAATTAAAATATTCTGGTGTTTCAATAGAATAAATAAAAGTTGATCATCCCCCAATAGTACAAAAACTGCTAGTACCAGATAATAACAGATAGGAGGACAGTGAATTTTTATCCTATTCATGTGCTATATAACTGCTTAAGGAGAGCAAACTTCCTTCTCTGGTCAGGGTTTAGAACCACATGGACAGTTTGAAATGTTCAAATCTGAGGACAGTCCCAAGAATGTGAATATCTAGTGACTAGTATATTCTTAAAACCTAAAGAAGTAACTTCAATATGCAGCTAAGATTAAGAAACACTGATTAGAGAGTTAAATTCTCCATCTTCCCTAGATGTCCGACTTCATTTTCCTGCTCAGTCCTGTCTGACTTAACTCTCTTTCATCCTTCCATTTCTTTTTTCTTTTCTTTTCTTTTTTCTTTTCCTTTTTTCTTTCCTTTCCTTTTCTTTTCTTCTTTTCTCTCTTGCTTGCTTCCTCTCTTTCTTTGCTTTATTCATTTTTCTTTCTCCTTTGTTTCTTTTCATTTTCTTTTTCTTCTTCCCTCCCTCCCCATATTTCTTCCTTCCTCCTCCTGTCTTTTTCTACTTCCCTTCCCCTTTGCTCTTCCCCTTTACCTTGCTCTTCTTCCTCCCTTTCTCCTTTCTCTCTCTCTCCTATTAAATACTAGTTTACTTATTTTTTAATTTATAGAGTTGTGTATTGAATAAATTCGAGTGACCGATAAGCAATGATATACCCCAAATATAGGCATTATAAAGATTTTTTAAATGCAAATGCTCATTTAAGAAATGTATTAAAAATTCAGAATTGGATTCAAGAAAGCAATTTAATAACATAAGACAAAATTCCACAGGTTACATAAAGTTAATATAAGATCACATTTTTAATGTCCTAGGAGAAAGGGGAAGAGGTACAAGAACTGAAAGAGCTTAAACATTCTTTTTAGAGCATTTGCCATTATAAAGTAATGTACAAATTTGTTACAATAAAACTCTTCCAGAAAACAAAGCTTTGCTGCTATATTGTATTTCTGAAATACATTTTGCCATCTTTAATTCTGTATATATCTATATTGATACTTCTAACTTGTAAGGCTTCAAATAGAAAAAATTAGCCAGCATTCTGACTTTTCCTAAAGTTGGAAACTTCAAAATGTGGAAATGTGGAAAATACGTTACTTTTACTTGATCAAATAATTCTGCATGATTAAATAATGGTTTAAAAGGCTAAGTTAAGACCTCTATTTCTAGAGCAGTGACTCAAATTTTAGCATGTATCAAAATAACCTAGAGGATCAGATTCGGTGGGAGTGTGTGGAACATGGGAAGCTGAGATTGTTTGCATAGGAGGCATCTATTGACAACCACTGACCTAACAAGATGGAGTAGATATGGCCAAGCTGACTTCATGTCTGGAATCTTTTTTTCCATCCTACCACTGGTCTACATGATCTCAGAGATTCAAGAAATTATCCAGTGCTAGTGTCAAAGGCAAGATTTTAAGTTACTTAACTTATTTCTGACAACTTGCTGCACAATTCTACAAAAAAGCTTAAATGAAAGCATTGAATATTTAAACTTCAAAGTTTTCAAAAACCCAGCTAAAGATATGCATCTCTCAAATTTTTGATTTGTGTCAAATAATTTTATTGTGAAATTAGGAAAATTTGTCTCTACTCACATCAAGTTTTCTTTGTTAGCTACTACAGAAACTTGCTTTTGGTCATCTGGGAATGGGGTGGTATGGAAGGACGGTTGAGGCTGAGAAGGGCTGACCTCTTTAAAGAAGCAAAAAATTTCAGAGCAAAGCTCCCATGATCCAAAGTATCTGAAATGACTAAAGCTGCCTGGAATCCAAAAGAAGAACAAACAAGCAAACTTTTGGTTAAGAGACTTAACCAAAACAACAGATGGATATGTGGGGTCCTCATTATGTGGGGGTACGATGGAATCACCTAAAGAGAACTTAGATAATTACTTTTATTGAGTCCTTTCTTTCTCCATCTCTTCCCAACCAAAGCTCCTGAGAATGAATTAATAATTCCCTAAAGCACCCATTTTATGAAAGGAATATTCTTCATAGTTGCGTGTCCAGAATGCTACAAGCTATGAATCACTGAGAAAATAATTGTTGGAGCCTTTTCCTAAAGGTCTGGAACCTTGGCATGCTGTGCTTTGTGACTTGGAGCTAATTCATTCTCCCAGCTGTCATAAGAAGAGATTATATTACTTATCGCCATTTTTAAGGATGAGAAAACCAGGTTGCAACTAAACACAGAAGGTCGGATAGTACTTAGCATAGGAAGAATGCAGGCCAAGGTAGGTCTGACGTCAGAACCTAGTTCATACAGACTGTTAGTCAGTTTTCCACTATGGCAACAGATGATTGAGATAAGCAACTTCAAAAGAAATATCTCTTTTAACTCATCTGTTTATTTTGGAGGTTTGTATCCAGGACCCATCTACCCTGTGGGTTTGGGATGGTGACAAAGGAAGCCCAGCCCATTCACCTCACGGCCAGAGCAATGAAAGAAGAGGAAGAGGCAGGTTCACTACCCCCCTTCAAGGTATCATATTCTCAGTGTCAAGAACATTTCCCACTACCTCCTTCCCCCCAACACTTCTTAAAGTTCCCACTACCTTCCTACAGCACTTCAATGGAAAACTGGCGTTTAATCTCTGAGCCAGTCTGAGCCTTGGCACATGATTCAAGATCTAAAGTATAGTTTCTCTTTCTGTCCCCCAAGTGCTATGACCATCTTACAATGCATTACTCTGTCTCTAAGAGTTCTGAGTCTTAACTGTTCCAGGATTGTTCAAAAGTCCAAGTCTAAAGTTTCTTCCAAGACTCAAGGCAGATTCAGGTGTGAGCCTCTGTAAAAAAGCAAAACGCATGTGTATGTATATCTGTGCACAGATGTGTCCTCACACACATGCAGATACACACACACACGCACACAAAGAAAAAACAAAATAGCAAAGGAAACACAGTTATATTCATTCAAGATATAGAAAATCATTCCCATTCCAAAGGAATAGAGGAGTAGCTGGATCAAATCAACACCGAAACACAGCAGAAGAACTATTAAGTCAAGTTTCTCTACGCCTGGGGCACAAGGGGCAAGACGCAGGCTCCCAAAGGCTTGTGCAGGCCTGTCCCCAGCCTTGACGGCTGCCGCTTGAGAGCCGGGGCTGGCAGTGCATGCTGCCTACACGTCCCCGCGCAGGACTTCTGTATTTCTGGCTTCACTACCTTCCTGGAGTCTCCACTGCAACTCTGGTTTCCATCTCGTGACCGTAGGTGTTGTCCCACTGGGGCTGCTTGCCTAGACTCCGGTGCTGTAATGCACTGCCTGGTCCCCCAGATTGTTGGAAATCTGGATGGAAGCCTCCGTGACCACCTAAGTCTTCCCCTATATATGTCTGTAAATCTCAACCTCGTGTGGATCATGCCTTGGTCTGCTACTGTGAACTCCAGCCAGGCTACTTGAGCCATATTTGCAGTGATTTCTGAGTGATTTCTAGGACTGCAACAAAATCCTCGAGATGGCCGGTTTAGAAGGAGGAAAGCTGTATTTTGGCTGACAGTTTTGGAAGTTCCAGTCTGTGGTTAGATAGACCGCTTTGGGGTCTGTGATGAGGCCTCAGCGACAGGACAATGACCATGTGGTAGAACAAGTTGCATAGCTTGTGGTTGCTGAGAAGCCTGAGGCAAGAGGGGGCTAAGATTGCCACTCCTCTCCTGGAGGCTCTGTCCCTGGTGTCTTAAGACTTCACAAAGGTTCCTCCTGCTAATAGCATCGCCTCGCGGCCTGGGATCTAAGCTTTTAGCATATGAACTCTTGGAAAACACCTTTCCAAACCCTACTACCCTGCTCCATTAGGGTTGTTGCAGTGCAAATGTTCCTAGAACTAAGTTTGTGTTTATTTTTGATTTTTTTCCCCAGCTGAGTCAGGTAAGCCAATACATCCGTGTTCCAAGACTGTCCCTCAAGTTGTATCAGACATGGCATGTTGCATTCCTGAGGAGTTGGAGAAGGCAGTGGGAGATAAAAAGAATAGCTGTCAGGTGGAAAGCCAGCCCCGAACATGATGGGTGACTAGCTTTGGCTCCAAACTGCCGTGAACCTCATCACTTACTCGCTCCATTCCCACTATACTTTAAAGTAAAAATCTTTTAGAGTTTTAAGTTATAGATTCTGAGAGGGACCAAAGCTTAGACAAGATGCCACGGTTGACAGTAAGACAGTTAGTTATACACAACACAGCTCAGAGCATGCAGTATCCTGGCTCATTCCAATGAGCCAGGTCCCACAGGGCAAACAAACCTATTGTTGAGTAGTGGCTCTCGCACTATCCTAAGATTTACTAGACTTGTAGGAGCTAAAAGAACATGGCCTTCCATCCATGGGCAACTTGGGATGATAACCCACAAGCTGAGCTGGTATATTACTTGACAAAAGAAATAGGACCTAGACTGGAAATTTGTAGATACAAAACATATTTGTTTTGAAATATGGCTTTTTAGGAAGGGAGAAAACAGGTATGATAAAGCTATAGCTCAGACTTTGAGGAATTATATATATTCCCCCTAATTATGTTATGTAATCCAAAGCCTTTAATCTGAATATGCAAATGTGGAAGGTGCTACATATAGATTTGCTCATTATTCACTTATTCCTTTTGTGTTGTTTATCTGTTGTTGTTTTTTTAATCTGTTGATTTTATGTCAATTATAACACTAAAGGTAAGATTTAGACCAATACAGGACATGTAAAAGTCCTGCCTTCCTGGCACTTGCATACATGAGAATAAGAAGAGCAAAAAGTAGACAGGTCACTTTCTTTATATTGTTATAAATTATGATCAGTTTGAAAAATAAAAGAGAACTAACAAATGGGTGAGGAGGAATGCAGAAATGGATAGATGTAGAGAACCTAGGCATGGTCAGATAAAGCCCAGGATGAACTGAACTCAAGTTGAGGCTCAGTGAACCAAAATGGGCTTTGAGCCAGCGAAGGTGCTACCGGCCTGCGGTAGATAAGTCTGCAAAGTCAAGCCAGGAAAGTCCCAAGTTTAAATCCTCCTGTGCTACAAGTAAGTTCAGGTTCAGCAGAACATCTTCATGACACCATGTCTCAAGAACAAATATAAAAGGGGCCGCAAATGTTGTTCAGTAGTAGAACAGAAAAATGGGCCAATCCAACAGCATCAGTGCGAAGAGAGTAAAAAGGTCTGAGGGAAAGAAAGAAACTCCTAAGAGTTGGAAGTCCAGTGTAGTCGAAACTGTGACACTAGAAGGAAAGCAGAAGAAAACCAGAAGCTGAGTGCATGAGAATCGTCTTTGTGTGGAGAACTGTGCTGTATCTCAGGTATAGTAGCTGTGATCCATTTCAAGAGAAGTAGCTGTTTTGGAAGATTTGCAAGCAAGGAAAGAATTTTATCAATTTTTTTTTCGAATCTGAGCATAGTGCTCTGCACCTCAACCCAGAATCCCGAGGCTGAGATGAGACAATTCACTGGCGATCAGGTTTATGAGACCAGCTTGGACAATCCCCAAGTCTCTATCCCTGGCTCTGTCTCTGTCTCTCTTTCTGTATGTTTCTCTGTCTCTTCGACTCCCTATCTCCCTCCACCACTACCACCACCAGCACCAACAAGAGCGAAAACAAAAACCAATTTGCTTTTGCTAATCTGTGGACTGATAGGTTTTCAGGCTCAGATAACTGGATGGATGGCAAAGCTATTTACTGATGTGAAAAGATGTGATTTTGAGAAAAAGGAAAAGTTCTGCTTTAACACAGAGCTGTCTGAGTGAGGTGCCAAACATGCAATTTCACATAATGGTGTGTAATTCCCAAAGTCTAAATCGATTTTGAAATGTGGGGTTTGACTCTTAACGCTGATGTATAGTTACATCAACGTATCAGGAGAGACACGGGCATTAAACAGGTATCCATTACTCCAGCCACGCGTCTCCTTTATTGTCTCTAAGAATTACCCAGCCTTGGCCAGGGCAGTTTCCCCTAAATTGGCAAGGCTCTGGATGCTAGAGCATCAAGAATACAGTAAATTGAAAGATACAGTTAATACAAGGTCAAAGTATGATTTCGTGATTGGCATCTGACACAGAGTAATGGACCAGAACAAATTATTGCCAAAAGAGTTATGCTAAAATACTGAGAAAAGTTTCCAAAAGACAGGTTGGAAAATACTATTTTGATAGTAGTTTTTTGTTTGCCTCTTTTCTCCATGACCAAAGACTATGGGCCAGAGGCAGCAAAGAAATAGCAATTGCCCTCCCCACCCCATCCTGTTGCCCACCCCGCTCTTTTGTGATGCTTTAGTGCAGACAGATGACTGTGGGTGGAGGAAATAAAAATATTTACCCATTATGCATATAATGAAATTACAGCTGTTGCTACACCTTAATTTGGAATCTGATAGATGTTTCCAAAAGAGTTAAGTGGTAGTTCAGTGAATTGGTAGAACTTCTGCCAAGCTGCTGGGAATTTTAATTAAAATGGTTGAAGTGAAAGGCAGTAATTGTCAGGACTGACAGAGTGAGTTGCTTTATTGGCTTTAATTAAGGTGCAAAGAAAGTATTGTTTTAATTCTCCAAAGCTTAGTGGGCGTGGTTTTTATGCCTTCAATACAATTTCAGCTCCACTCAACCAAAAATGTTTCACTACTGCAACACAACACCTCTGAATTGTGGGTATTTGGGTTACAGATTTGAATGAGAGAGAGGAATTGTTACTATTTTATCTGTATAAATGATTCTAAAACATTCCTGCTTTACTCATTTTAAATGAATAAATGTTTAAAAAATCCACAAATCAGCATTCTGTTCCAAATGTACTTGAAGATTTCTTTTTATGGGTAAAAGCAGTGTGCCAAGGTATGTTCACTACAAAGTCAGTTTTCAATGAATTCCTAGTGGGCACAGGAACTATAATGCACATGGAGTCTTTTCTAATTGCACATGGGGTCTTTTCTAATGACAGTAATTGTGACTTTTTTGCCTGCTGGTGTATTGCACACAGCATCATCTCAGAAGACCTTTGTTTCTCAGCTTCCCTTCTATCTGCTGTAGCAATTACTCAGCCAATTACTCGTTGCTAATAAATTCATGGGGGCTTAAAGGAAGAAGGGGTTTTGTTCTGACTTGCGATAGTCTGGTTACATACAGTTCTTACTCCAGCTTGATGGGAGAATCCATTCCAACACCAGGGGCCGGGTTGAGGGAACTGGCCAGACCATATCCGTATATCCACAAAACTGCTGAGAGATGGACAATCTTTACTTGTCAGATCAGCATGTCTGATCAAGTATACCAAATTTGTCTAACCAAGGACTAACCCCACCCACCATGGGCTGGACTTTTCCCATCCACTAGACAATCTCTTGTAGAGGATTGATTCTTTACAAATGTGCTTGAATTTGCATCAACCATCAAGTATATAAGTATGATGCTTGCTTCTCCAATAAAATTTTCTTGTTTCATCATGGAATCTTATCAGTGGCAGAAGTAAGGCACACTGGAGTTCAGAGTTAAATTCATTCTTGGTTACAATTATAAAGAAGCTATGTTTGTTGTGTGAGCATGGCTGAAATGGCAGCCTGTTAGGCAGTAGGAGTAGTGGCCAGATTTGCAGGCAAAGCATGTCTTAGCTTCCAAGTGCTCCCTGCACATGGGTAGTCCATTTCTTGAGTGAAGAAAGTAAGGCAGGTGGATGCATAAGAGATAAGGGTGATTAATGGTATCCTGGATTGAAGTTCCTGGATAAGTGTGCCCTGTAAACAACTCAGAACATGGTGTACTCTTTTTCTCCCTCCCTTCCTTGGTGCATCAAATCTCTGGTCCAAGACACCTTTAATCAGTGACAGGCTTGTCGTTGTTAATAGTTCTCAACAAGTGTGATTGTAACTCTGGAGATGAGTGTGTACTCCATGTGCCTGTGGCATCCCCACTTAAGTTACTCAGAAAGTCTTATGACATGAACAAAGGCTATGTTTGAAAGAAATATCCAAGAGGGCTTCCCACTTTCATATTCCACGAATGCACCCCATAAAACCCCAGGTCCATGGTGCACTCCGTGAAGGATGAGCTTCACAGTAAAGTATACTTGGAATGCTTTCTATGTTATCTGTCTCATCAAAAGCTACAGTAACCAGTACTGTGGAAAAGAGTAAAAGACTCTTTTATCCAGAGCTCTTTATCCAGAGCTCTGCATACCTCTTAGATCACGGGCACTCTCTTTGTCAGATAATAAGGATGAATTACCATGAGTGCTGACTTCCCCAAAAAAGTCTCTTATAAGACACATTGCAGCATAAAATCATGACTCTAAATTAGGTATGGTGGCATGCACCTTGATCCAACACTGGAGAGGCTGAGACAGGAGCATTTCCATGAGTTTGACACACAATCAGTGTAAAGTCAATCTGCACTATAGAGCAAAAACCTTCCCAAAAAAATACAGAAAAATGTACCTATTCTACTGCTGTTTTCTGGTTTTTTTTTAAATACATGAAATATTGTCAAGATAAGAACTTGTATGTCAAAAAGAATTGCTTGTCTGTCTTTGGCCTACCAGTAAAAATAAAATATCTTCATGTTTCTTCACTAGAGTTTTATCCAGATACACTTAATAAGTAAAATACAAAAGACAACACTAAGTAGATAAACAGAGTAGATAAATAAAGAGCAGTTCTTCACTCGAGGAATACTTGTGGTTTTGTTTAGTCATTAGGATAATGGCTAAAGGCAAGTGAACCCACTAAGCAAAAATTTCATTGTTACCCATCTCCATGTAACCCCTGCATGTGCGTGAATGAAGATGTCTTTACTGTATCTAGAATTTTCCTATTTTACACTGGACTGCCACAGTATGCCTTATGGCATAGTTATTTAAAAAAGGGAGGGGATGAATTTGTCATGTGTATAACCTCTGTATAAATGATCTCTCTTTCTGTTTATAAAACGATTCTGTCTGTTAACCATCACTCAGTGGTGAAAACTCAAATGGATCTACTAAGCCTACAGACTATGCAAAGATCATGAACTGGGCACCTGGGCGGTTGGCAAAGGCACATACATGCATTTGCCCTTCTTTCTGAATCAGTATCCCCTTCTGGGAGGAAGGAATGCTGGGCTGCTGGAGTTTCTCATTAAGACATGGCATTTTTTTGGAATAACTTGCAAGAAGACTGTAAAAGAATTATATGTGAGCTGTTCATCCAGCAGCTCTCTCTCTTTCCCTCCCCCTAAACTATTATTTGCACCTATGTGTTCTGAGATATGTTCATAGTTTCATTTGTAGAAGATGAAAATGCTTTTCTTGAACGGTGATTTGTCATGTGGACACAGATCCATTGCCTTCATCTTGCAGGTGCAGATAGATGAAAAAGCCAGGAGTATCCTTGCTTGTAGATCGCAGAAGAGAAGTTTTGAATTTTTGAAGTTTTGAAAAGCAAAACTTGCCTTGTGTGCATGAAAATGCATAGAAATGTTCTCATGCAGTTGAGTTTTTCATAAACTTTTTTTCACCACAGCTCTCAGCTGTGTCTTTGCTGAGAAGTATTTATGTCCCCATGGGTATTGGAGGATGGCTGGATATGAATGTTGCCTAAAGAATCCATAATTGCCTTTTTTTCCTTTATATTCAAAATCTTTAAGCTCAACATCTGTCTTCCATTTTTATAACAAAATTTTATATCCAAGCATTCTTCCCTAAAAGTAGCAAGAAAAGCACTTTAAAAAGACTTTGAAAGGTTTATTCTAACTCTAAAAAAAGTATGCTCAAACAGACTTTATTGTGTTTATGACTACTTTGTTTCAAATCAAGACAACCGTAGTGACTGAATGTATATTTTGCAAATTAAATGATATTAAAATTGGTGCTCTATTGGAGGATCATTGATATTATGTCCTTGAAGATTAGTCAGGAAGCTGGAATATTATTAAATGCACTACCTTGACAATGGGCCTTTCTATTTTATTATCTATAAGAATCAGAGAGATAATATGGTTTATTTTCAAGCTAGGTCATTTGAAAGAGAGAGATACTAACCACACTGGACAGGAAGCAACTAGTATAAACAGGGAGAGTCTGGAATAAGTAAATATTTCTTAACTTACAAAAATGATGGCTTTTCATCATCATTTACAGTGTGCTGATCACAAGCAGATAGGTAGCCTTGCCTGAACAGCTCCAAAACAATCTTTTGCTCAAAAAAATGATTTTCAGGAAAATGACCTCAGTCAAGCAAATACTATTTGCCCATAAGAAAATTTAAAAATGAATATAATCCTCATACAATCCAGCTAGTGAAAGAAGAAACTATGAATACCTAGTAGAAAGCAAGTCATTCTGAGTTTTCATCCCTAACTACCACATAGAAAGGTTTGAAGTGTTAGGCTATTCCATACCACCAAATGTATCATGCTCAATTAAAATTGTGACTGCAAAAGGAAGATAGAATTCCAGATTCCTGACTGGTGAATGAACAGAACTTGTCACTAGTAAAAAAGCATCAGAAACTGTTCAATCATTAATCATTAAATGCATCTGTGATGCATTTTGCATCTATTTATAGTTTTAGAAATTCCAGCCATAGTTTTCAAATTGTATTTATTTCTTAAGTCAGCAAATACCTATTGAATTCTATGGAGATC
The DNA here is from genome assembly GCA_023101885.1 of Typhlomys cinereus. Classification (NCBI taxonomy): domain Eukaryota; kingdom Metazoa; phylum Chordata; class Mammalia; order Rodentia; family Platacanthomyidae; genus Typhlomys; species Typhlomys cinereus. Next base: position 4,702,448 of record JALPQD010000033.1, on the reverse strand, counting down.
TTCACCATTGGCCCTAAGTGGTAATTCAAGTCAGTGTCAGGAAGGGTGTAGGTGGAACTGCCATCGGAGTCTGACAGAGCTGTGTTCAAATTCCATGACTTACATATAGGATCCCTATATATACAAACCTTCTAAATATCACAATTGCATACCAAAGAAACTGAAGAAGATCCATAAATAGGGAAATACTGTAGGAAGTGTGATAACAGAGGTTAAGAAGGAATTAGCAGTAGGTAGATGACTTCCTGGATATAGTATTTGCTGTGCAAACAGGAGGATTTGAGTTCCGATCTCTCAGATCCACATACAAAGGTTTAGCAACACATACATGTAACCTAAAAGGTTTATAACAGGGACAGGAGAATCTGTGAGACTTGCTAGGCAGATAAAGTTGGAGTTGGAGTTTCAGCGAGAGACTCTATCTCAAAAAATAAGATGGCGAGCACAGAGGAAGGTACTCAACTTCTGACCTCCACATATACGTGCATAAACACACACACACACATGTGCATGCACATGTATATATTACACATGCATACACATGCACAGGCATATACCACACATATGCATTCATACACATACACCATACATAACAATTAAAAGGGAGGAATCTGTGTAAGAGCTGCCAAATGTCACAGAAGTGGATCTGTAGAGAACATCGTCACACACAGATTTGGGAACCTGAGCATTGCTAAGGCCTGAGGAGTCACACTAGCTCAGTAGTGGGGAGACTGTATACTTAGGATATTGTCTTCCCAGGAAAAACAAAAGCAGAAGCAGAGCTTTGATATGGACACTATGCAAAAGGGTTTCATCAGTGTCCGTTATTATTTTGTGACTTGTTTGTTAGTTTCTTTTCTGCTATTTTACAAAGGGTATTAGCAGATGACAGACAAGAGGCAAAACTGTAAGCACATACAGACAAGTAAGTCTCAAAAGTCTAGATTTAAATGCAGCATCTGAACAGTATTAAGAGACAGGGACTGAGGAAATGGTGTTTGCTGTGAGGACCTGTGGAGGCATGACCATGCACATATGTAACTCCAACACTGGAAGAAGGAGAAGCAGGATCCCAGGACTTTGCTCGCCAGCCAGCCCAGCAGAATCTGTGAGCTTCATGTTCAGTGAATCCCTGTCTCAAATAATGAGCGGGAAGACTAGCAAGACAGTTCAGTACTTAAAGCTCAAGTCTGACGACCCCATCCATCCTGGGTGGGTCCCTGGAACCAACCCATGTGTGGAAGGAAAAAAAAATGATGATTCCTGACAAATTTCCTTCTGACTTCCACTTGCATCCACATTCACACTCACACACACACACACACACACACACACACACACACACACACACACACAGTTTTTAAAAATCTCTGCCGCTTTCTGCCTCTGCTTTCTTTTTCCTTTTCTTAAAAAAGTAAGATGGAGTATAATTGAGGAAGTCACCCAGCTTGACTTCTGGTCTTCATAGGCACATGTACACACAAAAACACAAGAGTGGGACGGGCTAGCCTGCAGTTTCTAAGAGGTACCTAAAACCAAGCAAGCACCTGCACCTTCTTGTGGGTAGTGGAACACAACAACTTCCCTGAGACAAATCTTTGGGTCAGTGTTTTATCTAGTGATGAGAAGATTTGGTGAGTACAAAGAAGTAGAGGACTGTGGAAAGCTCAATGCACGTAATCTTTGACCTGGAATGAAATAAACGCTGCGTGAGATGGTAAGGAGCTTCTGGGTGGGTCTTAGCCTTTACCTGATGTAAAATGGGCGTTTCTCACTTGTTCCTTTGTAGTCCACCCGCTGAAGTGACTTCACACTCTGCTAATTGGAAGTGTTAGGGAGACACTCAGAGAAATATGTCTTCAAGAGTTTTTCCTCCTTGTGTCCACAGCAAGTGGTAAAACTGAAACCGAAGTGAAAAGAAAATTTAGCTCTAACTGCTGTCCTTTGTTTCACTGCTTTAAAACATTGATTCATAAGCTGTTAGGTGAAGCATTATTTTTTCTACTTGAAACCTAATCCATATGAGTTTAATAAAGTGGCTTATATTAAATTGTTTTACACGTCCAATTACTGATAAAAGTTAGTTTTTTAGTCTCCGGCCAGAAAAATTAGTTTGCTTAAGCAAATGTTTAAGGAACACAGTGCAAAGATATGTATATATTAACAAAAGCGAAGGCAATTTTTCAAACTGTAACTTTCATTGCCTGCAGATTACCTCTTATATTCTCAGGAAGAGCTAATGGAGGTGACTGTCCTCAAGAGGTTTTGAACACAATGCCTGTCCCTCAATTCCTGCCATTGTTTTCAGCAGTCACAAATACTTGGACCACTCCACACAGGCACCACATATTTGAGCCTGGCTGGAGGCATGGCGTAATGGGAGAAGAGCAAACCCTCTTTTGTCAGTCACAAAGTACTTTATACATGACTAGTTAAAAGAGTTTTTCCCTTCACCCTAAGCGTAGCGTTGTTTGCGAGGTTCTCAGCACACACTCCTAAGCCCTGCCGCTTCTTTCACTCTCAAAAACCTTGAGGCCAACCTCAGGGAGATTTTCTTTGGGAGGTGTCTACTGATGCACACCATGACTTAAACAGAGAAAAATTTCAAATGTTAATTTAGAAACTCCTTTAAATATAATGATAGGCTTCTATTGAATAGTACTTTTGTCCCTGGAAAACAAAAATCTTAGTGAAGAGAGTACCTCAGGTGCACATTCAGAAGTGTCTAGCATGTTGTACTTCATGTAAAAGGACCGGTTTTCAATCTTGTTTATGATGCTTTGGTTGAAAAACATGCATTGTGATTTGTGTGTTTTTAATTTGTCGTATGAATGTGATGTGAGTTTGTGTATTCATGTGCAATGCATTGGCCCATGTGTGGAAGCCAGAGGCCAGCTTGTGGACTTTGTGGAGTCGTTTCTCTTTTTCTACCCATTAGAGTTTCAGGAATCACTGAAATTCAGGTCCTTGCGTTTGGCGGCAAGCACCTTTTTTCCACTCAGCCATCTTGCCAGCCTACTTTTTCATTTATAAAGAAGGTTGTTCTCCTGCTATACTTATCTGAAGGTGCACACATGTTTAAGATGTTAAAATCATTGCAACGCTTAGCAACGCTTGCATCCCACTTTATAATGTGTCCGTCCCTTAGTTTAGAAATGATGTGGTTGAACTCAGTCGAATGGAGGCCTGTATCCATCCATAAAGTCTGTGATTGAAAGTGAAGCTCATGAAAGGAAGGGATTACCTGTACTCTTTGATGCTTCCTGATTATATCTGTGAGAAGGATAACCACCCCTTTGTCATTTCATTTTCAGCCTTTATTCTCACTAAAAAAAAACTCGTTTATCGAAACAGTAATTACTTGTCCTCATCACAGCAGGAAATTATAGCAAGATCTCTTTTCGGACGCTTCTCGGGAACTACTGAGGGAAACTTTAAATACTTATTGCTGAAAAGCTTCGTATATAATAAGGAAGAGTCCGGCGATGACTTTAAGGTTAGTCAGAGAACACAGTGGATTTTCAAGTAGGCTATGAAGGCAAAACTGTTATCAGAGACTCTAATCAAGGCAGGTGAGCCTGCTTGGGTCTTTGAGGACCCCTGGATCTGATCAGTCATGCACCTTCTCTGAGGATGCATCTCCACCCACATCTCCAAGTGCCAGTGAGTTCACCTGGTCCTTTGCAGTCACACTGGTGCTGGTCGGGTGAGAGCCGGTCTCCCAACTGCTCCAGGATTCCAGAGGAACCTTGGTGGCAGAGTGATCATGAAGAATCGAATGCAGGTGTCTCTGACAGGATCTAACCACTTCCACTCTAATCACCTCCAGCCATGGTCTCTCTGTGTTGGACTCAACTGCACTGTTTACTCAGTCTAGCTTTTCTTTGCCTCAGAGGTTCACTTAATGATACAAGCTATCTCAAACCTTGAAAGGTAATTTTTAACTAGAAAGTAACCTATTTATAAGGAATTGTAGCAAGTGTTTCCAACTAGCCTGTTTTCTGGCATTAGAGAGCTACATGATTGTTTCAAAAGGAAAAGACAAGACCTAAAATCAGACCCCTGGAAATTGGAGCACAAAGATAATGGGTATTATGATTTTTAAAATCCCAGAGGGAGTACTTATAAATAAAATTTTATGTTATTCAAACATGTGAAAAGTTTTCAAAGGTTTGTGATGAACTGTTTTTTTCACATACACAATCCAGATGTATTTTTCATACAGTGTTCTTACTGTCCCTTATTGTTATGTGGGCAGCAGGATTTTATAGAGCAGAGCTATTTAGAGAAGAAGGTCAATAGGTTCGTGCTCAGGGCTCTCCTATGGGAAGATAAGACAACAGAATCATGGATAATTCTAAAAATATAAAGTGAAAATCACTACAAGCATGCATCTCAACTTGGTGGAAATTCCACTGCTAACCAATAAGGACTGTTAACTTCGTAGTAGAAGTTTTACAGGCATGTTAACTCATCAATGAACTGCTTATTCTTGGTTTTGCAGCTTTCCTTCTCTTTCACTGTTTTCCGTTCTCTTTCTCACCACGTGTTAGTGGTCTCTGCACTTGGTTGGCTCTCTGACTTAAGTGTCTTTACCCTCTGTCCTTGTTACTTATCTCATTGCCTGTGACAAGGTATGCGACAAGAAGCAAACTTAGGAGAGGTAAGGTTTATTTGACTCACAGAGCCAAGTGACAGGACATCCCTGAGGGGGAAGTCACAGCAGTTGGAACTTGAAGCAGCCAGTTGGTCAGGTCACACCCACAAATCGAGAGACAGAGAGGGAATGAATGTGTGCCTGCATGCAAGTACTCTTCTTGCCGTCACCATTTCATACAGTCCAGGGCCCCAAGGCCAGAGTATGGTGCTGCCCCTTTTAGGCTTGCTGCTCTCACATTAATTAATGCGATAATCAAGACATTCAGGTAAAGGCATGCCCAGAGGCCAACCTTCACCTGAGCATCCATTTAGGTTGTGGCAGGAGACCTACTCCATAGATATGAGGTTGACAATTAATACTAACCATCACTTTCCCCTTTCCTATATAGACTAAATCCACCTCATCTCTAAGAGTCTCTTAGACCATTACTGACTACCTTGAAGTGCTTGGCTGCTAGAGCTCTGTGCATCAGGAGCCATATCCACACACTTTGATAGTTGGTATTCATTCCCAGGCATCCCCCCAGGGTAGCTGCAACTCCAACAGTTTTGCGTTTTACACCCTAATTAAGCTCCTTGCACATTGCTCATTTTAAGGTTGTTGAATAAATGAATAAAGCAATGTGCTTTGTTTTAAAACAATTTGAAATTCAGGAAGGTCATAAAAAATGTTACTTTTTAATCCTAGAAGAGTAAAATGCATCATTCAAATCCATTTAATTAAAACTTGAATCAAAGACTTCTGAAGGAAGAAAACAGAACAACATTTGAATGTTTCTATAGCAAAGTGCAGGTTGTTGGTGATTATTTGGTATATATATACAATGACAGAAAATCTTTGTTTTACTCTACGGTATACAAACACTTCTGAACTCTGAGTTTAAAAGTTGTAAAAATAGCAGATTAAAACTAAATGACTCAAGAATTTTTCTAAGAAAATAGGATAGAGGGAAGGAAATAGTCTAAGTTAGCATTTTGGTAAACACTAGACAATTACTAAATATTCATTCAATTCCTGAGGATGTTAGAGAGACTTTATCATGTTACTGCACAAGTTCCTGGATAGTCTAGTGGAGACATTTAGAAAGCAAGACTGAGATAAGAACTTGCAAATCGTGACCATCTGAACATCTAAGGACTTAGGTACTATCCTCAACTCAAGGTGGGAAAGGGATTGCAAATAGATGATTTGCTTAGTTAGCATTTTGAGAATTTGCTTACTGGGTGGTCAAGTGGAAGATGGATTGGGGAGGGGTAGTGAGATGGGAGGCTATCCTACCATAATCTTGGAGAAAGTCTTAGCAGAAACAGGATGTAGGGCTGAAAGAAAGAAGTTGCAAAGGAAAAATGAAATGAATTCCAGGACTCCATGGCTGATTAGATAGTGGAAGGTAAAAGGGAAGGGAAGCTGGTATTACCTGTCCGTGTGTTCTGCCTTGGTAGCTGTGGAAACTGCACCAATTTTTTTCCTACAATGTGAGGCACAAGAAAAGAAGTGGCCAAGTGGAAAAATAATTACAAATTCAGCTGGAGGACACATATGGACATATGTGAGGCTAAAGTGCCTGGGAGACATCTTGGCATACAGGAGGAATAGAAGGCCAATAAGTCTCCTGGAATTGAGAAAAATAGTCTGGATGAGTTGCCATACTGTAATCTCCGCAGAAAAAGGAGCTGGACTGGTGAAATGAGACCATTGCCATGCACACACAGAGTGATAGACCCGCTGAGCACAGAACTCTGGAGGCTGGCAGTAATGGGAATTCCTTGAGAGAGAGCCCCGCTGGAAGCTGAAATGAGACTTCCACAAGAAAGTGATGTCTGGTCCTTAAGGTCTCAGATTCTGAGACGTGGCTGACTCAGTTATAAAATCAGCTTGCTGTCTTGCAGTAGGCAAAGTGACTAAATGACTTCTTTCGTTCTTTTCTTTTCTCTTTTTTGGCTTTCATTTATTGATGAAATCTCGCTCTTTGATGTTATCTACATGCACACTATTTGCTGTTCCCTCTGTTGCCCCTTCTCTGTCCATCTTTCCATACACCCCTCTTCCAGTCTTCCTTCCATATTTAAGCCCTTTCTTTTGTGTGTATGTGTGTGTGTACTGGATTCAGTTATGGCCTTCTATATGATTCTGGGTGGGATCTTCTCTTGGTACCTGGTGGATTTCTCCTTGGGCACATTACTAGATGCATTTTTCCACCCTTCTGAACTTGCTGGTGGTCCACTGTTTATCAGAACATTGCAAGACCCCATGAATTTATTATCAGTTCACAGTTGATCACTGGCTATGCAGATTGCTTGACACAATGTTGCTTTTCACAGACAGAATTTCACAACTTTTTCCCTGTCTTCTGACTCTAATATTCTTTCCACCTCCCACTTCTGGAGAGGTTCCAGAGCCTTTGAGGGTAAAGAATATAACACGTAGAGGACTGAAATTCTCAACTTGATTTAACTTGAAGCATCTCATGCGACCATGGTTGTCAGCATCTCCTTCCAGTCATGCTGATGTGCATATCCTCTGCTTAAGGCTGAGGGTAGTTTAAGGATTTCTTCTCTTCCTTCTGTAGAGCCGACTGCTCTACAGTCATCTTTTATCTGCAGACCACCACTTATTGCTAAGAGAAGCTTTTGAACTGGAGTTAGAACTGCACAAATTGGAAGGCTAGTTGCTCCTATCAGCATGTCAGAGAGAACATGTGGTATTAGACTTTCTGAGACTAAGTTACCTCATTATCATTGTTTTTTTTGGTACATCCATATATTTGTGGATTTCATGATTTCATCTTTCTTAATAGCTGGATAATATTTTGCATATGTGCAATACTTTTATTATTCATTTATCAGTTAATAGACATCTAAACGATCCAGTTTTCTTGCTATTGTGAATAAGATGCAATGAACATAGCTGTGCATATATCTCTATGGAGAAATGCCTAAGAGCAGTATAGCTGGGTCATATGATAGTTCTATTTCTAGTATGTTAAGGAATGTCCATCTGATTTCCAGAGTGACTGCATTATTTTACATTTCCACTAACAATGAATAAGATCCCCCTCTCCCCACATCCTCACCAGCATTTGTGGTTATTTGATTTTTGAATCTTTACCATTTTGACTAGACATAGTAGCTTTTACTTATATTTCCTCAATTGCTAAGGATGTCAAACTTTTTCTTTTTTATATCTCTTAGACTTTTGTGTTTCTTGTTTGGGGGATTCTGTTCAAATCCGTATGCCCATTTTTTTGAGTGTTTGTCCTTTTTTAAAATATTTAAATTTTTTTCCTAGTTTTGTAAGCATATGAGTAATTATCTCTGCCCTTTTCCTTGCCCATTGACTCCCTCCGTCCCCTTCCTCCTTCAATTCACCCCACTCCTACCCACCCTGTCTGCTTCTATGGATCCTGGGTTCCCTCTGGATCATCTGCTCTCTTGGAGGTTCAGGCCTCTGGCAGACCCACTGATGGGGGTACTTCCTGCAATGCTCACCTAGAGTCAGACCAACCAAATCTCTCTCCATTCTGACTCAGGGAACTTTGTGGAGGGGCAAAGTGAGATTGTAAGAGCCTTAAGATGAGGAGTTCCACTTTGGGACAAGACATTCCCTTCAAGGCAGGGCTGCTGCATTCAGGAACTCACTGCAGTGAGACTTGTCCTTACCAGGCCTGCAGAGTGGCTGACATGCCAACATGCCCCCTAGACTAGCAAGGATCTCTGGAGAAGTAATTACATGTAAATCAGTATGTCCATTTAAAAAAAAAAAAGGCTATTTGCTCTGTTAAAGTTTGATGTTTGAGTTCTTTAGTACTCTGAATCCTAATCTTCTGTCAGATGAACAGCTGACAAAGATTTTATCTGTAAGCTGCCTCTTTGCTTGATTAACTTCCTTTTGCTAAACAGAAGCTTTTCAATTTCATGAAGTCCTATTTGTCAATTGTTGGCCTTAATTCCTGCGTGAATGGGGTTCTATTCAGAAAGCCCTTACCTAAGCCCATCCCCTGAAGTGTACTTCCTACTCTGTCCTCTGCAAATTTCAGAGTTTCAGGTTTAGCACTTGGCCTTTGATAGACTTAGCTCATTTTTGTGCAGTGTAAGAGATAGAGATCTAGTTCCATCCATCTACATGCCAACATTCTGTTTTCCTAGAACCATTCATTGTTGTCTTTGTTGCACCTTCTCAAAATCTGAAACAACAAGGCAAAGTGACCATGTTCTGAAATCTCTGAAACCTCAAGCCAAAATAAATCTTTTCTCCTTTTTAAATTGATTCTCTTAACTTTTGTCATAGCATCAGAAAGCTAATACAAAAGCTTACATTTTAAAGTTACTTTAAAATAGCAAGAAGGCCATTGTTCCTCCTTCTCATAAGGACATGAGATCAGCAAAACACAGAGGATCCATACCTTATTAGAACTTACCTATATGTTATAAATACTAAAGGAATATTCAGTTTTGAGGGCTGTATGTGTGTGTGTGTGTGTGCGCACATGCACGTGCACTTTGTAGTAATGAGGATCAAACCCAGGGCCTTACACATGGCAGGCAAGTACTCCACTACTAAGCTTCGCCCAAGTCTGGGTTGTAATAATGTATTCTAGGCTCTTCATCAAAACCAGTTATAATGTAAGCAGTAGAGAATGTTTGTTCAAATACTTAATATAGAAAATCATTCATGGACTCATGAAATGACTCAGTGGGTAAAGGCACTTGGCACCAAACCTATGACCTGAGTTTATTCTCTAGAGCCCACATGTGGGAAGGAGAGAACAGACTCCTGCAAATTATCCTCTAATCTCAACAGGAGCATCATGGCAAGCGTGTATCTGCACTTGCATACACACAGAGAGAGACACACACACACACACAACATGTAAAAATTTTCAAGAGGACATTTCATTATATTTTTACATTTTCACAATCTTGAGCTATGTTATATCATATTATAAACATTAAAGATTTGTCTATAAGCAAAGGAAAAATGGGACGGGCTAAGTCAGAGAGACTGTAAGCACACCAATTTCAAAATGATTTAACAATGTGAGCACTATTGGAAGGGATGACTTCTGAAATGAACTCAACAGTGCATTACTTTTTGAGATGATACATTGAAGACCACAGACAGATCTGATGATCATGACCTATTCTGTTCAATTCAAGAACAAAACATAGAAAATAACAGTATCCCCCTTTGTAATTGCTTCTCCTCATAAAGAAACAAATAGATCATTCTGTGTTCTGTCCTCTGGCTTTGTTGCAGCACCTACCATAATGAAACATTAAGTAGTTATTGGCCCTCTAGGCATCAGTAACTAGTGATGATAATTAAAATGTTAATTGCAAAGGACCTCAGTTGTATTTTATCACTTAAAAAATAAGTGTGCTCTTCTATACTGCTCTAAGTCTTTTAGGAAACTTTGGCTCATGGCATCAGTCTGGAAGCCTTCTCCTTTATTAGCATTCCTGTTACAGGAAGGCAGGAATGAGAACTTAGCAACTTCTGTCTCCTTGCCTGCCCTGACCTTGCTGACATAAAAAAGCAGACAGTTTCCCTAAAAGCGACAACTAAGATTTGCTATTCAACAGTGAGACACTCTATGTCCATGGAGGCTACATGCAAAAACGTCTATCACAAATTAAAGAAAATATACTCGCTGAGTCCCAATCCTCACTTCGTGAGATATGTACCCACACTACAAGGTAGGGAACCTTGGGGAAGAGAGATGAAGTATCTCCAGGCATGGAAAGGAAATGGCAGATCTGGAATGAAAACCCTGCTCTCTGCTCTAACCTCAGAGCCCTTGTTTCTTCCTCCATCCACCATAAACCACAACTACCCTATCGAGGACAATCTGATCAGAAAAGAGACAGGTGATGCCCATTCTGGATTGACATGGGGTAAGGGGAACCTTGGGGAAGCAGTGACACGCTCACATAAATAAAGATGAGTGAGGGTCACAGGAACTCCCCGCAATTCTAGCACAATTTAAAAATGGAAGAAATATTACAACAAGATGAGTGTCTTTCTCATGAAGACCTTCTTTTGTGTCCTGAAGGAAGTCATTACATTACCATAATTTTGAAATTGAAAGAAAGAAAGAGAAGGAGAGAGAGAGAAGGAAGGAAGGAAGGAGGGAGGGAGGGAGAGAGGGAGGGAGGGAGAGAGGGAGGGAGGGAGGGAGGGAGGGAGGGAGGGAGGGAGGGAGGGAAGAGGGAGGGAGGGAGGGAGGGAGGGAAGAAGGAGGAAGGAAGGAAGGAAGGAAGGAAGGAAGGAAGGAAGGAAGGAAGGAAGGAAGGAAGGAAGGAAGGAAGGAAGGAAAGGCCATCTCTCAAGCTTATAAAATAGTTTCTGTCAAAGAAGTAAAGGATACCTCTCTGTTGCCCAAAAGCCAATCACTGTTAAATTGAACCTGCTAGAGATACTTGGTTTGAGTTTTTTGCAGAAAACATCATAGATCTGAGATCTTTGTGATGTCCACAACCCTCCAGTCAATGGGTGTCTATCCTGACCTTTGGGAAGGCTTGTCTTTGAGGCTTACAGGAGCAGAAGCAGCTGTGTTCATTAGTCATAGAAGGCGATTGTGAAGCCACATGAGGAGCATGCGTGTCGTTGTGACTGTGCAAGTGAGGATCATCCGTCAGTACACCAGTGGAGACTTGTGAAATCGGGAGCATCTAGATCTAGGACTGAAGTCTTCTCATGTGCTCGCTGAGCAAACAAGAGGCTTTACTGTTCATTGTTCTTCAAGGTCCATTGATGGGTACTGACAATGCAAACTAAAATGTTTTGAGCAGAGGGTGAAATACACACTAGGGAAGCCAAAACACTGTATTTGACATGTTGCTATTAATAAAAGGTAAGAGCATTCCAGTAACTTTAACAATTGTTTTCCTCTCTGTCAGTGCTCTGCACACAGTACTGTCCCACTGGTCAGGTTTTAAGCATCTCTACCCATCAAGCCTATGCTTGGAATTCCTGGTTTGCATAAGTGGACTAAACAATTTGGGATCCATGAAGAGGTTAACACAATTTCCAAAGTTCCATAAGATATGCACTTGAAATTCTAATAATGATCATTTTTCTTTAGAAGGATTTCTTAACTTATGTTGTAGGAATCATTAAAGTGAGAAACAGGATTTGATTCCTCATAGAAACACATCACATGGATGAGAAAAGATACAGGAGTGTAAGTTTGGCACAGGGACAACCAAGGCTGGGCATCTGACCCCATCAGAAACACTCAAGGGTCTACACATGCAGACCAGCTTGTCTTTGGGGTTTGCCCAGAACAATGTCATTTTTCCTTTTTCTGATTTCTTAAGTGTATTATACTTGTCCACTTGATTACACATTTCAAGTGTTGTTATTTTTGCCTCCTTCCTTTCTCCATGTTTTTATGTAATTTTGCCATTTTTAGTGTTTATGAAATTGGAGTTGTAGAGATTTCAAAGAACATGGAAGTATATATGTACGATTCATGCATCTAAATTTTACATTGTAATAGTTCTTGCCTTAAATTATGATTTGATCTAGTCATGTATATTCTACATTGGTAAGATCAAAATTTGTCAGTTCTTGCAACTGTTAAATAATGATGAGGGCAAAAGTATACCATTGCTAGTGAAAATGGTCTAAAAACAAGATCTGATATCTTAACCATTGAAATAACTGTTAGCCCTACCCTAACTGAAATTCATTTTATCTGGCAAACTTGTTTTTTGGAATAACAAAAGAAGGAGAAATAAAAATGTTCCTGGAGAAAAATCCATGTCCATGCCATCAAGTCCAGCATGACCTTATCCACCTTTCTCACCTTTGCATGTTCCTGCTCACATATGCACATGAGATGTGCATCCTGGGATTTATACATGGTGAGATTTCCACCCAGATATGTCTCTTGCATGGACACCACATGAAGTTGCCTGGAGATCACTAACAACATAGTTGACACATAACAATTTACAGTATCCATTTTGACATAAGCGCAGGTCCCTCCAGAACAAAAACAGACTGTTGAGTACAAGTACAGAAAGTCCTGTTCTCAAGAAACCATGAAGCATCTCTTTATTATAGAGCAGTGTAATAACAGTTGTTCCTCATTGTGTTCTAGACCCACTGTCTTAATCCTTTGAAAGCAGAAGGATAAACTTTCCACCAGTGGTTCATGAACTTACCTTTATAGCATGTCCCTGGTACCAGCACTGTGATTAGTCTGTGATCCAAAATGCTCCGGAGCTTCAAACTTTTGGAGCACCAACATGGTGCTCCATAAAACATTCCACATCACAAAATGCTGCTTCATGAACAGTATTATTAAAGTGTGACCAAAAACTGCCTTCGTGTGGTGTGTAGAAGGCCTGTATGAAATAATAAGTGATCTTTGTATTTAGATGGGGGTACCATCCCCAAACACATCAGCATGTACAAATATTCCAAAACCCAAAAATAATTCCACCCCCAAGCATTTCAGGATTCTCAATTTACATGTATTCTTACAGAAACAATTATTGGCCCATATTTATAAGGATTAGGAAACTATTTTTAAAACAAATCATCCAAAAATGAATTCATCTCAATTCTCATAATAGTAATGGGCACAAGTGACAAAAATGTAATAGAAATGGTGTTTTCGTGAGTTTTCTGCCACTGTAACATAATACATAGACAAATCAACTTAAAGGAAGAGTTTTCATTTTTTTTCTTCCTTTCTTTTCTCTCTTTGTTTCTTTTGGTTAAGTGGCAGAATAGGAAGCTTTAGTCCTTGGTTTGTGAACATACCAAATCACCTCACAGCATTCAGAAATGAGAAGAAGGGAGGCAAAGAAGAAGAAGGGGATAGGGAGAAGAGGAGGCAAAGCTGGGGTCTCACAGTTCTCTTAAGAGCAAGTTCCAAGGCTCTTTCCCAGGAGCACCACAGGCTGATGGTCAGTCCTTCAGCATGCGGGATTCAGGGAGACATTTAACATCCAAGTCATCACAGGTTTCTATCCCAAACTGAATAAAGCTTATGAGCAGAGTCACTGTCATTTCATAACACTATTCTTTGGTCCTCATTCTGGTATGATTTTGTATAAAAGCTAACATGTAGTTTAATCAAATCTTGGAAGCATCAGCCTCTCTCCCTGGGTGGTTGTGTCTCTTCTTAAGGAGCATTTCACTTCTTCCCCTTTAGTTACTAAACATGTCTGTGTTTGCACCTGTCCACTCAGCTTGTAAGATCAACTTCTATAAAAGATAACAATGGAAAGCATTTGGTTTTGCTTACATGTTTATACACTATCGTCTGGTAGGCACAGAAGGTAAGCAAAGGTTAATAGAGTCATTCCTAGTATATTATCCATATTGTTAGAGCTGAGTTAGAAATCTCCTAGAGTACAGTTAGGAATCTCCCATCTAAATGCATTGTTCTTCTTAATTTCTTCTTCTTCAGGCTTCTTACAGCTGAGCCTCTATTCGACTCCCTTTTCCATCTTCACATTCTTATGTTTTTTCTAATCCATATAATTTTCCTTTTAGAAGCATTCAATATTATTTCTCCTTGTCTTGCTCTCCATCCCATGTGCATTAGATATTTTTACCTCACTAAGGCACAGCCGAAGTGCAGATTAAGTTGCAACTAACTTCAGTTAACTATGAACTATGTTTCTTCATCACAACACCACAACCTTATTTAATTGTTTGAGAAGACTTGAAAGACAAGTTACTAAGAAGGAAGATCCGTCCACCCTGAAATGTATCCATGTTTGGTCTGTTCCCACTGAATGTCAGTAACGCTGATCAGTGTGCTCAGAGCAAAAATAATGAAATTTTGATTAGGCTTTTTCTCTAATCCATGAACATGCCCACATTCATGTTCACAATGACCAAATCACTTTTCCAGGTGAAGCGCTCTCTGCAGCAGTGATAGGATGTGGATTCTTCAAACCCTGAATCCCATCCACTACGACCCTGTCTGTCCTCAGGCGTAGAAAAGCGAGCAGGATAATAGGGAAGAGGAGCAATAAGGTTCAAGGTCCCATTCGCTTTGCTGACGAGATGGTAAGGACAGACGTGAGCTTTCTGTGAAGCATGCTAAGACTCTCCTGTGCGCCTTAAAGATGGTTTCTTTAAAGGTAGATACTTTAAAGGGCATGAATGATTTTTCTGAGGGTGTATTTTCTTTGAGAAATAGTTTTTATTTCAGACTTTTGGGGGCATAAAGTTGAGATAGATAGATGATAGATAGATACACAGATAGATAGATATCCCTAAATATATGTATTCCCAAATATACATATATACGAACATATTATACCCAAATGTATCTAGCCCTAAATGTAACATATACATGTATATAAGTATGTATGTATGTATATCCCTATATATATATCCCTAAATGTTTTTATTCCCTAAATATGCATATCCTAAATTTATGCATCCTTAAATATTCATATATATAATCCTAAATATATATCTGTATATATACACAGATATATTCCTAAATATATGTATTCCTAAATATATAGCTACATAGATTCATAAATTTTATACAAGTATGTATGTACTTATATGTACATATATATATCACCCTAAATCTTTAGATCACCTGATATGCACATACATACATGTACACATGTTTGTGCATACACGTGCTCATCCACACATGTAACACCCAAGTGAATTTATTTTATTGTGTGACACACTTGGGTCTTCAAACAATCAAAGACATTTTCTGGTAAAGTGTGTTCATGTTGGCACAGCAGCCCATTGAGGCATGAACTGATGATTCAGAAATGTTCTTCTGCTTTCTTCTAAGACTGGACGATCCAGAGCTGTTGTGTTTGCTGACATCCTCCTGGGAAGCAGCGACTGGTCAGCGTGGGAAGGAGTCCAGGCCAGGGAACAGTGTACTTTCAGATTTTTGCATCTGTTTATCAGTCTTAAAGTTTATGTCGCAGCATTACCCTCTTTCCAAACCAGCTTAGCCCGCGCTCCCCAGGCTGGTTGTTTAATAGCTTCAGGACCATTTCTTTCTCAGTAAGCCTTTAAAACCCTTATCAGAGTTGGGCAGATCATAGGGTTCAAATATCCACAGGGAGTAAGATCCGACTGAAAAACAGGGGCTGGCATAGCTCCTAGTGCATTGTTGGCGGCTTTAGCTATGTTTTTTGGCAACTAGAAGAAAACTTCTAATCTTTGTCTCTGTTGTGATCTGATCCTACATTTGCCTAATTAAAAAAAAAAAAGGCGGAAGCACTATACCGTTAAGCCACAGAAAGCATAAACAGCAAAGGAAGTGTCTGCAGCAATAAATGTCGTCTCTGCGGGACAACTAGTCGAGGAATCAGCTCTATTTTCTTGAACTTAAAGCATTTTACATGGCATTCTGTAAATCAGTGTACTTTCTTTGACATTTGAATTAAAATTGGAAGCACCTAGAATCAGAATTTATACTCCCTGATAGGGGAAAATACTAACTATTGTTACTGGATCTTGTGCCTGAAGATTATGAAGTTTTGTTGTTAAATTTGGCAAGTAAAAATCCTCAGGTACCCTGGTGAGGCCTAATCTGCTGGAAAATCTAGAATGCAAATCATAGTTCACATTTTTTATTTCATGCTAAAATCTAAACCATGCATAAAGTTTCACTTGGGCACATTGGTGCCTTTCTCAAGATCCTTCCTCACCCCTGCCTTCCCATGGGATTAGATCTAAATTTTGTCTGAGTAGGAAAACTACTGGCTCAACCACTTCCTAGACCAAGAGAATAAACATTTATACTAGAAACTTTTCCACATGCACAGCAGAAGTTCTGAGTAGTTACATGAAAAAAAGGATGCTGATTTATCGTCTGATAATATATATTATTAATTCAATTCCTAATAAAAATAGGTTTACCAAGGGAAACCAAATATATACTTCTACTATATGTCAGATTATTCTTAGTTTAGACCATGGCTTCTGAACACTGTCGACATTGAGGTCAGATAATTCTGATTCTTTATATATAGATGTTGATAAGGGTCTGGCTGTCCTGTGTATTGTAAGATTCCTGACCTCTGTGGTCTCAACCAACCAGAAGATGCTGGTTTCCATCCTCCTATCTTTCCCATCATGACAAGTAAAAATACATCTAGGAGCTGGGGACGTGGCTCAGTCAGTAAAGGGCATGTGCCAAAAAACATAAGGACATGAATTCAGATCCTTTGTACCTGTGTAAAAAATCAGGTGCCAACACAAACACGGACATGTGCCACATACATAGACATTTTTAGATATTGCCAAATGCCCCCCAAGCAAAAATCATCACCTATTCCCATTGAGACGCCAGTTTACACTATGTGATAAGCTGTAAGATCAGTGTGTTTGCTTTCTCAGTTTTTTAAAAGGTTACTTTATGTATCAAGAAGTCTGTGCAATGTGCACTATCTCAAACCCTGGACATGTCCATTAAATTCTGTCTGCATGGCATGTTCACCAACTAAAGAGAAGCTGTTTCTTACCTTAGCCTATGGGACAGTTATATCAAATGATGCACGTTTTCTATGAAACAGACACACAAGTCCAAAATCCTCCTCCCCAAGAGTCCAATCCTGGTTTCCTTTCACAAAACAAATAACTTCCTAAGTTACTTTGCTTTACATTATTTTCCTAAGGATTAAAAATTATATATAAAGCTCTGAAGATATATATCCTCATAATTGCATAAATTATAACATCATATAAGGTCAGAATTTCAAAGGCTTGAGTATAAAGAATGTGTAAATATCAGGCTTCTCAGAAGGAGACTTAGTTTGTCATGCCAATTTACTACATATACTGCTTAAAAGAATTACTGTAAGGTTTCCTGAAAATGTTCATTAAACTTTTAGGCCAGGATATCATTGTAGCTTAATATTACTTATTATTACTAATAATATGTTTTCCCCCTCAATGATAAAGGCACAGTTGCTTAACAAATAGGAGAAGTTAAAAATAAACAGAGAAACTTTTTCCTAATATGGAACATGTTTTTAACCTGAAGGCAAGTGGATCCAAGCTGCAAATTATTTTTCAAACAGAACATTAAGCCTTTTGAAGTTTCAAAAATAATCAGTGCTCTTGTGAAGCATTTATTTATAAGTATAGGCAAGGGGCTGTTGGTAATTCAATAAAAATATATTTGGTCCTCTTTTCTCACATGGGTTCTAATGACTCTTCAGTTGCTGTGATAAAATACTCTGACCCAAGCAACTTAAAGGAGAAAGAGTTTATTATTTTGGCTTACAGTTTCAGAGGAGATAGCGTCCATTGTGGCAGGGAAGACATGGCAACTGAAGCAGGAGTCCAGCTATTATACAGCAGCCATTTTCAGGAAGCAGACAGAGGCAGAGAACAGGGAGTGGGGCAGAGCTCTCACCTCTGAGCCCATCCTCAGTGATGCTTATCCTCCATCAAGGAGGAAGCTCTATAGCCTTTCCAAACAGCAGCACCAACTGGGAATCAGGTATTCAAACACATGAGCTTAAAAGGGACATTTCTTAGTCAAATCATGACAACATCTACCTGTATAAAATTAGTTGTCAAGTGAACTTTCATATGACGTCCTTTAAGAACATACTTGTAATCTCAATACTAAGAGGTTGAAGCAGGAGAACTACAAATTCAATGTCGCTTTAGGCCACATGGGAGATATTATTCAATGTTACCACCCATCTACTACTTCAAATCACATTAACTGCTTAGTTGCACAGTTTGCTATTCATTTTCAAACATAAATTGCAAAATTCAAAGATTTCCATTGCTTTCTTGCTTTCTTTCTTTCTTTCTTTTTAGATAGGATCTTACTATATAGTTCAAGCTACCTAGAATTTTTTTTCCTGCTCATACAAACGTAATAGGTACCCCTGTCCCCTCCTCCCTCCCTGGACCTCCCTGCCCCCTCCCCTTTTTTTCCCTTCCTTTCCCCCCTCCCTCCCTTTCTCCCAGTGCCCCCTCCCCTCATCTCTGAAGCATCCTTTAATGTGTATATCAAACTTTCCTCTGGGTCCTCCTCTCTGATGAGGTGTAAGGACTCAGTAGCATTTCCTAGAACTTTTTCTTGTGTTCCCCTTAAGTATAGGAACACTATTGTGACTGTTAATTTATGATCTTCCTGCCTCCACATCCAAAGTCCTGGGTGGGATTACAAGTGTGTACTACAACATTGAGCTGGAATTCCTTTTTTTAAGCATTAGAACTTTAGTGTTTTTTACAGTAATATTTATAGACTCATCATAATGAAAGTTGTTCTTTCTTTTTATTCCCCTGGCTAAAAGCCTTCTGGGAAAAAGCATTTATGATTCTTAGTCCTTATGAATTCTAGTGGATCATTGACTTATCCTACTGATCAACATTACTTTTTCTTTAAATAATTTTATTCAGGTATTTAGAAAAAATGGGTGTATGTATACACACGTGAGATATTCAATAAGATGTTTTCATACATATGCACGTTGTGAAATGCCCCAGTGAACCTTAATAACATACATGTCATCTCATTGTTTGCGAATGGTGAATTCTACTCTCCTAGCACATTTCAAGTACACGATAAGGGGAAATTGAGTATATACTTACCTTGAAGTGTGCCTCGTTCTTCCTCTACAAATAAACACTTAAGCCTTTGGTCATTTCCCACTGACCATGCCTCCAGTCTCTGGCAACTACCTGTTTACCCTTTATTCCTTTAAATTTGAAAATTTAAAGCCTTTAGTATCAAATCATGCAATGTGTATGTTTCTGCAGCTGAATTCTTTTTCTTAACATTATGTCCTCCAGATTCATCCATAGTTTTGTAAAAGACAAGATTTCTTTGGGCTTTTTTTAAAGACTGGATAATACTATATTTTCATTAACATTAATCCATGGATTCTTTTCTATGTTTATCATGAAAAAAAAAATACCAAAGTGAGCACAGGAGTGCGGACATTTCCAGGTTCTGGTCTGTTCTTTTAGACTCATACTCAGAAGTGAGATTGCTGGGCCTGGTAGTATTATGATGGTTTTCTGGGGAACCACTGCACGGCCTTCTATAACGGCTATGCCAGCTCACTTTCCCACTAACACTGCATGGGTATCTTCTTATTCCACACCTTCCCTAACACTTATCCTTCCAAATCAATAAATCGAGATGCAAGTGTCTTCCCCCTGCAGTCCGACTCCCCTGTCTCCCCTTCTTCCTGTTTCTTCCATTAAACTCCAAGGCGCTTTGGCCTGCAGTGTGGCTGTCCCCACCACACCTGTGTCCTGTTCATTTTAACCTTACTTTCAAGTTTAAACTTAAATTTAAAATTTAAATCACTCACAGCATTTAGTTTAATCCCCTGACTATAGTCTAAGTCTTCCAGAAGGAGTTGCACATGAGCCAGCTCGACACTTCCCACTGTATGTGCTTTTGTGGAACTTCATTCTCAAGTACACACTGAAGGGCTCACAACACAGTTCAGCAGGAAAGGTGCCTGCTTGAAATCCTGTGGACCTGAGTTCAATTCCTGGAAGCCCACAAGGTAGAAGGAGGGAAATGACTTCTGAAAGTTGCCCTCTGACTCTACTCATGCTCCACGGCATGCATGTTCTCCCCCCTTCTCTCTCCCTCTTATCTCTCATAAATAAATGAAAAACATATTTGAAAAGAGAAATACACAGTGAATTAAGCTATTGTATGGTATTCAGTTCTTTAAACAGGGTCTAGTGTTTTAAGACCATATAACTTGCTTTTACTACCATTGTAGTCATCCTTGTTGATATTGCTTCTCCTCCTTCTCCTCCCCTTCTCCTTCTTCCTCACCCAGTTAAATATATAAATGAACAGCTCTTATATTAATCTGCAATGGTGAGATCACGAAGGAGGACTGGATAATTTAAAAGGGATCAGAGCAGTCACCAAAGCATTTACTAATTAAATACTACTATGAATTAAGCACAAGGCTAGTTTGCAGAGATAATCTGAAATAAATGAAAAGGAAATATGAACTAACATGATGCTGAAGCTCTGCTACCAAGGCCTATGTCTGTCTCTCCCTTCTCTGCCTTACTTTTCTGTCCCTCTTTCTCTCCTTCCTTAGAGAAATCAGTGACAAGACTTCATTAACTTTCCATAGCCGCGATAGCTGGGTCATCAGGTATGATATTGTATGTTGCTTTTAAATAGTATAAATTGAAAACTCCAACATAAAACCTTAAAAAATGGTGGCCCGAAACTAGAAGATGGACTATCAATGAGGAGGATGCAAGGATGTGGTGGGATAGGACAGGGGGTAGGGAGGGGAGGGAGGATGTGATCCTGCCTTGGCTTAGTGCGCGTCAGGAAATGTCAGTGGAGTCCAGTAATTTGTGCAATTATTATGATTGAAACATGATGATTAGAAAAGAAACTTAAAACTCCAGAATCCTCACTTCTCTGCTGAAAACAACGAGTTAGGAATACATTACCTGTGACAATATAAGGACCCAAAGGTTTTCAAAATGTAGCTTCTGAGAAAAGTCTGTTTATGCGAAGAATGTCAAGTCAGCCAGCCAACTGATCTAAAAGACTATGGCTCTATTTAACCTTCTCTTTCTTATGAGGAAAAAAGAGGGTGAGGGAATCTTATTTGTATAAAATCCACAAATTGGTATTAATGATTTTTCAGCTTGAGCATTTCCAGATTAAAAATTTGGTTTATTGTGATTTCTATATTATCTTGTTGCTTGAGGTTTAAATGGGAACTAGTCTTATAATGTATATATATCATATGGGTATTCACCTAAAACTTTTTAATTCAAATAAAAACAGTTTGCAAAGTAAAAAAAAAAGAAGAAGAAGAAGAAGAAAGAAAGAAGAATACATTACTAACTTAGATTCAGATCAGCAAAGACAGAGACTAAACAAAATTATCTGGAGGAAGTTTTCCTGCAGCTCCAACTTCACAGTTTCCTGAGTTAAAATTCATAGAAAGTCTTCCACTCCCCCCTTAACCAGAGCCCTCCGTCTTGTCCATCACAATTAAATGCTGGTAATTGTGGAATTAATGAAGTTAAAGGTTGATTTTTTTTAATTTTTGAAGAAATAGATTAAGTTACTTCTATTTTTTTCCTCTTTCATATTATCTTATTGTGGCAAATTGATAATGCAAACTACAGTTGGGGCTGCAATGCACACGGTTACGTCTGTCAGCATCATTTCACAGTACTGCGAATGGTAGTGTTACTGGAATAAGAATGAGAGGACAGCCTCACTCACAGGGAATTAACTCTAGGGTGCTAAACCGGTTACTCCTGGAGGTGGTGGTGAGGTGCTGAGGGCCCAGCCCCCTCTCCCCACTTATCAAGTCTTCACGGGGTGTGTGTGGTGGGGTGAGGGAGTTGTCTGGCTCTGGCGCCACCGAGAAAATCAGGCTTTGGATTGAACAGAGACCTGGAGGCTATAAAGTTTATTTTAGGAATGTGTTGCCAGAGATCTAATAAATGTCTTTGTAGCTCCAGGCAGTGCTTGGGTGCAGTCTTGCTGCACCAGGTGTTTGCTTTTGTATTTTTTCCTTTCCCCAGAGGGCGTCCAGGGCGTGGTGCTTCTTGACAACCTTAAGGCAGCTTGGGAAAGCAGTCAGGGTTTCTGTGAAAGCATTTTTTTTTAACTTGTTTGCTTATATTTTTCCTCTTCTTGGAAGGAAAAAAAAAAGTGACAGCAAATTACTTCTAGGTTGCTTTAAAGAGAAAAAAGTAACTTCCAAATTAAAAATACTCACCTATTTAAAATTCGAGTTCATAGCCTGGTAAATGGGAGATTTAGCACCAGACGGGACTTGAAAACTAGGATCATGTATTCTTGCTTTACAAGCAGCTACTGTATTTTGTCAGGCTATTCAGACTTCGGTCTTTCCAGGACTTGGTGAAATGCTGCAGAGAGAGAAGCCCACCATTCATTCGTGCTCCAAAATACTTGATGCCAGGGTTTATGCTGTTCCTCCACAGAATTGCTTCTTGAATTAATTTCTTTGCTTGTTAAAAAAGCAGTGCTACACTTGCATTGATAAAAATGAAAGAATGGCATTCCTTAGCTGCTTCGGTTACAAGCATTAAAATGGTTACGTTAGTTTGAAGACTGCAGATGCTGATGAAGTGCCCACCTGGTGCTGAGCGAGAGCTCTCTGGCAAACAGGCTGTCCTCTGCCTGTCCATTCATCCGCATTCTTCCTCCAGGATGCGCAGGGAAGACCTTTGTCCTACTGAGCGGTGGGCCTAAGGTAAAGTAGGACACAGCTGTGTCAGGTGTGAGTCTGGAAAGACCCTCAAACCCTCAGGGCAGAGGCGGCGGGAACCTAGGGTTTCGCCTTTTTAATGTTTTTGTTGCAGAGGATGCAGATAAATAAATGCCTTCTTTCAAATTTTAGTTTATTGTTTGTTTGGAGGGAGGAGGGGGAGGGGTCTGTGCTCAGCTAATGGAAGGAGGCTGCGTGCCCAGGCTTGCACCTTGCATCCCTCCTCAGAAGGGTTTTCTTCCAGCCTCCCCCACTTTCTCTCCCTTGCTGAAGCCTTTGAGCTAGTCTGCAGTTCACTTTTCTGAAGTCTCAGCTCCACTATTCAGCGCTGACCATCCTCTGCTCTTTTTGTTTTTCTGCTCATCTCTCTCTCTCTCATGAATAATCAAATAAAAATAAATATTCATATTATATAGACATTCTTGGCTTACATGGTCTTCCATGTGTTGCATGAGACACTATGTATATTGTAAAAATCATGCTGACTGCATCCTCCAATCTGCGCAGCACTTCTTGTAAGGCCCTTCCCGGGTGCACAAATCTGAGCTGAATTCAGTCAGTTCCCACTCCTGTGTTCCATTTGCTTTTGACTAGTGTTTGTGATTGGCCAGTTGTACCAGTTCCTGGAGATACAATAACACTAACTGATAAAGATTATCTCCAGTACTCCTCCCCAGGGCAGGTAATCAGCCCAGTCCCTTAGTATCAGCACAACTGTATCCCAGCTGCAATGCCCTGCTTTCCTACTTAGCTGTGGCACTGCTTGTATTGCCAGGACCCGGAGGTGAGCCTTCCAGCTGTTGGTAATCTTTTCTGTCGTAAAAGGAGGCTTACTCCCAGGGCATTGTTTGACCTTAGCCTTGAAATGACTAATTAGCATCTTTTTAAGTTTCTGTCTGCCGATTTCTCTTCCCCAAAGGCCCTGAGCCTGAACAAAAGTCAAAGATGAGGACACTCATCTCCCCCTTGATTCTCTGCTTTGAACTTATTGAAAGTGTGTATGTCGCCTGTTACTGTCCTGTGCTGACGACCATTTCCATTATGATGAGCGTGCACTCTGAGTGGCCCACGAGTATTAGCTAACGTCCCTGAGGTCTGGTCTGTCACTTAGCTTGCTACCTAGGTGTTGCAGGTATGGAACACAGATGTACACTGTGCATCATGATAAGACCTGGAAGGACTCAGACAACCCAACAGGATGAGAAATGGTTCTGAATAATTCAGTCCACATGCATCTCTTCCATGCGGGTCTAGAGATAACTGAATGGTAAGAGTGCTTGCTGTGCAAACATGAGGACTTGAGTCCTCTACTTGACAACTCTATCTGTGACTTTGGAGAGCCTCCATTGAAGGCCAGAAGCCCTGTAGGTGATGGGAACACCCTTCACACAGGAGCCACAGTGCTGTCTGCACCCCAGCTCTGGGGGCAGAGAGATGCCCGGGTGAGAACACTACAGGCCCCGTCCTCTTATGCTCCTGAGCAGAAGCCACAGATTGGATTGATTCACCACAGGTATATTTTCTCTGCCGTACAGTATTATTTCAGTGCTGAATAAGTGGTGATTTTTCATTATGCACAGTAGTTAGGTTCCACAAAATCACAGTGAATATCAAGTTTTTAAAAACTTGTCTGGGTGTGTGTTATATGCATGTGCATGTGAAAGTGCACAATAAGTCCCTATGTATATGTGCAAAGGTCAAGGGAGGATGTTGGGTGTCTTCCTCTCTCACTGTTGTATTTCATTGAGACAGGATCTCTGACTGAACCTGAAGCTGGCTGTGTCTGATAAGCTGTATAACCCAAGACTTCCCTCTAACACTGGAGTTATAGACACCCATGGCCATGCCCACATTTTATGTGGTTACTGAAGATTTGGACTCAAGTCTTCATGTTTGCACAGCAAGCACTCTTACCATTCAGTTATCTCTAGACCCATAGCCTTATTTTCTGTGTGTTTCTGTAAATAGCATTTTACTTGCTATATGGTGTTGATTAGTAGCATTGTATGCACAGCCAATAGGACAGTAACTCATGAATGAACAAAATTTGTTTGACACTTGAGCTCCCCTTATAACTTACATTATGACTTCCACAGCATTCAAAAATAGCACACAGCACTGCAACACTATCTGTGGCCATTTTAAACAGTGAAATCACCAGCAAAAAAAGATACTGAACAGACTGTGAAATAGACATGTTCATAGATCAAGAATTTGAAAATAAGGCAGAATATCAGATGATCCAAAAGATTTGACACCACATGCTTATGTCTAAGAACGACCACAAAATACCTTATAATGGTTTAAATTATTACAAATGAATTGTTAGGAGTAGATGCATTTGCAAGTATGGAATCCAAGAATAATGTGAATGGACAGTATATCAATCTTTGATATAGTCCATGAACATGAACTTAATTCTTCAGAGTTCAGGTACAAGTATACATTATGCATGGATCCCTCTTCTACAGCCTTTATGGAAATATAGTCACATCACATCCTTCAGGCAAAACTACATGGATCAAGGAGGACCCTGATGCTCTTGGTTTTAAACGGAGCACTGGTGTTTGTCAGTACCACGTGTACCCGAAATCACCTGACAGTTGCTTATCTACAGAGTGTATAGAGTAGAAGATGAATAAGCCAGGCTTGCTCATGAGACAGTTTCAAAGGTGTCATATCTCCATTTTCCCTGTGGCTCTGAATGGTGTCGTTGTTTATGTCCTTCCTGAAAGTGTGTTAACCGATCACTGTATAGTGTGTATAGTGTGTTCAACAGAGATGGGTCCGTGCCCTGCCTCTGTCTTCCTACCTGCTGGGTCTTTGTCATGCTTTGTCTCATTCTATTCATTTCTTTGCATGTTCTTTCACCTCTTTGTAGATCTGACTTCTTGCACTTCTAGCCCTCTTTCTTAGAACAGATAAGACTGTGGAAATGACAGGGTAGGGAGAGACAGAACAGAGGGAGAAAGTGATGTGTCAGTAACCAAAAATTGACATGTCATCAGGTTCTGAATGCCTTAGAGTAAAATAGACTGATTTCACCTAAATAATCATTTGGTATAAGAAGGAGTCTCTGAAATGGAAGAAAAGAACTCTTGGCAAGTCTTCTGGGTCTGTCTAAATTCTTCAGGAGTTCACCAGTCTCAGCTGCTTTAGAGTCAGAGAATTTCATTTCTGGCCTGATCTCTCATGAGGGGGCCTTCTCTTCTCCCCAGGGCAGACTTGGGCTGCACTCTACCTACTGCTTCTGTATCTCATTAAATGTCCAGTCACTTAAGAGGAAAATGAGTAGAAAATTAATATTTAGCAAATTTTCTGAGCCCTGCAGAGCTGAATTCTTTGAAGTTCCCTTTTACTGGATTTCTTATCTACCTCTACACCTTCTTTTACATTCCCCTGAATGTCCAAATACCACCCTAACTTAGGGTCCATTGAAATATTATCTCTTCTAGGACTTTGTCTTTGATCTCCTCGGATTAAGCAGTCTCTCTCTTTCTCTCTTTCTCTCTCTGGCTCTTAGCTCCCAGTCAACACCTCAGCCCGCTTGTCTGTCTCTAACTCAAGCACCATCCTCCCCCCACATGGTTGACAACCAGCTCTCAGAACCCAAAGAGTCAAATTGGCTTCAATTTTCCACCTGCTGGCTCTCAACAAACATTAGAATCGGCTCAATGTTAAGGTGGACTAGAGGACCACATTTCACAAGAGATCCTTCTAAAGACAGTACAGAGATTGTCTTATCATAGAAATGGTGATGAAATAATATAGGATTAGATTCTCACCATGATTACTACTAACTCTGATCTAATGATGGTGGAATCCTGGCATCCTCTAAGAAAACAAGATTTCTTAAAAATCTGCTTAAAAATCTAATTGTCCAATTGTCCCAATAAATTAGATAACAGAATCTTAATCTTTTTCAATGTAATTTCTTATTTCAAAGCAAGCATTGTACCACTGAGCCACATTAACTATTTTTATTGCTGGCGTAAAAAAGTATATCTAGGTTTTGTTTTATTTCATCAATTTCCAGTTCAGCTTCCACGCTGAACTTTAATTTTGGCAAACGAAATGTACAAATGCACGCACAGGCTCACACACACAGCAGTCTTCTCTATTGGTAACTAATTCAGCCGAGAAGGAATTCCTTATTGAAACTGAATGTCCGTGAAGTCACC
This sequence comes from Typhlomys cinereus, assembly GCA_023101885.1. Classification (NCBI taxonomy): domain Eukaryota; kingdom Metazoa; phylum Chordata; class Mammalia; order Rodentia; family Platacanthomyidae; genus Typhlomys; species Typhlomys cinereus. The sequence goes on along the minus strand of JALPQD010000033.1, from coordinate 4,675,377 downwards.
ATCCGCAGAACAAGCCAGGCTGTGTCCTGGTGCATTGCTATAAAATGCCCCATGCTTTGTCTTCAGAGAAGGCAGGAAGCCAGGTGTTTTTAGAGAGAGTCATTGAAGATTGGAATTCTTTGTTATTCTAAAATAACTCGAGTTTGAGTTGAAAGAGAAAATGAAGACCAGTTGGAAGAGTTCAAAAGGGGTCTTTCTCATCAGTACCCAGAATGGCTTTAGTGTCAGGGTTGGGGACAAAGCATTTGGCAGTTTTGCCATCAGCTGCCAAGCACCTGTTGTGGCGATTTATGACACAAGCCATGGGAGTTAATTTGTTTCCAGTAGGATATTGACACTCCTCCTCAGGCATCAGAGATACAGAATCTATTTTGGAAAGGGAGTTAATCACATATAAATACAAATTTGTCAGGTTGTTACTTCACTTGGTCTAAATTTTCACAAGCAGTAAGTTGTAGCCCTGGTTACAGTGTTACCATGTATTATTCCCATGTATTGAGATTGGAGGAATTTACTTGGTACATAATAAGTGAGCGAGGTAGCTTTTCATTCCTTAGATAAAACATAGTTCAATTACATTAGACACAGTTTTAATAAATGGAAGTATGGTAAGCTTCAGCTTAGGTTTCAAATCCCTCTATCCCTCCTCTGTAAGAGAATGCTGAGATTTCATAAATTCTAAAATGGACGTGATTCACATGCAGATGGTTCAGAGGAGTTAGGTAGTATTAAATTCTATTTGCGGCTAAACTTTGTAGCCTCAACTTCATATTCATAGCTAAATATCTCCCTTAAAATCCCAGCTTTAAAATAAATTCCCAGTTACTATGATAATTAACCTGGACCATCTCACCATAAGGCTTCTTGATATTGTTTCTAAATTTTATTTCAAGTGAAATCTCCAAGCGATGGATGCTCCTGAGAAATCCTTTGATTACATTTGATGTGAAGCTGCTAGTTAGTCAATAATTTACGATCATCTTCTCAGGTACTCTCACTCTCCCAGAATGGATGCATTCACTTGAAAATAAGTTTTATAAATCGTAAGTAGGAAAGAAATTAGAAATCTCTTTCACCGTTCATGTTACTCTGTAATAAATATAGTTCTTGAGTATCAATAATCCTTCTACGTATCATTTAAATAAGCATAAATTCCCAACATGCATCCATAGATAATCACTCTCGGGGGGGGGGGCATGGGATTCTATAAACAGGTGAGATTAAAATCATAATTTTAAAGTGAATGTCTCGCTGACCAGTGAGATGCCTGAGCGGGCAAAGGCCCTTGCCACGTAGATCCAGCATCCTGAGTTCTATTCATGAAACCCATAAGGTGGAAAGGAGTGAGCTGGCTTGGAAAGCTGTCCTCTGACCTCCACACATGCTGCATGATATTGCATGTGCATGCACGCACACACATAATTTTTTTTAAAGTGAAGAGATATAAAGCCGTAAGCATTAAGATGGACTAGAAACATCTCATGATGACATGGTAAGAAGTTGGAGAGAAATCTTTAGAATGTGGAACCACAATATAAACAGACAGAAATATAGCATAAAGTTATTTTCGTGCACAATTCTTTAGAAACCAAACCTTTTGTTGACAAAAAAAGTTGGCAATATTAAAAGAATAGACACTCCGAATCTCTGACATAAATGACTATAAATTAATGTAACTAATAAGTTAGTATACCTAAGCAGCATGAGAATTATCCCGAAGTGCAGTTACGTGGGGAGACGAAATTGTAAGCATGTGGGTGTCTGCAGGACGCAGCTCCAGAGCTGCCAAGGCTGCAGGAAGGAGGTGGGGCTTCGAGGACTGGCAAGTATCAATCAAGAAGACAAAAGCATCGAGGAGGAACCGAGGTGGCAAATCTCTGAAGCTGCAAGAGTTCTGGTTCAGTTTTCCAGAGAGCAGGTTAAAGTGTGATGTGTGATGGAACAATCAGGTTGCGGTGATTTTGGATATCCACATAGAAAAGTTGGCTCCGTGTGCACTTCAGCCTAAGGAATGGAGCAGAGGAGAGAGGGGTGCAGCAGATGGAAGTTAGGGCAGCTGAGTTGCCTGGCAGTATGTGGGGTGGACCTGAGAATGTGGATCTGAGAATGTGTGGTAGCCTCTATGCTGAATGACGCTATCTATATATCCCACTGTTTTGAATGTATTATGAGCTGCCCCACTTGAGCGTCCAGGCAATTACAAGTGATAACTGGTAACATTCCATTTTCCCCTCCAGCTGAGGAGACTGAGATACAGAGAAGCAAGCTGTCGAAAGTCAGACAGTATGTAAGAAATGAGTGGGCTTTGGGTTCAGGTCTGAGGAGCTCTTTCTGGCCCATGACCTGTCCCTTTCCTGAACTGGGACCACCCAGGTCCAGAGATGTTAGGCATAATATAAGGCCAAAATATGGAATGAGCTTCCTTCTTAAACATTCCCAATGTTCCTAGTTTCTAATCCACTTATATTTCACATATAAAAGATTAACTAAGAAAAAAAGCAAACAAACAAATAAACAATAGACAAGTAAACCAGAAATCAACAGTGAAATTTCAAAGCCCATAATCACCAGTGAAGCACTGAACAGTCGTGTGTACTGCTATGCAGTCGTGTGTTCATATCAGCACACTCTGTTGCTGTGTTGTAATTTTAGGCAGTTTATCAGAATTTCATATTTATTACTTTTGTGTGTGTGTGTCCTTGTGTCTGTGTTTATTGGGCACTGTATGTCCCTATGGAGGACCAAGGATGACTTTGGGAATCATCTTGGATTACTTCTACTTCTTCTTGTTTCATTCAGGGATTTCCCAGGCTCCATCCACCAGGGCCAGAAATAAAGGCCACTGCTGTTTCTGCCTGGCATGTTTTACCTGATACCTGGGATCCAGGCAGAGTATTGATCCCTGAGCCATCGCTCCAGCCCATGTGTTTACTTTTTTTGGGTAGGGAGATGTTCTCTACATTTGTTTATTTTTGGTGGTGCTAGGGACTGAAACCAGGGCCCTGCACAGGGCAGTCAAATGTGCTACCACACAACTACTTCTCTGGCCCTGTAGTCATTACTTAGTGGTGGATACTATTATTAATGATACATTATTAATTTCATTTAGTACGATAGAGGAAACCCTAAGTTTTTCAAACTCAAGGCTTCTTTACAAATGAATTTTCGCTTTCAGAGCAAAACGCCCACAGGATGACTTAATAGACCTATTGAGAGTCAACTTTCGCCTCTTTTTGAATGCATTGCTGTGAAACTATCTAAGTTGCAAGATAAACAACTAAGCAAGAAATTTCACTCCATAATCTCAGCTGTCGGAAGCATTTTTCTAGATTTTTAGCGCGAGTCAATAATTCAAAACCACTGTGGTTTTTAGCTTAAAAAAAAAAAACACGAGTAAAAAAGAACAATTTCATGTTTGTTCACCTGCTTATTTTACTTTGTATAGATTTTTCCTCCACTCAACCAAAGCTGCACATCTCATTTCTTTCTTTCTAACCCTTCTAGCTTTCTGTGAACTCAGAAGAGACTGGAATTAAAAGTGTGCCTCTAGCTATGTTTATTATTTGGCTTTTTTTCATACCGTCTCCAGGAAGACTTGAAAGGCATTACTGATACCTTTGTTTATAAACCTCACCTTACGCTGCAGTAATTGGCACAGATCAAAAGCGGTGGAGGGATAGGTGCAGAGTGATCAGCTGATAACCATTTCTCTTTCATTTACCCAACAGAGTGGCTTTCACAGAGATCACAGGCAAAGTTTATTTCCTCCTGATAGCCAGCCATATTGGTGGGGAGGTGGGAGGAGAGGGGAAACTAATGAAAAGAGCTGTCTGTTTGCTCCCAGAATGGAGTAGAGTCTAGTGGGAAGGGAGGAGGAGAGGGGATATTTGTTTTTCTTTAAGTGGTTATAATTAAGGCCTTCCACGCAATTGCTCTGTGAACCAGAAAAGGGTATTTGTGTTTTTAAGAGCATCTGAAAGAAGCCTTGCTGCCCTCTGTATGGCAAGGCTTGCTCTCTAGCTCCACCTTGTGGTAAGTTCAGGTGAGTGCATCCTCGCGCAATGTGGATATAGTATTCTTGAGTTGTTGCTTCAAACAGCTGTGTAAAGCTGTGTCCCAAAACACACACATACACACACACACACACACACACACACACACACACACACACACACACACCCTCCCATCCTAAAAGAGCAAGAAGTTGCGGAAGGCTGATGCCAGCTGTTGAATGTCTGTGTAACAGTCACCGAAGAGTATGCCGTGTTCTAGGATTGTATATGAAACTGAGTAGCACTATTGTTTCTCAAAGTCCCATCTTTAGTTTATGGGATTCTTAAGGCCATCATTGACAAACCAGTAATATAGGACTTTGAAATTTGTTTTCTAGGTGGCAACAAATTGACCAATCAGCATTTTCGTCTGAATTGGGCATGGATCTCTTTCGAAAAGGAGTATTACCTGGTCAATGAAGACTCCAAATTTCTAGATGTCGTTCTTAAACGCAGAGGCTACTTGGGAGAAACTTCATTCATAAGTAAGTTCATTCGTACTGCCTGTGATTTTAGGCTTCTTTCTTTAGTAAACGATCTGCAGTTCTACACCAGGTCACTGATCTGGTTTAAATGCTGAGGGAGATTTTAATTTTAAAAATTCTATAACAGCTAAAATAAAAGCAAAAATCATACCAACTGATTTGTATGGAGGTCCATAGCTCTTCCATCCTTCTACCTAGATGTGAACTTTCTTGAATGTAAAATAATTTTATAAAAGTTGAACATAATTACTAATGGATTAAAAAATAAAATGTCACTTGATAATAATAAGCCTAGACAAATCTGTAATTTATCCCTAAAATATAAGTTGATTAAACATCAATGCAATATATATACATATATATATGAGGGCTACCTTGATAAGTAAACAACCATCACAACAAATAACTATTTGATGATTTGTTAGACATCGACATTTAGCTCACCAATGTTTATTTGGATGTCCTGGCAGCTCACTGGAAGTTCTTGAACTGGAACTGCCAGTGTGTCACATGGACCACTGATGCTGTGATTTTTCTTTGTAACCAACATCGATATGTTAAGTGCTATTCATTTATTTCCTGCTTTACTTCTTTTGAGTGAAACTGAGTCAAGAGTGAATGAATAGAACCTTTCTCTAAGTTCACATCTTGTTTTCATGTAAGGGTGAGAGGAAAGCATGAAGTAGTAATGTAGGTGGCACAAGCCACTTGGCAAGTCAATGAAAAGTGGCAGCACCTCAAGCAGCTTCATTATTTGGTGTGCCAAATACATAATAGATGTTTGGGCTGATGGAATTCATATGGATGCAAGAACTTTTCATGGAGTAAAACTTAACCGTGATGGAAAATTGGGGGAAATATTGGCAAAAATAGAAGGGTAGAAATCCTATTTGTCTCCAAAATGATTATTTTGAAATGCACTGGTCCATCAACCCTTAAGCAATAGACCGCTATCAACAGAAAGACACTCCCTACTCCCTGTATAAACACACTGATTTCCCTGATGTGCTTGGAATCTAGATATTAATTGTTCCTTACTTTGAGTAGTTTGTTTTTTTAACTTTAGCAAAGCAGCCTGTCCACCTGCAGACCGGCCCCACCACCCAAGAAGCACAGCTTGTCCCTTTGTTTGCCTTGTGTTCACACAGCCATGGTTCACTCTGTGTTTAACCTTCTATGGCACAGCAGTGTGCTTACTGTTCCCTTTTAGGGACATGTTCTCTCTGCACACACTCTGCAGGTCTTCAAGAACTGTCAGCAAGAGCTTAGTCTTCAGAGTGTCTGTGCCTGAAAACCCAGTGAATAAATTGTACTGAAATTAGCACAAAGCAGAGCTCCTTGACAATCATGAATGGCTTTTGCATCCATTTGCATTTTGTCTCAACTCCTAGGAAGTTTATTTAATTGCTAATTCAAATCTGGCCTGTGGGTAGCATTAACAAAGTTAATGATTGGGGAAAAATGATTAAGATTTTAAAGGCTGTCTACTAATTTTTTCCTCTGTGATGTATTGTTTTCCTGAAGTTGAATGTTAAAATAGCAAAGAGGAGCCTTCTCCTAAATTATTTGTTTTAACCAATGACTACTTTCTATAAATGTGGCTATAACGACAACTGTACAAAAGCTCCATAGCTTTTACTTGGTTAACTTCACACAGCTACTTAGTAGACCAGAGTGAAAGAAAGAAAGACTTCAGTGTGTGGCGTACTTCTACTGCCACCGAAGATGGTCCTGGAATTCACTGCATAAAACATGCAGATAAATGCATGTTCTCAAAGATGATTATTCATTTTAAAACCCTACATTCATCATATCCCGGCTGCTGTGATAGGCTCTGACAGAAATAACTTCCAGGAAGACAGGATTATTTGGGTTCACAATTTCAGAGGGTTTCAGTCCATCATGGCAGGGAAGGAGCGGCTCTGGCTGCGTCAGTAGGAGCGTGAGGCAGAGCTGTTCACATCTTGGTGAACCAGGAAGCAGACGGAGCTAGACTGGAACCAGGGCAGGTGCACCCTGGTGACCTATTTCTGCCAACCAGGCCCCACAGCCTTCAGAGCAGTGCTTCAGTGTCCCATACTGTGGAGTCACACATTCAAAACATGAATCTCATTTGATCCCTCATAAGCCTCTTTAAGTTAGCTTTTTGAGTTAACGTGCAAGTTAATAGGCTTCCATGAAACATTTTCTTACATTTGTATCCTTATGCTTTGCTCTGAATCACTGTTCTCCACTGCTCTGTCCCATCGCGGGTCCTGAACTTGCTTCTTCTCCTCTTCCCTCCAAATAGTCCCTCCTTCTGCTTTCATGTCACATACATCCTCTCCCCCTCTTCTCCCTTACCCCCTCAAGATGTCTTTCCCCTCCCCTCTCATGGTTTGCACATCTATTAGCTCATATTTACATCCAGATTCTACATGAGTACTTGCTTTCTGAGGCTGCTTTATTTCACTTAACCTCGTGATCTCTGATTCCATCCATGGTCATGCAAATGTTTTGATTTCACTTTTTCTTTATGACAAATAAAATCCCACTGGGTCCATGTACACCGCCTTTTGTTCATCCACTTGCCTCCTAATAGACATGCCAATAGGTTCTGTGTCTCGATCTCTGTGAATAGAGCAGTGATACACTCGGATGTACAGTATCTTTGTGTACATGACAATTTCTTGCTATCCATGAATACATCTGTATTTCATGATAGTCTTGGCATCTTGAGGATGTTGTTGCTGCTACTTTTGAAACCTTCACTAAAGGCAAGCTATTTCATACAGACCCCCTAAGCACTGTATCTCTCTCTTTTGTCCCTCAACAGTCCTTCCTGCACTTATTTCCCCAAATCTTGAGTCTTCACTGTGTCTCTGATGTCACATTAGGCAATGGACTGCCAAGTGGTGCTAATGGCTGGTGCACGTTGAACTGTGTTATTACCAGGCTCAGCCCCCAACACTCTGTAGAGAGAGTCTAACCCCATGAGAAAACGCCATTATAGCCCCCCATACACATACACACATTCCACAGGTGAGGAAGCAGAACTGATATGATAGTCCCAAATTTTCACTGTTAATAAAGAGAAGGACATAAGATTTGACTCCAGGATTCACACTGTTGACCACTACCCTATAATGTCTCTTAAAACTGAGCGTGGTTAATAATTTCCCTACCATCCCAAAGCTGCATGGCCATTCTCTCAGCCCCAAATACCTTGCTTCAGCCCTATGCTATTCTTCCATGGAGCAGAAGAAGATACAAGGTTAGGTTCACTTAGTGACTACACTGAGAAGTTGTGCGTTTTCAGACTTGGTACCGCACCCTGTATTTCGTGAGGTGAGTTCACTGTCCTGTCTAAACACGGCTGGTTGAAACTAAGGCTATCTTCCTGTGTTATGCAGATTCCTTGTAGTTTTAACTGCCCTTACAGTCTCTAGAAAAATAGTGCATTGCTGAGGAAAAGATACACACCCATCTTCAGCAGGCAGTAGCAAGCAGTGAACAGAAGCAGACTGGCAGAGTTCTGCATCACATAATGCCATCCACTGTTGGGTAGGGGATGGACGGGTCAGTGAGCAGTGTGCTCTGCACGCTGGCAGAACGATTCCTGTCATCGTCACCTTGTAGGTAACATGTGGTGGATCTGTAAGGTATTGACCGTGCTCTGTGCATTAGGAACCAGAGAGCTCATAGATGTCTGCAGCTTTTGGATACCAACACTGGGACTTGTTCCAAGCCCTTAACCACTTCTGCTCAATAAACTGGGCTTACCTGCTCCTGGAAAGGAAACACAATGCACTATTTATCTGTTATTTCTCTGAGGCCCGTAAGGCAAGTATTTCCAACAAAAAGCTTTATGTTCATCCTGATGTTACATTCAAGGAAGAACCAGTGATGTCTTCAGATGTATTCGAATTAATCCCGTGTCAACACTCTGAAGGCAACATTTTGCTTTAGTCCCAAAGCAGGTTCCACAATTGGGACAGAGTCTGCTGAACAGCAACTGTCCACTGAAGTCTGTGCCTGACTGGATCAAGCTGGGTCCACAAAAGTTACACATTTAAAGAAATGAATGAATTTTTTTTTAAAAAGTGTAGCGTTTCTTCAATTCAATAAGAAACATTACAAATAAACTATTTTAAAATCTATCACAAGATTCTCCCTGATCCCAACCCCACTGCTTATGTCTTCTTTTTTTTTTTTTTTTTTTTTTTTTTGAAACAGAGTCTATTCTGTAGCTTAGGCTGTCATGGAAACAGAGTCTCATTCTGTAGCTTAGGCTGTGGTGGAAATCACCACCTAGCCCAGGCTGACCTCGATCTTTTGGAAAATCTTCCTGAGTTTTCATGTCTGGCATGGAGAACCTCTTTTTATGGTAGCACAACTAGAAATTGAATCCAGGACTACATGCATGCTAGACAGAGGTTCTACCACTGAGCTACGGAGCAGCAGCATCCCCAAACCTCTATGTGAAGATGATTAACGTGATTGGCTAAGAGGCTGTGACTCAGTAAGGTTGTACAGTTGCAAGCATTTTTGCAATTTTATACTTTTACGTGACATTGTATTCTTTACTGCTTCTTTTGGGTACTATGTCCTTGTGGCTTGAATACCCAGCATTGTAGCTGGAGATCCTTCATTCTTTCTAGTCCACCAAAACTGACCTTGAGTAACCCAGCAAAGTAAACCAGGCCTCCTAATAAACATACACGCTTAGGTCTCCAGTACTGTTTGCAACTCAGTTCTGAGGAATACGATAGAGACAAGCCTAGTTATCCCCTGAATTAGATTCTCCTGAGAGCCATTGATTGCTTGTATGTCTGGGGAATTTTTTTAATATTATTATTCTGTTTGGACACTTATGAATTAGATTATCAAAAGATTATTGGACTTACAGGGTTTTTTTAATTGGCCTATGTTCTCTAGTTAAGAGGATATTTCTGATTTTATAATATGCAGGAACACATGAAAAGTTTTAAGATTTATAAAGTTACAGGAATAAGGATTTTATATAGCAGGAATATAAATGTACTCTGGTTTCCCATGAAGTTCAAACATTGACTCAAGCAATAGCTAGGTAGCGATCTCAAAATTGCAGCAAATGTAGCACAGCATCATGAGTTGCCCAAAACACACACCACCATGAGTGCCCAGTACCTGCAGACTACACCAACCCACACCTGTATTCACATATCCCTCTCCCAGAGCCACAGCAGGGTCTACCTGGCACTTTTAGAGTTGCATTCATTCAAGAATCAAGTTTTAAAAAGTTCCTAGTGCTAGGGACAAGAGGTATCATTCAAGGGCAGAGCACTTACCAGAATGCCTGAGGCCCTAGATTTGGTCCCCAGCATTGGGGGACCAAAAAAAAGAGTGACTAAATTCAATTTCTACAGAAACTAAGAAATGATGCTGTGTTTCTCTGAGGTATCAGCACGAGAGATGGGACTGCTGTGAAGGACAGAGACTTCAAGGGCAAAGCTCAGAAGCAAGTGCAGTTCAACCCTGGGCAGACCAGGGCCTCATGGCGAGTGCGGATCCTGAGCGATGGAGAGCATGAGCAGTCAGAGACCTTCCACGTGGTTCTGTCCGAGCCGGTGCTGGCTGCCCTGGAGTTTCCCGCCGTGACCACGGTGGAGATCATCGACCCGGGAGATGGTGAGAGATGTTGTCAACTTCCTTAGGTGACTGCTTTCATGACTAAAAAGTTTATAGAGGAACTCAAAGCCAGTTTTAGGACTTGCCACACAGAGAATTTTCTAGATCAGTGATTTGGTCATCTCAGCTATGTAGATGGGAAGAAGGAAAGCTACAGATACTTTTTATAAGTAAATGACCTACACGAGGATTAATCACGACCTTTCTGTTATTATCGTTCTGTTCTTAGACACGGTGTTGGGTATTGTTCCTCCCATTTTTCTGGAATGAAGTCATCGTTTTAAAGTCTTTTAGATGTCTTAAAATACCTTTTAAGAAAATGGTTCAAGTTAGACCATGTGGAGCTTAATTTGTTCCCTCAATTACATTTAATTATTTGAGTTCCCTACATGTATTCACACATGAGCCAAACCTTTGCACTTCGCTGTATGTTTCTGCTTTTGATATCTAATACCCACCCCACCCACTTGACCCACCCCATCTGGAGAGAGAGCACAAGGCCACAGTGTGCCCAGTCGCTGCTTTTAACTTCTGCTAGATTGTGCTTTCTCCTTGGTGCACGCCCTTGGCTGACATTGCTTTAAAAAAAAAAAAAAAAGTACCTTAATACTTTTGGGTGTAATTTGACCTTTTCCCCCCTCCTGCCAAATTGCTACAGTCTTGGTTTGTCTTGATGTGTGGTGGTGAGAGGAGATGAATGATTCTTTCCAGACCTGGCATTTTTACAAACTTCTTAGAGCCTAAAACTGAAATCTTGTCAGAAGCCAGACATGACTTTCTTGTAGTCTGCCAGCTTACCTTATTTAGTTGGTCAGAAAACTCTTGAATGAAGACATGTGTGCAGATCCCTGATTAAAATGCCTGGTGTAATTTAAAAATATGGCTCAAAAATGGGAGCTCTGGAGCCCTTTGCTTCACTAATACTCTCTGCCTTCAAATAAATCCAAAGTCCAATTGTGTTTATAATTTAGCATTTAATTTCCTTTGGCATTATCTAGAGATAAATAATTACACTTTCATCTCATCCTGAGCTTGGGGAAATGTACCTCGATTATAAAGCTTTTTTCTCTCTTAAGCCAGTCACTGATGGCTTTAATACATCTCAACTGGTCCATTAATTCAAGCCATTTCTTGAAGTTTTATTTGCTATTTCATTAAATTGCTATCCTTTACCTTAAGGGAAAAGATACTTTAAAATTATTTCTACATTCTTAACTGTAAGGTCAGAGTTGTTCTGTCTATGAGATACACTCATGCAGTAGAATTTTAAAACAAACAGGACATGCATGCACATACACACACACACACACACACACATACACACACACATGCACACACACACACACGCACACACGCACGCGGACACAAGAGTGTATGCATGCACAAAGCTATCACAGTTCCCCATATAATCTGTTCTTTGTATAGGCTATGCGAAATAATTTCATTCTGTGTAATGAATGCCTACATGTTCAGCCCTGTTCATTCCAAATTTTCTTTTAAGAAATTTAATTCCATAATTTTCTTTTAAGAACTGATATTTTAAGAACTGATATTCCATCATGCTTGTATATTCTATGTCTCGTTGAAGACTATTGGTTTTGAATTTGGGGGACTTAGATTTGATTCCAGTACCTCTATTTTTAGTTGTATGACTTTAAGATAAATAGGTTTTGTTATGACTTAGTTTCTTAGTGTAAAAGTAATCTCTCATATTGCCGCATTCCTATGAAAGAGCTCTATAAAGCATAAAGCAGAATGCAGATATTGCTACTGGGTTTCTTAGAATCAAATTCAAGTCACCAGGTTTGTGAACAGGTACTGACCCACCATCCCATACAAAACAACTTTTAACACAGAATCTCTGCATATACATATAAACACACACACACACACACAAGCATGTGCATGTTTTTCATGTATTCATAACTATGCCATTACAATTTTCATTCTATGCATTTCTAAATTGAATTCTTGTGACTTAAAGATCTTAGACAATTGTAAATTTTATTCCATACATTAGCATCTATATCCACTTGAAAACATTCTCGAGTGCTGCTTATTTAACCTGAGGCGAGACACAGGGCTCACATGAGCTCTCTAATTCCTCCCAGGCCTCCATGCCTGCAGCTCTGTGGTCAGTAGACTTGGCCTCACCTTCACCTTCAAGATCAACTTCTCTTCCCTTGGATGCAGCACCAGTGCCACATCACAATCTGTCTTGAGTGACAGACACCAGTGAGGTGCCCCCTTACCATTCTGAGGGCTTTGGGGTAACCACGAATATGGCATTATAAATCTCCCAGCTGTGCCAACAGCCAGGGCCCACTGTGTCTGCCAGGAAGAAAACCATCCCGGTGCACAGGGCCACTCGCTGGGCCCGGTGTCATGTCGTGTACAGCAGACATATAGCAGACCTGTTTTGTTCTGTAAAAGTGCAGGATGGATCAGAGGGTTTGACTATTCCACAGGAGGCCAGAAGGCGCAAACCATTCTACTGTGAGTATGACTATTAGTCTCCCACACTAACAGGGTCTCATCCTAACTGAATGTGTAAATAGTTTAAATTTCTGTACAGTGTGAAGCCTGCAATTGCAAGAGAAATATCAGAACAAGGAGCAGGCAGGTTTCTGAGCTGTAACAGGAAACTATAATTTCTCTCCTCCTGCCACATGGCCACAATCCTGGAGTTGCATACGGGTAGTCAGCCAGATGGTTTATGTTCTCTAACTTCTTTTCTTTATTTTAATTTTAATTTTTCAGAAGTGAGGAGACCTTGCATGCCGTGGGGTGCATGTGGAGGTCAGAGGGCAACTTCCAGAAGTCATTTCTCTTTTTTCTTCAGGTGCACCCCAGAGAGCACATTCAGGTCCCCAAGTTTCCCCTCAGTCACCTTTACCCACTGAGCCATCTCACTGACCCTGGAGTCATGACTTCTGCCGCACTCCTCTGTTTCTCTTGCCTCCTATACTGCCCTGCTCTATCTTGTCTGAGTTCGATTCCATGATCTCTATCTTTTTATATGCCAAGGACAGCTCGAGGTGGATAAGGTTTAAAATATGTAAAACATCGAACTTTTCTGGATGGGAAGCCTGGAAGTTAGGCTGTCTTCTGATCTCTGCAGAAGCCAACGTGTTTTGTTGGGCGGAAATGGGTGAGATTGCTCTTCATGTGAGGAACAAGCACTCTTTTAAACCCTGCCCGGTGGCTACAGCTGTCTTCCATGGAGAGAGCCTTCACTGCCCGGCTGGACTGCCAAGCCCAAACCCTCTAGTAGCTTTGCAGAAGAAAGAAAAGACCTGGAGGAAAGTCCAGGCACCGCAATTCCCTGTCTCCTTTCTAGCCCAATACCTAGAAATTAAAACATAAATCAATAAAATTAAAAAAAAAACTTTTTATACCCAGTGAAAGAAGACATTTTGTCACATCTGCCCTCTGTTGGTTTTCCTGTGTGTTACTGATAAATGACCATCAAATGGCTTAAGAGAACAAGGGATTTATATTCTCTTATGATTCCTGGTTACAGTTCTCAGTCCAGCTTGAAAAGAAAGCACATACCAACACCAGGGCCAAGGGAACTGGCCACACCATCACCACATAACAGAAGGACGATCCTTACTTGCCAGACCAGCATGTCTGGCCAAGTGAACAGAAGGATGCCACCTTCCTCAACCAGCTCTCAGTATTTTATTCACCTGTTCAGGGCCCAGTCCCAGCCACCATAAGCTGGGCCTTCCCTATCAGCTAGATAATCTCCTGCAGGTTTGCTCTGGGCCTAACCCAATCACTAATTCCCCACAAATGTGCCCAGAGTGCAAACCCTCAGCCATCAGGTTGACACCTTTACCTAACCATGACACTGTGTAAGCGAGACATAGCGTGAAGAATTTTGTAACTTCAGCTCATTTCAAATGTGCATTCTGTGATTCATAAGTCGATTTGAAGGTGAGACCTCTGAGGCTCTAGGAATTTATTTTTCCTAAAGTTTTTCAGTCAATAAGTATTAGAGATAGTACTTAAGAAGTCACTGGGACTGAAGAAATGGCTTAGTTAGTAAAGTGCTTGCCATGCAAACATAAGGACCCGAGTTCAAGTCCAAGCATCTAAGTACAGAAAGCAATGTATGCTATAATTCCACACTGGAGAGACGGAAACAGGAGGATTCCTGAGACTTGTTTTCTAGCAATTCTAGACAAATTGGTGAGCTTTAAGTTCAATGAGGGAACTTGTTTCAAAAAGAAGGTGGAGAACAGTTGAGGAAGACCCCCATGATGTCAACCTTTGTCCTTCACATACACACCCACACACCTACATACACACACACACACACACACACACATGAGAAATAAGAATTAGAAACATTAAGATGTATATATGCATGTGTTTATATCTATTTTCCCATTCTTAGCTCTCTTTTCCCTTGAGTTAAGAAATCTTTTAATATTTCTCATGACAAGAAAAGAAGTAATATCTTAAATCACTAGTGTGCCTTCTCACAGCAACTGTGTTTCAGTTATTCATATATATTCATATATAGGAAAATACATTACATATTCATGTATATCCATATATTCATTTATTATACATTATATTCATATATATTTATATATCACAGAAATTCCTTGACTCCTTTTTCATTATGTATTCACTATCTTTATGAAACCTGGAATACATTAGCATAGGAAAGTAACACCAAATGTTCTCAAGAGAGGCAAGCTACTGCAGCCTCGCATGGTGTACCTGTATATTCAAATAATGTTATTGATCGTCTGCCATCTCCCAGGAAATCTACTGGGATCTACGGATACAGATGCTGCAGTGCAGGAGGGCCACAAGATGGGAGTCACGTGATGAGATGACTGCACTGCACCAAATTGTTAACAGTTAACGGAGTCCCAGTTGCAGATCAAGAAGCAATCAGACTTCATGGAGCCATGGAATCAAGTCCTGAGAGGTTTCCATGTTAAGGATTCACACATGAGTTTACATTTTCTTTGTGTGTATTACTATCAGGCAAACATTTCTTCATTTCTGCTAAAGAAAAATATGTAGAGCTAATTTTCTTGTGTAAAGATTCCCCCCTCACTCACATTGTCATTTCTAACCAGCATAAATTGAACTTTATATATATTTATTGGGAAGCCACAACCTCAAAATTAAAAGTTATTTGGGTACAAATACTTAGTAAAAATATCCAGAGTCCATGTTTTATATAATTACTTTGTTCATACACCTGGAATGTCTGCAAAGTTCTATTGTAATAGTGTAATATTACTATTTCTACCATTCCAAAGCAGAATAGTATATCAATTATTTGATCTCTGTAATCAGAGATCTGGTAGGAACAAATTCTGTTCCTATAAAATATTTGTAGAGAACAAATGTATTATTCTAAAAGAATGTAAAGCCACATGCATCTCAAGAAATTCTGATTATTAATGCACACAAAGGAAATGCAAAATCATGTGTGCTCTGAGTGAACAATTGCATGTCACAAATGGAATTCAGAGTATGAAATACAAGCATTAGTCTTCTTTTCTAAAGCCTGCATTATTGGCAATGTGTTAGAGAGTTGTAGCTAGCTCATAGTTGAGGTGGGTAGGCCCAGATTCAAGTTCCAGAGAGGTGCCTGCCTGGATTTTATGGGGGGAGGGGTACGGGAGGGGTACGCCCAGGTTCAAGTTCCAGAATCAAGGGGTGAAACTCAGTTTCAGTTGATAGTGACAGCAGTGGCATGCAAGAGCTTCAACGTCAGTGAGGCCCAAAAATTCTTCTGCTTTCTGGTGGGAAGCATTGGTCATTGTCTGTAGAGAAAGAAAACATTCTAATAACTTGTTAAAAGTACAGCCATAGTTTCTAGCTTGTGTTTTAGCTATGTGTTTATAGGTGTGCAAGTGCATGTGCATGCATCTATAAAGGCCAGAGGTCAACATCAGATGTCTTCCTCTATCACTTTCCTCATTTTTTGAGGCAGAATTTCTTATTGAACCTGGGATCACTGATTTTGCTAAACTAGTTAGTCACCAGGGCCCAGTGAATCCTCCTGACTCTGCTTCCTTCAGTGCCAGGATTGCCACACCTTACTTTTATTGTTATTATTATTGCTAGTGTGTGTGTGTGTGTGTGTGTGTGTGTGTCTGTGTGTGTCTGTGTGTGTATGTGTGTGTGTATCAGAGGGCACTGTGTGTCCTGTGGAGGACCAAGGGTGACATCAAGAGTCATCCTCGATTATGTTTACCTCCTTTTTTGATTCCCTCTGGGATTTACCAGGCTCCAACCACCAGGGCTGGAAGTGCAGGCCGCTGCTATTTTTGTCTGGTGCTTTTACGTGGGACCTAGGATCTGAAATCAAGACCCTCTGCGTGTGAGGCAAAGTCTTAACCCCTGAGTCATCTCTTCAGCCCCTTGCTTTTATTATGGGTGCTGGAGAACTCATACTTGGACAGCATGTACTTTATCAACCGAGCCATTTCCCAACCCTCAAAACTATTGGTTTTTCATGATTAACAAAAGAAAGACATTAATGATATTATCATACAATGACAAAGATTTACTTTAAGCAAAGAAGTTGACATAGTGTGAAAGGATAATTTTCAGACTTCATCGTATCCTGATAGAACACATTACACATCATCACATGAGTCAGGCCTGTGCTCACTCTTTGCATTTGCTTCTTTTTCTAGCTCCCGTTAAAATTAGTCTGCATTATTAGGTCTCCATTGGGCAGATGACGGAGGCATAGCAGAACTGACAGAGAAATGTCCAAATTGATCAGTGCCAGGAGTCCACACATTTCTGCACTTAGCTCACTTGTTGGCTAGTCTAAGGGCGCAGTACCAGCTGGAAGATGTACCGGAATGTTTTCTGAGTTGTTTTCAAAGATGCCAGATTTTTAAGGGGCTGAACAAAACTTGGTGCTTTCATTCATGTTCATTTCCTTTCCTTGCATCTACTACAACAGATTTTTAGAGGATATTTTCTTCCATCATGTTTTAGCATATTTTTCATCTAAGCAGTAATACTGAAGCATTCCCTTCAAATGTAGCCTGTACCACTTTATATCTTATAATTCCTTTTGTTTTGTTTTTTTTTTGTCCAAGTTACGATACTGTCAAGACCTAAAAACAAAGAAACTAATTAGTTAAAAACAATCAATGTGCTCTTTATAGAATGTCACATGAATAAATAAAGGATATTCTTATTTTATTCAGTGTTATATTTTAAAGTAAATGCTAGAGAAATTTATTCAAAAGTAAAAAATAGCTCTGGTTTGCTGTTAATGGGCAGTAAGACAGAAAATGGAAGGGGACAGGTGGGGGCCTCTAGAACTCTGTGCTTTGTACTCATTTCTCTGAACATGTAAGGCAAACAGAAAGTCAGCATATTGAATTTTTCCTTTTATTCTTTAGTCTTTGAAACTTTCAAGCACAAATAGAATGGATTTATGTGTCTCTACCCCCATCCACTCTCATTGCCTCCTCTTGCCTCCTGCCTTTCTCTCTCTTAGCAGTACAGCAAGTATACTTCTGTTTCTTGATATCAGTATAAGCTTTTGAGTTTTGAACAAGAGGGATGCTTCTGTGATTCTGTGTCCCTTCCTTCAGCTAGAACACTAAGTGAACCCAGTCATTGTGAACAAGGGCTCTGGGTTGACTGATCTGAGCTCACATCTATCACAGGACCTACCAACCTGACCTTCCACAGGTTACTTGATCCTGTGTGGGCTGTGCCCTCAGAGTTACAATCCCAGTCACAATAGTTCTACTTCAAAGGTAGGTGCAAAGATAAAGCCAGTCAGTACATGTAAAGTGTTTAGACTAGAACTTGGCAAATACCAAGAATTCCATATGTATTAGCTAATTATTAAGAATAATGTAAGAATCAGACCTTTAGAAATTTTACACATAAAGAGCTATGGGTACTTGGGGAAACCTGTGTTTATACTTCTATTGTGTATGTTAAATGACATTAAAAAATAATGTGAATGGAAAAGTCGACCAGGGAAGTCCTTCTTTGTCTCTCTAATGTTCTTTTCATACTTGTTCCTACAGATGACATATTTCTTTTAGAAGTTAGGTCAACATGAGACCTGAACTTGATACTGGGCCTATTTACCCTCTGTCAGATAAGTGTAAGAGTGAATTCCAGAGCCAAGGGCATGGTCCGGACACAGAGCTATTCATAGTTCTAATCGGTGGGCACTTGGAAGAAGGCCTGTCTTGTGTGATTCAAACCTGGGGGTTTAACTCTCAGACAACCCAGTTAAAGTCCCATACATGGACCTTTTCTCCCAACTTATTGGAAAACCAAATTGGCAGTGTAAATTTGCAGTGTAGTATGAATAATATGTATAACCGATGAATTATTTTTATTTGCAACAAAATACCATAGATGTGGTGGCTTCAGCAATGTGTGTTTAATTTTCACAGTAATGGAGGATGGAGAATTCGAGTTTAAGGTGATGGGTTGAGTGTATAGCTCGGTGGTCCAGAGCTTGCTTAGCATGTGTGAGATGCCAAACCATCCCATGGCAAGGCCAAAACACAAGAAAAACACCAAGGAAGAGGCTAGTAGTCTTAGCACTTGGTAAGGATCCTCCTGGCCCACAGATGATTGTGTCCTTGATGCACCCTCGTTCTATCACCCAACATTTCTTGCACACTGGTAGACAGGGACTTCTGCTTTGATTTTGGAAGAACATTATTCCTATCATGGTGGCTTCATATGCATGACCTTATCTAAACCTAATCACTTCCCAAAGGCCCATCTGTTTTCTTTACTGTTATGCTACATTGAAGGTTAGAGCCTCAACATATGTGTGTAAGCCCACCACAAACACCAAGAGAGGCATCAAACTTTCCAAGGCAATTTGTCCTAGTGCCATGGAAAACACAGCCTGAAGATGTTCAACACGATGATCACAGATTGAAATTTCATGAGTTCATGAAAAGACAGTGACTGAAACTCACTGAATGTTTGACTCAAACATATTTTTATGCTAATATCAGGATAGTCTCTGTGCTGAAGTTTTGCATTTGATGAATATCTTAATAATTGTGGCTGCACTTCTTTCATTTCTACAAAAACTCATCTCAAGGACAGATAAGCAGCAAAATTTGAGATCCCATGCAAAGCAACTCTGCTAGACAACAGCACCTGACCTGCCTTTGGCCCCCCTTTCCCAGTGAACCACTCCTTCAGGCTGTCTCTCCCCCGCCACCTTCAGCCTTATAGCAACACTGTGGAGATAACCAACTTCTAGCATCTTCCGGTGGTACCAGGTCTCAGTTGTGCACTGACCTGACTGAGCAGCAGTGAGACCGTTGTGCTCTCTTCTTCACGCACAGTTTTACCGTGGAGTTCTCAGCCTGTGCTTCATTGCCCGGTATGCCTTGGCTCCCACTTCTCAGGATCCTGAATTGAGCTCCTGAGTCTACTGCGTCCTCTATGTATTCTACCTTCCCATGTGACCACACACCGATTCATAGCCACCGTGCCTGCTACTGAGCGTGTAGCTCCAGTCTGACTCTTCGTTGAGGTCCGGGGTTACACACACAGCAGGCCACTGAGACATTTCCACTTAAGTAAAGGGCTCCTCCTTTAGCTTGTCCAAAATGTAACTCCAGGTTCTCCCAAATCTGACTCTCCTATAGTATTCCCCATGTTTAAAATAGCAATGACTCTTCAGTTCTCTCGCATACCACTTCTGATTCATTGCAAAGCCCCTTTGGTTCTGCCTGTGTGATCTGTCCCTCTCACAGCTAATTGCAGCATGTCTGTTGTTATGTCCTGGTCTTATCTCCTGCCTAAATTGTTACACAGTCTGATAGGCAGGCATGGTGCTCTAGCATCCTAATATCTGACTTACAGTAGTCAAAATCTAAGTTTGAAAAATGTGTGAGAGTTTGGTACCATCACCAATATTCTGAGCCTTTGCATTCACATGGAGAGACTTAGTATGCAAATAGACAAAACTAGACAATATACTAAAAACAGCTGTGTTCCATTCTTGGCAGCACCAAGAAACCAAACCACAGTCCCGCAGCAATAAGCTCAGCATGGGCAGCACTTGATGGCAGCTTCCCTTTCATTTCCACTTCCAATCGTGTACCAACCCAAAAAGTGAAAGTGCCACTATCTATCTATTTATTTATTTATTTATTTATTTATTTATTTAGTTTGTTTGTGTGTTTATTTGTGTGTGTGTGTGTGTCTGTATTTAAGAGTGCACTTGAGTATGTGTGTCTGTGGAGACCCAAGAGAGTGACATCAGGAATCATTCTGGTTTGCTCTACCTCCTTACTGTTTTGCTCTGAGGTTTCCCAGGCTCCACCTTTCAGGACCATAATTACAGGCTCCTGACATATCCACCGGGCATTTTACATTGAATCTGGCAATCTGAACTCAGGCAAAGACTGAGCCATTTCCCCCAGCATGCCCAATTGACACTTTTAAACAGTTACAGGATGCCCTTCTTGTTAGTACACTACAATTTTCCTGTGCCACAGCCTCAGTCGGGACACCTGAACCTTCCTTTCCCACTATTCCACATTCCCTTTCTACCTGCCTTTCAGATTGTAAACACAAGTGAAGGACCCAGGCCATAGCTCAATGGCGCAGTGCTTTCCTACTAAACCACCCTGACTTCCAGTTCCCCAGCACTGGGCGGAAAAGATAACAAGATAGCAATAAAAGTGAAAGATGGCTGATAGCTTTGTTAAAATAAATTGTAAATGTCATTTGCCCGTTCTTATCCCACTTGGTTTATTTCCATGTCTTAATCAGAGTGAAAACCAAAGTCCTTCTAAGTTCCTGAAGGTTCCCTGGATCCACCCATCCTGTCTCCACCCCCCATCCTGTCTCCACCCCCCCCCACCCCCCAGCCCCCACCTCCCCACCCCCCAGCGCCTCATGTCTCTCCCTCTCCCAGCACACAGGGCTTGGCCCCTCTAGTTGCTCCTGGCTCATGCCTGGCCTGAGACCCTTTTCGCTGCCACCCCTCTCGCTACTAAAATACCTTCCAGTCTCAGCCCAACCGTGTAGCCACTTTTTCTGTGACTTTCCTAAGTACCATCCATAGTCTAGCAGGCTTGCTTCTCCCTCATATTCTCCGTCACCACAGCACTTTAAATCCTGCGTATCATCTCACCCCAACATAATACATGCTGTTTTATATGGCTGTTGTTTCCTTCCTCCTCCCCATCCCCCAACAGAATACCAGCTCCAGGAGGGCAGCAATTTTGCTTCCTTCTGTAGCTGCCGTGCCCAGCACAGCCCTGGCAGACCCAAGGCATGCCGCCAATGTTTAATAATGAATAACTAAATGTTCACAGGTGTGTTAAACGGCAGCATTGCAAAAAGTAGTGTGCCAGTGAGAATCCCAGGAGAAAGCAAGTGACATACTCCAAAATAAGGGACTTGAAAAATTTAATCTCATGATTATTTTACAAAGGCGATGGCAGAGATTTGAAACCCCTTACCTCCAGCCACACTCCACACCTCCAAAACATTAAAGTGTCCTAAGACCTAGTGAGGGCCAATAGCACTGTCCCTCTTGGTCAGGAGTGGGGTGCAGACAGCCAGGGAAACCTGAAGGGAGCTGGAGAAATTAACTCCATAGCTAACTTGGCTCTGGCTAGGCAGGCCTCTTCCTGTGTTCCCTTTTGACTGACCCACCCAAAAGCCTCAATGAAGGATCATCAGGGAGCCCCTTGGGCATAGGGCAGAGTGAACCAAGAGCTGTGCCGACTATTCTAGAGTTTTTTATAGTCATCACAAGAAGTGTACTTACTATTTCAGAGATAATCATGAAGCATGCTCTTGTGTGGACTTGAGACTCCAATAAAATACCAAAAGATCTGCTTGGGGTTATATGTCAAGCTGTTGTATTAAGTGGTTGTTAAAGTTTTACACAGTAAATGTATTTTTACCATTTTAATTACTCTGTCTTTATTACTTAGTATATTTTTCAACTACTGAAAATACAGTGAAACATTGTTCAACATGTTTTAAAACATCAGTTCCCTCAGATTTCATGAATCTATTATCAGGTTTAAGGAGCATTTCTTCAGTGTTCTTCCCCTGCTCCCAAAAGATAACAATAATTCACAGTGTTCAAATCATGCTTATATAATATTGTAACTCTCAAAGATATTTTAAGCAAAAGAACACTCTTTAAGAAAATAATAGCAAAATAGACATGGCAAGATCTGAATTCTAAGTCCTGTCTGATCAGCGAGTGTGCTTGGAAACTAAGTTCAACTGTATGAACCTGAGATGCCTACATGTGATGTAAGAGGACTTTTAGATCGTTTCCACTGTTTCTACCAGGGGAAGGGATCAATCAGTTGAGAGAAAACAAAGTCAGAATTTAAAAACTATCCACAGTACTTACTGAGAAAAAGGCACTCTCTAGTGGCCAAAGCTACATGGAGTTTTAGGTCTACATTTAAATGTTTACACACCTAAAGCCCCCCTACTTCACACTTGCTTCTTTCCTCACCCTCCCTGCACTATGTCATTCTCAAAGGATATGAGAGACTTTAAGTGACAGAGTCTGTTTCAGATGAAAGTCACAGGGACTGTGGTTTGTGTTTTCTATTTAGAGTCGACAGTATTCATCCCCCAGTCTGAATACTCCATTGAAGAAGATGTGGGCGAGCTGTTCATTCCCGTCAGGAGGAGTGGAGACGTCAGTCAGGAGTTGATGGTGATATGCTACACCCAACAAGGTAGCTTGATTGAAAGCCAACAGAAAAGTCTTTCAAAATATACGCCAGCCTCTTTCAGGTGGTGGAATCCTGACATTGTTCCCGGAAGGGAGGACTTTGTTACAAGGTGTTTCACAGATACACAAAACGAATTTACTTCTCTGTCACGCCTATGAGGGCTGCTCTGAGCAGGTCTGGCAGAAATCTGCGGCTGTTTCCTTCAAGTATGAGTCACTTAATGTGACACTCAGTGGTTTTCAGATCTCGGGGATCCCAAGCCCTCTAAGCCTTCCAAATAGGAAAGACAGGGAGAGAACCTGGTTCAGGGCACAGTGGAGGCAGTGCTGGAGGCAGGAAGTCCATGTGTTCAGTGTTAGCTTAGGCTTATACAGTCAGACACTGAGTCAAAGAAATCAAGGCCTGAGGATGTAGCTCAGTAGTGAAGCACTCACCTGGCATGCCAAGACCCCGGGTTTGCTGCCTAGCACAGGGAAAAGAAACAGAAATCTCACTGCAAAACTTTATGGAGCAGACAACCACGTATACAATGAATTGGTAACAAATGATTATGAGAAAATAAACCTAAAATTTTCTCTCTAAAATTTTCTTAAACACAATAAATACCTTCTTAGGGAATATAAGAATGGTTTATTAATCATATGTTGCTGATAAAATCACCATCAAATGACTTAAGGGAACAAGGGGTTTATTCTCCTCCGATAGTCTGGTTACAGTTCTTAGTCCAGTTTGATGGGAGATAAACATTACTGTTTTCCAAATGGCCTTCAAATTGAATGGTTTTTAAAGTCCACAGTCTCAATGTCTCCAAAAATCACCATATTCCTCCAAAAAAGCCATTCAAAAATCCACAAAGTCCAAATAGCCAGATTTATCAGCAACACCCAATTTCTCTGGTACCAAATTCTGTTGCTGATAAAATCATGACAAAGCTGCTTAAGGGGATAAGGAGTTTATTTTCTCTTATGATTGCTGGTTATCGTTCTTAGTCTAGCTTGGCAGGAGAGCTCACACCAACACCAGAGCCAAGGAAACTGTCCATACTATCTTCACATAATGGCTGAGAGAGGGACAATCCTTACTTGCCAGACCAGCACATCTGGCCAAGTATATACAAGGATACCCTGTTTCTCAAACAGTTCCCTCAATTTTATTCAACTGCTCGGGGACTAGTCCTACCCACCATGGGCTAGACCTTCCCCATCTACTAAATAATCTCCTATAGGTTCACTCTGTGCTTAACTCAACTACCAATTTTCTACAAATGTGCCCAGAGTTCAAACCCTCAACTATCAAATTGACACGTGTGTAACTATGACACCATGTGACCATGGACAAATGCAGAGTTTCATGAGGAAACAACAGACTCACCTCTGTGCATATAATTTTTAGTATGATTAGTATTGAAAAGATCAGGATCATTAATCCTGCTTGTTACAGCCCCCTGAGCTACATGAAGAAAATCATGGATTCAGTGTAATGACCAGAATCTATATTTCTTGAAATGCTTTAGAGATAACCTTTTGACTCCATTGAATCACTGTTCTGAATTTTAAAAGATAGTGAAAGCATGTTTAAGTTTAAAATTTTAAATTTATAAAAAAATTTAAAATTAGAACATTTATAAAAATAAGTTTATGATTCATTGAAAAAAGTTTTTGAAGTATTTTTGCTCATGAGTAAGCAACCTATGAAAGGTGAATTTATGTAGAGTTAGATTAATATATAAACAGACATTAATATCTTGAGCAATTTTTTAGGAAACCAACAGATTACTGAGAATGGAAAAGAAAAGCTTTGTGTGTTATTGCTCTCTGGGCGGCTTTCGTTGGAATTTCCATTAGACCTGTAGGATCTGAAAGAAAGGATGGAATGGTGATAACTAACAGAAGCAAGGCTGGCCTTGGGACCTGGCCCCAGAGCAAATGGTTCCCCAATGTGTAAAGCTCAGTACAGCAGATGAGTGGATTAATGAGGCAAGTGTGGAAAGCACTTGGCCCTTGGCCTGGATGTAGAAAACACTTGAATAGCAGGAGATCTTATCTCGCAGTGTTGTATTGCTCTAAAAAGCTGTGAACAGGAAACGCAAGGCAGCACATTGGGATTCCATAGTCGCCATAGGGTTAAGGTTCTTCCGAAGTGGACTCATGGTGCTAGAACACTGGCCATGGCAGGTCAGGGATGCTGAGATAAAATAGCAGTGCTGGTGAAGTCTGCTTATGACAGTCTGGGTTTGGAAACACGCTCTTAATGATGATTTTCCCTGCCTCTAGCAACGGCCACCGGCACGGCTCCCACCTCCGTGCTGTCTTACTCCGATTACATCTCCAGGCCTGAGGACCACAGCAGTGTCCTCCGCTTCGACAAAGACCAGCGAGAGAAAACGTGCCGAATCTTGGTTATTGACGACTCCTTGTACGAGGAGGAGGAGACCTTCCAAGTCCTTCTGAGCATGCCCATGGGCGGCAGGATCGGCACGGAGTTCCCAGGGGCCCAGGTGACAATCCTCGCCGACAAGGACGATGGTGAGTTCCGATTTACGGGAAAAGGTTTCACGTACCTGGGGCAGCAGCGCCAGGCACGAATGGTTTTCTAGACAAAAAAATGGAAGCCAAAAAGAATTGCAACATATTTATTTTCCACTGGATTTTTTAAAACATTTTATTTATTTATTTTTGGGGGGTACACTGTGTGTCCCTGTGGGGGACCAAGGGAACTTCTGGAATCATCTTGGATCCCTTCATACTTTCTTCTTGCTCCGCTCATTGGATTTCCCAGGCTCCGCCCAACCCGGGCTGGAAGTACAGGCCACCGCAGTTTCTGCCTGGCGTTTTTCACATGGGACCTGGGATCTCGAACTCAGGACTTTTCGCTTGCAAAGCAGAGTCTTAACCCCTGAGCCATCTCTCCAGTCCCGCCACTGGGTTTCTTTTTTCTTTTTTTTTTTTTTTTTTTAGTTAACATTTTTTGTTATTATTTCCGCTCATACAAACTTAATAGGTAGACCAGTTCCCTCCCCCCTCCTCCTCCCCCTGAACCCCCTGCTCCCCTTCCCTCCCTCCCGTCTCCCAGTGCTTCCCCCCAATTCCCAGAGAGTCCTTTATTGTGTATGCCTAACTCTCCTCTTGGTCCTCCTCTCTGATGACATACAAGGACCCAGTCCGCCACTGGGTTTCAAATAGTAAAGTTAAGGTTCAGAATTGGCAACCTCCATTAATTCTTTTTTCTTGATTTCATGTGTCCGAAAAGTAAAAGTCTCATCTATCTTTTGCCCTCTATTTCTTTTCACAATACTAATTGAGTATAATTAATTTTAAGGGAATTTTAATAAGATCCGTTTACTTCCTTCTTGCTTGACCTTGCTTTTAGAAGTTTATAGTTTGTAACTTTAATCCCAGTATTTGAATCTGTTTTTTTTTTAAATAAAAAAACCCATTCCAGAAGCTGTTAAATGAATCACTGGATGGATAATAAATACATGAAATTTAAGTTCAAAGACAAGAGGAGTTAATATACTAGAGTTTTGTTCCCTGAAGAAACCAAATAAAGAGAACAGGAGAAAAGTTCGTGATGGATCCAGTAATGTAAACAAAACAGAAAACAGGTTCTCCGCATTCCCCCAATGCCGCTGGACCACTTTCTGTTCGCTTCCTATATTTCCCCATGGTAGATCAAAGGGGAAAGGATTCGTCTTTCTGTTTGGAGAGAAGGTGGAGGAGACTCAAAAGCCTTTAACCCCAAATCATCTAAGAACTCAAGAAATCGAAAGCAATCTGCCAGGATAACATATATATATGTGAGGAAGAACATGTGGAATAAAAGTAGATGTGTGTTACCTGAGCTTTTGCTCTGCACCTGCCACAGCTCTGGACTCTTCGTGTGCTCTTCGTGTATCCCTTATTAATCCAGAGTGAGATAGAAGGACTCTTTATACTTACATAAAATTAGGAGTGATATTTCTCAAGTGGTACAGGAGAAACTTTGTTCTACTTCAAACATAGACAATGGTTTACATGATGCTAAATGTTGCTTTCACATAATTACTTAATGAGACATTCTATATTTAAGTGAATTGCAGGAATTTTTCTTTAAATTGAGTCATTTTTTAAAGCTTGTATTTTATAATAAACACATAGTAGAGTTATTATAGATAAGTGCTACTTATAATAAATATACTATTACATTTAATAATTAAATTTTTAATATCATTTTAGGTTTTCATCTATGCAATAAACTGACTTTGATACATATTCTAGCATGTATCCTTGAAATAAAAAGCAAAGTGAAGGAGCATTATATGTATTTATTGGAGATATACACAACATATTGTCAAAATTTTTTTAAAAGTTGTCAAGAATTACACTTGTATATAAGAGTATATATATGAGTTCTCATATATATATATATGAGTTCCCATTAGATTATTATCTACCATCCAGATATTTTTCTTTACTAATATATCTATATTGGTGTAGATAGAGCAAGGGAGAAAGTCTTAAACTGCTGCCTGTTCTAGTTCAGTTTGTTTTGCTGGCAAAGTCTTTTCTATATGGATTTTTATGAGATGCTCTTGGAAAAAGCATAGAAGCACAAAGAAAAACATTTCATGTTTATTTTTCACTAAGCTAACATTATGAGAAGGAAGAGTGGTATCCTCATCCCTGTTTTATAGACAAGACTGGGGTTTAAGGAAGCGGAGCTACAGGCTTGAGCATAGAAGAGGCATGGGGAAGTGGCATCAGGGCAGGGAGCACACAGCTTCCCATGCCAGCCCTGCCTTGCAAACATC
Organism: Typhlomys cinereus; assembly: GCA_023101885.1. NCBI lineage: Eukaryota > Metazoa > Chordata > Mammalia > Rodentia > Platacanthomyidae > Typhlomys > Typhlomys cinereus. The sequence continues at coordinate 4,647,677 of JALPQD010000033.1, read as the reverse complement.
TCCTAGGGCTGCCGAGGTAGAAGAACCACAGAACTAGGCTCTTACACAGTGCTTGCAAAGGTCTTGCCACCAGTTGTCTCTGAGTTTTGAAGTATGGTAGGGGCAGGAAGTGACATCACGAAGCTGGAGATCAGAGCTGTCCACACAGCACAGGGCTGGTGCATTTCCACAGTACAGCTTGTGGGGTGTTGTGGCTGTGGGGTACTCCTGAACACTGAAGCAGCAGTGTGTCGGAAATGCCTTAACTACCCACATTTCACAGTTGTGCCCAAAATCTCAGTCTTCAATTATCCAGTTGACATCTGTATCTAACTAGCACTGTGTAAACTAAAAACAAGCTAATTTATGAGTCAGGCGAACAGACAAAACCTTTAAAAAGATGAGAAGAATTTAGGTGAATGGAGAATAAGGCCAATTACGCTAAGATGGCTTGGTTAAGTCATTAGAGAGAAAAAGGTTTTTGAGGAAAGAACATGCCAGTGTGGCCATGACTGCTATTTGTAAGAAAGGTTTGTGCCCTGTTCCTAGGAAGTATATGCTTCCTGGGCTGTGGACTTGCTGTCCTCTGGGTAATTTTTGGCTGCCCAATCTTTCTTCCTGAGCAAGCCCCCTTTCCTCCCAGACTTCTTTTTTTCATTTGAAGTACGAGCACATTGTAACTAAGTGCTCACCTTTAGCATGCTTGTGTAAATGAAATAACATGATATGTAGCAAAGGTTGTTAAAAATTGACTGAACAGAAGAAGGGGAAACAGGGAAGGCATACTACAGATGTCTTGAATAAATATGAAGTTTGAATGTGTTTGATAGACAACACCAGGAAGTCTTGGAACAAGAGTGTGAAATGATCAGAGCAGGGATTGGGGATTACTAGGTAAACAGCAATATAAATGAATAGAAATGGGAACAAAGGAAAAGGACTTGGAACCAACAAGATAGCTCAGTGGGTAAAGGTGCCTCATTCAAACCTGAAGACCTGCGTTAGCTCCTCAGACCTCAGGTGGTGGAAAAAGAGACCAGCTTCCAAAGTTATCCTCTGACCTCCACAAGGGAGCCATCCATGCGTCTCCCACCCATTCTTCTTTCTCTGTCAAATACATCAATAAAACATTAAAGAAAGAGGGAGTTAGAGCAGGAAAGGATAAAGAGGGAAAAAAGAAAAACCTGACATGATTAGGAATTCATGCAGGAAGGAGGAAAGAAAATTAAAAATGTATATCCAAAAGTTTGTGCATAGAAGATTCAAAGATGCCCTTGTGGTGGGAGGTTAGGAAGAGAACCAGCCTAGGGAAAAAAAGATAAAGAAAGGTAAGAAATTCCTTTTAAACCTGCCATGTCTGAGTTTCCAGCAAATTCCAGGGAGCAGCAAGTGGTAGATCCGGATAAACATAGCTGTGGGTGAAGTAGGTTGAACTGCAAACCCATAAATGAAAGCAAGATTGGAAGTGAAGATGAGAACCTGATAGGGCCGGTGAGGGGGTGGGGGGGGAATTCCAATGTTAGCCAATGTCTTGTGTATCTGGAATAAATGGAATGTGTGAAGGAAATAATGAAAGATCACTAGAAAATATTTCTACCAAGTTTAATATACAGATAGATGTGTCTTAGCTTTTTGCTGTAAATGCTACTTGTCACTTGCTACAAATGGACATTATACAAATATAAAGGATTGAGTTATTGAACAGAATAATGCCAAATAATAAGACCTTTGGGCCTTTAAGAAAACTGGCTTTAAATGTTGTCACTCTGAAAAAACATATCTTTTAAAGAAAGGAACAAGAATGGACAGTCCCTATGCAGAGGAGCACAAAGTGAGGAAAAAAGGAGAAAAAAATAAAAATAAAAAACCTTGAGCTGATGTGTATGGGAGGGAGTGGGAGAGAGTGGAAGGGATTGGTGAAAGGAAGGGAGGAGATAGGAGGGAGGGAAGAAGAGAAAGAGGGAGGAAGGCAGGGATGAATACTCAATATGCTTGTAAAAGTAGAAAAATAAATTTTAAAAAGGGGAAAGAAATAGATCAATAGGGAAAAGCAGCCAATGAACCTATAGGTAGGAAGACAGCACACCAAAGTACTCTGTAAATAGCTGTTATTATATCCATTGATTGGAAGAACACTTAACACTCAGGCTAAAAGTCTTCTACAGCAGAGGAAGAGGATCTCAACACCCTGACAGGATGCAGCTAGAGCAATAGAAGAGCAGTGAAGTGGACAGCAATGGCCAGCCGTAATGCACAGTACCAGCAACTCAGCAAGGCTCCCCCAGAATCAGGCCAACCTAATCTCTTCCCATCATAAGGCTTTGGGAACCTCGAAAAAAGGGGGCAATGAGATTGTTAAGAACCTAAAAAATGGGAGGTTCACCTTTGGACAAAACATTACACTCAAGGCAAGATGGCTGCATCTAGGAACTCACTGCAGTGAGACTTGTCCTTACCAGACCTGCGTAATGACTGATAAGCCAACATGCCCCCACAGACTATCTAGGAACTCAAGAGAAATAAGAACATACAGTGGAAACCTTGGGGACTAAAACTAATGAGTGAAGAGAAAGGCCCCTATAAGTGGGATGGTACAGAGGCGATCTGGTATGCCACAGAGGCTGAACCCCCACAAGAGTAGTCAAGCCAGAGGGAACCGTGGGGTATAAAAGCAGACAGACAGGAGGGTGCGAGGGAGGGAGAGGAATTGATGAAGAGGTTGGAGGGAGGGACAATGGAAGGAAGCAAGGATAAGTACTCAATATGCTTGTAAAAGAAAAATTTAAAAAAAAATAAAAAACCTATTAGAGTTTTATTCCATGTTTTTTGCAACACATTCAGTTAAGTTTAAACCACTTTTTGGTAAAGAGTGACTTTACATTCTTGTTTTAATTGCAATGGTTTCAGGATAGGAGTTACAAAATGCTACCATAAATTCATTTTTGACAAACACAAGAGCAAGAAAACAAAGTCCCCATGAATGTGGTGATTCATTCACTAAAGAGAAGAAGGGGCGTCCTGCGAAGCAGCCTTTCTCCAGGCTTGGCCTTTGGAGGACCTGTGCCCTTTCCCAGAACTCCAATTTCTAGGCTTCTCTCCTTAATTCTGGACCTCTGACAGAACCAGCAGACCAGCTATTAAAACTCCCATGTGAGAAGGGACCCAGGTTAATGAGCAAGAACAGAGACTGTAGAAGTGGGGTCATTAGCAACTGGGATGCTTTGATTCAGCCCCTAAAGGACCTTGCTGCTATGCTTCCGGGGAGTCCCCTGATCTTTGTAAATGTGCCAGTGCAATACACGGCTCATGGCGGGACAGGCATTAACGAGCTTTGTTCCTCTGCACACACAGGCGCTTGGCGTGCAGCCACTTGAATCCCTCCTGCGAGTCACAGGAAAACAGTTCACCACCATGACCAGAAAAGGCAAAGACTCCAGGGCCCTTTATGAGAACAGCTAACCCTTTCTGTATAATTTACACTGAATGTTGACCTTCTTGCCCACAAAGAAAATGAATCCAGGGAACTGTGCCAGGACAGACGGTCAATTCACCCAGCATCGAGCTTTCAAGCTCCTAGAGTATATATGTGCAGGCATGGGGTCTTCCGGGGTGGTCGGTGATATCTGTGCATAGCCTTTCTTTTTCAAGGTTTTAAGCTAAGGTGGTAACTCAGTGGTAGAGCATTTGCCTAGCACGTACAAGGCCCTGGATTTGATCCCCAACACCAACTGAAAAAAAAAATCCTTTTTTCTTCATTGTTTCAAGATAGCATGCATTCGGTGTAATTATAGTTAACATGAGCACCTTCCTAGGTGCCCGAGACCATCTACTTGAATTATTTCATCTAACGTGCACATGTTCTGAACAAGGCTGTGGCGGCGGGTCTTGGTTTTATCATTTGAGTGTGGTTAGGTGACTTGTCTGCGGTGGTACAGCTGGCAGTCAGTCAGCATAGTTCCCTTCCTAGTCTACTGGCAGCATGAATAGTGAACAGGCATAGGTGCCTTCTGATTCTACCCTGTACAATGCAAAGGATGTTAAGGATCCTAATAGAAAACTTTGCAAGGTGGAACAAGCTGTAAATTCTTCTGGTTACATGCATACAGCATCTGAGCATATCCTAGAACAATTCAAATGTTACAGATGTTTCAGTGAGTCATAAATGAGCTGCCTAGTTCACTGTTCACCAATCGTAATGCTTTCAGCATCATTAAGCGACCACAGTAGCACAGTTTGCTGTTTTGGAACAAGCAAAGACATTGTTTTTCCTATATCATTTAGGAATCTCGCCCAGCAGAAGTGGTTGTTTTCCACAATGTTGGGCTTTGGCTCTTTTGTTAGTTTCTCATGGATAAACAATGTCTTGTCTTCATTTTATCTGTTTCAAAGTAACACTATCCATCTGATTCCAGACTCTCCCAAATACAGAAGCACATTCTGCAATCTTGCAGACATCAAAAGGATAAATGTGTGCATATTGTTGATTTATCTCATTAAAACCCTGGTAGCAGATTGCAAAACATTTATAGGAGCCTTAAGATCTCAGTCATGGACAAAGTCCATTTTAGTGCTAAAAAATCACATAGATTGGAGATTTTAGACTTTGTAAGCTTAGGTGAAATATTATGCTAAAAAGTCAAAAAGTTATTACAATTCATAAAATGTGGAATCATCGTAGCAGATCTCTTCAGAATGTTCTTGTGAACCTCAGAAATTCTTAATTACTTGTTAGCAGTAGGGGGTCTGGTGTATCTTTTCATTGAAAACATGAAACTTAAAGAAAATGCTGTTGAACCCAAAGCTATGACTTGGCTGAAGGCAAGGAACTAAAGAGTTTTGACCTGCTTGTCAGAGCCCAAGTCTGCAGGGGGCAGCTGCAAACTCACAGGAGCATGCTTCGAGGCTTAGCACATCCAGATGCTGTGCTGTGCGCCTGTGGTCTAGTGCTAAAAACATGCACTTCCTGGGATCCAGGCAAGACTGTAGCATCTTCATTTTTGGAACTGGAATTTGTCTTTAAAAAGAATTAAGAACAGGATGGAGTGTTAGTGTTATTTTCTGATTCTGGTGATATACTAATGATTACTATAGAGATGTGAATATAGTTTCTTTTTGTAAAATAGAATTGGTTCTCTAGTGATGTGTTCTTACAGTGTTCTCAGTCCTCTGTGACCTGCCTTTCTTTTTACTGATGCTACATTTTACATGGAGCATCTGGACACGTGTTTCCTAAGCAGCAGACAAGTTGTATTCCATTGAACTGATACAAGTACTAAAATCATCTTTTCCTCCTTTATCCCCAAGTCATAAATCTTGTACATACTTGCTTTTGTAATTTTCCTAAATCCTTGTTATAAAGGATATGGAGAATATTGTTGGTTGAGGGAGATATAAGATTGACCAGCCAGTAAAGTATGGGGATCATCTATCATTTGATAAGACCAGTGAAAATGCTACAAATAATCATAGTAATAATCTACATAGGAATTATAAAGCATAGCTGAAGCTAAAAATCCCTTCTTTTGTGAAGTCATGTGTTACAATTTGAAGCACTTAAAATTATGGTCCGTCACATTTCTAAAGAAATAAAACATACTTATCATACCATCCCACATACTTATCATTTCTCTAAGAATCAGGTCTTTTTCTGTGTCCCTGACTTTGGACTTTTGTCCTATTATATAGTCAGTCTTTCACATCCCTGGTTCCAAATCTGCAATCAACTGTCCACAGACCGAACATGTATAGATTATAGATTGGTGGTGTTGTCTTTGGTCCCTAAACAACACAGTATAACTCTTGGTGCAGTACTTATGTCATATTCAGTAGTCTCATAATCTGGAGATAAAGATGTATATAGTTTATAGACAATATAAAATAGTTTATACACAAGCACTACTCACTCTGTGAAGGACTCCAGTAGCTGCAGAGTTCAGGACTGTAGACAAAAAAAACACAGCGCTTGCTCCAGGGGCAATTGGAGGGTTAATTCTAAACCAAGTATGAGAAAACATGGGCCACCAGGAACGTGGATGTAGGTAGTCCTGGGTGATATACTCTACCATCAGAAAAGTTACATGTGCTTTTATTAGCCACAGAACAAAAGAAAATTGTAAGTCAATCCACTTACAAAGCAAGAGAAGTTCTGCTATAGGCCTCAGGTGCTGTCTGAGATAACCTTCCTAGTTCTGAGATGGTAAAAGTTAATGGTTTGTTCAGTTAATATATTGTAAAGATGGTCAAAAGGATATGAGGACAGATGTAAAGAGGATGGTGCTAATTGGCAAATAAAGAATATTTCTGGTTTTTCACCCCCAAGACTACAACTCTCTGCAACTATGACATTTTAGCAATTCATTCAGTTTGCAGAATTTTCAGTGTAGATGGGTTTTTATGGAAACTTCAGTGTCCTCTGGAGGTCCTGCAAACAGTGGCCCATAGATACCAAGAAGTGACTAGACTTGAATACATGTGTACAAGGTTATTTACTGAATATCCCTGATGTTCAGACGCTGTGCTAAGGCAACAGAGACCAAAGATTTGCTTCAACCTCTATTTCCTAGTGGGTCCCCCCCCCCAAACATTGAAGCCGCAGGATGATTAGATGAGCCCAGTCTGTGGAGAATTTGGACAAAGAGACAGACAGACTGATGCAACATGGCAAATAATAAAACAGGATTACTGTTCAAAGCTTGCCGGAAGGCCATGACACTGGGCCTTGTGCTTTAGGAAGACCAGCCTTCCACACAGAGATCTTAGACTGAGTCATTCAGATTGGCAGCCAGCTGATGTGCACGGTCCCATATCCCTTGGGCTTGACAATCCCTCTTTTGTGATGATAACTGCACTGCTGGAAATAGCCTACTCAGGCTACAAATCAATGGGCCATGCTTTTGAACACATTCCTGTGAAAAGGAAATAAAATGGCTAGGGTACTTTTTTTTAAAAAAAGCGAGATAAAAGGTGCTGTAAGAGAAAAATTGCTCTCCTCCCCCCCTTTTTTTTAAACATCTGGTATGGCTGAAATAGATCTCAGCTTCAGTTTCTCTGAGGTGTTTCCCAAACATTTGGTTTCATGGTCCCAGGAAGTGTACTACAAAGCTGAGACCCGTTGGTCAAAATGCCAACAAGAAACTCATTCTCTTTCTCCCTTTTATAAGAATTGTCCTTATTCAGAGAAGTAGTTTTCAGGCCCATTCGCTGCCAGGAAAGCCAGAGTTTCCATGGTCGCAGTGCTGCAAGATGATCCTGAAAACAAGAGATAAAAGTAGAAAAAGAAATGGCCAGGGGCCAGCCTTGCTCCTGGGCGTGCTCTCCAGTTCAGAAAGTGGGGACTATGAAGAACACCCAGGAATGTCGAAGAGAGACAGAGATGCGAGGCCAGCTCCCGGGGACCCCTGTCCTCCACACAAGTCTGACACGTTTCCACTGACATTGATCGTAGGCACGTGTGTTCAAGTTCTTAACTATATTGGTAAACTTACCTAGTCAGGTCTGCTGGATCTGGTTCAGCAGTCAGCCAGCCGTTAGCAGGACAGGACGTTTGATTAGCTCTCTGAGGATAGAGAATTATTACCTTGTTCAAAACATTACCTCCCCTGGCATTTCTAGAAGAGGGAAAATAGAAAACCCTTGTGTGATAATTATGAGAAAGTCAGGAATTGACTTGTGGAGAAAAACTGTTTCTTGTCTCCGTTTCCTTTTGAGCAGTGTGAAGGAACCCTCAGGGTTCTTCATAGTGCGTCAGACCCCGAAAAGCAAAACAGATCAGGAAAAAGTCTACCTAGGAGAGAACAATTAATTCTTATTCCAACAGTACCAGACTCCATCCTCTCAACTGCCCACCACCCCAAGTCCTTGTTCCTTTCTGTATTTCTGTGGTGTATCCTTATTGATTTTTCTCCACCTGAACTGCTAACATCCCATGCAAGCCAGCTTCAGGTGGCTCCAAATCCCTGCACCGGCTGTCCGTCAACCCATCCATCCTCCACATCCCTAAGCACACATCTCACAGGCGCCTCTCATCTGATAACTCCTAGATCCAAATTCTGATTACCAGACCTTGCATGGTCTGTCCATCACCAGCTGCTTTCCTCATTCACTCTGTCCCCCACACCGTGCCAAACTGGGCAGTGCCCAAACATACAAGGTTCAGGGAGTTGACTGTTGGAATCCCACCCCACATTCTAATTCACTCTAGTGCCTCAAAATATGCCTTCTAACAAGAGTAGTAAAGTATGTTATGGCCATCTTATTTCTCATTTAAAAGAAAACACAGGGAAGAGATGAAAGAAAATAGTGTCACTAAAGGGAAAGGACAAAGATGCATGAGGCGAGAGTGATCCGCAGCACAAGTTCTGTAGACTAAAAATTTTCAATGTGCATTTGGATTTTGTAGAGAGGAGAGTCCTGAAGTTCTCAAGAAGCTCCACATCTCCCTGAGAGATTGATGAGAGTTCATGTTGGTGTGTGTACACATGGTAGTTCCTACCTCACAGTCTGTAATGAAGAAAAAATTCATGCATGTAAGCCCATATGCTTGGCTGACAAGATGTTTGCCCAAACATCTGGAAGAGGGTGTGCTTGTTTCCAACTGACAAATAGGAGCTCTTCAAAAACAAGGCGTGTGTCTAAACTCATCTACCCAACATTTGACAAAGTGCTGACTCAACAAATAGATAATAATGATTGGATGAACCATTGCTGTTAGCTGTTAGCTCCAGTTTTATAATAAATTATGGACTGAAAATATAGTTTTTAATTAAACTTATTCATTGATATTTCATACATATATGTAAAGCACTCTGAACATACCCCACTCTTTTTTATCTCCCTCCCACCAACATCCCTCTTTCCTACATGTCCCCCTCCCACTTTCATATCTTCTCATTTCACATACATTTTTTGGCTCACTGAGTTTAACCAAGGTGTATGTGTACAGCTACTTGATGGAGCATGAGCAACTCACCAGTGGCTACAGAACTGAAGATAATGACTCACCTCCCCCAGTAACCATCAGCAGTAATTAGTTCTCCAAAGGGGGTTGGACCTCCATGAGCCCCTACCCCGGATCTGTGACCAAATGTTTACAGACCTACTATTGTAAAGTTCAGTACAGGCAACCTCAGTTCATATAGGTTCATGATTGCAATGAACATGTCAGGCCCAGAAGACAGCTTTTCACGTTCCTCCTTCTCCTCTTTTGCCCTTACATTCTTTCTGCCCACTCTTCCATGATGTTTCCTGATAGATGTCTAATTTTGGACTGAGCTCTCAACAATCAATTATTCTCAGAACCTTGAGTAGCCATGAGTCTCAGCATTTACTGCTGAGAAGGCTCTTCTACGAAGGCCGAGAGCTAAAACTTGTCTATGGATATAAACAAAAATGCTTAGGAGGCAGTTCAACAATATGTTCTTTTAGCAAAAACAAAAACAGTGACATCCGTGGGACCAGTGACATCGCTAGATGTGGATTTTTGACCAGTCCACAGCGTGGTGCATGAACACGCTTCTGTGGAGGTGTCCTCAGATGTAATCAGGAAGCAGTTGGTTATTCCACTGTTGTACTAGTAGGTCCTTTTTCTGTTTTCTATTTGTTTTGTTACATTATCTACTTCTGGATAAGACCATTGATGACTTTTCTTCTCCCCCCATGGAGCATGCATGCTACCTTCTAATACTACGAAAGTTGGCCGGAGAATGCCTCCAACTCAACTCCATCTTGATTTCTCTGTATTCTATAATCAACGTGTGGTATCTTCCATAATTGGGTCTTACCATCTTGTTCTGGTGGACCAGCAAGAACAGTGCCAGTACCCTGTGTTGTTTGGTGGGGGGTGTAGGGCCTTCCTGGCTAACAACTTACAAAGACATATCCCAATCTGGCACTGGAATTTTCATTTGCTAGTACCCTATCATGGTAGCTCCATTCAATTTTTAAAATACATTTTTATTAAATTATAGAGTAACTTGCCATATGGCTTCTTGTTGCATCCTTAGCTTTGATAAATGCTCCCCTCCACCTCCTCTGTTTGCCATTCTTCATTCCTCTTCCCCATTAAAACCTTGCTAGCATCAGAATTCCCACCCCTCTATTTTCATATCCCCTCTTCCAATGCAGGCTTTTCTCCCCTCCCTAATTTCTAGCATTCTAGTCTCTGCAGACATTCCAAGTTCAACACATAAATCTAAAAATTCAAATCTGTAATCCATTTATGAGAGGAGGCATACAGCCTTTGTCTTTCTGGTCCTGTGTTACCTCTCAATATCATACTGTCCAGTCTATCCATTTTCTTGCTCATTTTATAATTTCATTTTTCTTACAATTGTATTGAATACAATTCCATTGTGGACATATATGTACCATGTTTTCTTATCCATTCATCATCAGTTGATGAACATCTAGACTGACTCTGTTTCATAGTTACTGTGAGTAGAGCCACAATGAATATAGATGAGCAACATCTCTGTAGTAGGGGACAGAGTCCTTCAGATATGTACTCAGGAATGATATAGCTGAGTGATGCAGTAGTTCTATTTCCACCTTCTGGAGAAACCTCTAAACTGATTTGCATAATGGTAGCACCTGTTTACACCCACTCCAGTCATGAGCAACAACAACTCTTTCCACACCTCCTTGCCATTTGTTATCATCTCTGTTCTTGATGCAGGATATATTAACTGAGATAAGATGGCATCTCAAAGTACCTTCAGTTTGACTAGTGATGTTGAACACTGTTCAAGTATTTGCTAACTATTTATATCTCTTGAGAACATGCTCTTCTATTCTATGACTCATTTTTGATTGAGTCATTGGTTTCCTTGATGTTCAGTTTCTTGTGTTCTGTGTATATTCTAGATACTAAAATCTCCATTAGATATAGAGCTAGCAAAGGCTTTCTCCTATTCTGGAGGTTGACTCCACATTTGACTGACAGTTTTTCTTAGCATACAAAAGTTTTATACATTCGTGACATCTCATTTGTAATTGTCCCTCTTATTTCTTGAGCAACTGGGATCCTGTTTAGAAAGTCTTTAGTTATGCCTCTATGTTAAAGTGAACTCCTAAATTTTCTTCTAGAAATTTCAGAGTTTCAGGTTTTATGTTGAGGTATTTGATCCATGGAGGAATTAGTTTTTCTACAGGATGAGAGGTAGATATGAAGTTTTATTCTTCTACATATAGATATTCAGTTTTTCCAGCACCATTTGTTGAAAGATGCTGTCTTTTTTCCAATATGTACTTTTGGCATCACCGTCAAAAGTTATTTGACTACAGTAGTATGAACTTATGTCTGAGTCCACTGTTCTATTCCATGGATGTACAGGTCTGTTTCTGTGCCAGTAGCCTGCTGTTTTTAATATGATGGCTTTGTAATATAACTTGAAATCTTGGTTTATGATATAACCTCCAGGAATATTCTTTTTCTATGGGATTGATTTGTCTATCTATAGTCTTTTGTGCTTCTATATGAATATTAAATGTTTTTTCTATGTCTGTAAAGAATATTCCTGGAAATTTTTCTGGAATTTGCACTAAACTTGTAAATTGCTTTTGATTGGATGGTCATTTTCATAATATTAATTATTCTGATTTAAAAATTAAGTGGTACTTACTAAAAATGCATTAAATGCATTTATAAAATCAATCTTTCTAAAAAGCAAAAAGTGTGCTCTGTCAGTTACCTGGATTTTCCTGGTTCCTTCTCTGAGCACCAATGGTTAGTCTCCTACCCAAAGGTGGCAGTGAGGCATTGCGATTGCTCTAGATAAATCTGTCTACCTAGTCAATAGTCAATGTGTGCTTAGCAAGGTCATAGTGACATTGCACTTACTGGAACACTAAAAGCTTTAATAAAGTGGCTTTTACACTTCCCCACATAGCCATTCATTAAAACCATTCAGTTCCATTACCCAGCCCCTTGTTTGCTCCGCATTTCACCCACGTGGCCTGCAAGGCTCTGCCGTGCTTAAACTCAAGACTGTTCTTTTCACTCTAGGGTGTGTTTTGGTTTTATTTCTTATCTTAATATGCTTTTCTAGAAGTTACAGAATTAATAAAGTCATAGTTATAAATTAAATAGTTTAAGTGGCTAAGCAGTGTTAGCTTAAGAGCCAGAGATGCTACTGAGTATAAGCGACCTGAATGTGAGAAGTCGCATGCAAACCACAGAACCTTGTTTTCAGTCATCTTAGCTTATGGCTTCTTCAGGCTCACCAGCCATTTATGACACAAGCATGGTTTTCTAACTGTTGCTTTTTCTTCAAAGGAACCAATCTTTCTCCTTCCAATAAGGAATGCAGAACGGGTAGTAAGCAAGCATGAGTGAGTTACATAAGTGCAGATTAAAAATTAGTGATCAGTTAGTACACTTTGACATGAAAAGCCCCTGGGAAGGGCAGAAGGATGTGATCCACTGGAAAGTTAAGTGATATGACATTACATGACCCCCTGGACTACCCTCTTGTGTCAGAGAGCAAGCAGAAATTAAAGACCCAAAGTGTTGACTACACAGCTTCGGACTTCCAGAGGAGCTAGGAGTCTAACAGTCATGAGTTGGAGGGAGGTTCTTCCTATTACTACACTAACTAACAAGCAAATGCAACAGGATTGACAGCTAAGCCCTGAGCATTGTGCTCTGGGAGAGCCATTGAAGGATCTCACCACAAAGAAGCACATTCCTTTCTGTTGGAACAGTGATTCCTGCTGTTTACTTTGGACCTCTTCCCCTTGGCCTCCAGCAGGCATGTTTCAAGTGTCATTTGTGAGCAGTCTGTGGACAACATTATTTATTTTTCCAGTGTCAGCCACATGCTTTTATTCCTGAGACCTCACACAGATCATTTAACACCTTATTAGCTGTCGTCGTTCTTCCTTCAGCTGTTGGGATTCCCAAATAAATCAGTCGCATGTCACCGTCTCTGTTGATCTTGCAATATTCATTTTAGTCAGCAGGTGTCCAAATGTTCATACGTAACTTCTGATTGGGGGTTTCTGAAGCATAGACAGTGAGCATCAAATAATATCTTGTGTTTTTTCCCTTTTCCTCTACCTTTCTTTTGGCTGAGAAATGAATGTTCACAACTGACAGAATACTGAAGGAGAAAACATTCGTATATTCTCCCTCATAGAAGATCATCCCTTGGCCTTCGAGCAGCTTCTCATTACATATCTTTTTTTTTTTAACATTTTTTATTATTATTATTTCCACTCACACAAACTTAACAGGTAACACTGGTCTAATTACATATATTTAATGAAAAGATTCTAAAATCTAAACATCTAATTGGCCCAATTCTTTGACTTATTTTCAAATAAATCTCTGCTTAATAAAATATGCAAATTTTTACAATATCCATGCATGTTGTGATTGATTGGTACTGTGTCCTAGCTGTGCAAGCTCGAGCAAGTTACTTAACCTCTCGCAAAGACTAGCTTCATTGGGAATCATGATGGTTGATGTATGATAAAAATAATTACCATGTACGGCTGTTAGAAGAAATTACCTTGTAAGGCAGCGTGTTGACAACCATCAGCCAGAAGCAGGTTATATGTAAAAATGGGAAGAGATAACTTTCTCAGGCTCTTAAGACCCTAGAGGATGGTATTTTTGAAAGTGCAACAATCACCCAGTTCCCTAGAGATCCACTTATGCACACTGATGTGAAACGTTGTACCTAGTTACTGAAGACACAGAATCTGCTAAGAGTAAAATATATTTTAAGAATCTTAACAAAAGAAGAAAGACTTTCTGTTTCAGAATGTTTTGTCTTGGATCTGATAGTATTTGGATAGTATGAGTCAACTTATACAGATTAATCCTTGCTTGTTAATGGTAGTTTCCGTTGCAAATGCTTTTGTACAAATGCTAAACAGAAGTAGATCCCATATATGCTGGCATCTCACTCCCCAAAGCCACATCTTTTCTTGAGTCCACATTAATTTGATGTGTGTTTTTCCATACATTCAGTGTCATATACACGAGATTCAGTTTTTTAACTCCTTGTTTATCATGTGTTCATGCATGTGGGGAGCTTTTTGTATGTGTGAATGAGTGTGTGGTTTGTATATACATGCTATGGCACAGAGGTGGAAGTCAGAAGACAACTTTCAGGAATCGGTTCTTTCTGCCTTGTGGGTCCCCTGGGGATCACACTCAGGTCCTGATTCTTGTCCGCAAGCTCTTTGCATGCTAAGCCATCTTCGTGGCCCTTTTTTCTTTCCATCTTTTGTTAGAGACAATTATTTTAACAATTAGCCCATAGAGTTAAACAATAAGACTCCTTTCTGCTCATTGGTTTTGATCATGAACTTCCCCTCTGGTTCCTCCTCTGTAAGGAGAGGTGATAATAGTTCCAACCTTAAAAATAGCAATTGATAAAAAAAAAAATACTTAGAAAAGTTCACTGCCAGAAAACTCAATAACTATTGGTGGTTATCCCATGGCCATAGACATATTAACTTCTGATACATTTATTTTGCATAGCGGTGTGGCTTTTTTAAATAAATTGTGCATTTCATTTCAGGACTGTGTAGTATTTCGTGGCATGACTATAACGTATTTAGCAATCACTTTTGATGGGCATTTGGGTTGTTATCAGATAGTTTTGAAGTCACATATGTTGTAATAATTCTCCTTTTTTAAGTGAAAATAGAATTTATTCCTTTTTTGATTGAACAAGCACTATTAGAAAGCTACACATGAAATGTACAGGTTTGGAATGTGTACATTCAGGAAGAAAGTAATTTTACCCACATGAAAAACTTTAAAATTTACACCTTTTAAAATTCGCTTCTCCACAACTTGTCTTTGATTTTATTTTATAAATCAACATATATTGACAAAATACATTTTTAACTAGTCTTCCCAGATATTTATGTTCAAAACTGTAAATCGAATTCAATCTGAAAAAAATCTAAACAATACATCTATATTCTTTACCACATGGAATAATTGTGAATTGTCTTCTGTGTTAAAAGGAGGGCCCACAGGTTTAAACAGAGCCTGTTAATAAGCAGATATCTTGTTCAGATGATTTTGAAGAAATACCTCAAACAAAACCATGAGGAAAGATAGCAAATGAAAGTAAGAATTATTTCTGTTCCTTAGAGAGCTCAGTGGGAGGTGCCAGGACTGATGACTTTGTGAGCACCTCTGGCCAGGCTGGTGTCACACTTTGGTGTTGTCTCCTCATAATCACATGAGTGTGAGATCAATCATGATCCCAAAGCCTTGTTACTTTGTCTCTGAAAGAAGATTTGAATCTTCCTTCTTCAGCTGCCTTAGCTAAACACCACCCACAGTTTTCTTTGGAAGTGCTCCCCAGTTTCTAGTCGACATGCCTTCTATCAGTCCACTGTGCTCCTACAGTTCCCTTTTTGCAGTCTAAATTCTGATCATGTCTCTTCAAGGTTAAAAAAAATCAGCAATGGCTCCCCTTTTGTTCTCAACACAGAGTGTAAGCAGTCCCCCAGTCTGGCTCTCATCTTCTCTTCCTCCCCCACCTTGTGCACCGTCCCAGCCGCACCGCTAACACAGCCGCGTGTGCTCTTATCTTCCCTTTTCCTGACATCTTGGCCACTGTCCAGTCCAGTTCATTCTGCAAGGTGGGCTGACCGTCCTTCGCTGGGTGCTGCGGACACCATGCCACCCCCTCAGAACCTCTGTATGTAGCAGCTGTCGCCTGCGGCAGGGCTGAGGTCTTCTGCCTTCACACTAGCTGCAGAGGGCAGCCACTGATCCTCAGACTCCCACATGTGTGTGTCTCACCCGACACTCTTTAAAACCTTTGTGCCGGGGCTGGAGAGATGGCTCAGGGGTTAGGCCTCTGCCTTGCAAGCAGAGGGTTCTGGGTTCGGATCCCAGATCCCACGAACAAAACGCCAGGTGGAAGCCGGGGCGACCTGCGTTTCTGGTCCTGGTGGGCGGAGCCTGTGAATCCCGGGGCAGAGAAAAAGAGGAGATAAAAGCAGTCCACCATAGCCTAATTCATCCTTGGTTCTACACAAACACATACACACACACACACACACACACACACACACACACACACACAATTGAATAAATAATAATAAAAAAAATCTTTGGTGCCAGGATGACTTTTTGAAGGGAGACATTTCAAATACTCCTCAGGGTCTTGCACTGCAGATCTGCAGAGAAGCTTTAGGAAATAATGTCTGAAAAGTAAGTGTTGGAGATGGGGAGATGGCTTGGTGGGTAAGAGTGTTTGTCCTGCAAGGCCCAGGCTTGCTGAGTTTGAATACACAGCACTCACATGAAACAGCCAGTCATGACTGAGCATGCCCATAACCCCAGCATTGGGGGATGAGACAGGAAGATCCAGAGAGTTCACTAGCAGCCAGGCTAGCTGAAATGATGTGCTTCAGTTCATAAAAGACCCTGTCTCAAAGCCATAAAGTGAAGAGTGCTAAAGGAAGAACTGCAATGTCCTGCGCTGGCCTTTGTGCACATCTACACACCTGCCATATTACACGCATGACTACACATACAGCATAAAACATACACACACATATCAATCAACAAACGAATGTTTACAATCCTAATTTGTACACCATCGCGTTGAGTTGACCATTAGTGGGCCATCAACAGATTTTTTCTTCTCTTTTGTTTATAAATATGGAATAAATTAGAATAAAACCCCTTAAAAGGTATTTGTTTATGCTTCTCTTAGAGTCAGGAAGCATGAAAAGATTTGTTGAATTAAAAAAAAAAAAACTCATGTAGGGCTACAATCCTGGCTATTTGTAAATCTCAGGCCAACCTGGGAAACTTAGTAAGACCTTCCTTCAAAATACAAAGTGAAAAGAAAGATAGAGCTTAGTGATAGAGTATTTGTTTAGGCCTTAGGTCTTCCACCAATGATGCAGAAGGAAAGAAGAAAGAAGGAGGGAGAGAGGGAGGGAGGGAGGAAGGGAGGGAGGGAGGAGAAAATGAAGGGAGGGAGAGAGGGGGAGGGAGGGAGGCAGGAAGAGAAGGGAAGGAGGGAGGAAGCAAAGAAAAGGAAGGAGAAAGAGAGGGAGGAAGAGAAGGGAAGAAGGGATGGAGTGAAGGAAAGGGAAGAAAGGAAAGAAAAAAGAAAAAACCCATGTCCTAGGCAGTGATGCACTGATACAAGGTGATAATCTCAACAGTCAAGAGGCAGAGGCAGAAGAAAGAAAAGTTTGAGGCAACCATGGCTGCATAGTGAGCGCTTTGTCACAGAAAAACCAAGGACTTGAGAATGTTGTTTAGGGGGCTTGCCTAACATGAAAGGTGATAGGTTTGATTCCTAACCTCCACCCACACGCACATACTCATACAGCCTTATCACATGTAACTGGATAGTGAAAAGTTTTGATAACTGTAACCTTTAAATTTCATTTTAAACTGTTGACCCTCAGAAAGATCACAAGAGTTTTGGAGTAAAACTACATAGTAGTAGAATCCCGATAACATTATCTTTTGGAGAAAGGCTCCTACTCACCGTGTATTCTTAGCTAGACATCTTTGGAAGGTTCAGTCGTTATCAGCATCCTAAGAATGTGCTGGCGTTCTTTTATTCTCTTTGAAGAAACTGTAGTTGGCAAGAAAAGAAATGTCAAAACAAGCCTTGAAAATGACATAGACCTTCAAGCTTGACCTTTACATACACATTTGAATGTCAATTTTTCAACAAGAATTTTGAAAATGATTTTCAAAAACGAGATAGGAGGTCATTCTTAAGAATGTATGTGTATGCATTTGAAGTATTTCTGGAAAGAAAAGACTGGAAAGGCCTAGTCAAAATTATTTAGAATTAACTTTTTAAAAGATATTGCTTATAAGATATAGCACATTATGGTTTTTCTTTGTTTTTATTTATGAAAAATAACATTTAACCAGAGATTAAATGTAGCAAAGGGAAATGTGTAGGAAATAAATAAAAAAGGAGGTAAAACATCATAATCTCTTCACTGAGAACTAAGTTTGTTAGCGCTTCTATATTCTTTGTTTTCAATGTATCTATAATGTAGATGTGTGCTTTAACAAAATACAATATTGTATGCATGCAAGTTTTTTATCACAGAAAAGAATAAAATCAGCACAACAAAATGCAGCATACATAAAATTAAGCAATGTTACCCCTTCTGATACTTGGTTTAGATTCTGTGTGCTGAGTTGGAAATTGAATCTACAGTCTGAGATATGCTAAGTCTACATGCTATCAATGAACCATACCCTAATCCACTGAACCCATACTCTTTGAAAGGTATCAAAAACCACACGTGGAATGTTAAGTCTCTACTAGTGTCTTTCAATTGCACAAATGTTGCTAGTGCTAAGCCTGTGCATAGGCATATCTTTGTCTTCTATAAGCCTAGGGGCCCTGGATCTGAATCTTCTCAATTTTGCTATGAGCCAAAAACTGCTTTAAAAGCAGCTTACTAGGAAAAGATGCAAGCAAATACTGATAGCTGAAGGCTCCTGCTGAAGATTTCCATCAGATAACTTATAGGTATCATCCTCGAATATATAGCTTAAATCTCTACGTATATGTAAAATATATATATATTAAATATCATCCACCTCAGCAAACATGGAAAATCATGTTTTGTTTTATGTATAATTTTATGAAAACTATAATATAAAAACAAGTCCAGCCTCTGAGGTAATGCCATTTCCTTCCGTTCCTTCTGTGGACTTCTTCCTGGTTAAAGGGGAAAATCCGCAGAGACCTTCTCTGACTAGAACACCATATGCTTCTTCTTAGGGTCTTTTACCACTGTTGTCTAGTTCTCGATGCTTCTCATTCACCCACTGCAACGACTTACATATTTACTAAGTTCCCATAGACAATAAGTGATCTTGTTTTGTCACTTCCTGAACCCCTGTTGCCAGACATTGATGGAGTGAAGGGTCAGGAAAGCATCAGCAAATAAAGGAAACTACTTGCGCTCTTACAGACTGACAGAAGGGAAAGGCAGAAAGTTCCCGGCAGCAGTGCTTTCTTGGGGAAGTCTGGAAGACAAACAAAAGTTATCAAGATGGGGTTGGGAGGGAGTAGTGGAAAACAAAGGGGGAGCAGCATACACCAGACATTCTAGAAACTAGACTGCTAAGCACAGAGGAACCAACATTGATATAAAAGGACATGAACACCCGAAGTTTCTATATCTTGTAAACCATGGTAAGGTGTTGAACAATCCTAAAGGTCATCAAGGCATACTGGAGGCTTTTCAGCAAGAAAGTAAGTGTGATGTTATCTGCTTGGCACAGGGGTTGCCCCTTTGGGTTGAGAACCACGTTAAACAGTTCTTGGAAGAACCAAACAGCAGGTAATGTTAGCTGTGTCTAGTTCAGAGATCATGTGGAGAGAAGCCAGGGAACCGTTGCCACTGAGGTTTGAATGTAAGCTCACGTGTGAACACATGGTTTTCAACTGGCAGCATTGTTTTGGATTAAGTTCTGGAGCTTGTGGGGGGCTTGCAGGAGGAAGTTTGTCCCTGAAAATGTGTTATATAATCCAGCCCTACTTCCTTTCGGCCCTCTACTTTCTGACTATGAAAGGAACATGACTAGCCATCTCATATTCTCGCTGCCATGCCTTCACTACCATGATGGACTGTATCCCCTCAATCCGTGTGCCCCAAATGGAATCTGTCCTTCCTTAAGTTGCTTCTTACCAGCTCCTTTATCTCAGCAAAGAGAAAGGTAACTAATACAGTGGTGGAACCAGCCCTCTCCACTGTTTTGGAAAAATTGACTCAGACATGCCTGTGGGAAGTGACAATGGGTGAAAAGCTCAGAAGAAAGATCTCAATTGGAGATAATTTGGGGAAACTCTTTTGTATTAATATTTTCAGCACTTAACCCAAAGACAGTGTGAATGCCATTTCCTAGAGACAGTGTTTTTTTTTTCACTTAGCTCTAAGCAAACATGTTAGTTCAGTCTACAGACCTTATTATTTGGCAGATAGTTTGTGCATGCATGAGTCAATAGGATTTGGCTCCAGATAGCAATTACTATGGGCACATCTTTCTTTCATCTCAGGAGACATGGTGAAATCATAAATATCAATCTAGACACCAGAAATAATAATAATAAACAAGAACTTCACTTTCTCCCCCCGGGAACAAAATCTGAATCATTTCCCTTCATCTTTGTTGCAGGTGTGTGGGTTGTATGGCTTGCCAAAATTTTTCTTCTACACTTGCCAAAGTTAATGTGACTCTGCCTGTGTTGTGCTATGTGAAGGTGTCTCCAGTGTCCAAAGTACAGTCGATGAAGGAGGAAGAGTAGACTCTGACTTCCTTACAGAATTTCATAAATTCACACCCTTAGAAAACCTCCCTTGCAAAGCCCAGTTTATATATCACTTAACTGTCCTGTGCAGAGAGAATAAGCACACATTCCGGACTTTCATCTAAGGTGCACAGTGAGGACAGCTAGTTCACGGTACTACATGGGTGTGGTTTTCCTTGATCCTCTTTCTTCCGAGTAATAATAGGCATTGACTGTTTTCTCCTTTGCAGTTCAAGAAACAGTGTGTATTTAAGAGCCAAATTAGGGAATTCAATAGACTTCTTTTAATTTGCTCTAAGTTGTAATGTATTTTCATGACTGATCCACAGAGATCTTCATTTTACTTAATGTTTAAAAGAAACTAAGTGCTTAAGGAAGAAAATACGTTTACTGAGAGAGTAGATAAGAGTTTTACTTATAAATTCAAACCATTTTCTAATATGAGAGAAGTTCTAGATTTTGAACAGGTATTCTTCAAGTATGAGCAGTCTTTGCCCATTTATTTCTTTTTTTTTAATGGGCTTTGGTAGTGCTAATTAAAGTCTTCCAGAAGCATCTTGGTATGTAATTTGAGGCGTGTCTGTAGCTTCTTCAGTGTCTGTAATTCACTTACTCACATAATAGTCCCAACAATAGTATTATAAACCATATTTTAAATTTTAAACACTATAGGGAAATTGAAAATTTTAAATACAGTTCTCAGAATTCAGATGTTACCTCCCCATTCTTTCTACCTTTGGAGCAGGAAACTAGGCAGTTAAAGTTTGGGATTATTTATTTATGTTATTGTCTGCTTTTCCTCATATTTTTTAGTAAATTAATCATCTTAAATTTAACTGCAATGATTCCAGTTGATTTTTAAAATTTTCTCATCAGCACACAGAAGAGAAAACATGAATCATATAGATCAGTGAAAGCTTCATTTTTAAAGAACATTTTCCATTTTTCCATTTTCATATGTGTGGGGTGCATGCATGTTATACATATATGGTTATATGGGTGGGGATATATTGTGTACATGTGCATATGTAGACCTAAGATTGATATCAGGAATCACCATTAATCACTCTTCCACCTTGTTCTTTCTGAGACGAAGTCACTAATCACACCCAAAGCTCACCTATATGGCTAGTCTGGGCCACTACACCTGCATAGTATTTTATATGGGATCTGGGGATCCAAACTCCAGTCCTTTTGCTTGTGCAGCCAGCACTGCTGAGCCATCTTTCCTACCCCAGCTTTCTTAATTAATATTCATTTCTGCATTAAGCTTCAAGAATTGTAGGATTAAAATCCTGTTTCTCTTCTCTCTACTTTCAGCTGAACATAGCAACATACCATGTAATAGGAATATGCTAATATTGTTTGCATCATTTAGGTAATTTAACATGGCATTGTTACATGTGCCATGTCCCTCCATACACACACGCACGCATGCACACATGCACGCACACACACACTCCTACATATACGTATAAATAAAGCACAAGTGTATACACACGATTATCATTAATCATTACAAAATACAAATTGTATAAAAATTTTCAGTCCTACATGAGACTCCCTCTTTTGTGTATGTGAACTACACATTAAACTATGAAGTAAAAGGATTTGCTCTATAATTGAGTGCATGCACCTGAACGTATATAGAGTATGGCTTTGTCTTTGAAAGGTAGCTCTTTATTTTGTAGGTACACTCAAGTGACTTCAGTCTGTCCCATTTCTAGATTATATCTGTGAAGACTAGAAAGATGGGAGGTAACATTATTAAACAGCCAGTCCTTCTTACACATTTGACAGTTCCCTCTTATAACTTAAAGTCCAATTTTTGTGATCCTAGGAATATGAAAGATCACTTTCTGGAGACAGATGACCCAGCCTCCAAGACAGTTCTAAAAGCCCCTTAAGATAAGCCATTTTCCCAGGTTCAGCCATCTGGTCAGAATAAGCATTTGCGTGGCTCTGTCTCACCTTTGCCCCTACTTAGATGTGAGAAATGTAAGGAATGTACTGGCTTGTGGTCCAGGTCTGTTTGCCTAGGGTTATAAGATAACACCTCCATCTGTGCACACATTCACATGTCTAGCACCATCCAAGTCCAGAGGAAAGGAGGGAGGTGAACTATGGTGTAGACAGATTTATCACCCATGAACCAAAATATGCAAACATTTATGAGATTGGATTAATAGTATTCAAGAGATCAGGATAACTAGATACTTTTAATCCTCTTTACCAAATGGAAGAACAAAGAAAACAGTGTTTCCAAATTTTAAAGAAGATTATTAATTTGCAGCAAGCAAACAGTAAATCACATTCAATTCAAGCAATGCACAGAGATGGTTTTTGGCTTTGCCATTGGCTTTGTTTTTGTGGTGCTGGGGAAGGAACCCAAGGTCTCATGCATGTTAGGCAAGTGCTCTGTCTCTATGCTGCATTTCCCCCCAAAACACACACACACACACACACACACACACACACACACACACACACACACCATGGCATTATTACAGGGCTTGCTTCATCATTTGTGTATGTGGAAATTCAATCTAGTTCTCTGAAACATGATAGCCTCTCTTTAATGATGCTAAGAAGCTGCGGTGTGAGCTTACCTAGTTAAATTCCTTTGGAATCTTGTAAAATCAAAGACCAATAATTAGAAGGTTTCCCATGTAAAGGCTACTCCCATACATGTACACACTCAATGATTGTGGTTTTGCCAATGATTGTTCATGAAATAAGCTCGCAATGGGGACTGTCTTGCAACTTTCTACAAGGACACCTATTTTCAAAATAGATTCCTTTAAGACTATTGAACTTCAGACTTCAGGCCTCAGTTTCACTCAATAAACAGTTGGTTACAGGCAGATTCAGATAGGACAAAGCGATTAGGTCACTTCAAATTCATCGCTATCATAGCAGATAGAGTTCCCAAAACATGTGCCCTCATTTAGTGCCTTAGTCACATCACTTACATTTCTGAGGAGAATCTCTTGGCATGAGTTATTCATTTAGTGAAAACTTCAGTTGATTGACAGGATCCCCAAACTCTACAAGTTTTAATTATATCAATCAAGCATGTTATCTAAAGTCTGGAACTGATAATTCTTGTGTGCTTGCCTAGCTTTACTAGATTCTAATCCTAATAGTTAGAAGAAAACCAAAACTCATGAATTAAACCAAGATACCATAGTGCAACTATAATCTCTCTGCTCCAAAGCGGAACTTGGCAAAGTAAAAATGAATGTTCAGGTCAAACTTAACATGTTATGTTTCATTTAGTTGTTTTTGTTAGCTATCTTCCAGGAGAAGCTTGGAAGTCACCGACAGTGCTACAGCTGTGGCTGCAGATGTAGTTCAGTGATCAAATACTTGTCTAGCGTATGTGTAGTCTGAGGTTTGATTTCCCCACAATGCAAAAACAAAGCAATGAGAAGCTAGGTCTTGTGTTTTAAGATGAGAATGTTCCATTAGGAACTTCATTACATGCATTTTTAGTTTCAAGCCAGGGTATTCTGACCTGAAAATTGCACAGATACACAGACAGACTCCAGAGATGCTAGCTTGCCCAAAGGAAACATGATGGTGACCTGTGTGAACTCCAGCTGTTCTCTGACATCATCTCAACAGCATTTCACATGAAGAAACACGTAACGGTGGGTTTCTGCTCTACCCTTCCCAGAGCCCGTCTTCTACTTCGGTGATGTCCAGTACTCGGTAGACGAGAGTGCGGGCTCTGTGGAGGTGCGGGTGTGGAGGACCGGCACTGACCTCTCCAGGCCTTCCAGCGTCACAGTGAGATCCCGGAAAACGGAGCCTCCCTCTGCAGATGGTGAGCAGTCTCCTGCCTCAGCCCCTTCAGTTGCTCTATGACATTCAATTCAGGACCTTTGATCTGCTATCTCAGCAACCACACGGATACTGACCTTTTGCATTCGTTTTGGTAAATGCCCTAGTCTTCAATGTTATGCTGGTCTGTGTTTTTTTTTTGGGGGGGGGGGGACGACTAAGCTTCATGTATCTCAGGCTGACTCCAAACTCATTATGTAGTGAAGAATGACCTTAAAATTCTGATCCACCTGGATCTGTCTCCTGACTGAGTGCTGAGTTTGTCATGTATCACCATGCCTGGGGAGCTGGTCTCAATTTCTCAAAATTAGCTTTAATACTTCATATGACCTATTTCTTGTAGTTTTTTTTTTAAATGTAGTCCAAATCTCCATGATCCGTGTGTGACTGTTTTAGCTGGAACCGACTACGTGGGAATCAGTCGAAATTTAGATTTTGCACCTGGAGTCAACATGCAGGCTGTGCGAGTTGTCATTCTGGATGACCTAGGACAACCGGTGCTGGAGGGAACTGAGAAATTTGAACTGGTGCTTCGTATGCCTGTGAACGCTGCTCTGGGGGAGCCTAGCAAAGCCACCGTGTTCATAAATGACTCTGCCTCTGACTGTGAGTGATTTCTAATTTTGCCATGAGAAATACAATAATAAGATGGAGTTTACATGAGTGACAGGTAGAATGATGGGCTACATGCACCTGCATTCATTTGTCAGGGTACCATTGATAAAAGACCATGGATGGAATGACTTAAACAGCAGCTGCTCACTGCCACAGCAGGAACAAGCAGGCTCAGTTTCTTCTGAGCACAAGGGAGGGAAGTACAGGACTCTCTCTGGCTTGTCCCTGTGCCTCTTTAAACCATCTTCCTGCCTCTTGTGTCTCCGCTTCTGGTTTTGCCTTTGTAGGAGAACAGCCAGGATACTGGGCAGAGGCCAACCGATTAGCCTCAGATTACCTCTATGAAGAACCTCCTGATCTGTAAGGTTATTTCTCCAGTCCTGGAGGTCTAGACTTCACACTTTTCAAGCACACAAACACCCTCGTGCCCACATCTTCCTCCTTCTGATCATTTCAAGCAAGATTACACAATCTCAGAAGAAAAATGTTAATCTTAAATTATAAAGAAAAATTGATAGCGACATCAGTATCCTTAAGTCTTCACAAGTCCTTTACCACTGGACCCTAGAGGTCGTTCAATGGATGAGACACTTGCCATCAGATCCCCAGAACCTACATCAAAGCTGTGCAAGTGTGGTGGCTGCCAGAGATTCCAAACCTTAGGAAGCAGAGACAGAGTATCTCCAGGGTAAGCTGGCCAGCTAGACAAGCTGGTTAATGAGTTCTGGGTTCAACTGAGAGACTTGCTATAGTAAATAAAGTGAAAAAGACACCCAACATCAACTTTGGACTTGACATACATGGATGAGTATACACACACATGCACGCATACACACACACACACACACAAACACTCTTATGTAAAAACGACAATCGTATATACGCATGCAAAAAAGAAAAGGGGAAAACCAGGAATTTCCTTGTCACATATGTGAGCCAAGTTGCATGGTATGAACTGTTGAAACCTTGGTTCTTTTTCTACTTCTCGACACAAGGCATACTGTCATTTCCAGCTATCACGAGAACATTGTTCATAGCAGGCCCTCTGAACATCATCACAATGGAACGCTGGGCACTGTCCCACCATGGTGGCTCTGAAGATGCTTAAAGGAAGTGAGCCTGTTGTCAGTGAGCCCTGTCTGCAAGTGTCCCAGCTGAAGCGTCACCTAAAACATATACATACATACTCTATCCTTGTCAGCTTTCCCCAGCATGGTCTGTCTGCACTTACAATTTTCTGTACAACATTTAGTGTTTTTCATATCAAAAAAAATTGTGAAAGCCCATGACTAAGCAGCATATGTAAATACAAACATCTTTAAATCTCTGGTTTTACCTTTTTTTAGGTACTTTTTTTACTTACTCCACAAAATAGAGAAAAATTTTTCCATGATAAAGAAATCAAAACTCCTTCAAATTAAGTGATTTGTTTCAGGTCAAAACATTGGCAAGTGACTGAGTAGAAACCAAGATTCGATTCTCAGTATTCTTCTTATTCTTTCTATTGAGCATCTTGTGAAATTCCATTTTCCCTCAGGACATTTTTGATCACTGGCTCACTCTGATGCATGGTTGTTCCTTTTGCAGTGCCTAAGATGCAGTTCAGAGAACGACTATACACAGGCAGTGAAAATGACGGCCAGATAGTTGCAATGATCCACAGGAGTGGTGATATCCAGTTCAGATCTTCTGTGAGATGCTACACGCGCCAGGGGTCTGCACAGGTGATGATGGACTTTGAAGAACGCCCCAATACCGATGCTTCCATCATCACATTCCTCCCTGGTATGCATGAGCTTGAAATTGTTGTATGTCTTTTAAGGGAGCCAAGTGTGTGCTGAGAAATATGAATGATGGAAATATGGTAACATCTTGTGTTTCTGTTCCAACAAGCTTATGACATGACTATGTGAACTAAATGACTAAATGACAAGATACAGTAGATTGTGAGGTTGAATGAATGTTGTTTGGTTCCTGAATTCACCTCTTGTCTCTCAATAATGTAGTGTGTGCTTTATTAAAAATTAGTGGGAAACTCTTGTGTCCATGAACTCAGTGCAGATGTGTTTACTTCCACAAGATGTGCATAAGATTTGTCCTGTCAGTATCTCATAATGGATGTGGGGGAGACCTCATGAGGCAACACTGCCTCTCCCAGTGGGACAATTGAGAGTTGATGCTAGTTGTGAGAAGGGGAACACCCACTAATGTCTCTGCTCCATCAAACTCCCAGGCACATGCTAATGCAGGCAATCCTGATAAAAGCTTGATACGAAAGAGAGAGAGAGACAGAGAGAGAGAGAATATGAAAATGGGAGGGAGCGAGGATACTGGTTGGAAAGAAGTTTCAATGGGAGAAGAAGAGGTCAGGAAAATGGACTAAAATGATTAAAATTCATTATATTCATGAAACTGTCAAGAATGAAAAATATAAAATAGAATATCTTATAATCATTATAATATGTTAACAATATTTTAATGAGATTGGGGAAAGTTCAGGATATAATATTGGTCCTACTTGTTAGAAGCAGACAGCTAATTGTCCCTGGTTCAATGATCTGTCTGACACACCAAAACTTCGTAATACTAGAAACTAACATGATCAAGTTAGCAATGACCAACCAGCACAAATATATCAATGCCACTTCCTCATGATAATTCCAGGAATTTATAAACAAAAGTGGTTTTTTTTCTCTTCTTTGCTTTCTAAAATGAGTGCTAGAATGTAAAGCTAGAAACTACTGTACAAACATGTGATCAAACACTCAGTCGATGTTATTCAGTAAATATTTATTCAAGGCTTGGCTCTATTGCTGGCCCTGCAGAGCAGGGAACAGAGTGGAGCACATCCTTCTTCTCCCTCCTTTGGTTCTGGTGTCCTAGTCACTGGCTCTTCTTGGTCTGAGAGACGAGGTTGACCTGCTGTCCTTATCCTTGGCTCCAGGTGAGACAGAGAAGCCCTGTGTCCTGGAGCTGATGGATGACGCTCTCTATGAGGAGGTGGAGGAGCTGCGCCTGGTACTTGGCACTCCGCGGAGCAGCTCTCCCTTCGGGGCTGCAGTTGGCGAGCTGAATGAAACTCTGATAAAGATCCAAGATGAAGCTGATAGTAAGAACTCATTGCTTTGGCTTAGCAGTGAATCTGGAGCTGAAGTTCATTCCTGCTAAAGGCTTACGTGGCTCAGAAAACAAGCAGCTCCTTTCTGGCTCCTTTCTGACTTGGGTTTAAAGCCAACGAAAGGCAAAATATGAAAGGAAAAAAAAACTAAGATGAATAGGGAGCAAAACAGACCAACGAAACAAAGTTGAAGGCTTGTGTAGTTCAGTGGACTGATTACTTGCCCAATGTGTATAAGATTCTGAGTTCAATCTCCAGCACTACAAAAAAAAAATTAGAAAACTGACTAAGTAGACTTAGGAGACTGTGACCGACACCTACACACAGAAGCCCAGGCCTCCATCCCTGGCCTCCTCTTGTCACATGCCTTATATTTCCTGGTCCTGGGCCAGTGATTTCCTGCCTTCCTCTTCCTCCCTGTGCAGGCCTCCTGTGTGACTTGTGGGCCAGCAGAACAGCCGTACACACGTGTTGGTTTATGGAGCCTTGTTTGATCCCAGGAGGGAAGTGAGCTGTGCTAGACCAGCTTCTCCTTCTGAATTCCCCACTGACATTGAACAAGAGGACAGAGAGAAGTCAGGAGTTAACTAGAGACCACACGCTCCCTCACATAGAAGGAAACACAGAGAAAAAGCATCGTTCCACCCCTTGCCAGCAGCTTAATTTGTCTGTGTTTACTCCTATCTCAGAGACTATTATCAAATTTGGAGAAACCAAATTTAGTGTCATGGAGCCAAAAGAACCAGGAGAGTCTGTGGTTGTCAGAATTCCAGTGATTCGCCAGGGAGACACTTCAAAGGTGTCCATCGTGAGAGTCCACACCAAAGACGGCTCAGCTACCTCCGGAGAGGACTATCATCCTGTGTCAGAAGGTAGGAGGATTGCAAGGTCTGTCATGAGCTAGGGCAGGCCAGTGCCATTAGAATTGTGACCTTAAGGACAGAAAGAAATCCCCTATTGAAATAAAAATACATATTCTCTTTTAAATTTGTGTTTCAAAAAATTATGTAAAAACTGAAGAGCAAAGTTTATTTCCAGGATTTTCTTTTAGAGAAATTTTGAATAGACTTGCTAGATGGCATTTTGTTTGGTTTGATTTTGTTTTTTTTGTCTACTAATTTTTTTTACGTTTTTACCTTCATACAAGAATCAGACATTCCTCAGTAAATTTGTTCTAAATTTCTATTGCATTGAAAATGTGCGTGGCAGCCGGGCCACTGATCCATTTTAGTTTGGAGAGCTACTGCAATCTGACATTAGAACTGGAAAGTTCGATGATAGCATGAACCGTGAAAAGGCGGACAAGTACCAGCCACAGAGGGATCCACAGCATCTTTAGATCCCTCTCATCTCCTCCATCGAATATCTGCACATGTCTACATTTCATCATTTGCTTTTATGAGGAATTAAAACATGTAGATCCTTCTCTTTCTCTTCTTGTCTCTGAACACTTCAATGATAGAGTAAACATAAACTGGGCTGGGGAGATGACTCAACTCTTGAAGTTGCACAAGCAAAAAGCCCAGAGTTAAAAGCCCCAGATTCCATGTGAAGTGCCAGGTAGCTGTGATGGCACCTCTGGAATCTCAGATCAGAAGGCAGAGATGAGGAATCCCCTGGGCAAGCTGGCTAGCTGGACTAATCCTATTGAGGATCTGTGGATTTGATTAGGGACCTGTCTTAAAAGGACATAAGGTAGAAAAGCAATAAAGGATGATTCTTTATATCAGTCTCTGGTTTTCACATTTGCATGCATACCCATATGCCCCTATACATGCAAACACACATACATACACACATGTACCTCCTGCGCATATATGCACAAGAAAATGGAAAAAGATTTTTTTAAAAGCTTACATGAAAATGAAGTTTGTGAACTATTTGAAGCTCTGCCTGTGTTTCTACTTTGCTGCCTCCCATTACCAGCAGTCATTTGCTCTTCAGGCATTGATCTTGGATTTTTAACTCACCAACAAAATTTTTAAAATGACTGATTGGTGCCATGTCTTCCATAAACATCAGCCTTCCATTTGTAATAAAGCTTAGCATATTTTTCCAGACATTCATTCTACTTTCTCCATTTACAGTCTACATTGAGGTCTTGCTTAAGTGCTTTTGAAATGTAATTTATCATTTTATTATAAACACAACTCTGTGCCCTGCTTCTCTACATTTATACCTAAAACCATTCATGTTCACTTATATCTGTGGTCCCATTCATATTACTTGAGCTCAGTTGCTTTAGAAATTCTGGGAAATGCAAAGTAAATTTTTCTGATTATGTCCCAGAATGAGAACTACTGATTGCCCAGCACTCAGCATTTTTTCAAACTCTGTGTGAGCAAATCAACTTAGTAACATATTATTGGAATTTTCCTCTAAATAGAATAGAGTAGGCTAGAGTAGTGGAAATTACTGAAGTGTACTAGAGACAGTAAGAATCATTCATTGGTTAAATTCTGATTCCCACAAAGCAAAGCACAAGCATGCACATACATGTGTGCTTCAGGCCGTGATAAAGCAGCCTGACAAAGCTGCCTCATAGTCACATGCAAAAGATATAAATTGTGGTTTTGCATTTGCAGAAATTGAGTTTAAGGAAGGGGAAAGCCAGCACGTGGTTGAGATTGAAGTAATCTTTGATGGGGTGAGAGAGATGAGAGAGGCCTTCACTGTTCACCTGAAACCGGATGAGAATATGTTAGCGGAGACTCAGGTAAGACAGTGTGCTGACAGGTCACAGCATTTCCTGAGTGCAAATGCACACAAGAAATCCTACTGTACATTATGGGGCCCTTTTCACCACAGAAATTAATGTTGCTTTGATTGGATCATAACCTCTCTTTCTCTGGCAAACCATGGTGTTAGACTCTCAGGGCTGGAGTCACTGAATCCCACCCTAGCCTTCTAGGTCATCAGTGAGTGATGACCAGACTCGGAATTGATCTCCGAGAAGATACAGTATTACTTCAGCTCTGCCACTCATCAAAGCAGAAGTCGTTTCCCACCAAGCACCTTCTCGGCCCTAGAGTCCCTGATTGCTTCTACTTTGGCTAGAATTTGATGTCCAGAGTTCAGTTCATGCCCAGAAATGTTATAGTCATAAACCATATTTTCTGTGCTCATTTAATTTATATCATATCCCCAGGACAGACATCACTTTCACTGAACTTGACCTTTTCTTTGGGAATAATTTTAGAAACAGGTCAACTTCAATAATGCAGTGCTCATGTTTCCGTATTGCTCACTATTAGTAAGTAAGAGGTCAATTTGGGGGAAAAGTCTGTCCTATTTTTAATTATTTAATGAAGTGATGATATTCTACTGCATATCCATACTTTGTTAGTCATATTTATAACTCAAAAGTCTATAGGCAGAAAATATTTATCAAGTATGTTTTCACATTCTGATCAATGCAATAAATCTTGCTTTTTATGAGTAGTGTGTGACATTCTTTGGGATAAAGGAGCAGAAGTTTACTATAATCAGTGATAGGAGCATCTTTTAATAATGCATAAATAAGTCTTGAGATGCAGGAATTCGACTTAAAACTTGTTATAAACATGTTCAAAACCATGTTTTGAATAAACTTTTAGCTTTACTTCACCATTTCACAGAGAAATGGCTGAGACCCTACAGGGTGCTATGTTGCTGAACCACAATGCCCACTAAACTATGTAGATTGAGCACTCTTTGATTTCTAATCTTTTCAACTTGTAAGATATTCATGGGTGTAACTCCATTGAAAGTAGCAGAATAGACCATATATGCAAAGAATGGAAAGGTAATATAATCACTGAAATGACTCCATAGATAGAAGTGCTTGCCACTCAAGACTCATGACTTGAGTTTGATCCCTGGAATCTACATAAAGGTGACTAGAGAGAAGCAATTATAAAAAGTCGTTCTCTGATTTTCAAATACATGCGATGGTATACTTATAATTTCTCACACATAATAGTAATAACAACAATAATAATATTATTAATTAAGAAAATACTGTAAAGAAAGT
Source organism: Typhlomys cinereus (assembly GCA_023101885.1). Lineage (NCBI taxonomy): Eukaryota > Metazoa > Chordata > Mammalia > Rodentia > Platacanthomyidae > Typhlomys > Typhlomys cinereus. The sequence goes on along the minus strand of JALPQD010000033.1, from coordinate 4,615,822 downwards.
TTGGGAACTGAACATCACTTATCAAGTACAGGATTGGCTTCCAAGGCTCAGGTCCTTCCTGTATGATCATATGAACACATGTTCATATCATATGTTTGCATAACCATATGTTATAAACAAAATGTCAGCATTGAATGAATTAAGCCATATGTGGCCTATCACTCTGCGGAAGCTGTGGGCAAGACAATTTCCTTCATAAAGATTCCATGAGCTTATCAGTGGTCTTAAGTCTTGTCCTGAGCAAAGGAAGTTCCAAAAGTCTGATGCCTTGTGGATTAATGATCTTTGCCTTCCAGGCAACCAAAGCTATCGTGTACATAGAAGAAACGAACAGCATGGCAGATGTTACTTTTCCTTCTGTCCCTCAAATTGTGTCCTTGCTGGTGTATGATGACACGTCCAGAGCCAGGGAGGGTGCTGGACCTGTGTCTGGCTATCCAGTTGTCTGCATCACGGTGAGTAGGATACTGATGAAACTGAGGAGGGTTTTTAAATAATTGCTAAAAATTACTATAAACTGTGATCAAAATTGCCACAAAGAAATAAAAAGGAAAATTGAGCAAGGATTAGTCTTTGAAGTATGAACAACAAAAGTCAATACCTTAAACAAAGCTCCCATTTTTCATCCTTTATCCAACAAAGATCACTGCCCAGGAAGTGCAAAACTGTTTTGTCTAAGACTCCATCACTGATGAGCAAATCAATGAGTCATGAGCTCTGCACACAGGAACTTTAAAAATAGGGAAAAGAAAGATAGGAATCAGTAGCTCTATTGTAAGGCAAGATGTAGTTGTTATCATAAAAAGAGATATCAGGAACTATAGCTGAAAGTGGATATGAGGGGCAAGTTTTGGATACTCAGGTAGAACTCTGAGAGTTTAAGATGAAATTTAGATAAGAAAAGATAATCCCAGAAGGAAGTGTTTCTGGGGCTGGAGAGGTGGCTCAGGGGTTAAGCCTCCGCCTTGCAGGCGGAAGGTCCTGAGTTCGGATCCCAGATCCCACGTATAGACGCCAGGCGGAAGCGGGGGCGGCCTGCGCTTCTGGTCCTGGTAGGGCGGAGCCTGTGAATCCTGGGCAGAAGGAGGTGGAGGCGTCCATGGTGGTTCGCGAATTCGTCCGTGGTTTTACACATACTCAGACACACACACACACACAGACACACACGCGTGCACGCACATACACACGCATATGCACACAGTTGAATAAATAATAATAATAATAAAAAAAATTTTAAAAAAAAGAAGGAAGTGTTTCTAACATAAGCTTCAAATGGAGGAAGAAAGGAGTAATGGTATAATTTCATTCATTTCTTATTTCACTGGCCTTCTCTTAACTAAATTATAAACTTATAAACAAAAACTATGACGTGTATTTTTTATACTCTGGTACCCATAACCTATCGACCCACATATTCTAGGCATGCAATAAATGTGTGTTTTACAAAGGAATAAACAATTTGCTGCAAGATCACAGAAGACTCTAAATGTCATTTTGAGAATGAGGAGCTCACTTTTTGAATAGCTGGCGTTCTTACACAGAAGAACTGAGTGGATAAGAGTGTGGTGGTGTCGTCACAGTAGAGGAGTGTGCTTGACTTGAGTGGAGAGAAGGGACTTGAATTTTATGCAGAAGGGTGATGGTGGGAATGGAAAAGAAGAGCCAACTTCAAAAAAATTGCCAGTGAAGAGAAATGAAGTCCACGGGATGTGAGGAGCCTGATTAGTGTTCCTGCTGCCTCTGGTGAGGTAACCAGCCCCAGGACAGAAGGGGACTTCAAAACTTTTGTTAGGACAGATGGAAAGAGGACAGAAGGATGAGGAAAAGTGTACATAATTCTGAGGGCTCAAAAGATGCTGATGTATTTAACAATTTTGCATCTATCAAATTGGAGTTGGAACTGTCCCTTAACTGTTTGTAAATGCAAGCTTACAGCCAAGGTATCTGAAAATAAGAATGTGGATGTGGCATGTGGCAGTGTGGGAGGGGGAAGAAGAAGCTGTGAAAACATTAAGATTGAGATAACCTGAGGATAACGTCCACATTAACTGCATACTGGTCCTAAGGTAGTGTTTTTGGTTTTCCAAGGCATGCAATCCCAGATATTCAGATTATGACAAGACGGGCTCTATATGCGCAAGCGAGAACATCAACAACACATTGACACGCTATCGATGGCTGATCAGCGCTCCTGCCGGCCCGGATGGTGTGACCAGCCCCATGAGAGAGGTGGACTTTGACACCTTCTTCACATCATCCAAGATGATCACGTTGGATTCCATATACTTCCAGCCAGGCTCCCGGGTGCAGTGCGCAGCGCGAGCTGTGAACAGCAATGGGAACGAAGGCCTGGAGCTGTTGAGTCCCATCGTCACCATCGGCAGACAGGAAGGTAAAGCAGTGCCGGGTTGGCACAGAGGTCTGCAACGCTGCACAGTCTTACAAATGTCTCCATTCTGCTTGGCAACTCTTCCAAGTGTCCCATCATTATCACGGCATGCTGTTTTCTTAAAGTAAATGCCCATTCTGGCGACAATCTTCATTAGAAAACAAACCATAATCTGTATCCATATACCACACTGACATGCCAGATCTCCATGCTCAGAAACTAATCAGTCATTCCTATTAGCAGTCAGATAGGTGCTAGTCAATCATGTTCTATGAGGACCTAAGATATGATAGGCACAATGCCCTATGCTAGTAATAAGAATAAAGGAGGAGTTCTATCCTCTGGGAGTCTATAGAGGGTTGAGAACACAGATAATCTGAGTTCTAAATAAAGACTGGGTGGGTCAGGAAAGGACTTGCTATAAAGGAGATGCTGGGGCTGAACATTGAAAATAGGAGAAATGACTTTTAGAAGCAAAGAAGACCATGAACTATTCTTATAGGAAAGGGGGAGCTTGGGAGAGAAAAGAGGAAAAGAGACAGAATGTGATGCCAGGGTCAGAGTCTGGGCAAGGCGGGGCGGTTGTCTTATGTAAGATCCCAGCTGGCCAGTGCGTGAATGGGAATCTGCTGAGGACATGAGGGAAGGACAATCAGACAAAAAGCTGCAAGCGCATGCTCTCGCTTTGTTACTGAACTGGAAACTGTGTGTGAGCCTGAAGTCAAGGATGCATTGTTGCAGCCGGAGAGAAGGATGTGGTTAGACACAGCACCGGAAGACAGGAAGCCCACTTGAAAGCAATTCTCCACTCCGCATGAGAATGTTTACATTCCTTTGCTGTGGTGGTTCTTTCGATTTGATTTGTGTATTTTGGTTTTGGGTTTTGTGGTATTGGGATGAAACCCAGAGCTGCACCATGCCAGACAAGTGCTCTGCTGCGGAGCTACACTCCCACCCTTAAAATAGACTCTTTAAAAAGTCTGTACACAGACACTTCCATTTTTAAAGTTTCCGTTTGCATATAGTATTCAGAAGTGCATATAGGACTTGAAATAATCTAAGCTCTAGGTCCAGCTCCTAGTTCTGTAGTACAGTTAGAAAACACACACACACATACAAACACATACCCCATGCACACACACATATACACACACACACACTTCTCACTGTAGTCACTGATAAGCAACATATATTTCTGATTAATCTTGAGTACATTATTCTAAGGCAAAACTCAAATTCACTTACCTGAACTTTGTTCCTATTGCATTTCAATTATTTTCATTTTATCTGTTCTCAATATATATTAAAATAATTCCGTGGTACTCCACTTTCTCTTCAAATCATATTAATCTTTTTCTTTTTAAAACAATTTTGTGAGCATGTTCCTGATCGAACGTTTTGTTTTGTTCTTCTCTTGAGCCTGGAATCATCATCAGTGCTAAGTGGTCAGTAGCCTATGTGCCCCCCCACACCTCGATGATGATGAGCATTCTTTTTTTAATTTAATTTTTAATGTTGCAGACATGAATATAGTGAATTTATTATATTTTTACCCCTTAATGATGAGGCTTCATTCATTCCCATTCTTGTGAATGTGTGTGTATGTGTCTGTGTGTGTGTGTGTGTGTGTTTGTATTATGAAATCTTCAATGCCACAGCCCTGTTGTGTTCAGGAGATAATGTCTGACCTACCATTGTCCCACTTCAGGCCCTTACACCCCCTCTTCCGAAATGTGCCCTGAGCCTGGGGTCTGATCTAGATGCACTCTTTAGGGCCAAGAAGGCAACAGTCTTTTCTTTATTCTGTCTAGTTGTGTCTTTTAGTACTAAACACCTTCTATTGTAGAAGATTTCTAGGTTGAATGTTGAGTGACCTTCCAATCTATGGAAATTAAAAGCATATGTTTAAAAAGTAGTTCAATGTCCAGTCTTCATAGCTAAACATTCATAGCTTGTGATGAGCATTCTTTTTTTATTATTTTTTATTTTTTTCTGCTCATACAAACATAATAGGAACCCCTGTCCCCTCCCTCCCTCCACCCCTCTCTGGATCTCCCTGTTCCTTCCCTGCTTTGTGCCTTCCTTTCCCCCCCTCCCTCCCTTTCTCCCAGTGCCCCCTCCCCCCATCTCTGAAGCATCCTTTAATGAGTATATCAAACTTTCCTCTGGGTCCTCCTCTCTGTTGAGGGGTAAGGACTCAGTGGCATTTCCTAGAACTCTTTCTTGTGTTCCCCTTAAGTATAGGAACACTATTGTGGCTGTTAATCCCTTGCTTCTAAGGATCCTAGTGCCTTTAGTCCATGCTAGAATTCGAGGGGTCAACAATATGTTGGTCATTGCGCAGATCATGCAGAGTCCTATTATAATTGCTTCAGCCCTAACTTGTGTGGAGTATCTTGCATATCATGACTCCTCCCATCCTTGTGCTCTTACAATCTTACCGCCTCCTCTTCCGCTAATTTCCCTGAGCTTCAGGATGAGGATAGATTAAGCAGGCCTGATTCCAGGTGGTTGTTATAGAGTCTCTGATGTTCTGAATTATGGTTTGTTGATTTTTTATCAGTTTTTCTGTTTCTGCAATGCCCTTGGTTCCATCTTGATGGGTATTCTTAATCAGGCCATAGGACACATTTTTAAAGTCTACAGAACCACAGCTATATTAAAAGTCTTTAGTTCTTATTGATCATCTTCTTTTAGAATGAATGTGTTCTTTTGTCTCAAGGTCTTTGTCAGCCCCGGGTGCCTGGGGTAGTGGGGGCAGAACCTTTCTCAGCTCAGTTGCGCTACACAGGCCCTGAGGACCCCAACTTCCCAAATCTCATCAAGCTCACCGTCACAATGCCACACATAGACGGTAGGTACCTTGGGTAAGCAAATCCTGAGAAGCACCTTGGTCTACTCATAACCCTTAATTTATTTTAACTCAATTCTCGACCTACAACTTGACTTTCATGTCTTTCCATTGATTTAAGTCCTTTCTATGCTCTTTCTTCCCAATGTTAAAAAGTCTGACAGCTTTAGCACTCCTTAAAATAAATTTCCAAGCGTTAAGTTCGGTTCATGTGCTTCCCTGCAGGCATGCTCCCTGTGATCTCCACGAGAGAGCTGTCTAACTTCGAGCTGACCCTCAGCCCCGACGGCACGAGAGTTGGGAACCACAAATGCTCCAACCTCCTGGACTACAGTGAAGTAAAGACCCACCACGGCTTCCTGACTGAGGCCACGAAGAATCCAGAAGTCATTGGAGAGACGTATCCTTACCAGTACAGCACGGCAGTCAGAGGCGCCGGTACCTTACGCTTCTACCGCAACCTCAATCTGGAGGCGTGCCTCTGGGAATTCGTCAGCTACTACGACATGTCGGAGCTCCTCACTGACTGTGGCGGCACCATTGGCACAGATGGTCAGGTACACGGCTTAGCACTCAAGCCTTGATCACTGGATTAACCAACTGTTTTCTTTTGTCAACTGATTTTGCCACCTCTCCATTGTAATCAGTGTCACAGGTCATTAGTCATAGGAGCAGCAGAGGATTGGCATGGATGCTCAGAAAATCTATAGCTAGTTCTGGAACAGCTCATCTAAATAATATGCATTTTTTTCTCTTTTTTATTTTATGCATATGTAAGGAGGTGCGTGTGTATATGTGTGCCCACAGGTATACAGGGGCACACATGCATATGTGTGTGCATGCACAGAAAGCATCTTTGATCACTCTTCCACCTTATTATTTTTGAGGCAGGGCGTCTAATCAACAAGTCAGGCTAGTCTGCTTAATGGACTTGTTCTGGGGATTCCCAGGCTCCGTCTTTTGAGGCTAGGACTACAGGTGGGCTATCACACTCACCCTGCATTTTACGTGGGATCTTGGGGGGCTGAATGCTGGTGCTTTGGCTTTCACAGCAAGCACTTTCACTGCTGAAAGGCTCCAACCCAAAATGTATGCTTGTTTTAATACTGGGTCGGTAACATTGTCTTTGTATCAAGACAATACTACCTATTAATTGCCCACAATACAAATCTGCTGTGATATTAAAACCTCAAATACTTATTTTTCTTCCAAGTAGACAGTATTATTTCTTGTGTCTCCACATAGGTACCCTATGTCCTAAACCACCTAAGACAGGTTTTGCAATACTGAGAATCGGTGCAGTTTTTCTCACACCTTTATTATCCTTCCTCTCTACTCCTTCTTTCTGTCTACTATCTTCCTATCTCCTATTTCTTTCCAGTTTTCCCTTTCCCTCTCTCTGCTTCATATGTCAATTACTAACAGAGTAAAATGTAGTTACATTAGATGCTTATTGATATTATTCTACTACAATTAATAACTCCTCATCATACTACATTGTTACACATAACATACAAAATCTTCCTCCTGTTAATACAAAAATGTTGCTAAAATGATATGATGCAAGGTCTACATTTAGATTATAATAGAAAAATTTTAAATTTGTGTTAAGTATAATTGAAAGTTGTAACAAATATTTGAACTTAACAATGCTCTGTCTTACCTGAATTTTTTAAATAAGTTATAAAAATGAAATTGATCATATGTATTAAGTAGTGAATGGTATGTAGAATTTACCATCTCTTTCTTCATTTAGCTAGGTGAGGCCAAATCCTTAATGGAATTAGCAGTACTAAATGTCTGTGGTCTATATTCCTAAGGTGATATAAATAATCTGAATAGTAGCAGGAAAAGTTGATGATAACTCACCTTCACTTTGATCCATAGCAAATCAGTGGAACTTGATAATTCCAACGGTTATCAATATTTAATAAGCAGCCACTTGTTAGGTTGGAGTCTGTGAACTTAAAAGATGCTAAGTATTACTTTCATAGCCTTCTTTGAAAGCAACAGTATTCAGTAAATTGTATGTATTGGTTAAAAAAATTGCTAAATAAAAACATCAACATAAAGACAATATGAAAATGTAGAAGGAGCATGAATACTGAATCAAGTAAATGTGGCTTCAGATTTGATTCTGATATATTCTAGTTGTGTGTCTTTGGACAGGTTACATAAGTCCTCATAACTTGCAGTTCATTGGACCCTTCTTTCCCAACCTGTCATTGGCACCAGAGAGAAGAAAAGGAAAAAGAAAGGAAAGGGGAAAAGTAACTAGGAAGGGGAAGGGAGAAAGAAAGTAAATGAAAATATGATATGACTAGAATAATAATAGGGTTTATTTCACATTTAACTTTGTATCACATTCATTGATGCTGTGCCTAGGGTATGCCCGCATGCCTATGTCTGTGCTGTCATGCATGTGCATAGGAGTCTGCTCTCTACCCATGTGAGATCTTAGATCAAACTTAGGTCATCGGACTTAGCTTTTAACCCCTGCACCTGCTGAACCACCTCACTGGCCCTACTTAATATGTGCCTGCCACTCTTCTACATACAATGTATATTCCCACTTATTGTAATTTCACAACAACCTTGTGAGGTAAACATCAATTTGATCCCTTGTTATGAATAAGAAAGGCAAAACAAAGAGGACTCAAAACACTTATTCAAATGTGTAGTTTGTAAACATGTCCTGGTATCTTTACCATACTCGTGTTATAACATCTACTTGAGCAGATGACTGGAAAAAAAATGGCTGTGGTCACAGATATTATTGTAAGAAAGAACAATGAACAGTCCTTGGGCTTGACTTTTAGAAAAAATTGCTGCAGAGGACTAGCATTTGGGTAAAAGTGCCTGAATGCAAGCCTGATGACCTGAGTTCAATCCCCAGAAAGTGGAAGGAGATAACTGTCTTCACAAAGTTGTCTTCCGACCTCTACATGTGTATTGGGGCACAGCACCCCCTCTACCACATACTCATCACACACACACACACACATACACACACGGAGAGTGAAAATGTGGGCTGGAGTACATCCTCGAGAAAATCCAGATAGTGATCTTAGTAGGCCGATAGAGAAATACATTTCATGATGCATCATAAAAAGATTCTTCCTCAGTGTTACATGAATTGGATAAATGAACAAAAGGAGAACATTGTCCTGGATGTCATGTTCAGGAAGAGCTTCGTGGATTTACTGGCCACCCCACCAGCAGCACATATAAGCCTGATTCTCACTTGCCAAGAAAAATGTTATTAAGTCTTGGCCATGTGCCAAGCAGACATTACCTTCCCTCTCTGAGTCCTTTTCTAGACTTGACACTTTAGCTTTAGGTAATCACTGTGCAAACAACTTTTATTAACTTGTAATTGCTTCTTCCAGAAGTAGCACAATGTACTGATTTTTATGTGTCCTTAGTGGCAACTGCTACCATTGTGGAATGCTGCCAAGTCCCCATTGGCATACATGTGATTAAAAACCTCTTTTTGATGCACAGTTTTCTGTCTTCTCAAACTTTCCAATTTGAACTATTCAATGGATAAGTAAGAGTTGTCCCAAGTGAAGGGACCATTGAATAAATCCAGGGTGACAATTGGTTAACAGCAATGAATTCTGACTTCATTTTACATAGTTCAACAACAGCTGATACAAAAATTGCACGTGCTGAGATCTTATTTGGTTGTACATTCATTTACTAAAGGTACAGTCGCTTACCACTTAGCCTGGGTCTAAAAACATTCCAGAGACCAGTGAAGACCCCATCCCAGTCAAAGTTTACACACAAGCAAGGAAGACGTAGAGAGGTCATATTGTGGCTGTATAAAAAGCGAAGAATTTTATCTGCCGAAGAAAAAAATTTGGGAAATTATCTAAATGATCTTTATCTCTAAAGTCACCTTTAATTATTAGTTTCTAAAATAAAGAAGTAGATGAATATAGTAGGAAGAGAAAAATGTAGATTGCATAAATGATTCTATTCCAACTTTATGCATGCTTTGGGTATTAATGTTTTTTTAAAAAACATTGGGGCTGGAGAGATGGCTCATGAGTTAAACCTTTGTCTCACAAACAAAAGGAACTCAGTTTGGATTTCATGTAAAATACCAGAAAGAAATGGCAGTGGCCAGCACTTACAGCCCTGGAAGGCAGAGCCTGGGAAACCCCAGAGCAAAGCAATAAGAAGGTAGAGCAGTCCAGGATGATTCCCAAAGTCACTCTTGGGTCTCCACAGACATACACAATGCCTCTGACACACACATGCACACACACACGCACACGCACACACAGTCACCTACGAAAGAAAGAAAGAAAAAAAGAAAGAAAGAAAGAAAGAAAGAAAGAAAGAAAGAAAGAAGAAGAAAGAAAGAAAGAAAGAAAGAAAGAAGAAGGAAGGAAGAAGGAAGGAGGAAGGAAGGAAGGAAGAAGGAGGAAGGAAGGAAGAAAAAGAAAGAGAAAGAGAAAAAAAGAAAGAAGAGAAAGAAAGAAAGAAAGAAGAAAGAAAAGAAAAGAAAGAAAGAAAAGAAAGAAAGAAAGAAAGAAAAGAAAGAAAGAAAGAGAGGAGGCAGAGAGGGAGGAAGGGAGAGAGGGAGGGAGGGAGGGGGAGGAGGGAGGGAGGATGGAGGAGGGAGGAAGGGAGGGAGATACAACTTAGATGAACTTAGGACTGCCTCAGTCCTGTTTGTAACTCAGGGTAATGTAGAAGTAGAAAAATGTGGGCCAGAAATAAGGCTCCAGTTTCAGTTAGTCAGGAGGTTTAAAGACTTCTGGGACACTGTGTCAACATTTCTTTGAGACCCACTTTGCTATTTTTCCTTTCTGCCCATCATCCATTTACCCATCATTCCATCCATCTATCCAACCACTCATGCATGCATGAAATAATCATGAAGAAGAATGAAATAATTAAATAACTTTTATTGAGAACCAACACATTCCCCAAAACTGGAGAGGTGTTGGCTAAATAAATATTAATTTGTCCTCCACTGCCCTGTCCCATCAGCCAGATAGAAATACCAGAAAAGGGTGCTGGAGAAGTGGCTCAGGGATAAAGCCTCTGCCTTGCAGGCGGAAGGTCCTGAGTTCGGATCCTAGACCCCACGTATAGACGCCAGGGGGAAGTGGGGGCGGCCTGTGTTTCTGGTCCTGGTAGGGCAGAGCCTGTGAATCCCAGGGCAGAGTAAACAAGGAGGAGGTAGAGGCGTACATGGTGGTTCCCGAATTTGCCCGTGGTTCTACACTCACACACACACACACACACACACACACACACACACACACGTGCGCGCGCATGCAATTGAATAAACAATAAAAAAATTTAAAAAAAAGAAATACCAGAAAAGGAAAATATAAATTTCAAAGAAAGACAATTCATTGTAAGTATTCTTGACACAACTTAAACATTCATCTATTACTAATGTTTGCTTGATTATCTTTGCCATTTGTCCCTCCTTTTTCCATATAATAAACAGTAGATTGTAGCAGCATTTTGCATGGTAGTTCCTAACTGGCGGCAGCTCATGGCCATTCTCCAGTGAGACTCCTGAAGTGGACCCCTGAAGTCCTGGAGTGTGCTTGTGGAAAGACAGCTGTGGAAAGGACCATCTTCATGATTCATTTCTATAAAAGGTTCACAATAGGCAAATAGGTGAAGCAGATTAGCATTTGCTCCCAGCTGCAGGGTTTCTGCTGGAGTGATGAAAAGTTCCTAAAGCTGATTGTGGTGATGGTGATACGGCTCCTTGTATATAATAAAAACTCTTGAGTTGCCCATTTTAAGTAGGTCAGTTGAGAAAGGCCTGGGCTGGCAAGATGGCTCAGCTCATAAGTCTATTGTTTGCAAATCTTGTAACCTGAGTTTGATCCCCAGAAGCCTACATGGTGGAAGGAAAGAACTAATTTCTGAAAGTAGTTCCCTGGCCTCCACCCATACCATGTCATGCAGGCCTGTATAACCTCTCTCTTCCTCTTCCTCCTCCTCCTCCTTTTTCCCTTCTCTTTCTCTTTCTCTTTCTCTCGAATAAATGAATAAGTAAATATTTTTAAAAAATAATTAAAAATGAAAGGTATGCTGTGTTCAAAATATATTTCTCTTGAGGATTGCTGATGTGCATTCCAGTCACCGGTGACAATGGTTAGAAATGACAACTTTACTGACTCAAAATGAAGTGAGGGGAAACACTTCAAATGCCAACATCTCCTTCCTCCGTCATAGAACCAAGAGGAGAAAATGGGTTGTGTGATCGGGTTTGCACTGAGTCATGCTGATGGAGACCATCTCCTTCCAGGTCCTCAACCTGGTGCAGTCTTACGTGACCCTGCGAGTTCCTCTGTTTGTTTCCTACGTGTTCCATTCCCCCGTGGGGGTGGGAGGCTGGCAGCATTTCGATTTGAAGTCAGAGCTCCGGCTAACTTTTGTGTACGACACTGCCATCTTGTGGAACGATGGGATCGGCAGTCCCCCAGAAGCTGAGCTCCAAGGTGAGTAAACCTGGAACCCGCGTCGGTACATTTGAATGACTCAAGAACTGTTGTTTTGTTTGTTTGTTTTACTTTGCTAAAATTAATAGAAATGATGGCTTGTTTTTATATTCAGTAATAATATCATTTTCACCTTTGACATGAGAAGACTCGTACGATGATCCTATGCAAAGGTAGCTTCCTGTATTTCACACATGTCCCATTACTTCTGACTCCACATCTAATTGATGGTGTAATCTCAAGCAGATTGCTTTCCCTTTGGAGGGACTTCACTTCATCTGAACAGCAGATAAAATTTTGAATTATCTTTTTGATTCAAAATTCTTTTAAGTTATGATACTTTAGCCAAGTATGTCTTAGAACTCTAGGTTGCTTCTGACTATAGAGCCTGTAGTATCTTCCAAACCCTGTTGTTATTTAAAGTCTACCAGGTAGTGACTCAGATCTTTAGTCTCACATTTTGGAGGATGAGGCAGGAGTAGCGCTGTAGGTCTGAGGATACAGTGAGCTAGTGAGATCTGGTTTGAAAAAGAAAAGAGAAGGGAGGAGAGGGGAGCAGAGGGGAAAGGAGGGGAGAGGAAGGAAGGGGAGGGGAGGGGAGAGGAGGGGAGAGGAGAGAAAGTCAGGCATAAAATAAGCCACAGTCTTCAAGCTAATGAATACACTAATATTACTTGTGCTTTTTTTCATATTTGCAGTGCTCTTCTGCTTGCATGAGTCTATAACATTCCAACATGATGGTATTTTATTAGCCAGAAAGAAAATAGAGTTGATATTGCATCTCATATCTGTCGCATGAGGTGGATTTAACTTACCTTAGTGTGAAAAGAAAGTTGCCACTCTGAAAAATCATTTCTGATTTTTTTCAAGTGTTTTAGCTCCACATCTTGCCTCAGGAGATGTGTGTATAGTGAATCTTTCAGGAGGTTGAAGATAATTGTCTGTTTGTTTGGCATAGGCACTGTACCTCCCAGTCTCTCCTGAAATTCACTATGTAGCTCAAGCTGGTGTGAAACTCTTGCTCCTCCTACCACCAGCTCCTTTCAGCAATCCATCTGTGCATACCGTATCTGTAGCAAAGTCTGTTATTTTTCTTCTCAACCCCTGAGTCAGTTTATGTCAAACTTCATTTGGTGGCAGGGGAAGAATCAGCAGGTATTTCTTTAAACTGTGAACTTCACAATACTTCTGGGGAACTCAGACCCATTTCCACTCACATGTCCAAATCTCTGAAATTTTGGCAAGTACATCTGTCATTTCTCTAGCTACAGTTTTGCATTTGTAAACTAAAGCTTTAAGAAGAAAAGACCCCCACAGTGCATTGTCTGTGTTTTTTCATAGTGGCCTGACTCAGATTGCTTAATCCATCTCACTCCCTGCCTTACACACCTTTTCTCCTAAGAAAATAAAGGAACTGCTGCATCTCTTATTACTTAGAAATTCTTCTGACAGTGCCCTTTACATTGAATGTGTAAAGATGAGGGAATCAGAATTATTTCTTGTTAAGAATCTGTACAGTAGCATTCTTGTAGCTTGTATTTTACCATTCTGTGCCATTTCTTCCGTAGGCTCCCTGTATCCAACCAGCATGCGCATCGGAGAGGAAGGACGCCTGGCTGTGAACTTCAAGACAGAGGCTCAGTTCCACGGCTTGTTTGTGCTGTCACATCCTGGTAAGAAGCCCCGTTACCCATGAGCCACGCCCCAGCGACGAGCACATATATCTACCACATTCATACACGTTTCCGCAGGCTTCCCTGCTGGCTTCCAAGCCCTTGATTCCAAATGAATTTCATATGTGCAATTATCTTGCTGGGATTGACAGTCATTCAATGCAAAATCACTGAGAACATGTAAAAAGAAACCCTACCAAATATGTTTTAAGAATTTTCTTTTGATAAGCCACATAGGAATGACAGAGGCTTACTGTGGTTTGCTTCTGTTGGAGACACACACACACACACACACACACACACACACACACACACACACGTTCTTTTCAGATGCTTTGGCTAGCCAACGCTTCTCAGCTCACAGCTTTTGTTTTGAGTATAGTGAGAAACTATAAGAGGCAGAACTGTCATGACACTTTCAGGCCCAAGTTACAAACATGTTAACTGCATTTCATAAGGATTTGCTAAGCAATCGGCTTCCCGCTGATTGTACTTTGAATATTAAGAAGGCACCAGTCAATAAATCTGATATTCATTTTATAAAGGATATCTCATTAGAAATCATTTTTCCATGACTTTCCATTTTCCACAAATTGGTGTGCATATTTTACTAAAGAGTCAACTTTCATTGGATTGGAAAAAGAAGCAGTTCACTTTTTATCTTCATAGCCTTCCTTTCCGCCTGCCCCTGGACATGAACTCTATCAAAAGCGAAACTAGAGCTGAATATTCAGGAAGACAAAGAAGACCCATTCAGTTTTATACCATAACAAGCTACAAGAAGCAACAGAACCAAAAAAAGAATTCTAGTACTTTATTGTGATTGACAGCTCTGAAAAGGGAGGATTTCCTGGACTTTACAATCCCTTCCTAAGGTTCACCTTTCTTATCAACTGAATCTTTGTTTAGCAATCTGATTAAAATTAGATTCCATTCTGAAGTTGGATTTGCCCAGCTGTACGGATGTGAATAAAGTGTTTTAAGTTCAGTTCATGGCTTTGGGGCACAATCTACACATTCATGTCAGCCATGGGTTGCCCGTTGACTCCCTGGAAAGTAGCCCTGAGCAATTGTAGCATATCTGTACAATTACCTTTTGATGGAAGTGAAGAGTAGGAAAGGCGCTGCTGACCTGGGAAGCAAAAGTCAAGCATCCCATGTGTGATCTCAGAAGAGCTGCATAGCCCGGTTTTTTCATTTCACAATGAAAGCAATTGTGTCGACCTTGCAGACTTCAAAGAATAAAAGCAAATGCTGGGTGATGCAACTGTGCACTTTGTCAGTGTAGCCACTATCCTGTAATGACTTGGAGCATTTTTCTAGCTTCTTTTACCAGCTCAATGATCATGTCGGCTGACCACCCAGGCCTCACCTTTTCCCTCCGCCTCATCAGGAGTCAACCGACCTATAACCAGCCCATCCAGCAGTGGAGCTTTGTGTCTGACTTTGCAGTAAGTGAGTGGGATCCTTTCTGGGCTTCCTGCTGGTTGAACCACATGATAGTTATTAATTAATGCCTTCCCTTTACCTCCAAGGTGCGTGACTACTCAGGTACCTATACTGTCAAGTTGGTACCATGCACCACGCCAGCTAACCAGGAGTACCGTCTGCCAGTCACTTGCAACCCCAGAGAGCCTGTCACCTTTGACCTTGATATTCGATTCCAACAGGTGGGTGTCACGGAACTGTGGTCCCACAACTTGCAGAATCCCACTTTGTTAGAAGTCAAGGCTTGCTTTGCTCAGTACATTTCTCTTCATGCATGGGTGATTTCAATTCTTGCATATCAAGAGAAAGGAAGTTGGAAGAGGAAGGACTCGTTTTTATCTGTTCTAGTTCAGGATATAGAATCCATAGTTTAGTTCCAGTGAGAGCTTCTTATCTATTATCTAATCTCACCTTTTCTCCTGCAATTGACTGAACTGGAGACTGGAGAATTTTCTTCAAAGTTCTATATCTTTTCCTCTTGTTCTTAATCTACAAGGGCAATGAGAATCCCATAGTTGGATCCATTTCCTGACACCTAATTACCCTTAGGTGTTAAAATAAATCTGATAAAAACTTTGGGCAAAGAGCTTATACTAGATGTTGGCCTTCTATTAGCAGCCGTATTTGCAAATACTTTATGTGATCCATATAAATCAGTAGAAATGGACTCTGATGAATTGTTTTGGTCGGGAAAGTACCTGCAAACAAGCCTGGTGATCTGAGTTCAATCCCCAGGATCCGTGTGGTAGAAGGAGAGAAACTACTTCTGAAAGTTGTCCCTGAACCCTCCACACATGTGCCAATGTGCCATGACATGTGCGTCTCTCTCTCTCTCTCTCTCTCTCTCTCTCTCCCTCACTCCTTTCCTTTTTTCTCTCTCAAACATTTTTTTTAAAAAAGACATAAGCTCAAGCAATGTTGCTTAATCCTATTTTTAAGAATGTTTTCATGCCGCCAGCTATGACTTCTCAGGAAGGACAAAATAAAATCCAAATGACAATTCCCTGAGCTGCTCTGATGAGACATAAAAACTGCAGTGCAGCACGGAGCACGCTGCACAGCTGCATGGGGTGACTGGCGCCCCCGTGAGCAATGTGTTGCACATCAGAACTCTTAATAATGCACATAGAGGACTTCTACTCTTGGTTTTAGGTCAGCGATCCAGTGGCAGCTGAGTTTAGCCTGAACACCCACATGTACCTGCTCTCTAAGAAGAGCCTCTGGCTGTCCGATGGATCCATGGGATTTGGACAAGAGAGTGATGTTGCTTTTGCAGAAGGTAATACTCGATGGATGAAAAGGGGGTTCTGCTTGTCCTGGGTGTCTGCGGTACTTTGCTTTATTGGGGAATTTGAAGGGAAAGATATAGCCTCTCTCAGATTTTAAGATGGAGCCGAATCTTTATCACCGTGGCATATACAAAGAGTCACTGTAATGGGGTATGCAATACTGAATTATTATTGTTATTATTATTATCATTGCTATTATTATTATTTAACCTCCATCTCCATTACCTAAATGATATTTGGTACCAGTCAGAGTTTTTTATTCAATTTTTTTCAATTTTGTTGTGCTAAAATAAATGCATCACAGAAAAGGATTATGCCTTCTTTGTAGGATAGGGTACATTCAGCACCTAGAAAAGTACTTAGCATAGCCAAGTTTTGCTTCAGCAATAGCTGTGAAATATAAGATCGACTACTGGGGGCTGCACTGAACCCACTGTCAAAGCTTTATTGATGTTTTCTATCTTAATATCATTCTGTACTGTATTCACTTACATCTTGCCAGTAATTAAATAAGGGAAATTAGACATTGACTGCAAGTGGATCCTATGCATGTCAAGCTACAGGGCAGACCTTGAGCTGAGATTCACATTCCTTCATTCACCTGTGCACCTAGTCTGAGTCTGGGGTATAGCTAACACAGAAAGAGTCTCAGTCTCCAATGGCAGGTCAGGGAGCAAAGGAAATAGTCACTGTCCTTATTATCATCCAGGAGTTGTGGCGTCACCTTGTCACATATCAGAAATAACATTTCTCCCTCCATTCCAGGGGATGTGATTTATGGGCGTGTCATGGTGGACCCTGTGCAAAACCTGGGTGACTCCTTTTACTGCAGCATTGAGAAGGTGTTCTTGTGCACGGGGGATGACGGCTACGTGCCCAAGTACAGCCCAGGGAATGCAGAATATGGCTGCTTAGCTGATTCTCCATCACTCTTGTATAGATTTAAAATTGTGGTAAGTACTTTGACCCAAATAACAAAACTGAATCAATTTTCAAGGTCAAGTCTTTATAGCATATCTGAAAATGAGATTATCATTTCCATGCAATCAAATAGTGACCTGTTATGAAAATTTGCAGTTGCCCCAAAACTCATAGGAGAACATTCTGACCTTGCAAATTTGACACTGTGTGATGAGATCACCGTTCTTTGTATTGCTTCAAGGACAAAGCTCAGCCAGAGACACAAGACACAGGTTTTGGAAATGTCCTGTTTAATGCCAAGCTGGCAGTGGATGACCCGGAAGCCGTTCTCTTAGTGAATCAGCCCGGATCAGATGGCTTTAAAGTGGACTCAACAGCACTCTTTCAGGTGGGCCATGCACACTCCCTGTTGCACTTTGCCTGCATGGTTGCTGGTAAAATCACCAGCAAAGGGATTAAGGGAACAAAGTGTTTATTCTCTTACAATAGTCTTGTTACAGTTCTTAATCCAGCTTGACAGAAGAACTCACAACAAACAATACCAGGGCCAAGAGAACTGGCTACACCATATTCACTTATTGACTAAGAGAGGAACAATTCCTACTTGCCAGACCAGCATGTCTGGCCAAGTGTACACGAGGGTGCCCCCTTCCTCAACCAGCTCTCTGTATTTTATTCACCAGTCCAGGGCCTAGTGCCACCCAACGTAGGCTGGGTCTGCCCTATCAACTAGACAATCTCCTACAGGTTTGGTCTGGACTTAGCTACCAATTATCTATAAATGTGTCAGTGCTTGAACCCTCAACCATCAAGTTACCACCTGTACCTAACTATGACACTCCCTTACAACAACTGGGTAACTACAGACAAATAACTGGATACTCTGTGTCAGATACCTCACAAATTAATGGAAATAAGAGTAATTGAACAGGGGCTGGAGAGGTGGCTCAGGGGTTAAGCCTCTGCCTTGCAGGCAGAAGGTCCTGAGTTCGGATCCTAGACCCCACGTATAGATGCCAGGTGAGAAGTGGGGGCGGCCTGCATTTCTGGTTCTGGTAGGGGGGAGCCTGTGAATCCCGGAGCAGAGTAAACAAGGAGGAGTTGGAGGTATCCATGGTGGTTCCCGAATTCGTCCGTGGTTCTACACATCCATACATATATATACATACACACACACACACACACACACACACACACACACACACACACACACACAATTGAATAAATAATAAAAAAATTTTAAAAAAAGTAATTGAACAGAGAGAAAATGAGAACATTAAAGAAGGTAGCTGTAAATACTAGCTATTACTATTTTTACTAACATGTTCATTTAAGATAATATAATGAGAATGTTTCTTCAGCTCAGAACATAAATCTACAACTGATAGTTGGCTAATTTGCTTTTCTTATGCAAAACACCTGCCTGTGGATATTTCATCTCATAGAGTGACCTTATATCTGCTAATAGACTCTGTAAAGCAGTTGTGCACAGATGTAAAGAGAGCCAGCCTTAAAAACTCCATAAACTAAGATCCAACAATCCTGACCCAGGGACAGCAATGAGGAAGTATGCAGGTCTTCAACCGCCTTGAGTGGATAGATGCAGCGCACTTAGAAATGTGCTTACACTGCAATGCCTTGCAAGGAGCAAGTATACCCTTCAGGATATTTACTGCGAAGTATACAAGCAGCATTTTATGCAGATAGCAAAAATGTATTAGTCTTACTCAACGTAATGAGTGTGTGTGTGTGAGAGTGTGGATGTGGGTGTAATTATGGGGGAGGGGGTTATGTGCATATGAAGTGCTATTCTTCAGGAACGATCCACCTTGGTTTTGAGACAGGGTCTCTCACGACCTGAAGCTCACCAAGTAGGCTAGAATGGCTGACATCTACCACCTCTTCCTCTCCAGCCTTGGGATTTACAAACACAAGCCAGCATGCCCTTCTGATTTAGATTTTTAGTTTTATTTTTTGTGTGTGAATATATGACATGCATATTTGTGTGTCGTTCGTATATGTGAGTAGAGGTGTGCACTTGGATGCTATGCACGTGACAGTCAGAGGACAACATCAGGTGTGGAGCTCTGCTTTCCTTTGAAGCAGTTTGTCTCTGTTGTTCACCACTGTGTCCATCAGATTAACTGGCCTGCAAACTTCCAGGAGTTCCCCAATTTCTCCATCTCATCTCTCACACAGTAGGAGCACTGGGATTACAGGTGCGTTCTGCCTCACCCTGCTTTACATGGCTTCTGAGGATCCAACTTGAATCCTCATGCTTGTAGAGCAAGAACTATATCTGCTGAACCATCTCCCCAGACCCTGACTTCTTTGCATATGTTCTGGGGATCAAACTCAGATCCTCATGCGTGCAAAGCAAGCACTTAACCAACTACGCTATCTCCCCGTCCAATGAAGGAATCTTAAGAAAATCTGCTTCCTACTCAAATTTTTTCAAATAAGAAGTGAAGTATGACTTTTGATTCTTTTCACTGTGACTTCTGAAAAGGTCTGGCCATTTTAAATCCTGAATACCTCAAAGAATTATCAGAAAGTCTTTGCTTTTTCCTGGACCTAAAAAAGTCTAAAAATTAATTCCCCTGTCCCCTCCCCCTGTGATATTATATGTAAATAAGTAGCAAGACATCCTGAAGAAGCTCTGAGCTCCTGAGCTTCAGAAGGTGTTCTGCCAGGCGGCCTAATCTCTCCCCATCCTAAAGCTCAGGGAAATTTGTAGAAGAGGGGGCGGTAAGATTGTAAGAGCCTAAAGATGGAGAGGACCAACGATGTGCAAGATACTCCACACAAGTTAGGGTGGAAGTAATCATAATAGGACTTTGCATGACCTGCTCAATGACCGACATATCATTGAACTCCCAAAGTCTAGCATGGATCACAGGCACTACGATCCTTAAAGGCAAGGGATTAATAGCCACAATAGTGTTCCTATACTAAAGGGGAACACAAAAAAGGGCTCTAGGCAATGCTACTGAGTCCTTACACCTCATCAGAGAGGAGGATCCAGAGGGAAGTTTGACATGCACAGTGAAGTATGCTCCAGGAATTGGGGGGGGGAGGGGGAATGAGAGAAAGGGAGGGAGGGGGGAAAGGAACGGGAAAAGGGGGGAGGGAGCAGGGGATCCAGGGAGGGGTGGAAGGAGGGAGGGGACAGGGTACCTATCAAGTTTGTATGAGTGGAAAAAATAAAATAAAATAAAAAGAAGGTGGTTCTGCCTCTTGTTACACAAGTATGATTGAGCAAGGCACTAGACTTATTTTTTAAATTAATAAGATAGACTGGGACATGCTAAGTTTTTTTATAGCATACATCCTATGACTACAAATACAAGTACATACTCAACCAACAATGGTTTGGGGAAATAGGTCAATGATATGCGCAAGGCCCTGAGTTTGATCCCCACACTGTAATTAAAAGTGGTGGAGGGGATTCCACAAATCATAGTACAGAGTCAGAGAGTTAAAACAAAATGTCTGGCACATAATATACTCTAAAGAAAAAGTCTAAGTTAATTTGCAGACGAGATGGTTATTTATCATGCTCTCTGTCATTAATTTCTCTCGCAAATAGCCCTAAATGAGGTCTACATAGAATTTAATTTCCTAACAAGAGGGTTCTGTTTTCCAGGTTGCTCTGGGCCGAGAATGGTACATCCACACAATTTACACAGTCAGATCAAAGGACAACACTCACCGAGGGATTGGCAAAAGAAGCGTGGCATACCAGTATCACTCTCTGGTGCATCAGGGTCAGTCCCAAGCCGCTCCTAAGAGCCAGAAGAAGAGAGAACTCAGGGACACACCCCCGCTGGCATGGGAAATTGGTGCTGAAAACAACCGAGGAACAAACATCCAGCATATTGCCCTGGATCGAAGTGACAAGAGACGGGTCCCCCACGGGAGAGTTCCTCCCGACGGCATCCTGCCCCGGGAGCTCAACAGTCCCAGCTCCGAGGTGAACCTGGTGCCTGTCCTGGGAGGTGTCACTGTGGGATTGCTCGTCATCTGCCTTGCCGCCATCGCAGCAGTGATGTACAAGAGCAAGGGTAAGGACGCTCCCAAGGACCCCGGCAGCAGCAAGCCCATGATGTCTCCGAAGAGCCACAGCAGCGACAGCTCAGAAGTGTGATGACCCCCCCCCCCATGCTTGAGAAAAGACTACACTGTAAGCCAAATGTTTGGAACCCACAGCAGAGAACTGAAGCTGCTCAGAGACCCTGATGATGCAAAAGGACTTTGATTTGCGCTGTCTCCTCTTACATGCATTAAAGGACAAATTCAGACCCTGTCAATCCTGTTGCCTGGGAGGCATCAAGCATGTATCTGCAGGTGCCCAGAGCCAAGGATCATGGGCAGGGAAGGTGCTTCTTATTTTAGGCATCTGTGAAGATGAACCTACTCAAAGGTGCTAATTGACTCTTGAGAGAAGTCTATTGTTACTTATGTTACATTAGTGTGAACTTTAAAGGTGCAATTATCACATCGCTTATTATTTGTTGAGTAACTGATTATCACTAGGAAGGTTTTAATTGGTAGTCTGGAAAGGTGATGAACACATTGTTTATTATGACAAGTTTTCTAATAGGTGAAGACAGCATTGAGTCATGACCAGGGATACAACTCACAAATCGCCTCTTTAGGATTTGGGAAAGGTTAGAAAGAGGGGATCTTCCTCTCTTGAATTCGAGTAGTTTCTCATTATGCTCAGGTCTTCCTGTTCTTCTCTGCTTATTTAATTTTTAATTAAACCAAAGAACACATTAATTCTGGAAACTACCTTTAAGACAGATTGCTCTGTTCAGCTACAAACTGAGGAGCAATCGAGCTCTTGCATGGTAATCTGCTTTGATTGGTATTCAATGTGGGGAACCAGAGGGTTGGAGACTCGACGACAAAAAAAAAAAAAAAAAGCTATAGAATTGGTCACTACAAGACAATGTTCTCCAAGAACTGAGCCTAGATGTTTGCAGTATTGAACCTGTAAGTAATAGTGAATACCGTCTTTGCCTATGCTAAAGGGCAAAAGTGATATTTATTGATGTAATATGCATAACCAGACCGTTTTTTATACATGCTTTACAGAACAACAGGTTGAGAGATGACAAACTGCATCAGTCCTCAGAGTGACAGTCATGTGGCAGCATCCAGAACTTTCATTGGCCATAGGAAATTGTATTAGATTTATTGTATGTGTTTGGTCTAAACAACAGGGATCTCTCCATGTCGATCTAGAAGTAGTCTTAGAGGTGACCATAACAGTATGACTTTCATCATACTGTTATCTGATTCAAAAAGGAAGTCATTTAGTGTCTGACCTTCACAATCTGTGAGTCAGTGCTATGAGGTCCCCCTGGGATGGGAAATGGGGTCTGTCATACTGCTCGTTCACCTCAAAAATGTTCAAAAATGTACCTCTTCCAGATATCAAAAACTTCATTTAGAAAGGGAAAACTTCAACAGAATAGTGGCCAGAAATACATTTGCCAGGTTCCAAAACCTGGTAAGTGTGTTTCAAACAGAAATGAGGTGAGGAGAAAAAGAATATTACATAAGCCTAAACTTTAGGTACAGCCTGGAATCCCTGTCACTTCAGCTATCACCAGACCAAGTTGGCATTCCAGTGGGAGGCGGAATTCATCTCAGATCATGTCATAGTCTAACCGTGGTGTCTGTGAGCACAGACGTCTCAATTGGTCCTAAGACAGAGGAGCAGGTGTCTGGCACTTGCTTCCTTTCTCTTAAAGCAGTTTTGCCCTTCACATCTGAGGTCTTTGAGTGGATGAAGTAGACTATAGTGCCCTTCTATAAGGGAACTTACAAATTGCCCCTACATCTGAAAGCCTCGTAGACAGAACAGTGCTCTTCTTCCCAGGAGGTCATTTTTTTAGAATAAGCGGTGATACTTTCTTAGCCCTTTGTTTTGTTTTACCTTCTGGCAGATGCTTAACTACATCTTTGGCTACCTCATAATTTTCTAGGAATTAGCATGAATTAAGCAACTTCAATAGTACAGGAACTTTGGGCTACATGGCTCTGGGTTCAACTACAAAAACTGTTAGTGTGGCAATTCGCCATCAACTTTCTGATACTTTATTAACGAGTTTAGAGTTTCTGAGCTTGACAACCATACAATCTCCGGGTCTGTCGATGAATAGAGTGATCAGCAAAGCCTCATTATGTCACATCTGTTTCAACCAGGCTGCTTTAGGCTAAATTTCACTTTTTATAACACACTGTTCTGATGAAGCTACTATCTATAAATTGAATGACATATTAAATATAGATCAGTCTGTTCTTCCCAAGAAAAAGAAATCTAAGTCTCTCTCTCTTTTCCTTCCTTTCAATTCCTTAAAAAAAAGAGGGCATATGAGAAATGGGCAGATATAGTTATCTTACGTATAAATTACCCACATTTTGCATTACTTTTAAATATCTATTTACAAAATATATAACTGAAAATACAGTGATTATTTTTTAAACTTTTCTCAACAGGAAAAATAAAGGGGAAATTGATAAAACAGATGCTATTTTCAGTATTTTTTTTCGGGAGTCTTTCTGGTATTATGAGAACAAACCTAAAAGTAATTTCCCCCAAAGAACAAGTTTCTCAGTATCTTTTGACCTCAATCAAGTCCTAGTTGATAGGTATAATAAAACCTAAAAGCCAAGTTCAAAGTTACCTTTAGTAATTCTCCCAAGCAAATAAAGCAATGAAGTAGCAAAATACCTAAGTAGGTTTTCATAATTATCATGTTTATTCCTGTTCATTCTCTAAGTTGTTATTTATTGAATGTTCACCTAGGAGTTGGAGGATTTTTGTTTGTTTTTCATGGTATTGGGGATTGAACCTAGGGCTTCACACTTTCTGGGTAAAAACTCTTATCTTTGAGCTATATCTCCAGCGCCCTTTTTACTTTTCCTTTCAGCCCATTCTCTCGCTACGTTGTTTAGACTGGCCTCGAAGTCACTCTCTATAGCTCAAGCTGGCCTTGAACTTTCAATCCGTCTGCCTTGACCTCCTTAGTCCTCAGGTGGGACTGCAGACTTATGCCAGCCTGCTGAACTCTTGTTTCAGATCGATTAGCCATTCTGAGAATCACACAGACCCCAAGCTATACTCCCTATCCTCAGGCAGCTTATAATCAAATGAAGCTCTTTCTTTGGACTAACGTGTCAGAATCACATTAGATTCTCTTCTGGACCAAAAACACGCCAGGCCTATCTGTGACCCACAACTTAAAATTCCACAGCACACCAACATTAGATTTCATTCTATTTCATCAATCAATCAATCAATCAACAAACAAACAAACTCCACATGGTTACAGATCATCACAGATATAATACTAAATATTTGAGATCAGTACTTGGGTAGAATTGCCTTTCTCATACCCACACCCAGGTTCCCTTGTCTTTTAATGGACCTTAGGCCTGCTTTACTTCCAATTAGGATGAGGCACGTGGCTCTTCCTCCTTTAGAACTGCATCCTCTCTCCAGCATCCACAGTGTTCCAGTAAAGACCAACAGGAATCCTGTTGTCTGACACAGTCTATCATTTGTAATAAGTGAGTCAAAAGCTCACTGTACACTTGCTACAAAGGGAGCTCATTCCCTAAGCAGGAAGATGACTTTATCAAGTCATATTACATCTAATTCTTTTTCAGGATACGTTCTTCAAAGTCAGTATTAAAACGTGTAAAATTTATAGAGTGTTTTTTCATACATGACAATGACGGGAGTTGACATGTTCCCAGAATGAGCAGCAAGGAAACAGCGGTCTTAAAATTCAAAGTAACTGGGGTGGAGAGATGGCTCAGGAGTTAAGCCTCTGCCTTGCAGGCGGAAGGTCCCGAGTTCGGATCCTAGACCCACGTATAGATGCCGGGCGGAAGCGGGGGCGGCCTGCGTTTCCGGTCCTGGTAGGGCGGAGCCTGTGAATCCCGAGGCAGAGTAAACAAGGAGGAGGTGGAGGCGTCCATGGTGGTTCCCGAATTCGTCCGTGGTTCTGCGCGCACACATACATACGCACACACGCACAATTGAATAAATAAAAAATTTAAAAAAAAATTTCAAAGTAACTGGGCTGGAGAGGTGGCTCAAGGGTTAAGCCTCTGCCTTGCAGGCAGAAGGTCCTGAGTTTGGATCCTAGACCCCATGTATAGACGCCAGGCGGAAGCAGGGGCGGCCTGCGTTTCTGATCCTGGTAGGGCGGAGCCTGTGAATCCCCGGGCAGAGTAAACAAGGAGGAGGTGGAGCGTCCATGGTGGTTCCCGAATTCATCCATGGTTCTACACAAACACATACACACACACACACATACATGCACACACACACGCACACACACACAATTGAATAAAAAATAGATCAAAAAAATTCAGAGTAATTGTTTGGCAGAAAGCCCTAGAGAGTACAGTTATATAAACAGACACAGAAAAACCATCTTATTTCTGGACTGAGATGATGCTAAAGGCCATAGTTCTAAGATGACGTAGTGGGACTGTTACTGTCAACCAAAAGCCGTTTGTGAAAGCCTAGAGTGAAATCTTTCTGGCAAAGAATCAAAGGTCACTGTATTCAAATGCATTTCTAGAACTGACCCTGATAATCACATGGTAACGACAGAAATTTTCATGAAACATTATCCACCGGGTCAACATGCACCTCACTGTGTGTCTTCTTCCACGGGCCTTCATATTCAAGAGCAAGAGGCTGAGAGATGATTCAAGTTGCTATTTTGATTTTAATAAGACGCTTTAAAATAGAGTATATTTTTCTTCCCTTTGCAGAAACATTACACAGAAATCACAGAGAGAAAAGGCTGATTCTCTCAACCATCTCTCCTAAAATGAAGCTTCCAATTTTATTTTATTGGGAAAAGACATAACATAGAAACAACTTTCCCTCCCTTTTTTAATTCAGCCTTTATATTTGTGTTTATTCTTCATTTAACTTTTTAAAAACACCATAGTTACATATTAAAACAAAACAATAGCCAAGTCGTGAGCATATTATAATTATAGTCCTTCACTCATTCACTACTGCACATAAAATGCCAACAGTGGTGTTACTAGCTGGTTCATCATTAGGAGGTTTGACACTGAATGCCTCCTCTAGGATGATGCTCATCGTCCTCATAGGCTTCTTCCTTATAGTGATGTTGTCTTTTCTGATTCGGATCAAAGTTCACTAGTTCTATCTGATCCCTTTCATCAGTCTCTTCAACTTTCTTCCTCTCAGGCAGTAGTTTTCCAACAAAGAGAGTTTATCAGGAGAGAGAAGACAGTTTGCAGAAAAGTTTACCTTAAAGTCAATGATTAGGTGTTTTTCATGTGGTCGATGATACATTGGCATGCCTTCATTCAGCACACATTTGTTATGTCTGTGCTTAACAACCTGAGCTGGATGAGAGATGATGACTGTGTTTCCCTTGTCAAGAGTAGATATCGGTTTGTGGAAGTCACACAATGACTCAACCGGCCGTACATCCATACACATGAAAAGGTCTTCTCGTGGAGTATGAACAGCATGGTCCTTCTGATTTAACACAATGAGAACATCTCCTGGCTCCAGTCTTGGCTCTTGGTCTCCTTCACCATGGAATGTTATCTTCTGGCCATCCTTCATGCCTTTGTCAATGTGAACTTTCAAAATCTTCTCCCAAATAATCTTTCTCCCATTGCAGCTTTTACATCTCTCTTTAGAACTGATCCATTCTCTGTGACCCTGGCACTCCATGCACACAGATTGAATTTGCTGGGCCATTCCTGGTCCTATCTGATGAATCCTTATCTGCATTCCAGTTCTCCGGCAGGGCAGCATCAACTGCTCCTTTCTTACCACCTCGTCCTTCACATTGCTCACAGATCACATTCTTCTGCACAGCCAGCTTTCTTGTTGCACCATTATATAAACCTATGGCTACTGAGAGTTGATGCACAACATTTTTACCTCTCCTTCTTCTCTGCATCCTTCCTTCTCCACCAAAAAAAACACATCAAATATGTTCATGGGAGAGCCAAAGCCACCTCCTACTCCACCCTCCTTAAGTGCCTGTTCTCCTCCTTTGTCGTTTAACTAACTCCCTTTTCTTGGCATCAGAGAGATCATAAGTTTGAGGAATCTGTTTAAACTTTTCTCCTTCATTTGGATTTTTATCAGAGTGGTACTTCAAGGCTAGTATCCTATAAGCCTTTTTTAATTCTTCCTGGGTGGCATTGGGTTTGACCCCAAAAAAATCATAGTAAGTGGTTTTTTCACCATTTTCTATAGCTGGTGAGCCTACCAGGCTACAGAGGGAGTAGAAAGGAGCGCGAAGCACTGTACGGCTGGGATACCTGGCTCCTCCACCTTTTGCCAAGCGTTCTGGAATGTTCTTCCTCCCTTTCTTTATGTACTGGACTAGACGTTTTTTCCCATAAGATTTCTTTTTATCTTTTTAGTAGATCTCACATTTTCCTTGTGAAACCATTGTCACTGTAGTGAGTATTCTTGCCAGCCTTAGCACCAGTGAGTTCAGAGCTAGCTAAAATAAAAAACTTCGAGGGAGAAAGAAAAAAGGAACTTCTTGCCAAAGATCCAAGGATCATATTGAATAATATGATGACTATCTGTACCTTAATTATTTTCCCTCAGAGTAAATTGAACCTTGACATTTAAGATGAAAAGAAAATCCCTTTAAAGATTTCATTCATTTATTCATTACGAATAAAGGCCAAAGATCATGTGAAAATTGAATATTTCACCTTGAGATCAGCAGTCAAAGGGGACTGTTAGAATGTCAACAGTCCAGCATGGCGATGTCAGGGCTGATCATTGTTAAAGTCCCAGTGCTCCTGTACTGTTAGCCAGGTGTTGCCTGCACAGAAGGTATGGTTGCTTCAACAATCATGTGAATTTCTATGTGGATCATTCTCTCACCAAAGAAGTGTCAGTATTGTGCCTTTAAAAAATAGAAAATAATACAATTGCTGGAACTTATTTAAAATAAAGAACATGATAATAAAATATTACTTACAATATAGAATGTTATCTTTGGATAGGAATGGAAGATCATTTCTGTAAAGTTAATCACATAACAAAGGAGTTTGTAGCAGTCTTTTCCTGTGACTTTGGGAATTCAAGTTTCTGGCAAGGTGTTCCTAAAGCCATTTGCATATTGAAGAAAACTTTATCCTGTCACAGGAGCTGCGTGTGTTATAACTCTATTAAGTGCTCACTTTCTTCCTAAGTGCCTTCCTTGGTAGATTTATATTTACCTCCCATTGAATAACATGTCTGTAACCATCTGCAGAACTTCATAAGCCTTTCCCGTTTTCCCACGGGAACTCTTCAGAAACTAGCAGAGTCTAATTGTTCCGTGTATTTGCTAAGTTACTGCTTATTTTCTGGATATTAAAGCTTATTCCTGGAAATCTAATTATGCAAATAATCTGGAGTCATTGGATATTAAATCATTGTCTAAAATAAGTCTTGATGCTGTGTGCATTGCATAACTCCTGTTTTCCTTCTATCTATATCATATGTTTAATAGAAATAAAGTCCACATGAATATAAATGTGTTCAGATGACCTGGTCATTGTGATGTATTTCTCTACTTTTATTGACACTGAAGTCACAGAACTGCAGTCTGCAATGAATATGTCACTTTCCTTCTGGTTTTGGAGCTCATGCACATATCTGGGCTGGGACATGTGTTCACACTGTCTCTCTGATACTGATGGCAAATATTTACCACCTTTCAACATCCTGATGCCTGCCTACCAGTGGTAAAGGGTAAAGATGCAACCTGACCCCCCACACACACACACAGACACACACACCACCCAGGCACAGTGTACATTTAAATGAAACGACACAGTTCGTGTGACTGGTTCTTTGTTGCAGGAGCATGTGATTAGATCCCGTTGTAGTTAGGAAATCCTTTCCCACGTCACTGGTGAGGAGTAGTCGGCCATCTGTATGCCCTGATCACCCTTGTGCAAACTCCACCTAAGTCAATGATCATTTCATTTATCAATCATAGGGTTAGAGGTTTTTTTAGTATGAGGCCACAACTACTATCCTCTTATAAATGCTGCAGGATAATTCCAGGAAAAGGAAAGGTAGAATAAAGAAAGGAAAATAAAGAAGGGAAAGTTCTTTGAACATCTCAAAGGCTGGGGAGAGAAATGACCATCGTGGCAGTAGAAAGGTTGTAGTTAGTAATAGAAATGAGAAACTCAAGCAATCTTCTAGAAAGAATAACCACTAGTCTGGGTGGCAGGCAGTGTCCACACTGCTGGAAGGAAAGTCTGACCTTCTGGAAGTTGACAGGAGAGAGCCAGAGAAGGCAGGTTGTGACTCGGTCCTTGCAGAATACGAATGGTAGGAGATGAGCTCTTGATCCCATAATGTCCCAGTCACTCCAGAAGCTCCCAAGTTTAGGAAAATCCCCCCAAACCAGACTTGGGTCAAGGAACACCTGACTGGGAGAGGAGGAACTCATCAGGAGAGGAATGGGGGGGGGCTGAGATCACACTCTCCCTCCTACTTCTTTCCTTGACCAAACTAGAAAACTCCCTCAGGGACCTCGGACTGTGCTCATTCACAATGCTGCAAGTACAGTGACCAACTGAAGCACAGCAAATGGTGTGGGGAAGGTTATTAGACAGTGCAAGGCTAAGCACAAAGGAAGTCAGTCAGAGCAGACACACATCTAACATCACCAGAGGAAGAGTCTCTGGAAAGGCAAATAAAAGGAGGTCAAAATATTCCTCTAAGGCCTGTGATGGTTAATTTCCTCTCTCCCCTCTTCTTACCTCTCTCTGCTTCCCCCCTTTTTCCTTCCTAACTCCAGATTCAATGTGACCCCTTCCTCCCTCCTTCTCTCCTTTCCTTCCTTCCTTTGATTCACTACAGGATGTCCTGCATTTATTGTGTGTAAGGACACTGCGTGCATTAAGTAGCAACCTGCTCTATACAGGAGAAAGTATCCCCTTTATGAAGATAGACCCTAAGTTCAGATCTATGCTGTTTATTTTTGCAAGCAAACACATGTGGTGTGTGTGTGTATGTGTCTTTCTGTCTGTCTGTCTGTCTATCTATGAAGGCTCAAGGGTGACTTCGGGAATCATCCTGGATTTCTGTACCTCTTTTTTGAATTCCAGATTTCACCTTCCAGGAACTGTCATTTCCACCTGGCACTTTTACGTAGGATCAGGGATTCAAACTCAGGATCTCCTGCTGGTAAGGCAAAACCTTAATCCCTGAGCCATCTCTCCAGCCCTAAGCATGGCATGTTATACTCACAGTTCCATGCAATGCCGCATCAAGAGTACTTGGGTTAGTCATAGGCAGAGGAAGCAAGAGAAGAGTTTAAACAAAATCCTGTATTGTGTTTTTCATGAGAAAGGGTTGTGAGGCAGGGTAAGCACACTTAGGATGGGCTGGCTCAGATAACCTCAGTGGGCTCTGGACATTGGGATTATCGATAGATGGTGTGCGGGGACAAGGGCATGGAGATAATGGCTAGCCAGAATGTGTGAGAGCAAATCAAAGACAGGTGAGGAAGTATGGGCTCTGAATTGGTTGGTTTACATGTGCAGGACACACACACACACACACACACACACACACACAAACACAGAGGCTACCTCCTTATTTTCTCTGTGATTTGGCTGTCCCTGAAAGGGCCATGTCAGCAAGTCCCCAGGTATCAAAACATCAAAAACAACTGTGATCTCAGCACTTGGGAAGTAAACTAGGCGAGATCACAGGTCCCCTGCCAGCCAGGGCTACCTAGTGAGACTCTGTCTCAAGAAACTAAAAGCTGAGGAGGTAGCTCGGTGATCGAGTACAGTTCAGAATCCAATCTCTAGCACTGCAAAAGAAAATAGTAAAAAAAAAAAATTAAACCATCAGTAATACACTTAGCAAATGAAGAGGACTTTTCCCAGGAATTGCATGTTTTGGCAAGTCAGGTAAGCGGTGTGCTGATACATATGAATGGCCAGCTCTCTGGAGAAAACAGAACCTTCTGTCATATATTTAATTCCTGATGTCACTGATCCCATTGTGGACAATTTTGCACTATGAATATCACAACAACCAGTTCAAATGAAATTTTAACTAAAGAATCCCACAAGCCAATACAAACCTACTTTCCCACATAGCTGAAAAGTGTGTTTCAGGACTGAGGACAGAGCTCAGAGCTTAGCATTTGTGTGACCCTAGGTTCAATCCTTAATGAAAGAAAGAGAGAGGGCATGCTTATACAAAAGCTTCATAGTTCAAAGTGAAATCATTTGTACCCAATGCAATCTGATGTTACCAGCTGTTCAGAGCCTAAGCCAGGTGTATGGGTCATGGGGAGAACCACGAAAACAATTGTGTCCATTTGTAGGAGGCAAGAAATAGAGGTCAGACAGCCACACTCATTTATTCAGGGAGCATTTTGTTAGCTATCTACTTTATCCGAGGAAACTGGTGTTTGACTCAGGTGCTTGCTACATTGTGAATTCACTGTGTAGAGAAAATTCTAAAGTTAGAATTATATAGAAACTTGTTCTATTGGATCAAATTGCCAATGACCTATAAAGAATGTTTGTTACATAAGTGACTATGATTCTTGGTCATGTACCTAGCCAAGACTGGATGGTGTAGGAAAGAGTTAGAAACTGCTTCTTCTATCTTTCTGTTCCTTGACTTAAAGCTCTCCCACTTGGTCCTAAGGTACTTTTTGTCTATAGACCTATAGTTGTGAACTATTTGAATCTCTGAGGACTGAGTTAAGTACTTTCCAGAAAAAAAGAAGGACTAAAACCATTTAGGTCAAATCCAAGTGCTATAATTTGAATGCAACTTATCCCTGTCACAAATTGCCTGCATATTGTTGATAAATTCACAACCAAATAGTTTAGGGGAACAAGTGATTTTATTCTATCTTACAATTGTCTGCTTATAGTTCCTTGGTCCCAGCCTGGAAGGAGAGCTTTTACAAATACCAGGAACCAAAGGAACTAACACCATATGCACAGCATTGCTTAGAGAGGAACACACCTCACTTGCCAGACAATAAGACTGTTGAAGAATGCCAACTTAATGAGCCAACTTCCCCCAGCTTATCCCTCTGCCAGGAATGGTTCTATGCACTCTGGGCAGGGTCTTTCCACATCAATTAGACTATTACCTTCAGATTTGCTCAGGACTTTCCTCAGCTAATCTTCATAGACATTCCCAGAGCTCAGCTTTCAATTGCTCAACTGATACCTTTATGTCTAATACACACAGTCTCTCAAGAAAGATTTTCTTAGTGCAGTCATGTTGAGAGGTTATAGAACCTTTAAGAGCTAGTGCTCCTGGGACTATCACAGTTCTCTCAAGGGTGGGTGTTATAAGCAGGCACAGTATTGTGCCTGAATTTCTCTTCTACTCACCACATACCCTCTTGGTGCTGTTGTTCACATTATGATGCAACCAAAAGACTTTCTGAAGAGAAGACACCGAGACCATCAGTCTCTAAAACTGTGAGTTAAACAAACCACTTTCCCTCATAAAGTGGCCAAGCTTAAGTACTTTGTCACAACAACAGAAAAATAGTACAAAAACACAAAATTATTTTATTATATCCAGAATCAGGCTAATAATGAGAAAGATTTTCACAATCAGAGCCAAAATAATTAAAAACAAAAAACTTCAGGCAATTTTTTTCTGTCCTTTCAAGCACCATTGAAGTCAGGATAAGGGAAAGCGAGGAAATGAGGAACAGGAGAGCAGCATTGACCGACAGTCTGTCCCAGTTGTCTTCCATCTCTGGATAGAAATTAAGCTCAAGGATGGAGCATTTTTGGACAAAGAACAGTGAAAATCTTCTTCTCTTTGCCAAATACTCTGATTAATTAATGGGTTCTTTTTATGAGACAAAGAATGTAAGTCCAAAAGACAGTCATAGTGGTTTCCAACAACTGGGATTTCTATTTCAAACAGTAAGTGCCAATCATGTTTCTTGCAATCAAGCCTTCCTCCACATTCTGTTAATACTTTATTTTCAGGGCTTCCTAACTCCTATATTTCCCCACCACTGAGAGTAGGACAGTGAGGTAGGAAAGCCTCACCAAGGGCTTTGAAATTAGCATAGAAAAAGCAAATCTGCAAAGAGGAAGGCTGACTCCCACTCCCTCTGACCTACCTCATTCCCCACCCCACTCCTGTCAAATACAATGGTCTATGCCACAAGCCCAAGTGCAGAGACAGTCCAGAGAATCAAAAGTAACTTGCAGTGGGAAGGGATATGGGGCTGGAATAAGTAATGGGCAATTAAAATATATAAATTCATGGTTAAAGCAATTCAAATATATAAAGTTAATATTAAAATGTAGCCTTTAGGCCAGTGAAATAGCTCAGTAGGTAAGATGCCTCCTTGCAAATCTGGAGAACGTAGTTGTACCCCTGGAAGTCTGTGTGTGTACCTAGCTCTTTCTTTCTCTCTCAAATAAACAAACATTAAAAGAGTAAACCTTGACTCATTATAATACTGAAACATACACCCTATGTTGACATTTAAGATGCTAAGGAGATAGCCAGTGTATAAAATTGCATATAGAACTACATGTAAAATAGAAACACATTATGCAAATGAACATATGGTTTGTATGTATGCGTACACATGTGTATGTGCTCACATGTGTGAAGGTGCATGTACACTTGTTCACATGCATGGAAGTCAGTGTTCATCCTTAGATGTTGTTCCTTAGGATTTGTCTGTCTTGTTTTTGGAGACAGTGTCTCTTACCAAACCAGGAATTTGCCCATCTGCCTAGACTGACTGGTCAGCATGCCCTTAGAACTGTATCTCCACCACCGCAGAGTTGGAATCACAAATGTATGTTTCCATGCCCAGCTGACTGTTTTAAAACTGTTCTGGAGAGCAAGCTCACACCTTCATGCTCTAACCGCAAGCTCTCTACCCACTGAGATAACTCCCCAGCCCAGAGATAGACGTTTTCTTGATAAGCTGCCTCCACTTCTGAGGCAACTTTATACCTCTGTTCAGTTCTTTGAAGACACAACCTCGAACCCCACCAGAAATGCTGAACCTTGATACCAGCTAACACAACCACCATTCTCCCCCATGAAGGAGCAAAGGTCTCAGAAGGAAGAGCTTCACCCAGAGAGAGTCTTTGAGACAGGAGAAGGGGGCTTCCCTTCTTATGTTTGTTGTCACTGGTGGGCTGCTTGTGCCACCATGAAACAGTAAGTGCCAATCATCTGGCACTGGAACAGAGAGCAAGAGGGAGAGGGCTGGGGAAATGGAGGGAGGGTGGAGTGGTGAAGGATGGGAGAAGAGGGGATGAGGAGGGACAACATAAATTCATTCTGTTTGTATTTGAAAATCTCAAAGAATGAAGAGAAGAGAAAAGAGCTAAAGATAGGGGAAAGGGCTGAGAAGTGCCATCTTCTAAACAAGATATGGCCACGACTATAGAGAACCCACAGTAACTGTGGATGCTGGCACTGGGTCTACACGAGACAGGCCCAGCCAGCACACAGCTGTGGATGGGAGAGAGAAGTGGAGTCCTTCCACTTGCGGGTTGAGGCAAAGTGTCCAGTTGTGTACCCACCAGGCTCCAGAGGAGTTCCAAATCCATGGTCACACAGAGGACCCTGGTTGAACCCAGAGGGACACAAAACAAAAGTTGTGAATATAGGAAAGAGATTTGTAGGAAGAAGTGGGTGTTGTGTGGTGGGAGGAAGATTAGCAGGAGTGGGATACCTAGAATTCAGGGTGTAAATGTGTGAAGTTTTCAAAGAAAAAAATCATTAACAATAATTAAAAAAAAAAACTTGTGAGCCAAGATAAACTCTTCTCCTTTAAGTTACTTCTTATCAGGTACTTGGTTATAGCAATGAGAAATTTAACAGAAGTTTTTCCTTTTACATACATGTTTTATAGGGAGGATACATTTTGAAATTGAGATTGAGTGAGAATGTGAACTCTAGCAAGAACCAGTAATTTAGAACTCACTGCACATCTGCACATAGACAGAAAGGATTTGCACCTTTAATGGAAATCGTTGAAGCCAAACAAAACCATTGCAGGTTTCTGCACCAAGACACTTTCACAGTGAAATGTCTTGGCATGAGTAGGATTCCTCCTTGACTGACTCTGGGTGCCAGGGCTCCCCAGCCCATGTAAAGTCTCTGCCATTGTTTGTGGGGCATGGCATCATGAGTGAAGTGTCTCAGAAATATGACTTCAAGGACTCCAGCAATGGTTCTCATAGGGATTGATCACAGGCCTGTACAGGGAAATTCTCAATTCATGATCAGTGCATGTACCTAGTCAACAAAGAGAAAAAATGTAGCAGTCCCTGTGGGCTTCCGTGAGTTCCGGAGGCTCAGCATTATCAGAAACCAGCATGAGACTCATAAGGTGTGAGGATAAGAACAGGTTGGGAATGTAAAGATAGAAGAGGATTCCACTGCACTTTCATCTTTGTCTGTAGCTAATGCCTGAGGGTTCAAAAGATATGTAAGGATAGGAGGATGATGTGATAGGGGAGTGAGACTAGTGAGGTTTTATGGATGAAGTTCAGAAGGGACAAGAGGCACAAGAAGGGAGGGTATCTTTGAATTCACCTACATGCAGGCGTGTGTTGTGCTGGATGCTTTGATGAGCAAGTAGGCTTCTAGCACTTTGATTTTGGTACTGAAGGCAACAGGGGAAATACAAGGCGCTAGTTTCCTTGTCCTGCTCCCCCAAACAGGACTCAAAATCCAAAGATTTTACTCCTTTAGTCAGTGGCTGAGGAGACTTGGGCAAGTTATTTAACTCCTGATGATGCTTCCTATTCTCATAATAGAAATATATTTCTCAAGATGGGAGAGGGTGTGTATAAATAGACAGTTAATAAATGGTAACAAAGCAATTATAGAGACAGAGGCCAGTTTCAGCTACATAGTGAAAAACTGGAAAAGAAAAGAGAAAAGAAAAGAAAAGAAAAAGAACAGAGAAAAGAAAAGAGAAAAGAAAGGAAAAGAGAAAAGAGAAAAGAAATGAAAAGAGAAAAGAAGAGAAAAGAGAAGAGAAGAGAAATGAAAAAAGGGAAGAAAGGAAAAGAAAAGAAAAAAAAGAAAAGAAAAGAAAAGAAAAGAAGGAAAGACCAGTGGGAAAGGCAGTGATGATGCAAACCTGCCTGTCTGAATTCAAGCCCTAGAACCCACAAGATGGACACACACACACACACACACACACACACACACATACACACACACACACACACACACACACACACACACACACACACACACGCATGTCCGCACGCGCGCACGCATACAAACTATTTTAAATAAAAATAAATCTCATTTCCCAAAACTGATCCTAAAGGAACATAACACCTCGGCAATGGAATAATCTCTAATAAAAACAACTTTAAGATATAATTCCATTCGGTGAGTTTTTATTTGCAGCAAGTTACACGGAAGAGATCACAAACAACTCTTAAGCACGGCTCTTGGGACGTATGGAGTGCAAACATGCACTCGGAGATTTTAGCTCCCCAGTGATTTCAAACAAACCTTCCACAAACATCCTCACCCCAGAACTGGGCATCGCTCCATCTCTGGCAAAAGTGTTACAAAGCTGAGCAAGCCCCCCTGTCCCACACCACCACAGGAGATGCAGCTGCCCTGTGCTGAGGCCAACTCTGCAGTTGTCGTCTTGCCTTCAACATCAATATTTCGTTATGACTAGTCGAGATAATAGCACGCAATTACTTGGGAACAGTAAGTGGATGTGTAGTATAAATGTAAGATCTACTGTATAAATGAGTTTAAATGCTTCTCTAACACAACTTAAAACTCTGAAACCTGAGTTACAGTCATCCGTGGTTCTCCGTCCCCTTTCTGTAAGAAAATCCCTACTAGCAGTCAGGGAAGCTGTTAACTAATTACATGAAAATATCGCATTGTTGGTTATGCCTGAAAAACTCAAAGCAGAGCCCAACTTTCATTTTTGCTTTTGCTTTGGTTTTCATCTTCACAGCTTCTAGGTTCAGTCCAGTTAGCACTGATCTAGCTGAGGAGTTACTGCTGGCTTCTCCTGCCTCTAATGGCTGCTCTCTCCACCACCACATAGAAGGGCCTGTCTAAGCAGCAGGCTGGCTACCGGGCAGACCTTGGGCTCACTCTTTGACCTTCTTGTTGTTGTCATAGCTGATGCCACCGATACCCTCGAGTAGGTTCATGGGCAGAGGAAACACGATGGTGGAATTCTTCTCCGTGGCCACGGTGGTCAAGGTCTGGAGGTAACGCAGCTGGAGGGCTACGGGGGACTCGGCCAATACCATGGAAGCCGACTTCAGCGATTTTGATGCATTCATTTCTCCCTCTGCTGCCACAACCTACACACAGGAGAAATAAAAGTTGGCAACTGTGCCCTGGGTTTTCTTTCTCTGCCCCCCTCACACCGTCCACCCCACCACTTTGCTATACTTGTGTTCCCTCTGATCACTTCTTCCACAAGAAAAAAGTTTTCACATCTTATGGAGATCAGAGAAATTCGAAGAGTCACACAACATGGGGAGAATTAGACTACACTGTAGAATTCCCAGACTTCATTTTC
Organism: Typhlomys cinereus; assembly: GCA_023101885.1. Classification (NCBI taxonomy): domain Eukaryota; kingdom Metazoa; phylum Chordata; class Mammalia; order Rodentia; family Platacanthomyidae; genus Typhlomys; species Typhlomys cinereus. The sequence continues at coordinate 4,578,108 of JALPQD010000033.1, read as the reverse complement.
AAATGCAAATAAAGGCATTATGGTTTAGCAAGTGGAGACACAACCATCTACTCTGGGGATGCTCTTGAAATCCTTTAGAATTTCAGAGAAGTCTGAAATCCAAGGACTCCCTCATCTGGCTTTTGTGTTGCTTTTTACAATATGATATATTTTTATTTCCTTCTGTCATTCTTGCATTGGAATTGTTTCTAGTTCTCTCAGCTTTTGATCATAAGAAGCAGCCCCAGTCACCTAAGAAACTTCACTGCACCCTCTTACTAGTGCTCTCTTATGTTCTTGGCCAGGGCTCAGCTCTCCTGTCTGTGATCACCAACTTTCCCCATGCCAAAGGGATGTCATATCCCTTGTCAAATCCGGCTTGATAACCGCTGTCACTCAGCAGATGAGGCAGATGTGAGTAAAGAATGAGATCATAGAAAACCTTCCTCAGCCACAGGTTAGTTTCCAAAGGGGATACATGAAGGTTCCTGATCTCTGGTAGTTCAGGCAATCTATGCACACAGAAATGAAAGCAACCCAGTAGATTCTAGGCCACCTGACGCAAGGGCAAGTTGTCATTTTCTAATTCCATCCTCGCTTATATTTAATTATTTCTTAATTCAGTAACATTTATCACAGATAATAATGCTCAGGGGATGTGAGGGTGATCTGACCCCACTGCTTCCCCGGGGTGGTTCAGTTGAACTGGCTGGTTAGCCAGGTTGTCCCCTCCCTCCCTCCATGTGCATTCTCCACCCCCAAGGAAGCATATTCCCTTGAAAAGGATGACCATCTCAGAAGAGGACCTCCAACAAGTTCTCAAATAATCATGCTCTAAATATAAGTAGCAAGGTGGCCACTTCCAAAATGGCAGCTTTGGAAAGATGCTGCTTCCTGGATGACCTCAGGATCTGCTTACTGAGTGAAGCATTCGTTTTACTAGGTATGTGAGCATATAGGAGATGTTCACATATGATAAGAGTTGGTCCCCCATGTTGCTAATAATGCAGCATGCAGTTCTTGGCCTAGTACCAAGCTCAGGTAAAAATGAACTGTAAATACAATTTTTGAACAATAATTGAAAGAATCCACTCCTCCACTCAGATTCCATCTTTGCCCCTCCCCATGTTTACCATATTCACCCCACAGCCCTTACCCTGGCTCTGGCTTCCCGCGTGGCCTCAGCCTCAGCCGCCATGGATCTCTGTAGCTGCACAGGAATCCGGACATCTTTGATTTCCACCCGGGCCACTCGGATCCCCCATAGCTCAGTGGCATCATCAAGCAAGGTCTGTGTCCAGATCAAAAGAGAAGCATTGATCAGAAGACAAGTGACATGGGACTAGTGCCTGAGATGTTTGGAGAATAAGTCTTCCCAAATTTGATTAAGTTTTGGAAATGAAAGGAATTCTATGGAAGTTTCATGAACAGATCTTGATCGATCGGAGGCTAGGAATGTAGTTTGGTCGGTAGACTGCTTGCCTAGCATGCATGAAGCCTTGGATTTGATCTCCATCACCCTGCAAAACTAGATATGGCAGTACACAACCACAATCCAGCATTGAGGGAGTGGAGGCAGGAGAATCAGAAATTCACAGTCACCAGCAACATAAGGAATGTGAGGTCAGTCTGGGATACAAGAGATACCATCTCAAAAAAAATCTTGATGTATCTTTCATTTTCCAGCCAGAAGTATCTGTCTCGCAACTATCCCTCAGGAAGCACATGACACCATTGTAGATTTGAGAAAATACCCCATATTTGCTTGTCACTGATATCAAACAGATAGCAATATGACAGCTTCTCAGATCTGGACTTTGCTCTGGTTCCACCATGTGCAGCTGTGAACGACTGGGCCAACTCATCTACTGAGTCTTAGTTTTCTAGCCTATGACAGACTTCCTATTAGAACCACAATGTGGTTTATAGATGACATAGTTATTGTGCCTAAAACAACACTGCAAATTGGTATTGTTGGATACTTTCCAAAATAGTAATTGTCTTGTTCTCTTTAGCCTCTGACTTAGAGTCCCTTTTAAACAAATGGCAATATATACATATATGTGTTTGTACATGTATATATATTTATGTATATATGTATATATATGTATATTATATATATACATATACAAAAAAAACCCAGAAACATCATGAGAGCGTGGTTTAGGGTATTCTTAAAACAGCCTTGCCTTTGTGAAAACTTAAAGCCATGGAGGACCTCTTGCAGGTTACCCTGGAGAGGCGGGAAAGAATGACTGGAGACAGAGCAAGGCAGAAGGATGGATAGAGAACTCTGCCACCAAATGCCTGTAATTTGTCTGCGACTCTGTAGGGCACCAGGAGCTGGCAAGACTTCTCAGAAAATGTGTGCTCTGGCTTTAAGTGTGCAACTTTCAGAGCTCCCACAAATGACACTGTGTCATAAAACTGTGGGGGGAATCGCCTCCCCTTAGGAAATGATGAAAAGCCAGGAAAGATCCAAGTTGCATTTCCTTCTCACTTATAGGGGATCAGAATTAAAATTTCATAGATTCAAGAAAATACAGAAATATGATTGTATCAACTAAAATATGCCAGAGATGTGACTAGACTTGTTCCTTGGTTATCATTGTTGCTAATATTTTTATTGATAATGGATATGGTTTGAGGTAAAAATTTCCAGATATTGTCTATATTTGCTGTCTCAAATAAATCTTCCCCAACTCTTGCTTGCACTCCACAGAAATGTCGGGATCAAAGGGCTACCTGAGAAATGACTATAACCTAAACTGAAATAAATCCATCTTCTAACCTTATCAGCAAAGGTTAAATATTCAATGTTTTACTCACAATTTTGAATTTACAAAGCAAAGAAAGGGTAGAGGGCACAATTCCCAGAACTCCCCTCTCCAGTACAAATATTTAAATCTATACCTCGCAGAGATAAATTGAAATCACAAAAGGAAACTCAGCTCACAAGTGCGGCTGCCTGTGTAAGTGCGCCACATGGGGGATTCCTCTCTTCTGCTGACAAGAACACGGACCACAGAGATGAGGGAATTCCAGATGTGGGTTGCTAGTACTTGGTGCTTGTACCTGTATGCTATGGGCGATCTCTTCTCGTCCAGATAAGATCTGAGACAAGGTCTGCGTCCCTAAGACATTTCTCAGCGTGGTTTGAGCCAGAAGAAATGTGGCTTGGTGGACATCATTGACATTGGCCACAGCTGAGACAGCGCTGTAGATTCTGTAATAGACGACACCATCCACCTGTGTGGTCACGGAGTCTCTCGTGAGGATCTGTGGGTCAAGAACAGCATGAGGCCAGGTGAGTATTACTCTCTAACTTAATGACAAAGAGGCAGCCAATCCAAAAGCTGTCCTTCACAGATGTACATTAACCATGACCACTCATGCTACCAGGGTCCAAACACCTGTTCCAGTTTCTATGTGGCATCGTCTCCTTTGGTGAGACATCATCTCACACATGGCAAACTGCCTGCTCAGAGTCATCCTTACCTCCTCCTATAGCTCCACTTAGAGTAGTTCTACATCCCTTAGGCAGAAACCTGTTATCTCCTATGCTACCATCTTCTACTTCCAAACAGACACATGTATGTATCCCTGGTACCTATCATCTATGAGGATTTCAGCTTTCTTCAGTCTGCTGGAAACAGTACTTCTAAGGAAACATAGATGGCGCCAAAGACCGTGATCTGTGCTCAAGTAAGACAATCATTTTATAGAGACGCTCAACATGATTATCCCTCTGAATAATGTGATGAGATGCTTGGGAACAAATGAGATTTCTGGGGAGAACATAAAACTGCTCATTTGGAGCTAAGATGCTGTCCAAGGCCTCCTGGGATTGGGCTGATTTCTAAAGACTTTGGCTCCCCATAGGGCTTGCTGGGTCTGGATTGAATTTCCTGTCTACTCTTCACTTTGGTCCTGCTGACACTCTTTCTGTATGCCTTTGGTAATGACAGGATGACATGCTTACCAGTCACTCTATCCTCCTTCCTTCATGCCCAGCTGTTGGTTTAATCATTCATTCATGGTATTTCAAGAACTATTTGAAATCAAATGCGGGTAAGTTCTGAATGGCCTCTATTCTGTCCTTACACTCATTCTTCCTTATCGTATCCAAACTGACACACACACACACACACACACACACACACACACACACACACGGCATCAGAAGCAAAGATGAGTCACTTGGGTATTTGTAAAAGCTCTTCTGGGAAGGTGATGGAGTATATAATACCATAACCAATATAACCAATATTCTCCACCAGGTTCCATTCAGCTGCCTCCTGCAGCGACCTGCCTGTCTCCTCCAAGTATCCCTAGTCAATCTCCATTCCAGCTTCCCTGACAATCGCATGTCTTCTTTCAGGTTTTTACCACTTGGTCATTCCAAGGATTCCAGCATTTCAGCCTTTTTCCTGGACTTCATTCTCGTCTGACGAAACAAACCTGGAGGAGAATCCACCTGAAAGAACTCAAGTACGTCCTTCCTTCTGTTCATGCTTCACCCTTTTAGGTTAAGATTATGGCACTGGGAAACAGTTCAGTGATAAAGTGCCTGTCACACAAATATGAGACCACACAAGCATGAGTTCAGACCCCCTAAAAAGCTGGGAATGGCATCAAATGCTGTTATCTCCAGTGCTGGGGGAACAAGGACAGGCACATTCCTGGCGCTCATTGGCCAGCTAGCCTAGCCCAATCAATGAGTTCCAGGTTCAATGGGAGACTATACTCAAAAGTAGGTGGAGAGTGATCAAGGAAGACATCTGTTATCAACCTCTGCTCTCAACATGGATGCATATAGATGTACATGCACCCACACGTGTACACATACACATTGCAAGATTCTAAGTGACCATGTGTTGAGGAATTTTATTTCTAGTAACCCTTATTTAGTCTCTTACCTCTTGGGGAGGAATGTTGCAAGTTACTGTTCGGAGATCAACTTTGACGAACACATCTATGCAGGGCAGAACCAGGATCAAACCTGTGAAAAAGAAGTTGTTTTAAAATTGGACCCGCTCAAAATCATGACAAACATGTTTCTCACGTGACCTTCAATGCAAATAATTTTAACATGGGGGAAGGTGACTTTCTCTTGTCAGTCAGCAACTAAAGAAATTAACTACTTAGGAGTTAAAGGCCAGTTGGTAAGAAATTAAAGATTACTAACATCAAATTGCTTAGATTCTATTTGTGTGTGTGTGTGTGTGTGTGTGTGTGTGTGTGTGTGTGTGTGTGTGGTGTGTGTGTGTGTGTGTTTTGAAGAGGCCACTGTGTGTGCTTGTGGAGACTCAAGGGTGACTTTAGGAATCATCCTGGATTGCTCTACCTCCTTATTGCTTTGCTGTAGTGTTTCTCAGACTCCTTTTTCCAGAGCTGGAAGTGCAGGTCACAACCATTCCGCCAGGGTTTTTTATGTGGAATCCGGGATCTGAACTCACATCCTTTTGCTTGCAATGCAAAGGCTTAACCCCTGAGCTCCAGCTCTGTGTTTTATTCTTAAACAGTCCCTTCCCTCTGAGTTTGACACTAATTTAAAAGAATACTTTGGAAATTGCTTCCCTTATAGTCAAAGCATCTAAGTGAAGAACCAGTCAAGTGATAACTTTCTCATCACTTCAGTATCCTCAACTGTATTGATTAAAAACTTCCAGTCCCTGGTACTCAGATAGCTGACACAGGAGAACTGTTAGGGAGGCTACAAAGGGAGTTCAAGACCATTTGGGGCTCCTTTAGAGCCTGTCTCAAATTTTCAAAAAGATATAAGAAAAAGAAAAGGCTGGGGATACATCTCAGTGGCAGCATGCTTGACCAGCCAATCCTTCCCAGGCCTCTGAATTCCTGAATATATAGTACTTCGGAAATGCCATTGTCTCCATACACTGTGTTCTGATTCAAGTGTGATGTTCCCCAGCGGTAAATGCTCCTTGCCTCCCTCTGAGTTATGAACTACTGTAGTGGACGAGTAGAGCGCGTCACTCCCAAGAACCGCTGCAGGTCCTCAGCAGAACATGGAAGATGGGCTTTCATTAGAAGAACTCAACCACTAAGTGTGTCATTAAAATGAGGGCACGGAGACATTTCCATCCGCCGGGCGGGTCCTCATGTCTGCACTTGTTTTCAATGTGCAAGCCAGGTCTTAGTCTAAGCACCAGTACCAGACCAATGACAGACACCACTGCCAAGATACTTTCTTTAGTTCTCTGAACATTTCTAGGACTTTTTGTCAGAGTCAGGGCCCTGCTTCCCACCTTTTCTGTGGTGTAGGTGAAAGACCATGCTCCTGAGAACTATCAAGAGTTATTTATGTCTTGGCCTATCCTGTTTCTGGGTCCATGCGCAGATCTCTCCTGAGTTTCCTCCTTAGACATGGAAGGTGAAAATGATGAAGTCAGGCGAGATGGGTACAGGGCTCAAGGTGGCAGCTACTTTCAGTGTTATTTTCATTATTGAAGGATAATTTGTAATTTGCAAAAGTGAAGAGGTTTTCCAGTGGCAATTTGGCTTGTTTCCCTCTGGTCCTCATGACACTCTGAGGTAACTCATTAGCCCCAGAGACATGTGTGACGAGGATTGTTACCCTGGGACATTCAGCAGTGAAATCTTATGGGAAAATTCATTTGAGAGAGATACCTAACCTCCAGGTTATGACTATCCTGTCTCTCTCTGATCCAATTTGATTTTGCTTTCTAATCTTTCTCCATCCATTTAGAGACCCTGAGTTGTGAGGGAAGGGCTCAATCCTGCCGTTGCTGTTCCTCCACTGGGAGCCTAGTACATCTCTCAGTAAACTCATACAAACAGCTACCTGAAACACCTGTCCTCTTTCTCTTAGATTGTTTATGAAATTAGGCAAGAAAAATCTTGCTACCTGAAATGATGAAGGCTCACTTGCAAGGTTGTCCTTTAGGAGTTTTTCACATACCAGGGAGCATGGACAAAGTCAGGGTACACGAAGGCTCACCGTGTATAAAAAGACTCCTGCTCCCAGAGATCTGATAGAGCAGTTGGAGAGAGGGGACAGAAAACAAATGATACCAGAAAACTCTAACAGCCATTGTTTGCCATGGGTCTCCTAAGACGGTTTTTAGAATGTCTGTTTCATCAACAGTAGTAGAATTAACTAAATAAAACTGTCATTTTTATGAGTCAAAACAAGTATGAGCAATGTCATATGGTTCAGCAAATATGCACTAAAAGAAGCGGTAAATCAGCAACACATTTCTAGGTTCTTTATTAGCTGGCAGCTCCACCCCAAATCTTCTCACGAGTGAATAGTTAGGAAGCTACTTCCTTCTGAGTTTGCAGAAAGAGGATGAAAAGAACTGTTGCTGTAAGGGCTAGAAACTAGAAAAGCTCAGCTTCAGCTTCCCACGATAAGGTCAATCACAGATAAGTCATTGCATCTGTATTCTGGTCTCAAGTTCTTTATCTTCAGAACCTGGAGACTTGGCCAAGGAAATCACATAAGAACTTCCAGCCCTAACTGTCTAAAGGTCTACTTGTCACAAGAGGGAACTAGGCTATTGTCTTCCCTGTTTGCCTGTTCCAAAGACAATTAAATCCAACTCAATGAATATTTTCCATGAGTATTTTATGGTCTACACAGATCATTTGCTGCCTCCATTCTTTTGACCTACCCTTGGTGATCCTGGAATAAGTAACATCTGCCCAATGCGACCCATTCATTGGACCTTCTGGGATGAATTATTAAGCAGATTGATGTTTCTATGCTCCCAAATCTGTGTTTTTTCCTACTACTTGCATGACAGGATTCCATCCATCTATGATACAGGAAGTCTCCGATTTCTCATGATTTTTATTAGACCCTTACTAAGGTGCCACCAGGAAAATACTAGTGATGGTGGTGGTAGTAATGGTGTTGTTAGTGCCATGCTCTGTCTGGAGAGCCACAGCGCCATACCTGGTCCCTTTGCTTTGTCGGCTTGAATGCGTCCCAGTCGGAAGACAACAGCCCGTTCATACTCCTTAATGATCTGAGAGATGAAGGAAGAATATTTAGTCTTAATGGCTGTCAGCTTCTATGGAGAGTCCCATTTATCTCCCAGGGGATTACCTTCAAGCACATCCATATGGAGATGGGGAAGGTAATGAGCATCAACAGAAAGGATAGGGAAAACAGAATCCAGCCACATACACCAAGCTGCTTCTTGTTGATTCCTGGGAAGTAAGAAAGAAACAAGCCTGTAATCACTGTGACACTTAACAAACCCATCAGCTGTAGAGGTGAGAACCTGGCCAAGCCTGCTGTGGCTGAAGAGGAAACCTAACTCATTCACTCATTCACTCATTCGAGTGTAGGTACACAGAGATGTGCACGCGTGTGCATGTCCATACCCCACACATATAATCACAATATTTTCAGGCATTCTAAAATTACAATTGATCTGTCCTTCCAAGAAGCCTCCAGCAATCAACAGTGATAATTGTAATTATGTTCAATTGGATGCCACAGCTTTATCATTCTCCAAACATGTGAAAGAGTTGTTTCTTAAAATGTGAATCATGACTGCCCACTCTAGAACATCAGATTATTAGGCCCTGTGCTAGTTAGATACTAGTATTAACTTGACAAATGAGGACTTTAGAAACAATTTGTTTGTGAAAAATTTTGTAGTTTAGGCAAGCCCGTTACAAGCCTAGGGAGATTATCTAATCGATGTGGGAAGCCCCAGCCCATGATGATAGGACCATTTCCTGGCAGATAGATATGATGGAGAGAGCTTTTCAGTACTTTGGTATATTTTAGCATACTTTGGCAAACAGGCATACGATTGTGCTGGCAAGCAAGAAAGTGTGTTCCTTTCTCAGCTCTTTAGTGTGGCCAGTTCCCACAGTTCCTAATGGTATGAACTCTCCTGCCAAGTTAGACTGACCTCTAACCAGAATCTTAAGCAAGAATAAAACTTTTTGTTGCCTCAAGTTATTTGAGTCCTGTATTTGCTCAACAATAGTAAGAAGCTAACACATTTAATACAGAAAGTAAGGTCTCCTTACTGAAATTATGTGGTTATTGTTCACTTTGAACGCTTGTTGTAGAAATGTAGAAATGTTTGAAGTCTGTAGGGTAAAAAGGAGATTATAAACAGAACTTAGTACTGAGAGTGAAACCTAGCTCATGATATTTTGAAAGGGAATAAAGACTTTGGTGATAATTCAATTTAAAAATGATGAACTGATTTGCTTGGTGGAAGGAGAGTAGTGTTGGCAGCTCTTGGAGCTATAGATGAGGATAGGGCAGAATAGAGCAACTGTGGCCATTGGAAAAATTGACATCACTGAAGACAACAACCTAGTCTTTGCACTGGGTTGGTGGGAGAGATGAATATCACTGGGTGAAGATTCCATTTTTTAAGAACATTTAGACTCTTTCAGTTGAAAAAAGCCTGCGATGAAGCACTTTCCTGCTCTTGCAAGTTTTAGCTGTGTAGAAAAGGGCTTTTTCAGGGTGAGCTCATGGAAGTTGAAACAGCTATGATTTGAGTGGTTCGGACAGTATCTCAACCTTGTAGCAGAACTTGGCAGTATCATCCAAGTGCTACTGGCTTCAGTGTAAGACTGAGGGGTTCATAGAGAGCAGGTGAGACTTGGTGTTGTATGCCAGATTTGAATTTCCTGCAAAGGATGGTGGAACTTCTAATTGTAGTAGAGAACCCAATGTTGGATGTATATTGAGGAAAGTTGCAAGTTCAGATTGAAGCAGGTCCAGGAAAAGCTGTTTTTACTGGTGAATCGATGTCTGTGGAGGTCAGAGGATGACTTTTAGGAGTTCTCTCCTTTTACCATGTGGACTTTCAGGGATCGAACACAAGTCTCTAGGTTTTCACACAGTTCATTGCACTGAACTACCTTGCCAACCCCCAAATTTTGCCCTTGATTGGGGTCTTTATAAATGTTTAAAATTTATGTGTAGTATTAAACATCCAGAAAGATTGCATACTGAACAGTGAAGGTTTGCCTGTTTACTCCAAAGTTTAATTTCTAAAATATCACTTTTCATGCCTCCTCACTAAGATGAATCTGACTGTTGCTGCTACATTCTTACAATTACTGTTACTTTCTTACAGAACCACTGTTGAAATTCATTTGTTTTTTGAGTTTTACATATGTTCCCATTGGAAAAAACCAATAATACACTACCTCCTTTGCAGTCCTACTTTTTAATCTAAAGACATTAAGTCGTTTTCATCAGCTTTGCTTATTTCTTTAGAGGTCAATATTCACATATTCATGGTCATATATTTAGAAAATGCCAACTTTATTTTCTCCGTATTATTGTGGATCATGGCATCATGCTGAACCTAAGCCGCCACTTTTTTGGTTTGTTTACTTGTGATAATCCTGGGTACATTTCCACATCATTGCAGATGACTCTTCCTGTGTCTCCAATTTCTGAGATGTTCTGTTGATGGCCTCAAGGTTGCTTGCAACTTTTGCCTTTTCAGACCAGGCTGTAATAATGACACTTGCATGTGCTTGGAAGGCAACGAATTCTCCTATCTATTTCCAACCTGCTAACAGTGAGCTAATGTGGCTCAGATGCTGCTATGATGATGACAGGGTAAATATTCCCAGTCAAGCCTTAACTATTTTCAAAGCAGACCCAGGCTTCACAGCAGGTTGCAAAAGTCAGAGAAAACTGTCCTGGCCCACAGGAGCTCCTCCAGAGGCCCAGCAAGCCCTTTTCTCACTACACATGGGCAGGAGACTCGGCTCTGTTAGGCGCTAAGCAAGCTGAGAAAGAAGAGAATCGGATGTGATTAATCTTCTGAGAGCTACACTTACCACAGTTGAGAAATTGGTGGAGCCTGCAGATGTTAGCTTCTGCTTCACACAAGGGCAATACCCAACTTTCCAGGAGAGACCACAGTGCCTGCCTTTGGATTTCCAAAGTAGTAAGTCTGCAGCCTGCCTCTTCTTCCCCCTTCCACCCTGTCCTACCTTTAAAACCAGGAAGCTAGACTGAGACTGGATGTGAGGATTCCATTCAGACTGAAAGGACATGTTTGTTTTATTTTGACACAGAGTCTCATTGCATAACACAGGGTAGCTTTGAACTCATGATCTTCCTGACTCCACTTTCCAAGTACTGTGAGTACAAGTGTGCTCCCTATGCCTGACTAAATGGAAAAGCTTTTGCTGGCCACAAAACCTTCAGAAGTTTTCAGTGTGACTAGAATTGAGTCATAATGCTTTCATGTCAACCCATGGAAGACTTCCATAGAGAACGAGGATGATGGAGTATGAGCCTGATGCCTGCTTGCCTGTCAAATCATGTGCTTTATCCAAATCTGAAGTGCTTACTTCTGGGTTCCGTTGTCACATATATGCAAAGTGTTTACTTCCTGGTTACATGCTTACTTCCTGCTAGAGAACTGAATTTTCCAGCCACAAATTGCTCATTCATTCACTGGGCAAATATTTGACGAGTTATGTCACAGGCACTGTGCTGGAGCTGAAAACTCAAAAGACAAGAAGACATGGGACTTGCCCCCAAGCGTTCAGGTCCAGGACAGGAAATGGACAATGGGGGAAGTTGTCAAAAATCTCAAAATCAGCATTCCATTGAGCTTCTAGGAAGTCACAATGAAGTAAGTGGAAACTCTAGCCTGTGTGACTGTGACAAAAGGACAGAAGATTGAGTCCACACTTTCCTTTCAGTCTAAAAAAAAAAAAAAGGCAGAATGGCAATGACAGAGAAACCTGAACACACATTTACCCAGAAAGTAAGTGTTGCAGTTCACCTGCATGGTTGCTGATAAATGACAATCAAATGGCTTAAGAGAACAAGGGATTTATTTTCTCTTACAATTACTGGTTACAGTTCTTAGTCCAGCTTGACAGGAGAGCAGGCACCAACACCAGGGCCAAGGGAACTGGCCACACCATCACTGCATAACAGCTGAGAGATGGACAATCCTTACTTGCCAGATCAGCTTGTCTGGCCAAGTAAACAGAAGGATGCCAACTCTCTAAACCAGCTCTCTGTGATTTATCCAGGGCCTAATCCCATCCACCATGGGCTGGGTCTTCCCCATCAGCTAGACAATGTCCTTCAGGTTTGCTCTGGCCAGAGCTCAAACTCTCAACAGTCAAGTTGACACCTGTGCCTAACCATGACAGTAAGAGAGACTCTTATGACTCACTAACCCCCTTAGATGACATGAGAACTGGAAATGGTTCAGTCAATGAAATGGATTTCATGGTTTACTGCTCGTTTCCTAACTTTGGCTTGATCAATGGCGTTTGGATACATAAGATATTTGACTACAGACTTGTCAGTAGTCATGTATTTCTATCGTAGAAAAAAAATAAAAGTCATATAGATAACATGACAGAATACTACATATCAGAAAAAAGGGAACATGAAAGTTTAAACTATAATGAGATACCAATACACAGTTTTCAGAAGAGCAAACATATTACTCATTGAAGTGTGTTAGTGAAGTTAGTGGGCATGCTCTCAGGTGAACTGCGGAGAGTGTAATTAGTATTGGTATCTACAGTGCTACTTGAAAGTACCTTCTGAATGTAATTACATATCTTATTTATTGATTCAGTGTTCAATAGGTAAGTGATACCTGAGAGAAAAGAGTGCTAAGTACAGTGAAAAGCAAACTCAAGAACATTTATTGCATTTGTAATCATAAAAGTCAAGAAATAGGACTGGAGAGATAGCTCAGGGGATAAGTCTATGCCTGCAAGCAGGAGGACCTGAGTTCAGACCCTGGATCCCACGTAAAAATGACTGGAAGAAATGAAGGTTGCCTGCACTTCTGGTCCTGGAACGCGGAGCCTGGGAAATGCCAGAGCAAAGCAAAAAGGAAGTAGAGTAACCCAAGATGTTCCCAAGAGCACCTTTGGCCTGAATAAGCACATGCAGACACACACAGAGACACAGACACACACACACACACACACACACACACATGAAAGAAAGAAAGAAAGAAAGAAAGAAAGAAAAGAAAGAAAGAAAGAAGAAAGAAATAAAGAAAGAAGAAAAGAAAAGAAGGAAGGAAGGAAAGAAGGAGGAAGGAGGGAAGGAGAGAGGGAGGGAGGGAGGGAGGGAGAGAGAGAAAAAGAGAGACAGAAAGAAAGAAGGAAAGAAAGAAAGAAAGAAAGAAAGAAGGGAAGAAAGAAAGAAAGAAAGAAAGAAAGAAAGAAAGAAAGAAAGAAAGAAAAAGAATCCTCCAAATCCATCTATACCAGAATGACTAAGTAAAACTGTAGAATATTCATATAAAGAAACATTAGTCATTAAAAAAAGTTAAGCCACTTTTATATGGTAGAGCTGTTGGGCAAATTAAGCCAGAAACAGTAGTTCAAACTTTATAATGTCATATATGGTATCTGGCTTACTATTATGATTGAAGTCCTGAAGAGTAGCTGCTTCCAGATAGTAGAATGTTAGTACCTAGAGAATTAACCAGAAAGAGCAGGAGGAGTGTTTTGGGGGTACTGGGGTGTGTTTATCTGGGCATTGATTACATAGGCTTACAAATATCTAACTCAGGAAATAGATGAAGACCAGCCAACAAGAACACTAGGATTCTTTACCTAGAGCTTCCTATAGAATGGAGTAAGCCACAATGGTTTCTAGATACTCAAAGTTGAGCAGAGAAGGAGGGCACTGTAGCAGTTACTTTTCTCTGTTGCTGAAAGACACTACTCAAAGTCAAGCAACTTAAGGGAGAAAGGGAGATTTATTCAGCTTACAATCCAGAGGGGAGATACTGTCCTTCATGGTGGAAAAGGCATGACTGACTGGCAGAAGCTGGAGGTGGCCTATATCACATCCATGGAAGCTGAGAACTGCAACACTGCCAACTGTAAGGACAGACAAACTCACTCAAGCAGGGCCAGGCTAACCAACCTCAAGGCCCATCCAGCAAGGCTCCACCTCCTACAGGTGCTATGGCCTTACCAAACAACTAAAAGATTCAAGCATATGAGCCTGTGGGAGACAACTCACATTTGAAACCATGACAGGCATGTTTACAGCAAAGAGTAGGGGAGGTTGTAGTGTGGCTTTCCTGGCATGTAGGCATGAAAGATGGGCAGCTAGTGTGGGCAGTCTGTGGCACTGCCTAGGGACCCATCTGGCTTTCTCTTTCATTGTTCCACAGTTGGAAGTGGGGACACATTTGAGGGAAACTGTCAATTCACAACCAAGCCATGTCACTGGTTCTTATGGAAACTATGGTCTATTCTGCAGATTGTCATGAGGGATAGTAACCAGCTTCCTGCAAGCCGTACAGTGGACAGCTTCTTTGGGATGTTTGCTGCTAAAACATTTGATTCCCCTACTCTTTGCTTTTTTATATTTCCTGGCCACTGTCATTGTACTTTTGGCCCCCTAAAGTAAGCACACAGATCTTTTGCTGTTTTATGCCATAAGTCAAGAAGTAATTTGTGCTAATTAGAATTGATAGTTTAAGACTGAATTCTGGGCACATTTGTGAAAAATTAGCAGTTGAGAAAAGCCCAGAGCAAACCTGCAGGACATTGATTGATGTGGGAAGATTCGGTCCATGGTAGATGGGACCATTTCCTAGATAGGCAGATAGATGGAGAGAGCTGCTTCAGTTCCTTGACATACTTCAGCATAGTGGGATAGACCTGGAGTCTAGCAAGGGAGGTTTGCCCCTCTCACATCGATCCTTGTGGATAGGGTGTGTTCAGTTCACTAGGCTCCTGGTGTTGGTATGATCTTGCCTGCCAAGCTAGACTAAGCACTGTAACTGAGAATTGTAAGAAAGAACACCCCATTGACCTTGTTCCCCTGAAGTCTGTGAATTCATTGGCAGCCTGAAGACAAATGGCTAGAGAATTCAAATAAAAACGGGGATGCAAGATCAGGCCGCTTTTGAGGATGGAAAATTCAATGCTTGCTTTAGGTCCTTAGACAAAGTGTGTGGAAAGAATGCCACAGAACCAATTTGGGGGGGTGGTGACAAAAGTGAGAGAAGGAAAGACAAGGTCGGACCCTAACGGTCTGATAGCAACCCCTGCACGCTATAGCCAGAGACAACGCAGTCCACTTAGTTTGCTTCCCAGAGAGCTTCTGCCTCAGTGGTGGCTATTTGGGAAGATCTGATAAGATAACATATCTAAAGGAGTGACTGCCCATGATGAGACTCTCAAGACCCTGGCTACTGCCCAGGGTTTCCCTAGTGTTGAGCTTTGACCAAGACAACCCCAGAGCCCATCAGCCTGACCCTGCTCTCCCTGACTTAGGCCCGGCCACTCATCTTTTCTTGGAAAATCTGCTGTTGCGAATTATTTCTGCGCCTCTCTGAGATTTGAATCTTAAAACTTTTCTTCCCAACTCCCAAGGACTTGGGAACAATCCCTGGAATGTGAACATCCCTACTTCCCAGTTTCTGCATGAGATTGGAGGTAGCCTCAGTAGGTCTCCAAATCATAGTCGCAAATACAGGAGCAGGTACTCGTCATGCATGTGTCTATGGCCCCCACCCCGACCCCCCAGGCCTCTAGGACGCTCTAGCTGGCTCATCCTACTCCTGCTTTAAAATCTTCGTCAACCTTGTCCCAGCAAAGCTGACCCATGCTCAGGCCTGGCCTCTTCTCCCATGACCTGAGAATCATCTTCCTGGCTTGTTGAACTTGGTTCAGAGCAAGTCGGTTACCCAGTCAATGCTTTATAATTTCTTCCTTTCTTTCTTTTTTAAAAATGTACTTTAAATGCACAAACTCTTACATACAAAAGTGTATCCCCTTTAGTTGTGTAGTTCAGTGTCTTAGCCATCACATCACAAATCTAATGTCCTTGAGCCTAAAGCTCGATGTTTTGGCTAGGCAGGCTGGCCAGCAGTGTGTGTGTGTGTGTGTGTGTGTGTGTGTGTGTGTGTGTGTGTGATATATGTGTTTGGTGGGTACACATGCAGGAGACATTGGATGTCCTGCTCTGTGATAATCTATTCCCTTGAGGAAGGGTCTCTTACTGAATATAGAGCTAGGTTGGGGCTAGCAAAATCCAGCGATCCTCCTGTCATTTCCTGTGCACCCTGCTAAACCTCCCCACACCCATGTTCAGTGCTGGGTGGTGTGTACAGTCACTTTCAGCTTTTTACTTGGGTTCTGTGGTTTTGAACCCAGATTCTGATGATGATACAGCTACATTTTTACCTGCTGAGCCATTTCCCTAGCTCTGCACCCACCTTTTTTTTTAAAAAAAAAAAAGTTTGATTTCTTTTTTTATTATTTATTCAATTGTGCGTGTATGCATGTGTGCGCGTGTGTGTATGTATCAATGTGTGTTTGTATGTAGAACCACGGACGAATTCGAGCAACACCATGGACGCCTCCACCTCCTCGTTTACTCTGCCTGGGGATTCACAGGCTCCGCCCTACCAGGACCAGAAACGCAGGCCGCCCCCGCTTCCGCCCAGCGTCTATACATGGGGTCTAGGATTCGAACTCAGGACCTTCCGCCTGCAAGGCAGAGGCTTAATCCCTGAGCCACCTCTCCAGCCCCAACTGCACCCACCTTTTATGTGGGTGCTGAGGATCTGAACTCGGCTCACCATGCGGCGCTGCAAGCATTTCACCCCGTCACCTTCCCAGCCCCTTGACTTTTGGAATGTTGAAATAAAAAGGGTAAAACTGCTCATTCCGACTAGAACAAGGGGGCCCATGCTTTTCATCCCAGCATCTAGGCTCATGGCAACACATCTCACAAAACAACAGCAATGAAAGAACCTTCTCCATCAGAGGTGAAAGGTAACAGGCACCTGGAACTGTGACCCCAGCTCGTGATGATGGTCCGCCACACAGCAGTGGCTCCCGAGCCTGCTAGGCTGGCACCGGGCTTGGCACAGGTGCCCTGACTCGTCAACCTTGCAGGTTTTCAGTAGCCAGGTTTTTGATGGTCTCTGCTAGAGTCTGACGTCCCAGTCATGGGAGCCCAGGTGCCGCTGACTGGTCTTGGGAAAACCTCCATCTGTCTTTGTGCTGGCGTCCTTGTGGGGCGCCCTCTGCTTTGCCTCCCTCCTGCTCCTCTGCTGCCAATCTCAGGACTCCGTTCAGACACTGTATCTTGTAGAAAAATGTTTCAATTCTCCCTGGCCCTCGGGTGCTCTCTGCTCTCCCAGCACACGGTTATTTTCGCCTGCTTTCTCTGTCTGGCCTGTGAAAGCAAGCGCTCTGTCTCCCTCCTGACTCACAGCAAAAAAGCCGGTGAAGGAAGTGACTTGAACGCACTTTGAAATCTCAGAAAGATGCTGTTTGGAAGTTCTCATCTGGAAATAATGATCTGCAGGAAGAGACTGTGCTTTCTCTCAGGAGACTTAATTATCCGAGAGCTGTGAGCCCTTGCATTTTCTCCTTCATACTTCTGTCTTACAGTGTGCTCCCACCGCATCATTATAAGGAAACAGAGAGAATGCGTCCTTGCGTCATTCCTCTGTCCCCACGCGCCCCAAACTTCCAGGTCTGTCAGTCTGAAATAACAGCACTGCCGACAAAGCACACACATTTTACCCTTAGATGCACTTCTGCACAGTCTCACAATAATGTCATGTATACATCTGAAAAAAAGAAAACAAAAACAAAAGAAATCCTGAAAGTACCATGTAGGGGGATAATTAAACCATGGTACATTCATCCAACACTGCATTTCTTGTATGCTTCATTAATTACATTTTTCAATATGTTTGTTTGAGACAGGGTCTTATGTACCCCAGGCTGGTCTCAAACAGGCTGGATAGGGGGAATGACCTTGAACTTCTGATTCTCTTGCCTCCACCTTCTGAGTCCTGGGATTTCATGCTTGCGTGACATGCTGAGTATGGAAAACAGGGCTTTATGCATGCCCTACAAGCAAGCTCCCAACTCAGTTACATTCCCGGTCCCAATGCATATTTTCTTTAAGTTTATAAAAACATGGGGAAATCATTGTGGCATGACATTAAGAGACAAAATTACAAAATTAATTAATAAAAATGCATGCATAGAAAAGAATTTTAAAAGAAAACTAAATATGACCAGTATTTCTGAGTGATGGAAATTTAGTGGTTCTGGGTTTTCTTAATTTTGAGTTTATTTATGATTATATAAAAAATTAAAAATTAAAATTTAAAATTTCGTGCCAAATAACAATGTTTTCTTTTTTTTTTTTTTACTGTCTCTTCCACTTCCCTTATCTCTCCCTTCTCCTCCTCTGTCTCTCTCTTGATATTATTCACTTCCTGGCCTACTAGGACAAAGCGCAAAATAGAACATCAGTAGTGCCTTGGCTCTCTCTGTAGAGAATCAAGGACCCAGAACATCAAATATAAAATACATTGTAAAACCCTAAGGGAAAACACTTTCTTTTATCAGCTATAATTCATCTTCCATTTTGTCTTTTTCTCAGAAACAGGAGCATAGCTTGCTTGCATCAGATAACTTTTTTTTCCAGCCAATTGCAGATTTGCAAAAAAGAATTACAGTGCCATTGAAAGTGTGGTCTTAGCCTGGTAACTTCACCAGCCCCTGGAAGCTGGTTTGCATGCTACATCTCAGACCCAGCCACTCTCTAGAGGCAGAGAGTCAACATTTTCTGCACACTCCCTAAGAAGAGACTTTCATGTATTAATGCTGAGAAGGAACCCAAGACCAAGGCATCTGGATTTCAGCTAACTTCACTTTACTGTCTGGAAGAAGCAAAGAGGCAGGACACAATGTCAATGGCTAATAAGCGCCAGCATGCAGGACAATGTTCAGCAATGGGGTTTCTGAGTGTGGGGGTGGCCCTGGTTTACAGCACTGTCACTGTGTATGTGCTACCCACCACCAGGTGATTCTGGTGGCATGGCAACTCTAGAGATACAGGTGCACATGAATGGCTTTCAGAAGCCAGTGGCATGCGGCAGAGACTATTTAGTTCCCTCTGTCTTGGTTTGGACAGTTCTGTACTGTTGCAGGAATAGGTAACACTCTGATATATGTATCCTAAGGAAGGAGGACAGGGCTATCAATCCTTCATATCACAGAGGATGATCCAGGTTATGTCTCTCATAAGTCACTCAAAATAAAATATGCACTTAAAAGCTGTAAAAGACAAGCCAAAACTGACTTACCATAAGGAGGAATCTATTCATTTTGCCAGACTACAAGTTTATTATTATATTAAAAGATCCAACCAAGAAAATGTATGAGCACTTTCAGATACCTTCTTTCAGTTGCACCCTCTGCTCAGCTGCGTTTTACTCTGTGAAAACGGAATCAAATGCCTCATGGTACTGTTGGTTTGAAAAGGATGAGGCTTGGTATGAAGGTGGGAGGACTGGGCAGTGTGAATGGAAGTTCCAGAAGAGAGTTACACCTCTGTTAAGGATTACACAAGGCTGGTTGATTGATCAGAATTTGTGATTGCAGAGAGCTGGAATTTTGCAGGGCCACAGCCACAGGGTTTTGGACTAGCTTTCCTTTAGTAACCATTAACCGACCACCTCTTTGTCTATAGTCACATCCCTGTGACTGTGAGTTAAATCCATTAAAATGTATTGAGTCAAATCACTGGCTTCTTCCAGGCAGACGCCTGGCTACCTGACAATCCCACCAGTATACTTTGAAAATGTCTCAATAGGTGGTTTTGTTTTGTTCCATAATTATGAAATTTTCATGGAATCCTTTCCACATCAGAACATGGTATTTAAGTGACAGCCTGAATGTGTTTCCTCGGCTGTGGTCTGTGATCAGGGACATTGGCTCAAGAGCAAACTCTTACTCTATGTAGGGTGAGAGCTGTGTTTTGCATTGACCATAGAGAGACTCTGTTTCATCAAACAAAAAGAAAAAAAAAAGGGAAAAACAAGATGAGAGGTACCTTGAAAACAGTTCACACTTGTATTTTCCAGAGATTTCTACAGTTTCCAAGATCTCTTTTTGCTGTGCCTACTTGGAAAAAAAAATTCTTCCCCAATTCAGGTCAATGTCTATAAATCCCTATTTTGTTTTATTCTAAATTAAGAATGCCAGTGTGTTCCCAGTCCATCTTGTATTGGGGGTCTTGTCAACTTGAGTCATAGAACACAGTTTAAATCATACACAGGACACATGTGTCCCATCCCTCCTAGCACATACCTCCACCATGGCTCTTTACCGAGTTTTCAGACTGTCCAAGACTCAGTTTTCTCATGGGTAAAATGGGACAGGGAGTACCTGTCTCATAATTATAGTAAGGCTTGAGAAGATAATGCGAACCAAACCATCAGACTCATGAGTCATCAGTATTAAGCATAGTATAGTACTTGGTACCTCTAGACCAAGTCTTACTGTCTCGGCTTCTCCCAGTGTAGTCAAAACAATGAGGAACAAACCAACTATTTTCATAGCCACAGACAGCATGATTAGATACATGTAAATCTGAAGAAAGCAGCTTCCATCATGTCTTCGCTGTAAAATGTGAAGAAAGCCATGTAAACATAAATAAATACTCATTCTACACCAAGAGAAGGAAAAGGGCAATTCACGGCCACTGTATACGTTGCAAACACAACCACCATGAGAAATGCCCTGAAACCCTTACTCTAAATGAAATTTCAATTTTTTTTTCAACATAACCCAGGCAGGCCTTGAACTCATGACAATCCTCCAGCCTCAACCTCCAGACTGCTGGGAGCTCCCTCATGCCTAGTCAAAGCCATGTTCGGTAAGCACCTCTCTTGCTCACTCTGACCTCCCCAGTTCCGCCCCGGCTTGCTCAATGTGTACACAGCAAGCTTCAGGCGGGAGAAAGGAACTCACCCACTAAATTGTCCTTATCCAGCTTCTCGGGTGAGTCCATCTCATCCTAGGGAAGTTTCACACCTGGAGGATGATTCCTGGCTGGGAGTCAGCCTGACTGCAGGCAGCAACACAGAGGTGTGTGGCGAGGAAGGAGGGCACCGGCTGCTCCGTCCGCTCAGTTCATGCCCCAAGGAGCAGTTACCTTGGTGCAGGAAGCCTGGAAACGCAAACAAAGCGCTTCTCTGACTTCACCTTCTGCTTGGAGACAATGCGAAGGAGCCAAGATGACCCCTGCTGACGCTGCGGAATTTCTACACTATTTCTTTGCTACAAGACATTGCTGCAACCGAGTCTCCACAAGGAGATATAACTGACACACAAGGCCCATGTACCGCCCTCATGCTTTATCATCTAATAACATAATCCCGTTCATTCTGCAACAGCATGGAGAAATCTGAAAACTCTCTCCTCTTTCTGTCAGCATCCTTAAAATAACCTGAATGCTAATTGTTAGGACAGTTCAGCAAACGTCCTGTGTGTTCCAGGAGACCTGCCGGCCAGCTCTTCCCGGCCTCACTCACATGACGCTTGTTCTGTCAGTCCTCCAAAGTGTTTCGTTGTTACTGTTTTCCGACAGGGCCTCAACCAGTCTGAACCTAAGCCGGCCTGATATTCACTAGCCAGCTTCAGAAAGGTTTTGAACTAGTAGAACTCTGGTTGCATCCTTTAACCCCCAAGTGCTAGGACTGCAAATATATCTCCTTGCCACAGGGCCTTTGAACATGTTGCTATATGCACACACATATTTCTTCTTCTAGACCAGTCATATCTGGCCTGCTACCTGCTTGCTTTTCTTTAAGCCATGCCGGTTTCCTTCTGTTTAATATATGGGCATTTTTGCACTACACCAGCAGTACTGAGCAGTTTTGACAGAACCTATATTGCTTGCACAACCTTAAATGTTGATGATCTGTCCCTTTATATACTGGCTCCTGCTTACCTGAAATTTTCATGAGGGGTGTGATTAAATCTAATATCATTTAGCACTGCATCTATTGTGTTTGGAGCTGGGCATGCTCAAAAGATTATTTGTCCAATGAATGAACAGGTAATTCATCAATGATAACAGCTCATAAATGTCAAAGCTCTCTCTCAAATCCAGGGCCTCAGCTTCCTCACTTTGAGATTCTTTCCCTCACTCTGGAATCAGGATCATTTTGTGCATATCCCCGAAATTGAAAACTCCTCTCCCATGTGAATATCTCTTTATATGTCGATTCCATCAGCATGAAAACAAGACAATGAACACCAGCTGTTCTTTTTCTGGTCATCTTGCCTTTTCTAAGTTTTCTTCCTCCAACCGTCTATTATTTTCTTTCTACCAGCAGATTCAGCTTTGACAAATCTCCTACTTTATGGTTAGTTTGGCCAACTAGTTGATTCTCTTGTCCTCCTCCACAAACTCAACTTACAATAGCAATCATGACTACCATCGTTAGATTGTAATTATAAGAATGAATGTGGAGTCTATGGACTCTAGGGAAGTTGGCTAGGACCGGGAACCTAGATTCCAGCAGACACTATTGCAAGCACACACGGAACAGTGTCTGCGTTTTCTTTACTCAGCCTTGGTTAGGGTGCCATGGGGAAGCAATGCCAAGGCCACAGGGGCTAAGAGCAAGCTTTGAATTCATGCTGCCAGGATGCAAATTAATTCTTGCTCTGTCGTGCACTAGCTGTGTGACCTGAAATCTTCTTTGTGCACTGAACATAATAGTCGTTTACCATATACATTTATACAGAGTTACCTACATGAGAATCATCTGAAAGCTGCATGTAAAATATTCAGAATGTTCAATGCTGATAAGCAGTAATTGTCATCACTCGTGAGAGCTGAGCCATGTGCCTCGTGACTCCGTCATCTTCTCTCTAAAATGGGAACGTTAGGTTAGTTTTTTCAGTGTCTGCCTTCTCTGGTTTCAAGTGAGTGTCAGAATGATTCCTCGTGGTGACATTCTCACGAGTTCTCTTCTCTCACTCATCTGGTACCACTTCCAGCTGCTACAAACTTCAGAGCCAGGCGTGGCATTGTGCCGCTGTCATCCTAGCACACAGCGGCGGAGGATTGCCAGAGGTTTTGGGCCAACCTGAGCTACACAGGTTGTTTTTTTTCAAAAAACAAATTCCCAAAGCCCTTCTGGCTCTTTACTGTCCATATAGAGACTCTGTTTCTCCCCAGCCTCTCCTTTATGTTTGCAGTCATTGCTTTGTGAGGAACCTCTCATGGAAAGACAATAAAAGTTTCCTGCTTCCACCATTTCCCATAGACCATGTTCAATTGTTGTCCAGAACAGGATGAGGACCCCTTGCCTTTGAGTCAGGTCCCTGCCTATAGATCTGAAACACATGTCTCAACGCTGGCTTGAAGCCATTTGTATTGAAGCTGTCCACCAGGGAAGTACAAGGCTCAAAACAACACAAACAGTAATTAATTGTTCCCTGGGGCCGCTAGAAAGAGCCTCAGGAGACACTGCTGGAATCCCTGTGGAAGATGACTAAGCAGCTGTTTTTCTTCTTCCTACAAAGCGGTTTGAATGTCTCCACCTAGAAAGCAATGGTGGCCTCAAGTAGCGCGCATGCCAAGTCCCTGCAGAGGGCCCTGGGCAAAGAAAATGAGAGCTACTTTCTGTGTATAACATCTTCTATTAATGAAGTGTTTTCTCTTAATCCTCATGCGGGCGCCAGAATGGGAGAATGGCTGGAAGCGTTGGCCGTTTCTACATAAACTATTCTTGTCCTCACTAAAATCCTATTTGAGGACACCTGTTTTTAAATGTCCAGATTCAATACTCACTTTTGATGGGACGTCATCCAGGCCTGTGTATGTTTTCCTTCATCCCTCCTCCTCCAGTGATCATCTTCCGGAGAATTGATGTCCTCACTGGAGACAATTCCTCTGGTCTTATTCTGGTTTCAGGAATATTCTTTAGCCAGTATCCTGTCACCTCTTGGGACAAATATACTTCAGGACATCTGTGGTACCCTCAGAAAATGTTCGCTGATCTTTAAACCAAGTTCTCAGATTTTACCATATACATCATTCACTGTCTTTTTCCTGCTTATTTATCCAGTTTTTCAGTCCCACATCATTGAATAGCAAACTTGGTCTCTAGAGCTACAAGAATATAGCAATAACTCCTATACTGCAGTTGAGGACTAGATCTTTTTCCTGGATGATAAGTATTCTCAGCTATCAGCTGATTAAACACCTCATCTGCATGGATCTGATTGAATATTCTATGCATTAGAAACAAATCCATCAAATAAGTAACCATAAATATCACATCATAATTTGAGTATTGCCAATGCCATTGGAACTACTCGAGTATTCTCCCCTTGTGTGGGTCTCACCCAACCTTTCCATAGCCATAATTTTGTTGTCTTTTTGCCTTTAAAATATAAATTCTTATAATATACATGAGCATAACTTGAGTTTATTTGCTTTTGACCTGTGTAAAGATATTCACATGATCTTCCACAATTGCTTTTTGTCATGGTTAAGCACAGGTGTCAACTTGACTGTTGGGGTTTGAGCTCTGGGCACATTTGTAGAGAATTAGTGGGTGAGTTTAGCCCAAAGCAAACCTGAAGGAGATTATCTAGCTAATGGGGAAGGCCCAGCCCATGGTGGGTGGGATTAGGCTGTGGAATAAATCACGGAGAGCTGGTTGAGAAAGTGGGCATCCTTCTGTTCACTTGGCCAGATATGCTGGTCTGGCAAGTAAGGATTGTCCTTCTCTCAACTGTTATGTGGTGATGGTGTGGCCAATTCCCTCGGCCCTGGTGTTGGTGCGTGCTCTCCCGTCAAGCTGGACTGAAAGCTGTAACTGGACTGTCATAAGAAAGTAAACTTGGGGCGGGAGTCGGTGTGGGGGGGGAATGGGGCGGGAGGGGTGAGGGGAGGGGGAGCAGGGGGTTGGGGGGGAGGAGGAGGGAGGGAGGGAACTGGTGTACCTATTAAGTTTGTATGAGCTGAAATAATAATAAAAAATGTATTCTATAAAAAAAAAAAAAAAGAAAGTAAACTCCTGGGGCTGGAGAAATGGCTCAGGGGTTAAGCCTCTGCCTTGCAGGCAGAAGGTCCTGAGTTCGGATCCTAGACCCCACGTATAGATGCCGGGCGGAAGCGGAGGTGGCCTGTGTTTCTGGTTCTGGTAGGGCGGAGCCTGTGAATCCCGGGGCAGAGTAAGTGAGGAGGAGGCGGAGGCGTCCATGGTGGTTCCCGAATTCGTCGGTGGTTCTACACACACATGTACACACACACATGCACACATATACATACACACACAATTGAATAAAAAATAAATAATAAAAAAATTTTAAAAAAAGAAAGTAAACCCCTTGTTCCCTTAAGCTGTGTGATGGTCATTTATCGGCAACCATGCAGGTGAACTGCAACACTTCTAACATGCTTATGTTTCTAAGGTTAATTCACAAAGCTAGATAAAACCATTGCTTATTAATTAACATGCAGTGCTCCTTAATAGTCAATAGACAACAGTTCATTTACTTGAAATAATTTTAGGTTTCTGTTATTACAAGTAATGCCACCACAGATACTTTTATACATGCAAGTTTCCCTGGGTCCTAGCATCAAAATGTAAACATCCAGAAACTGAACCGATAGATTATTTAACTTTATGAGAATGCCATAATCAACTTCACAAAATTGCTTTCTAAAGTAGTTTGTTTACACCAATCTTACCAGCAACATACAAGTCTTCCCTTTATTGAACAATATTCATGTTCCCTAGCAGTTAAAGCTAATATTTGACAATATGATGAGTATACAATAGTACTTAATTATAGTTGCCAGCTTGGACTTCTTTATTAAGTTGCATGCAAATGTGTGTCTGTGTGTATGCAGGTGCATGTTCATGTGTGTATGCAGGTGCACGCATGTGCAGACACCAGAGGGTGTCCTGCTCTGTCCTCTCCACTTTACTCCCATGAGACAGGGCCTGTCACTGACCTGCAGCCAGGCTGGTGAACACACTGGTTTTCTGTGTGGGTTCTTGGGACTCAGGTCTTCATGTAGAGCAAGTGCTCTTAGCCATCAAGTGTCTCCATGAACCCAGACTTCCTTGAATTCTATTGAGGGCTATTTACAATCCATGTTTTCTCCCTTTTTCTTGGTCTTTTTATTAACATATACTTACACATACACATATATTTTCACTTTACAAATTGTAAATTTGACAACTGACAGCCACCAGGCAAATGTATTTCCCAATTATCTCCTTATCTTTTTAGAATGACATGATTACTACAAATGTGAAGATTTAATACATTTGGTACTCAGAACGTACCATGTATAAAACTCTTCTTCCTAAGCCCTCACAGAGCTGAAAAAGCTGAGTATCAAGTCATTTGCCTCCTGGTCCTCAGAGCGGCTCTACCCTTCGCCGACTTCGTTCACCCACATACATTGTAAATCAGGCGACCTTTTGAAGTTTGTTGGGATTATGACTGGGATTTCACTAAATTCAGAAACTGAGAGATTTGCTATTTTAATACCATCTGCTATTGGTCACCATAATCACTATGTACTTACCATTTAAATAGGCCTTAATGACTTCCAAGAAAGTTAAGGGGAAAAAAATCCAATCATTACTCACATTTTGTAAAAGCATTGCCCTTTTATATTTTCATATTTTATTCATTTATTAAAGGATAGAGGGACTTGGGGAAATGTCATGGTTAGATACAAGTATCAATTTGACAGCTAAGAGTTTGCGCTATGGACACATTTGCAGAGAATTAGTTAAGCTCCAAGCGAGCCTGCAGAAGCCTGTTTAACTGATGGGGAAGATCCAGCGCATGGTGAGTGAGACTAGCCCCTAGACGGTGAATAAGATGGAGGGAGCTGGCTGAGGAAGTTGGCATCCTTTGGTACACTTGGTCAGACATGCTGGTCTGGCAAGTAGGGGCTGTCCCTCTCTCAGCAGTTCTGTGGCTGTGTGGATATAGTGTGGCCAGTGGCCTTGGCCCCTGGTGATGGTGTACATTCTCCTGCCAAGCTGGACAAACTGTAACTGGACTATTGTAAGTATTAACCCTTGTTCCTCTAAGCTGTTTGATTATGAATTTACCAATAACAATGTAGGCTAACTGCAACAGAGGAGCTAGGGAGATGGCTCAAGAGTTAAAGCCATTGTTTCACAAGCAAAAGGACCTAAGTTCAAATCCCCAGATTCCACATAAAAATGCTAAGTGGATATAGAGGCTGCTTACACTTCTAGCTCTGAAAGTGGAGCCTGGGAAACTCCAGATTAAAGCAATAAGGAGGCAGAGCATTCCAGAATGATTCTTTATGAGACCCTTGGGCCTCTGTAGGTACACACACTCAAGTGCTCTCTTGTACACACACACACACACACACACACACACACACACACACACACACGAGAGACAGAGAGAGAGAGAGACAGAGAGAGAGAGAGTTGTGCACATGCTCTAGCAAATACATGGAAGCCAGAAGACAACTTTCTGAGGTCTGTTCTCTTCTTGAACCATGTGGGTTCCAGGATCTGAACTCAAGTCACTAGGTTTGTGTGCAAGTGCCTTTACTCAGAGACACCGAGTCTCTCCAGTCTGTGCTGTCCTTTTTGTGAAAGAACTTTTCTGTTATTTCTCATGTTTAAAAATTCATACTTATCTTTGGATATGTGCTCTGTAGCTATTACTGAATTTTATTAATTTTAATGACCTGCTACCTCTGCGTATGACCAGCATGCATTCTTCATATGGTACTTTCACACCTGACTGCATGCATTCACTAAGACGCCCAACCCCAAAACCATGTTGAGTTACACTTTCCTTGATTAATCACTGACTCTGTGGAAACATTTCTAGCGTTTTACAATTAAGAATATATCCTGGGAGCTGGGGAGGTGACTCAGTTGGTAAAATGCCTGTTTCACAAGCATAAGGATCTGAGTTCAGATCCTAAGCACCTATATAAAAAGTCAGGGACAACTGTGGGCACCTGTAATCCCTGGTTGTATGTAGTTCCCTGAAGCTTACCAGCCAGTCAGTCTTGCTAACTGGTGAACTGGGTGAGAGATCCTCCTCCCCAACAAAGCAAGGTGCAGAATGATTAAGGAAGACACCCATTGCCCACCTGGCCTTATCATACATGTGAATGTACACCCCCCCATATTTCACACATATACACACACACACAGTATATGCTTATAAGGCTTCTTTGCCCTAATAGTTTCTTTCTTTTCATGGTGTTCTGCTTTTCTTAAAGCACTGTGGCTGGCTGACTGAACCAAATGCCTTTAATGAACACTTTTCTCACAAACTGAAATGGTGGATTACACTTAAGATTTCCTAATGCTATTACTTTTGAATTCCTGACACAAATCCAACCTGATAATGGTTTATCTTTCTTAATGTTTTGGATGGCTAATAATTTGTTGTTTATACTCTTGAGTCCAGATGACTTCCATTCTCATAGAATCCTCAATGTTTTGGTACCACAGCTAAGTTGCTCTTTAATGAGTTTTCTCTACTCTTAGTAGGGTTTGTAGACCCTTGAAATATTCACACATCAGAAACAGTGGGAAATGCTTTCTGTTGCTTGGTGCTTGTTTTTCTCATACAAAGGTAGCAGCTGCTGGCACACAGGAAAAAAATTAAAGACTCACTCAATGTGCGTCTTTGTAGCCATCCTGTCTCTTTAAGAAAGCTATGCTGTGTTCACAACGCTTTACAGACTTCTGTTAAGATGTCTCGCAGGGAGGCATCTCTGTGTCTGTTCCCATAACATGAACAGGTTGGTTTGTTGATGACTGCTTTGATGCAGGGGATCCATGGGAAGAATGCTTCCCTCATCCCTTGAATGCTCGGAGCAAACTGAAAACTGCTTTCCAGCCTTTGTGTGCCTCAGAGCATGAGGGATCTGTAGCAACTGCTTACCTTAAGCAAATCTAGCTGTTCCCAGAATGCTTTGCTTTGTCACAGGAATAAATTCTGATGAGCTTTGTATGTAGCGATAGTAAATAAAAGAGACTGCTCCATGCTGTTTCAGCACCTCATAGTGGTGTCCCCTGGGAGCTGAGTCCTCACAATCTCAAGCAGTTCTTTGGTATCAAACACAATAGGAGGATAGTTACATCTCTGTCCTTCCTTTGAATATTTATTCCAATGTCCCTACTTAACAGTTAAGAGTTATAAATACATTGACCTTTAGTTCTAAATATGTAGTTTCATAAAGGGCATTTAAATTAAATTAACATCAATGGCTCATCTAAATACAAGCTCCCTGGGGACATCTTACCTTTGATTATCCTTCCAAACTTACTAGCCAATGCTGTTCACAAATTAACATTTTAAATGGATGCTACTTATCAATACCATGACATGCTTAAATCAGTTAAATCTTTTCTAAAAAGCAGAATCATGTATGTATCTACATAATCATCTATCTATCAATCATCTAGGATGACAAATCAAGTACGGAGGCTTGAAATTAAGTTTAGTCAATCACAGAAATCCTTTGCAAAGTCTATATGAATCAGGGACCCTGACAGAGAACTGGGGGGTACATTCCCAGTCCTTATTTTTGCTTTTTGCAATAACCATTCTAACTACAACTGCTCAAGACCGCCACACTGAGTCAAGGTGATTTTTTTTGGAATGTTTTCTAAAACACTCTCAAAGTGCTGAACAGAACAAATGTCCAACTCTTTAGCAAGGTCTACAAGGCCCTTCTAGTTTTGTTTTTGAACACGGTCTTGTTATGTCTGGAATGAGAGCCTCCTGCCTCAGTCTCCTTAGTTGTGAGATTATAGGCATGTGCCACTAGGCTAGACTTCATATGGTTTTTCTATGAACATCTCTCTCTTGCTTTTTAGCCTCATTAAAGAAATTTAGTGCACTCCATCCAGTTTTATTGCCATCATACAATTTTCTCAGCTTACAGGTGTTGGTAAGAACATTCTTGAGGATTTTAACATCACTTCTTTAAGCCTCACAGGTGTGCAAGGTCGGCTCCTCTCAACCCATCCCAGGTTTTCTTTGCAGCTGGTAGTGTAAGTTGTTTGACAGCAACACTTCACTCTAATTTACCTTACTTGTTCTCAACCCTCACCTTGACTTTCTTAATCAGCTAAGCAGGTTAATTAGCTATTATCTTACGGTTTGTGAAAGACACAAAGATAGTCCCTTGTGATTAGTATAGTTCCAAAACTCAGTGCAAATCACTGAGTATATAATATGTATAAGATGCCAGGAATATATTTAAAAATTGAACAGAATTTACTCCCTCTGCTCAAGGGGCCTGTAAAAGAGCAGAGATTTACCTTGCAGTTATATCATACTCTATGGACCACTCATTCAACAACTATCTTCTGAATCCTTAATGTGAGATTGAAATTAACATACAGACTATAATATGATCTTTAAAAGTTTTATAAATATAGACTTGTAACAATTTCTAGCAAATGCTATCATATGAACTATAGAGTATATGCTGTGTCTGAAGATGACTAATAGTATCTATTTGTTTCAAGTGTTAGTTATCATATGACTTTTGCATAAAATGTTAATATTTATTGGACAATCAATAGTCAACTGGAGTTTCAACTAAATTCAGAAAAAATTCTCTAGGGCATTAAAAAAAAACAAACAGCCTTTCTAACACATTTAATAAAACACTTGTAAAATATTTATCATATCCATAAAGTTTATTTTTAAAAAATTGTTAAAAACTAACCATACAGGAATATTTAATATACTTAAAAAGTTTGTTCCCCATGTTGAAGGAAAATACATTTGCAACATCTGCCAGACATCATCTTTATAAAAGTAAAACTTCTAGATGCTGAAATGTACTACAGTAGATTCAATAGTTACACTTTAAATCACAGGATTGGAATTCATTTTTCTACTCCCCCGCCCCCAATGTGGCAGTTATTAATGACATTCATCATGTTTTGCCACCACAGCTCCTTAGAGTACACACTGCATATTTACTAATAGAGCAAGTCTTCTCTATTTGCTGCCACCACGTAACAATTCCAGATAGGCATCTGACCTAAAGTACAAATACATCCCATGATTGTAAACATTCACCAAGAGCTTTCAGATTACAATGAGTAATAGGTGGCCTGGGAGTCTGTCAGCTGTTCCTCAATCATCTGGATACTGCTGAGATTTGGGAAAAGGTTTTGAAGGCAATTCATTAGCCTTCTTTTCTTGTACTTCTGTAAAAGAAAGTAGTTCTGGGTATCTAGTTTTAGGCCAAAAACACCTGAAAGCCATTCTAAAGACTAAGCACCATTTTTACTTACCTGAAATATACTGAGTTAAATTCAGCAGTATGCATTGTTACTAACGAATTAATAATAACAATGGATCGAGTTCCCCTTTGTGGATACATATAGAATACTGTATTCCAACTGATGCTAATGGGAACCACACATGCATAAGAGTAGTTACTCCCCCAGGGCCACATGCAACCCGTAAGACTGAGGCACAACTATTACTTCTGTCTGTGGATGCTAGACAAGCAGATTTAAGGCTGTATTCGGCTATGAGTTCAGTCTCTTTAATATTTTTTTCTATGTAGATCACATCCATAATTCAAAACTTTGTAGGTTGGGAGGTGAAAAGTCCCCAAATACTTTTTAAATACTCTTCTCCACATGATTTATTGTCAGTATATTTATATATGGGAGAAGAGATTTTAAGTGGAGATTTCAGTGAATACTTAAATTCAGTTTAAAAAAATGCAACCATTATTTTCAAACTCTTGCTCCAATTTCCCTAAAATTGTTCTTACTGTCTGACTTCTGGCCAACTTTGCATTTGTCAGATTGTTCACTGCAGTTCTTAGGCAAATCTCATGTTGCTCCTAAAAATAATAATAAAAAAAATTTCATTGCCACCCACTTTGGGATAGGCCTGGCTGCAAGGAAAATGGTGTTCCTGGTGTGGAAGGATAGCTAGGAAAGCCATCAGGCTGAGCTGGGTAGTTCTCCAAAGCCGATGCAGAGTGGACCTAGGAAAGAAAAGAACATTCAGCTTAGCAGAACACTAAAGTCTGGACAGCATGTACCCTACACATGGCACAGGAAAAATACTTAACCTTCTTTAAATGTTAGTAGTTTTTTTTTTTTTTTTAAGATAATTTGCTTTAATGTCCATTACACCTCAAATAAAAGACATTAAAATTTAATGGTACTAAATACAGATTTCATTGTATTAGGTCTCCAAATTAAAAAAACAAACTCCAAGTAGGAAAAATGATTCACTCATATGAATCAATGTCTTCTGAAGGAAGACAAGGATTATTTGTCAATTTCAGAACTGCCATAGGTACTGTGGAAATGGGTCCATGCATCCATTAGTTACACGCAATCATTTTGAGGCATTCCCGCTTACCTGCTGCAACAGTGCTGACTGCGCAGCTGCACTATGCTGTAATTCTTGCAGGGAGGACTGTGAAGGATTTTGGGAAAACCCAGGGATCCCAGGGAGGGACAGAAGGCCAGGAAAAACAGAAGTGCCTGCAGCTTGAAGTCCAGATGATAAACTAAAATGATGGACAGAAAAACAGGTCAAACTGAAGGCAAGGCAGAAAACAGAAAAGTTGCTTATGTATCGGGCAAATACCTCAAGATAGTAAAACAAAACAGAGCGATTCCTGCGTGGGAAGGAACTCTGAGCCATTCACGGGTAGTTTAGTTACATGATAGAACATTCTGAATCCAGTGTTTTACATGTAGTACTTTCTGTCCTTTAATAAGCAAGTGAAATAAATGTTAATTCTAAATTTTGTTAATAAGCACGAATGCTTTGTGTACCTTTTATTTTTTGTGTGTGTATCAGAGAGCACCGTGTGTCCCCGTGGAGGCCCAGGTGTGACTTCGGGCATCGCACTGGATTGCTTCTATCTCCTTTTTGCTCCACTCTGGGATTTCCCAGGCTCCGTCCCCTGGGGCCGCTGCCCTTCCTGCCTGGTGTTTTGTTTTTTACCTGGAACTTGTTATCTGAACTCAGGACCATCTGCTTGCGCTTCTGCAGTCTTTACCCCCGAGCCCTCTCTCCGGCCCTCATGTTTTGGGTATCTTAACACGGTTGGGAGCATTTTTTGAATATTCTCTCACACACCACAAATGAGCATTTCATTCGAGTTATATTAAAATAAGGCTGAATGACATCAGCTAGGTACGGGGTGGTTTGATCTAAGTTGGACTAGCCACGTACCCAGCTTGAGCGACGAGGGCAGAGTTGAAATTGGAGCTGAAGGCCGACGCAAATCCCGGGAGCACAGGGGCGGGCGAAGGGGCCGAGGCGGCCACGGGAAGTGGGGTGACAGTTGCCACGGTGGTGGGCGCCTGCAGCCCCGGGAATGAGGGGAGCGCGGGGGCAGCACTCGGGGCATTGGAGACGGAAAAACCAGGGTAGGAAGGGTTGGAGGCAGGCAGGGGCGCCTGCGCCACGGAGAACAGCGAGGGCACGGCGCTGGACAGGTTGAGCGGGAAGGGCGCGGCGGACGCGGGGGCGGAGCTGGGGTGAGGCATGGCGGTGGAGGTGGCCCCCGAGGACGAGGTGGCCATCAGCGACCCTGGCAGAGACGCGGATGGGTTAAGAGACGGGCTGCCGGGCAAGGGAAAGCTGCTGGTCAGAGAGGTGAAGGGGGGGAGCGCAGGGAACACGGGGGCCATGGGGGTGGAGGGGGCGTGTGGCGGCAGGGGGATGGAGCCATTCAGGGGCGCGCTCAGGCTGGAGAGCCCCGACAGGGCAGGGTTAAGGCAAGTAGACAGGCTGATGGGCACCGAGGTGGAGGGGTACCCTCGGCCGAGCGACCCCGACAGACCTAAAGTGCCATGTGCGGGGTTTCCGGAATGAGACGGGCCCTTGAAGGCCGAGGGCGTCGGGCTCGTGGGCTCAGTCTTGATCATCGCGGGGACAGTGGTTCCCGCAGGGGCGGAGGCCACGGTGCCCGCGTGGGGGCCGTGCAGATGTGCAGCTGGGCCGCAGCTAGCCGGCCCCGTCGCGGCGGACGGTGGGGCAGCCAAGGGGGCCTGGGCGGACAGCGTCGGGGCTGCCGAGGCGCTGGGGGCCGCGGACGGCAGCCCCGGGAACATGGCCAGCCCGGGGGTGGAAGACGAGGACCTCTGTGCCGCTGCATAGCACTTGTTAGGGGCCGAGGCATTGGAGTCTGAGGCCAGCCCACTCGCGACAGTGGACGACAAGGCGGAGGAATTGATCAAGTGAGTGTCGCCGGATGTCAGAAAGCCTTTCAAAGCAGACAGAAGGGGGTTGTTTCCCGAGTGCGGGCCCCCGGTTCCCGAAGCAGCAGCGCTGGCAGAAGCACTGGCAATCACAGAGGGCGTTGGGGCAGCCGCCCCATGGGCTAAGGGTGTGAAGGGCAGAGGGTGACCGGCAAAGACGGAGGACAAGGAGGCAGAGCTGGCATTGCTGGCGGGCACGGCTGCGGCGCTGGCCGAGAAAGACTGGCTAGTAAATGGTGCGCAAGTGGAAGCAAACGTTTCACTGGAGGCGAGAGTGGCACGCGGTGTGGAGGTGGCCTGAGGGGTGGGGGTAGGGGTGGGAGTGGCAGAAGGTCCTGGCACTAGGCCAGAAAAAATGGAAGGGACAGGGGTGGACGGAGTGCCGTGCGCAGAAGAGACGGGTGTGGAGGGCAACACAAGGGTCCTGATCACTGTCGGGTTTGGCGTGGATGGCTGCGGCGCAGGGACCGCCGAAGAGACCTGCCCAGGAAACACCGGAAGGCCAGTGTTGGGCATGTTCATTCCGGACCCGGAGGCGGCTGATGACGCGGATGGATGGTTTGTCTTGACTGGGGATGCAGCAGGGACGGGAGTTGCAGCAGGTGTTGAAGGACTGGAACCATGAGGTGAAAAGAGGTGACTTGCTGGGGTGGAAAACGCTGTGGGGAGAAAGGGCAGGCATTCATCTTCATGCTGAAATGTCCAATGTGAATTCAAAGAAACAATTTTTTGGCAGGCTTAATTGGTTCTTATATGTGAACTGTGGATTCCAACATCCTGTTTTCACTTTGGAGTCTATCAGACTCTTATGTCCAGCCCAGCTACTAAGCCTGAGTTCCACCGGAACCTGCAGGCGCTCAAAGCTTTCCTCCCATCATTTTCTACTTTCTTAAAACCAAAAAAATCCAAAGAATTCAACTGAGACCAACACCGCAGTACTGACTTCACCTTTAATTCTTTCGAAGCACTTATCTAGACTAAGAATCACTACCAACCTCTTGCCCTCCAAGATCTTTCAGGAAGCACTCCCTCCTCTACCTTCATGCCCACCTCTGTTAAGTGTGTTGCACTTACCATCATTTCCTGTGGGACCTTCCACAACCTGCGTTTGTTCATGCTGACCAAACTACATTAGCTCCCAAACTTCACCTAGTTTGTCCTGTGACAATCATTAAGTTCAAACACTCCTTTAAATGTCTAATTCATCCTCACAGAAAGCTTGACACCCGTGCATTTAATAAGCATGTGTAAGCAATCCACTGTGATTGCCTTGGAGGACAGTTCCCGAACCTATCCAAGAACTTACTCAAGTTACTTGAGTTACAATGTTTTTATTCTGATAAACTCTACAAGTAATTAATATAAGCATTTGAGGGATAATTGGGTTCTGCCCCCCTGAATGAATTCAATTACAATGTCTGACTGAGATGGTGCGCCCCTGTCACTGCCTGCTCCTGCAACACTACCCAGCACCTTACTCAGACTAGTTGTTTCAGTTGCAAACACAGAATGCTCCTTTTGAAGTGATAATCATGGACTAAGACAGACACTTTAAAATCTATGCATAAGTAAAACTCTTGATATGAAGAAGCTCATGGGATGCTGCCCAAGGCTTATCATAGGTGGGAAAGGGTCATAAGTGTGTGTATATATGTAATTTTTACTTATAAAAAGTGATGGCCAAACAGTTGGACTGAACAAATTTTTCAGTTGTTTCAGAAAAGAAATACGACAGAAAAATGTACAAACAATAAGATATAAACTGTAAATTCAGAGTCTACATACTTCATGTTTCTGATCTGGGTGCTTTTTTTGTTTGTTTTTTCTAATGCTGGGGACTGAACGCAAGGACTTATACATACTAAGTATATAGTCCGCGTTGTTAAATGTGACTTAATTTCTTTTTTAAAAATTTTTTTTATTATTATTATTTATTCAACTGTGTGCATGTGCGTGTGTATGTGGCGCGTGCGTGCGTGTGTGTGTGTGTGTGTGTGTGTCTGTGTAGAACCACGGACGATTCGTGAACCACCATGGACGCCTCCACCTCCTTCTGCCCCGGGATTCACAGACTCCGCCCTACCAGGGCCAGAAGCGCAGGCCGCCCCCGCTTCCGCCTGGCTCTATACGTGGGATCTGGGATCCGAACTCAGGACCTTCCGCCTGCAAGGCGGAGGCTTAACCCCTGAGCCACCTCTCCAGCCCCAAAAAGTAACTTAACTTCATGAGAATAAGACTATCACTTTCAGAAGACCTATGAAAATGGATCTTTACTGTACTTTCTGTACTTGTTTCCTGAGAACTAGACGCAAAAGGAATGGAATATTAGCTTATTTTGAATTTGTACATAATATATAAAAAATATTAACCTCACTGGTTGCAAAACATGCAAAAAAATCAGTCAGCTAATCTGGCTACCTGTCACCCCACATATTAAGTTCTGTCCACCATTACATCTGTCCTCAAATCAATCCTGAGACAGAAACCAACACCCTCAGTTTATAAATGGGTAAGCTGAGGGTTGGTGTGGCTAACCATGAAGTTATGGGCTAGGGGTATGCTCGATGACAGAGCATCTGCTTAGCATACATGAGGCCATAGCTCAATTCTATACCATAGCAAAAATCTAAACAAATCAAATGAAATAAATGATGTGGTTATTATGTGAAGACCCATATATTTACAACTATAGTAACTGTCTCTTATTTCTTAACATAGTTAAAAATGTACAAAGAAAAACAAGTCTTAACCTCCCTTACCTAACATAGCACCCCCTTTAGAAAGCAGCTAGGCACATCCATCAGGCACACTCTTGTCAAGGGAGGGCATTTTCCAAGAGACTCCCAGCCCACGATGATCAGAGAGATGGGGGTTTTGCTGTGTAAGAAAGGACTCATCTCCTGCTTACCAGGATCCTCTCTAGATGGAATGTGGAGTTCTAGTGCTGCCCCCTGGAGGCACCACCCAGACTTACTTCCTGCTCAATTCCTTTTCCTGCTTTGTTTTTACATTATGTCATGTCTATCACACTTGCTGAGATAATTATATCTATAAAATGAATTGGGAACAGAACTTATCAAAAAGGGTTAACATCTTGGATATTCATATGCAAAATAAGGCTTCCCACATCTCAGAATGTAAAGGACACAAAACCATTTAAATCTACATTTTGTGTTTATAAAGCATATCACTCTTAATACATTTTGAATATTAATTACTTTTTTATCCAGGATCACTTCCTAACACATTCCAAATATACTGAACTCAAATTATTCTCAGTGAATGACAGACAACAGTTATCACCACATAAAATTTGCTACTTACTTTGACTTTGTGTAGGTTTTGACTGACCGGAGAGGTCTTCATTTTCTATATTAAAAAAAAATCAATTCAAGCTTTAATTAAATAATTTCCCATTAATAATCAGAGATAAATGTACAAAAAAACACAGGCTATAAGTAGACGCAGAATAAGAAACACACATAGAAAAATACGGTAAGTAAATTAGCTTTTACTCTACCCTCTCTTTCCTCTACCAAGTGCACACTTTTCCCACAAGACTTCCATTTAACCTATAAATATTTTAAATACATGTTTTTCCTTTCCATCTCATTTATGTGTCATATGCTTACACTTATTGTGCATATATTTGCATGTGTGTGGATGCACATGTGTGGGAGTGTCTGGGCTGATGTCAACAAAAAGATCCAGTCTCCATCTTCCTAGTGCTTAAATTACAGACAGGCTGCCATAACCACCAGCACTAATGTAGGTTCTGGGGTCTAAATTTCTGTTCTCTCCCTTGTGTAACCAGCATTTTTCACCAAGACCATCAGTTGGCTGAACATGGACTGCAGGAGAGGAAATAACAGCAACTGGGAGCTACTTTGTACTGAGATCGCGATTCACTGCTATCCTAGTGACAAGTAGATTGTAAGTTATACATCACCAAAGTCACTGTAAGAGTCATTGAAAAGTATAGAAAGCATTTTTATACTCTTGGGATGGGGAAGGATATCCCAAGGAAGTTTCAAAACTCAAGAGTCAAATAATAATTGATCTAAGTAAAAATTAAACTTTTTTAAACCTACCACCCAAACAATGAATTGAATTACTCTGTCAGACTAGAAAGTCAAAAAATAAATATCTCCCATGTTGAAAAGGTAAGAAGAAACTGAGTTCCTCTCATGACTGATAAATTTTAGAAACAGTTTGACAGTACATGAGAAAATACCCCTAAAGACCCAAAGAAAAAGAATGGGTCACCAAGTGCTGGCTAAAACTGGTCCTTCCCTCCACTGTTTTGCAAACCCAACCTCCCTGTATAGGATGGCATTAGGACAAATGTATTGCTTCAAAGATATGTTTCTTCTTTCTCTGACCTGCTCAGATTGTCAGGTGTGGCCCAAGGGGATTCACGAGTAGACTCAATGTCATAGAAACAAACCAAAGGCAACTGTGCCAAGTGTTAGAGGAATTCAGACAAGAGTGGACTGAACTTCACCTCCCTTCCCATCTCTGCTGGCCTAGAGTATTCAACCCAGCTCTTCCACAAGGTCTCACCCTCTACTCTGCATATGATACAGTACTTATGGGCAGAGGCTCCTTCACTACTACCCCAACACACCACCCCCGTTCTTTCATTAATTCTAGGTTCCCTTCACATAGCTTTTTTGCCATGTTCCAACATTCTCAAATAAAGGGTGAAAGGTCCTTGACTCTTCAGTCTGGCAGCTAACGTAGAGCCCTGATAAACAAGTAACATGTACCTTTTTGAGTTCTTTACGTATAGATTCTAGTGTTTCACAAACTTGAAGATTCACTTGGAGATCATTAAAAACAAATACCAGAGCTCACTTTTAAACCACTCGATTATAAGAGCTACAAGGGAAGAACCGAGGCTGTGCCTAGCAGGCAT
The DNA here is from genome assembly GCA_023101885.1 of Typhlomys cinereus. Classification (NCBI taxonomy): domain Eukaryota; kingdom Metazoa; phylum Chordata; class Mammalia; order Rodentia; family Platacanthomyidae; genus Typhlomys; species Typhlomys cinereus. The sequence goes on along the minus strand of JALPQD010000033.1, from coordinate 4,539,129 downwards.
CCCAAAAGGCCACTAATATCCCTAGTTATCACTTTGCCATTCCTCCACAGCTGCTCTACACAAGTAAATGCAACTAAAAAGCTGTGGCACTACCAAGTACATGAGCACCTCATGTTTACTTTAGGGAGGGCCCCCCTGAGCTTCCACAGCACATGTACTCTATAATAACACTGACTACTTAACTTATCCCTTAGACTCTTAGTTGTCACTTGTTATAATCATATTCATGCTTCAGAAAAAGTAAAAAAATGAAGAGTACAATTTAGAACAGATGAAGAATCCACAAAAACTATCTTGCTTTCCCTACCTACATCTCTGATTAGGTCACAAGCTCTTCATTAACAGGATTGTAAGCACACCTCTGTACCCCCAAACAGATTAACACATTATCGGGTCACAGTAACTAAACATTATCGAGCAATGCTAATGGCAAATGGGGAAATGGAAGTGAGCAGCTGTTCACTCTAGGCTATCATCACCATCACTACAGTAGAGTGGCTGCTGGCCACGACAACAGAATTACACAGCAGACAGCTGAGTCCACAGTAAGGGAGACCTTCTCCAGACCTTCCCAGCAATCAACCCACCTTCTGTCTCAGATATTCACCTTAGACAGGCTAAAGTATACAAGAGGTGCAAACTGGTTGTGACTAGGACAGGTGGTATAGCTGCCTGTGACTTGTCCATGTCCAAATTCATGAATTCATTTGCACATCTTGACTTGTAATCTTTCCGATCTGTGGCGGAGCAGATGCTTCTGTCGTCTCGTCTCCCAGGAAAGTCACACAACAGACATCAAGTGCCCAGTGTCACCAAAGCTCCACAAAAAACTGTCAGGCCTTGACCTTGTGCTCCTGTTGGGATCCACCGTGTGAATCAACTATCCTCTCCAAGTATATTTCTCTATGTGAATGGTACTTATTTTTAATGCCCCACCTTCACACTTTACCTGTTCCTACTGGATTTGGAGTATACGGAGGTGGAGGAGGTACACCTGGAGCTATGACATTGGCTAATGGGACCAGACCAGCATTGTTATAAGCACCTGAAGTCAAAACATAATAGAAAAAAAAAATACAGAATTTAGTATTTCTGTGCAGCAGTTTACACTGTTAATTTTGCTATCCAATTTTTTTGGAGGTTTGGGTCTAGGGTTAAGTAAGACAATAGAAGATGCCAACTGCCTACTATAAGCCAATTCCAGACAGAAGTCCACTGAACCTGCCACTTAAGTTGAAGCATATATACTTGGACCTTTTAAATTAAATGCATTGATGATACCTCTGAATGCCAATTACCAAAAACAAAAAAAGGACTTATTGCCAAAGTAAAAATCTATAGTAATGAAGTGACTAAAATAATCTGCAATTAACTTACCATAAGGAAAATTCCCTAAATAAAATCCACTGAAGTGTGGTAGATCAGATCCGTAGTAGCTCATCATGGGCAGAATTAAACTCACAGAACTAAAGTGCTACAAACTTCCCAAGTGATGAACTATCACTTACTTTCCGTGCACAATAAACATCAAGAAAGAAAAAGTGAAAATAAAAAGTTGCCTTACTTGGTGCAATAGTTGCATGTGGCCGGCATGGAGGTATTGGGTATGGAACAGGTTTATGTGGATTGTATGTTGAAGGAGGCTAGAAAAGAGGGAAACACAGGCTTACAAAAAACCTAGCAAGCCGTCTCCTGGTAAAACAAGATGATTTGCCTTTCAAAATAACTAGTTCTAAGATACTAAGATGCCCTAGTATATTGAATGCCACTAAGACAGCACAAATAAAGGACATTTATTGCTATAATAAGTGGTTTCTAGTAAATTCCAAAGGCAGATCTTGCCAAAGATGCTGTATGTTTATTTTTTTAGGACTCAATCATCTCCAATGACAGTTCAGATCTCACACTAAGGAGCATACTCCTTTCCTGGCACAGCCTAGGATAAAATAAGAATTCCTATCTCTATGTAAGCAACACAAACACCTGTTAGGCCATTAGGAAATCACTCTCTCTCATTCCCACTCTGTTTGCCCTAGCATTTGGCAATATGACAACTCTTGAAGTGAAACCTCTGGACTTCATTATTTTCATTCTTTTGTATTTTGAGCCTGTAAATCCATAAATATTTTATTTTACAGTTGATGGCATTTAAGTATCAAAAGAACATTCAAAGAATTGATTAAGAAAGTTATCTGAAAGTATGTCAAATACTGTATTTTACAGAGATAAGTAAGCAGGTGCCTTTGGAAGAAGGGATCTCTTGTTAGGCAGGAGCCCTGCTTCCTCCAGACTGTCATAAGCAATAGCCGCTGGCTTTCCTTGTAGGTCTCTAGTATTCAGCACTTCAACCCAGTCACTGCCCAGACAACATCCTAGCTCCACTGTTTTACTAACACTGGCACTAATTTGGCCAAATCAGAAACCCAGTTAAAGCAAACATTCTATTCCATGTTTTCAGGTGAATGTGGCTGGAGAAAGAGCACAGCTGACTGTATTCACTTTGAAATAAAATGCTTACCCTAGGGGCCCAACATAGCTATGTAATTTTACTGTACCTCCCTGGGCCACCCTCTCCACTCTCCTGTAGAATTAAACCCAGCTCTGAATAGCAGAAAACTACACACAGGAATTGAGCCTTCTTTCATCTTTTATTTTCTAGACATACTGGTTTGGATGGTCCAAGAATCCGCGCAGCTATTCCTTTGCCTTCATTTGTACATTCTTCACCATCCTTTTTCAGAGGGGTACCCTATTTAAAAAAAAGAAGCAGCACAGGAGAGAAAGGTAAAGGAAATTTAAACAATAAAAACAACCACAACCACACTGTATTTATTATACTGAAAAGGACTTGTTAGGCCCCAGGTGACAAGTTAGGCTTTTTTTGTTGTGAAACCCCCAGCATCAGTGGAGGTACTCTAATATACATGCAACATGCAGATAGATGATAGAAGAGACGGATAAAGTACATTTTTATCTCCACAAAGAAAAAAAAAAACAAAAACAAGACTTCTCATGCTACTTCCTCACAGAATGAAAAAGAATGCTTGGATTACAGTTAGAAATAAATGGCATTCTCCCTAAACATTAAGTGTGATTATTTACATTGTTCACAGCAAATAACTTCCTTAAAGTCTACTCTAATGAACGAACAGAGTAAGATGACTAGGTTTCTAGAGTGTGTCCTTGGGTGACATACATTGGTGTGGAGGCCAGCTTCTAGGGTGGTCCTCCTCCCCTCCCATGCGCAGTGCTGCTCATCCCAGAATGAATGGGGCTGATCTGTGTCAACAACAGGACACTGCAGGGATAGTGGCAACGACTTCCAAGACAAGTCCTAAGTGGTCCTCCATGGTCCCCTGCCTCCTCTTGGTTATTTGCTTTGGAGGAAACCAGGCAGTATGTCATGAGAATACTAAAACAAATATAGAAAAGTCCTGTGGCAAGGAATGAAGACCTTAATAGCAAGCAGTATCAGCTTGTAAGGCATGTTGTGAGCACTTTGAAAGGAAAAATATGCTTGAACACCGAACACCTATCTAGCTTTCGAATGAATGTGAATTCACAAGAGAAACCCTTAGCCATAACTACAGTCACAACTACATGAGATAATATTATTTACTGCTTTCATCCACAAAACTCTGGGACTGTGATATAGTAAGAGAAATACATCATTGGAAGAAGGTTTCTTACAAAGGGATCTGATGAATACTGGCCAATATAGGAAGAAATCTCATTTTTATGGGACTTCTCAGAAGCTTAGCAGGCAATGTGACTCTAAGGAAAGCCCTGCCAGCAAAGCTTCCCGAATAAATAGGTGTTTAACTATGAAACTATTAGAAATGATGAATCTGAGAAATGTACTTTTACTAAATGAAAAACAGTATTTTTAAATACTTGGAAAAATAAGATGGTTCTCTCTTCATTTGACTTGTTCTGAAGACAGTCATGTCAACTGATGGTTAACTAAGAATTAAGCTGATGCCATGAAATCCTTTCCTTCACAGAGCACCATAAATGACACGATGTCATGGGCTGACACACATTTCATACTGAACTATAGGACATTTCACATACAAAGGATGCTTACAGGGAAAATTCCATTTATGCGACTAGGTTTTCCTTTGGGATACGGATTTCCTGGGATAGTTCCACAAGAAGAAATCATAGCATGAGGAGCTTTGCAGCCCCCCTTGAAAGCCTGCAATATAAAAAAGAAGAGTGATTCACAAAGACAAACCCATAAAGACTAGTTTTGGACAATGAAAAGTCGAGCTAAAACTCAGGAATTGCCCAACAGCATAAGATTCAGAAAGCACTTACAGGGACAACACATCTACATAACAAAAGGAAGCTGTTCTGGTAGAATTACTGAAGTATCATTATTACAACTAACTGATTTTTAATGTATCTTTATATGGATTCTATTATCTTATACAAGATGAAAAGCATGGTTCTTGCTGGGGAAAGTTTGGAAACTCAGGACACACACACAGAGCACAGTACACCAGATATCCAAAGAGCTACATGATGAAAAGCAAGAGTGACCTGGACTTATGGTGTTTATCACGGCACCACATAATTCCAAGGCTGGGAAGTCTAGGCTGCTTTTTCTGCAGACCTAACTTCTAAAAAGGTTCCTTACATATTTAGTTGGTGCTCAATACATGTGTAAAATAAAAATATTATAAAAGACAAATACATTAAAATAGCCTATACTGTATTGTATGAATATGCAGTTATACTTACCTTTTAATACATAGTATAGTATATGTACTATATTAGTCATATATTTAGTCATATTCATGTACAACTACATTTCACACATATATATTTGCAGGTACACAGCTTTTTAAATTAATTTCTGACACATATAACCACACTAGCTATATAAACCGAACCCCTACTAAACACATCAACCTTTAAAAAAAATCACAATTTTGTCTATGATAAACCAAACAAGGCAAATGCTCTTTTATATAACTTTGTATATATCTACATTGTTTCCCTAGAATAAACTCCTACAACTTTGGGACAATGACATATGAACAATTTAAAGGCTCTTCAAGTTAATGTACTAGGAAACTTTTGAACTAATTTATATTAGGAGTGCTCTACTTTCCAGAGCCCCTGGTCCCAGAAAATTTCTGAGAAGGAACACGCAAAGAGGAAGGTGGGCCACAGACCTCAGAACACTACAGCTCCTCCCACAGGCTTCCCATTACTCAGGTTTTCGAGTGTAATGCTAAGAATATGCGCCTGTAAATGACAACTCAGGGTTTCCATACCTGAAAAAGTACTGCTTCTTCCTCTTGTATAGATTTAAATTAATAATCTGAAATTTTATTTTAGCATCTGAGTCAGTCAAGTTTCAGCTGTCAACTTGACATCTGAGAAGGCAGACCTGTAGGCATACCTATGAGGATTACTTAATGCAGGAAGACCTCTGGGCAAGCCTGTAGTGTTTGGTTTGTGTGACTGCTGTAGGAAGACACAGCCCACAGTGTGTGGGCTCATTCCCTAGGCAGGCAGATAGAGAGAGAGAGAGAGAGCTGGTTAGTACACTGGTATGCTAGAAAGCCAGCATGCAGCCCTGATTCTTGCCCTCTGCACTTGCTGTGGATGTGATGTGATCAGGTCCCTTGGAACTCTCCTGCCATGATAAACTGTAACCTGGAATTGTAAGCTGGAGTAAGTACCTTATTCCCCTAAATTGTTTGTGTCAGGTATTTGTTACAGCAACAAAGTCAGGAAACCAAATAATACTCATCTCTTAAGAATCTGATTAATGTAAGGCAAAGCAAGTAACAAAGCAAACTTGAAGTCACTGTTTATAAGTATGCAGAGTTACTCCAAAGTTCCACAGGACAGGACACAATGAGCCTGCAAGGTAAGTAGCTACCCGGCTTTTCACTCTTCATCAGTGTCTCCGGCCAGCATTTCCTTCCACCAGTTCTACATCTGATGTAGGCTGCAAGAATGTTCACTTTCAAGTTGCTTACCAATGCTCACAAGGAAAGAAGACAGGTACTTTACTATTCACTGACCAGAAACCAGCAAACCATTTTCATGGAAATCCTGAGAAAAATCACCTGTTCAAGGACTCGTTTGCACCGTTTCTTCTCAGACATATTTATCCTGAATAAATCTTCAATGGGACGAGAATTCTGTGCATCGACGATGTTTCTACAAGGAAACACAATTTAGTTTTTGTGAAATGGGACATACACACACAGGGCAGCAACCTGAATGTGTGTTGTGAACGCAGGTGAGAGCATGCCATGGTGCATGTATGGAGGCCAGAGGAAAAACCCAGGCGTTGCTTTTTTCCTCCACCTTATAGCAGGTCTTTTGTTATTTAACGCTATGTACACCAAGGTAGCTGGGTCACAACTTCCGGGGATTCTCCTCTCTCTCCCATTTCACAGCTGTACTCCTGCATCTGACTTTGCATGGGTTTGGGTTCTGGGGATCTGATTTTTGATCTTGCACTGGCACAGCGAGTACTTTATCCACTAGGCCATCTTTCTGCCACCTCACCCCAACACATAAACATATTTGAGTAAATCTTCTCTATGACAGAGGGAGAAAATGTATTTATTATTATTGGTTCAATTTAAATAATATATTTATATAATAACAATGAACATAACTCAACAGAGCTTTACCAAGCTGACTACTTCCTGTATAGGAACAGAGGAACACTGTAGACAAAACTCGGGTGAGATTCTTGAAAACTGACTCTGCACTGAGTGTTGGGAGAGCTGTGATAACTGACCACTAGCATTCAGTACACTAAATACTGTGGATCTAAAATGGTGTTTTACTAGATGCTTTGTGTTTTAGTGGAATTATATTTAAAAATGCCTTATGAATAAACGACTTATAACTTTTTGATTTTGCAAGACTAAGTCTCTTCTTTTCTCCTTGGTTCACATTCACTATGATAGTCCAAGTATCACAAAGTATTTGTGATTGTATTTGAGATTCTATTTTTGTAAGTGAAGAAAATAAGACTGAAAGTTCAGGTACATCTTTATCAACTTGCCTTTTAAGTTATTCAGAATAGGAAGGTAGAGTAGGTAAATGAAATGCAGAAAATAATCTTAAGAGCCCACTATTTTGGAAGTTATAATTAATTAAATGTCTATGAAGCATCCATTTTATTCATAGAGAGAAGTCAGAATTCACTGCTATGCTTTCATTGAACACAGACATTGCTTCTTTGTTTGCTTGTCTAAGACAAGATCTTGCTGTGTACTCCAGGCTGGCACACGATCCTCCTGCCTCAGCTTCCTAATTCTGATATTACAACGTGTGCCACCACACCTAGCTTTTTCCCCAGACTATATTTTACTAGAGTTCTATCAACATGTAATTCTGACACAATGACATGTAACAGTGAGCTAAGACAGTTAAAAAGCTTTCAAATTCAAGAAAATAGGAAAAAGAAACACTTACGAGGCCAGTAGTTCCAGAGCAACTAGCTTGTCCTTGCTGAAGGTGAAACAGTTGAGGATGTTGACCACTTCTGCTGGGTGGACAGCCACCATTTTCTATTAATAAAAGACATTTGATTTCCAGCATGAGATTTCCATTCAGATATTACTCCCTTTTTGAAACTATAGTTAAATGTTTTTAGTAGAAAAATGCTAGGTGATTACATCTTAAGGGAACTAAGGCACAAAAGTCGTAGCAACTGAGAAAAGCTCTAAACTATTTTTCTTTTTCTGTATGTGGGTGCATACACATGGATGCGCATTCACATGTGTGTTGGTACATGTATGCATGTGAGGCCTGGGAGAGACAGGAAGAGAAAATGGATATAGCGGCAGAGTCATTATAAGGAATCAATCTTGACTGCTCTTCTACCTTATTTCTTGAGACTGGGTCTCTAATCAAACTCAGAGTCTGCCCAGAGGGCTAATTTGGCTAGCCAGCTTGTTTTGGACATTCTCAGTCTGTCCCCCAAAGCTGGAATAATAGGTGAACTGCCATGCCCACCTGGCATTTCACATGGGATTTAGGAATTTTAACTCCTTTTGCTTGTACAGAAAGCACTCTAATGGCTGAACCATCTTCTAGTCCATACTAGTCTTTTAATTATTTTAGATAAAGATCTAAATTCTCCTACAAGCACTTTTTAAATCGATATTTCTCAATGTGCTCATTTGCAGACATGAAAACAAACAAGGGCTAAACGTCCGTGGATGATTATCTACAGAGGTGGTACTGCAGGAGGCTACTGGGTCTACTGTTCTCATAAGGAAGGACAAAGCCCCATTGACATTCCTTCCAGAAGCCAAGAGTTGGTGCTTGGAAAAAAATGTTGACCTCCAAAGGATGGGAGAGAAAACCCTCTTTCATAAAGTAGAAAACAACTGGGAAAGAAAGAAGGAAAGACACACTAGCAGCCCCAGACATTTTCTTAGGCTGCTCAGTTCAGGAAGGTTAAGAGCTACGGCAATTCATGCCCAGCACTTAGGCTCAAGATGTCTGATGCAGACTCTGCCACATTATCAATTCAACGGCTACCAAACACATGAATATCTACTGTGAAATGAAACGAAAAACACAGTTCCTTAGATATTTTAAGTGTTCAATGGCAGCACAGGGCCATTGGCAATGCCCACATAAAAAAATTTCTACCACCAGTCAAGAGTCACTTAGGCAGTGCAATCTCAAGAAGGTAGCATACCTGGTCTGAAAAGAAACAGACATGAATAAATATACTTAACAATTCAAACCCTATTTTTTGCTTGACAGTTTCTCTTCTAATTTGTCAAGTAGGACACTGTGTTCAGAATTTAATAGTATGCAATGTAAACTTACATCTTAGAAAAATTTAACTTCCTATGCTAAGAATAAGCAGAACTAAGGGTTCAGGCCTAAATAGGAGATTTACAATATCATCCACAAAGCTGAGAGATCATCACAGAAGAGGAAGCCGAGTGTAAGAACCAGAAAATGGGGAAAAGGACAGTGAAAGCACCATTTTGTGGATATCTCATGGCTGCAGCACTCACGAGCTCACGGCGGCTACGGCTACCTGCACAAGACCCAGCCAGTCAGCACTCTAGCATGTATGGGAAGCCCCACCGCTAGCTGAGGAGCTTCAGGCAGTCGACTGCTGTTGGAAGAGGGAGAGCCATTTATTTTTCTTTGGGGGTGTAGCTGATGGCAGGCAAGCCATGCTCTGGTGGATGGCTCACATCCATGGGCATATAGTAGTAGCAAAAGCACTCACAGAGTTTGGGAGGGGAATGGAAACGAAGAGAAAGAAAGAGAATAAAATGGACAGAGAGGAAGATGATGATGGGTGGGGTCATTTGTTGGGAAGTAAGGTTGATATGATCAAAGAAATTGTCAAACAACTTAAAAAAGGAAACTTTAAACTTGGTAACAGATTTTTGAGTGATTACAATATCATGAAATTTAAGGTTTGTTTTTCTTATACTAATTACTACTGAATTATAGAAAAATGGGAGAATTAAAATACACTGTATATTCTGAGAAAAAAAATCAATGACTTACATGCTGTAATGCTTTCATTGCTTTCAACTGAGGCTCTGCCCAGGAAAAATATCGAAGGAGCTCAACCACCTGCAAACAAAGAATGAATTCAGCTCTGATGACACTGGGCTTGGGGACATTCTTGTATCATGCATCTGCACAATGGAACTGCTTTCAACAGTGCAGGTGATACAAACCAGGGTCCAACAATAGCCACATGGACCCAAGAAAACGTCGATTGCTTCAATAAATTATAAAAAGCCCATTTTTTTAGCAGCCACACTTCAAGTGTTCATGATGATGCTAACATTTACCATAGAAGACAATGTGGTTAGAAAATACTCCCCACTACCTCAGAACAGTCTACCGGGTAGCACAGATCAAGGGAGAAAGTTGTGTCTGGTGGTGGTGTGACTGTAGCATCAGCTATTTGAGACATGAAAGCAGGGAAATCCTAAGTTCAAGGCCATATTAAACAAACCAATGAGTCTGCCTCAAATGAAATGATTAAAAAAAAAAAAAACAGATGCAATACATCTCAGTGACAGAGCACTTGCCCAACAGGTGCAAGGCCCTAATTCTATTCATAGCATCATAAAAATAATAAATAGAAGAAACTTTTTTAAAAATTTAAGAAACAAAATATAATAATAAAAACAGAAAGACCGAGAAGTCAAGATAGAGATAAAATCTTAGATCGGTAATACGAAAAATGTACTATGAATGGAAAAGTTTACAACATGAATGAAGAGGGCAGTTTTAATCATTTACCAGGGTGTTGTAGGTTCATTTTTTTTGTAAGTGCACTAACTTCTAACTTTTTCTTGAACGTGCAGGACACGCTACTCACCGGAATCACCCTGACTGATGTCAGCAGCTTCAGCATGGTGCTTCCTTCTGGGAGGCACAAAGCCAGGCTCTCAGCAGCTCTACCACCTCCCACCACCAGAGAAGAAGACTGAAGAGCCAGAAGTGAACGAGTGGCAAGGGCCCTCCCCTGGACCACTGCCCCCAGGAGAACCCCACAGAAGGCCTGGGGCCTGAGGATTGTCCTCCTTTAAAATGCACTAGGCTCTCAACCGCTCTACAGGGCAAGACTAATGGTGTAACTAGAGATAGATGTCAAGAAAGTGAATGTGCTTTCTGGTCCTCGTGAAGAAATGCATCAGCAGCTGTTCAGTGAAGTTTCAACTGATCCAAACAATGAAATACCCGCAAGTACAGGGTTTTTTCCCTATATATATATAAATAAAAAAAAAATCACACAGACACAGAGAGAGAGAGAGACACACACACACACACACACACACACACACACACACACACACACACACACACGTTATTAGGCATAAAAGCTTAAATCTTTCTAAGACATTTCATAGAAAGCAACAGGAAAGATGAAAAACTATCATTAAAAGATAGCAGCCAGTGGAAACCACAAAGTAACTCTAATTTAACTGGCAAACTACAATTTTTGTGTTTTCAAGCACTAGACAAATGAAATAAGCAAGCAGGAGCATTTACCAATTCAACCCACAGGTACATCCTGGTTTCCCAAAGCCCTAACTGCTCAGCAAGCAGACATTTCCATTCTCACATGATTTCTCCATTAAGGGACATTATTTTCATAATGTCCCTCTTCCTCCCGTATCTGTGAGAATATTTCTTTAGTAATATTATCAAAGTCCACTAGCATGGGATGAGAAGTGGTCACTAAACAACTATGTCTATAGTTCTCTACATCTTTGGGCAGTAGCAGAACTACTTATTAGACATTGTATATTTGTTTTTCTTATTGCTAAAATTTATTTAGTGACTTTGTAAAAGAAAGTACTTCCTTATTTACTCATGTTTTCCATTGTATCATACAATGAATTTGACAAATGTTGTCTAACAAATACTCTACAAATCTGGGAAGCTTACAAGTTTATCAGCTTTTCATATTGTGCCCAGAATAATAAATACTTTGAACTGTGTTTTGAAAGATACTGTACTTTAAAATTGTCTTAGAGGGGACTAGGGAAATGGCTCAGAGGTTAAACTCTGCCTTCCAAGCAAAAGGACCTGAATTTGGATCCTCAGATCCTACATAAAAACGCTAGATGGAAATGGCAACGATCTGGAAGATGCAGCCTGAGAAATCCCAGAGCAAAGCAATAAGGAGGCAGAGCAATCCAAAATGATTCCCAATGTCACACTTAGACCTCCACTGGCACATATACTGAAGAAGTGCATTCATGTATACACATGCATGCACACACACACACACACACACACACACACACACACACACAGAGTGTATGCGCGCACACACACACAAAAATCCTCTTAAAGTAGGAACTGTGGGGAAAATGCAAGGGCCTGTAAGATAACCCTGCCTGTACACTCTGCAACAACAATAAAGGAAAAGCAACTCTGACATCAGTCAGAAAAGGCAGCTGGTTTTGAACAAATAATAAGGAATACCTGTTCACTGGAGAAGTATCCATGCACATATTCGATTGCTTTTAATTTATATTCTGTCAAAACAGCCTAGTAAAGAAAAAAACAAAAGCACTGATTACACATAAGCAGTACAGTGATGTGCATGTATGGAAAATACACAAGCAACTTCAGAGGGCAATCTCTTCCAACCAAGGTCTCTGTTGGGGCAGGAAACTACCTTTACACCTCCTGGGCCTCACTTCTACAAAAGGAATTAATTGTTGCAGGTAAGAATCAACACTGGTAGGAATTATGTATCAAATCCCAGAATGTGTAGTTAGTTTCAAAACATTGCTAATTCAACCATATTAGGATTGCTTTTCTTTTGTGTCTCTCTGGCCTTTCTTTTTAAGATAGAGTCTTACTATATAGCTCAGGCTGATCTGCAATTCCCCAATCCTCCTGTTTCAGTGTTTCAGACTGCAGGCAGAAATCACCATATCTGGCTTATAAATGATCATTTCTTAGATGAAATGTATGAGATTTTTATTAATTTCTCAACTATTGAACATCTAACACATGGGAAGTAACAGAAAACAGTATTTCTATAGGGATACAGAATACAAGGGGCCAAAGGCCAAGGACTCAGGTCTGTGTCTGCTGCTGACTGGCAATGTGGCCTTCAAAATGACACTGACTACTATGAACTTCCTTAGTCATAAAACGGAGCAGTGACCACTACCTTAGGAGTAGTGCTTGTGATCATCACTGGATTAGACACACATCAGGTGTTTGATAAATGGCTTCTTTTCTCTGGAATCTATTAGCTGGTGAGTATTCATGACTCTGACCAAGCCAATGGAAATCGCTTATGGAGTGTGGAGGTGGAAACACCTGACTATCGTAGTTTGTGAACCTACTCATCATAAGAGGCGAACCGCTTTCCTCTTATTACAACATACTTACACTTTTCATGCACATTACTAGAAAGCAGACATTCTCAGGGTGCTCAGCAGGTACATTTCACAGGGATTCTGGTCAGCTCACCATTATCAAATAAGTTTCAGGACCAATTCAGTTCTCAAGTCTTTCACCCATGCCTGAGAGGTGTAGTCTAGCTCAAATACATAGCTGGAGCTCACTCAGTCTTAGCCTCGGAATACCAGCGAGTGGGCGAGCACCAGCTGCCTAAGGAAGCCTGGGAGCACAGTGCTGCCCTCACGGGGTAGGAAGGCTGCACAGGACGCGGGTACTATTCCTCCCTTTTGGAAGAGCAAATTCCACAATGCCCTACCCACCCTTCTATTTCTTTGTCTGAAGTCTTCCGTGTTTCCCTTTTAAATGCTAGCCTGTATTCTCAATGTCCCTATGGTAACACAAAGAAAGAGGTGACCTATATAAACTGACATATATAAAGTCTAAGAGCAATTTAAGAAAAACTCCATCAATGAATACAGGAATGCAGAGATTTGGTTTCATTTTAATAGACAGCAGCAGTGAGGTACCTCACGGTTGGAGGGAGCACAGGGTAATCACATTTGGATCGCACAACAGAGATACGGATGGATTTATACCCTACCTCCTGTGGATATGACTTCCATCTCTGGAGGTTCCCCCATTCCCTCCCTAACAATATCTGCTACAGAGCATCTTTACAATACTGAGAAAGGAGAGTATGCATACTAAAGCCTACAAGATCTGGAACTAGAAATTTGCAGGTCTACTTGGATTTACAAATTATATTCTCAGCTGTTGTTAAAAATAGAATATAATTTGTAGTTAAAAATAAGGTGAGGAACCAATCGTGACAAATTCTAATGCAGTGAAATGACATCTTGTTTCAGATTTTAATTCAGACAATCAGAATCTGCAAAACGCAGAGGTTTCAAAATGATGGTACTATCAAATATATAGAAATTAAGCACGTCAATTTGTAGATAGAAGGAAAAAGCCTTACAAAGAATAATCAATTTTTACAGTAACTTTACAAACCAAACAGGAAGGATTTGTACATTGATTTTGTCAGGCAAAGGCAGCACACAAATGTTGTCAAGCTTGGGATTTGAAAATCCACCATAACTGCCCTACAAGAAACATGTTAGGGATTAGCTCTGGGATTGAGTCGTTAATACGTGTTACTTACTGAAAGATAAAGACACTAAATTGAAAACAGCAAGTTATTCAGCCAAAAGACGGAGAGTAATCTGAATATGCGTTCCACAATATCACGCAAATTCTCAATTCCGTGTCAACGAAACTTATATAACCTCTTATACGAACTACTCGTGAAAGTTTAGGAAAATCTGGCAATGCTAGGACCCTGATTTTGCGCAATCTACATCGAGTAACTCGAACAAATTAAGCCACAAGTCCTCTCTCAGGTTAAGTCAGGGGATCAAGGAGAGTTACCTTTCTAATTTCATCCAGCACCGTTTCGAAGGACTTTTTGTCCATCTTGACTACGATTACGTCGTAGTTCCCAAGTTACACTGTCAACTAGGAACCGCTCATCCCTGGCCGGCCCCGCGGATCGCAACGTTGGCTGCTGCAGACGAAAACACTCCCGGAGCGCGAGAAAGGATGCAAGGAGGTAGAGAGAATTGCAAACTCCGCAAAGATGTCCACAGACGGAAACTTAGGAAAAAGTTTTTATTAAAAACAAAAAGATTTCACCAGCTGCTTCACACAAAGCCTCGGCACCTCGGGTCCTGCAGAGACCCGCGTCTCGGGCGCGCGGGGCGCCGCCGGCGAAAGGCCGCGCGCCTCGCGGAGCCGCCGCGACCCGGACACGCGCGCCCGCAGCCCCGCGCCACGAGCAGGAGGCGCGGGCCTCGGGCCCCGCCCGGCGCCTGGGCCGCCCGCCGCGCCTCTCACCGCCACGAGGCCGGCCTCATGGCCCGGCTGGCGCTCCGCGCGTCCCCGCGCCCGGCCCCAGAATCGCGCAGAGCCGGCAGCGGGCGGCCCGGCTGGCTCTTTGTTACCAGTTTCCGCGGCTTCCGGGAGCGGGCCCGCGGCCGGAGCGCACGGGGAGCCGGGCGAAGGGGGACGCGGCCTCGCGGAAGGGGACTCGGGAACACCGCAGCGCCCACAACGCCGGGAGCCCCGCGGGGTCACCCTTGAAGTACCCCCTCAACTCTAGGGGACCTTCCACAAAGCGCGTCGCGCCCGGGGAGACGCAATGGTGCGCCGCGAGCCTGGACAACCTTAAAGGCGAGCCCGTGAAGGGTCCTGGTGTGGGAATATAGGCGTCCTCGGCGGGTGCCTGAATGCTTCAGAAACGTATGCGAACTACTTCCTTCTTAGAGCCTGGCGTTCGTGGTTTTGGCGTTACTTACCGCTCTATCTTCGGATTTTTAGTACAAATGCTGTGGCCGATGAATCTGAATTTTAAAAAGTGGCCCGCAACCGGGTCAGGAATATCTGCGGGCGCCATGTTGGCGACTAAGAGGCGTCCTCCGCGTGGACCTTCCCAAGGGGTGGGGAAGGGTGGTCACGGAGGCCGAGGCCGGCACCTGACATGGGGCGTGGACCCGGGAGGGAGGAAGGCGGACACCCGGAACTGGGCTTCACGGGGGTGTTGTTTCGTCCGGTTCCCTGGTCTCCTTCGCGGGCCGGGGAAGGGCTCCAAGGCCGGGGCACGGCCGGGGCACCGGCTGCGCGCAGGGAGCCTCGCGGGCCAGCGCTGCCCTCGCCCCCGGTGCCCGCCGACGCGTGCCCGCGCTTGCCATGCGGAGGCTCTGGCTCTGCGCCGCCGGCGCCGTCTCGTTTCTCTGCTGTCTGATTTTGCATTCGCGGTTCTGTGGCCCCAGGGTGAGTTGGCCGAAACCCAAGCCCACGCTTGGGACTTGGCGGGCGATCACTCTCGCCTGGTCTTTCGGGTTCCGAAGCATGCACGTGACGATGTCTGTTCTTCCACAGCTCTTACAACACCTTCGAGTCTTTTGCAGACCGTTAACTGGGTCGGCTTTGATCTTCAGGCACAAAAAAAGCCTCTTTCTCGAAAAGTCATTTCAGTCCGGCAAGCTTCTGGTTGCCCATGAGGCGTGCTTTAAAAATGTGTCCTGTACGTTTTGTTTGTTGGGGTGCTTACCTGGAGTGCGAACTGAATCCGAGGTTGTTTATTTTTATTTGATTTGAGGTGTCAAGTAAATTTGCTTTTCGAATTTCCTGGAGGATGGAGCAAGTTCTTTACCGTCTGGATTTGGGTTGGCCAAAATATTCAGAATACTTCACTGGAGCGACATTTTGTGTTGCAGTTGACTCTCTCAACGGATTGGTTTTCGTAGCCCAAGTAAGTAAAATGAGAAAATAATAAAAAAATAACTAGGACCATTCATAAAATTATTTCTGAACAGAACGTAAGCAAGACTTATGGTTTTACTACCCTGTGGAACCCTGTGCATTTATTTGTATTATGCTAATTTCACATGTCTTTAAGTTAGTCTCAAATACTTTAATTTTGTCTGTTCAGTAGTAATATAAAGATTTGAAATTGTTTTTTGGTTTTTTTTTTTTTTTGACATTTAAAAAATTTTAAGGAACCTTTTATTTCAGCTTCTCTCTGACAAAGATTCCTTAAAAGTGATTCTGTCTAAGCAGTTATTTTTGTATACCTTCAGAGAGGGGATAACATCCCAAAGGTATTAGTGTTCTCAGAGGATGGATATTTCCTACGAGCCTGGAATTACACAGTTGACACACCTCACGGTATGTTTGTCTCCAGCACACCACACGAACAGTCCGTCTGGATCACGGATGTAGGAAGTGGTATGTGTAGTACTCTCTATTAAATTACCTTGCTGGAAGTCCCATCTTTGCCCATGCTTTTGCTTGTACATTTTGAAATCAGAAGTGATGAATCTAATCGTAGTTTCTTTAATAAGTCACAAGATTGTACATTTCTCAAAATCTTTATATTGCACTATTGCAGATCAAGAAATCAAACCAATAGTATGTAATCAGTATTTTTTTAAGCTCCTCGAAGGAACCCTTCTTTCAACCCTTCAGTCAAGAGAACAGTCTTTCAGTTGTCCTCAGAGGAAATAAGTTTTTATCCCTTCTCTGAAGTCAAATAATAATTTTTAAAGGGAATCAATGGCACCCTAGTCTCACTTTTTTTTTTTTTTTTTTTTTTGGCCAGTTTTCTGTGATAGAAGTTGTGTAGGAAGTCATGACAGATTTGTTGTTCAAAAGGGCAAAGATTTGCAGAAGCCAGAGTTTCTTAATAGTTTTGAAATGACTAAGGCATGTCAGCAGTCTTCCTGTAGTCATGTATTTTTAGTATGTTGCATCAAAGTAGGTACAATTGATTTACAGCATCAGCAGTTGACTGTGTGGCTGGCTTAGCCCATGTGATTCCAGAGACAAGTTACATTACCTTAAAAACTCAGGAAGAATGGGACCACAAGTATATCCTTCCTGTTCTGGCCAGCTCACAGACCCTTCTTTGTAATTAGCAAGGTCTTAGTGTCATTACAGTACTTGTTCTCAGAAAGTACAAGATTTTAGGCCTCAGGTACTAGAGAGCCCACTAAGTTTACCTTCATTTTGGAAGATAAAATTCTGGTTAGAGATGTAGAATATTTCTGAGTTTAAACAGGATGCTCATGACATTTAACTTGCTTTTTCTCTAGACTTCAGTGACAAAGACCTTTGTTTCTAGTTTATTCTGTTTGTGCCACTTTTTTTTAATGAGACTAAACTACTTCCTAAAGTGAACAAAGCACAAAAACCTCTTCATTCTTTCCATCATGACTTATTTCCCTATCCTCTGAGCTTTGAAAATTTGTATGTACCTTCTCATTTTTCCAAGGAAATGACTTCCTCAAATGAAAATAAGACTGATAATTAGCCATTTCAAAAATAATTTGCTAGTATTCTGCCCCTTTAGATACATTGAGATTTGCTTTCTTTAGTAATTATTTCTTCTCATTGTACAAACTATAAAGTTGTAACATAATACAAACTTAAGCATGAGCATCCAAGTCAAGTATAATAATAAATATATTTTCTACATAGAATTATAGTGCAACCTAATTCGCTTCATTTCTGATTAGTCCTGTGAGACAAGTCTGTGCCTTCAACTTAACTGCTGTCAGCTGCTTTATATTCCCCTCATTCATGCTTCTTTTATTCTTTAGCTTATGAGGTCAGTTTGATTCAGAATTTGCTTTTCTTTTAAGAAAGAGAACAAATTTGTTCAAATTTGAATTTGTGTCTGCTAGGAGAAAAATGTAGTTTTTTTTTTTAAACTTATTTATAGAGAATTTTTTGTTGACATACTGAAATGTATAGCTGTTCCTTGATTTAGTTTGCAAGCAAAGAATATTCAAGGTTGCAAATTAAAAAAGAAAACAAAACACCAATAACTTATTACCAGAAACTTTTTGTTTAATGACTCTTTTTTAAAAAAAATTAATCTAGAATCTACTTATAGCTAAGTAGTTGCTATAAGTAGTAGTTATAAGTATAAGTAGTTATAAGTACAGTAGTAGTTATAAGTTATAAGTACTACAGCTATAAGTAGCTGTAGCTGTAATAGCTAAGATTTTAGTTCATAAACACTTCTGGTTATAATTTATGAAGAGGACCTAGTTCTTATAAGTTGTAACATTTAAATATTATAACATTTAAATATTATAACTGCCTTCTAGCCATTTATTACTGTTTCAGTCTAATGAAGTTTTAGCCTTCAGCTTATTTGCAAAAATGCGAATGCCTACCCTGGTTTTGTTTGGTGTTGTCAGTGGTTTTGTCTGTAAGACCTGCTTGTCTGTTTGTACAGGACCCTACGGTCATACTGTTAAGAAATATAATGCTTTGGGTGATCTCGTTCAAGTCTTGGGTACCCCAGGCAAAAAAGGCACTGGCTTGAATCCCCTGCAGTTTGACAACCCTGCAGAAATATATGTCGAGAACACAAGAGATATTTACATCGTCGATGGAGATGGTGGATTAAATAACAGATTGATCAAACTGTCCCAGGGTATGCACCTCAGTTTCATGATTGTAAGATGTTTTATAGCTGGATTTAATTCGTTTAATACTTGTCATAACCATGCTGTGTATGAAGTTGTGTATAAAAGCCTAAATGGAAGGAGAAGCTAGAAAACAGATGGGCAGGGTTGCCCGCTGTCAAGGACTCTGCCCACAGGCCTGCACATTCTTTCTCAGCAGCAGGGCGTTTCCTCCGAGGGAACCAGAGCAGTAGGAGAATTAACAGTGGCTCAGCAGCTGAGAGGAAGTCCTGTCCAGTTAGAAGGGACGTGAGGAAGCGCCAGTGCCCAAGTGAGGTTTCCTGCAACGACTTGTCTACAAGATTTGATCCAGCATCTTGATGTGGGTTCTCAGTAGCCACAGCAGGAGCAGGTGTCTTATGGAGGACACACTTCAGTGTGATCTGTGACAGAGATTTTCAAAAGGAGATTGGAACTGAAGAGTGAAACTAAATTGTACAATAAGATTTCCTGCCAAATTAGCCCTTAACTGAGTTGGGTTAGTGGGCCAGGAAGAGAAGTTTTGTTTAGAAGGAAAGTGATGTTTCAAATCAGAGTTTTCACAGCATGCAAATGGTAAAAAGATTTATTTCTAGTGAGCTCTGTCCTTTTGGAAGTTGTGTAGTTTGCTTAATACTTGATAATGAATTTGGTCTTTAAAAATTAAGGGGAGGTAGAACGGAGTAAAGCAAGAGTTCAAAAGAATTCTATAAAAAAGAAGTAATAGCCAAGTTTAGGGACAGATTAAATAAACATGGGCATAGGAATTTCCTGTAGCAGCTGTAAAAAATAATGCTGCCAACAGGGTGACTTTAAACTATAGAAATTTATTCTTGTCATTTTCAGATTCACAAGTCTGAGCCTTGTAAGGTGGGTGAAATCCCCACGCCCACCCAGAGGCCCTCTAGGAGGGAGGTTCTGTCTTGCAGGCCTTCCTTGCCTCTTACTGAATTCCCTGGCTGGAGCGGTGTGAGTCCAAAGTCCATCTTCATCTTCTTGAGGCGCTTTCTCCTATATCTGTCTCACATCTCCCCCGCCTTTCTCTTGCAGGACTTAGCGCCTACTCTAAATGCATCTTATCTTAAGATCTCAACTTAATTAAATCTTATCTCAAGGTCTCTAATTTAGTTGCAGGTGTAAACCCCTGTCCTTAGGTTACCACACTTGCAGGTAATGGAAGTTACAGACATAAATATGTCTTTTGGGGAATGGCGGATTCCTACTGCAGGGAGATAGACTATAAACATAAGACTGGGTGTGGTAGTGTACAGCTGGAGCCACCATATCTGGGAAGCTGAGGCAGGGAAATCAATAGTCCCTGGCAGAGGGGAAGAAAGGGGGGGGACTGAAAAAAAGTGTGTTTTTCAGTTAGGAAAGGAAACCAATTTGAGGAATGATGTGAACAGTAAATAGTGGGTTTGAGGTAGTTATGGAAAATTCAAGCAGAGATGATCAAAGAAATAGATTAATTTCAGTGTCAGAATTAGACTGATGTAGAAACAGAATAGTCAAGTCAGTAATGTGTAATTGAATTTGTTTTGCAGTTTGCACAATATGACATGTTGATGCATAAGACAGTCTATATGTCCTGCTGACTGGGTTAATCATTTGTAGATTTCAAGATCCTGTGGCTGCGTGGAGAAAATGGAACAGCACCTACTAAGTTCAACATACCTCACAGTGTTACACTTGACTCAGTTGGTCGGGTAAAAATACTGTTCTTATGTTTAAGACTGTGTGTGTGTGCCTGTGTCTGGACATGTGGATATGTGGGGGTATTAGTATGCCTGGTCTGATAGTCTAGAGCAGGTGTGTACATATAACTTTTAAAATGTTTGACCCCATACTGAGAATATTTAGAAATGAGCAAAGTAGGTTTTCTATAGAGCAATGGTTCCTAATGTCATTATTAAGAAAGAAACGTCCTCTTCCTGGGAGCTTATGCTATAATGTATGAAATATTTCACATTCATATTTCACATCCAATGGAAAGTGGGGAATAAATGGGAGAAGTTGGCCCTGAAAGTATAAAAAAGAAAGATATGTAGGTAAATCTTGTTCTTACCAGTTACACTCTGGGACCAGAAGCTTCCACCAGTGAGCACCAATCCATTTTCAACCTTTCCAGCCCCGTCTGCTGTCTTCACCTTGAGCAGAGCTGTTGCTTCACTGGTGTACCTTTCTCTACCCAGTTCTCCATCAGCGAGGGTCAGCTCTCAGCTTGCTCTCCTGTAATAGCTGTACTTCTCCGTTGTAGTAACTCAGCCTTCCTGCTGTGTTATGCTTTATGCTTATATGGCCATTTCTCCCATAGAGTCTAGGCTCTGTAAGGGTGCATACTACTGTCTTTTCTTTGTTTCTCTGCCCAGCACATAGTAGTCAGTATATATACTGAGAAAGTAAACTTTTCCATGCACTACGACTGGATCAGATCTCTTGTCTTGATGCCATGAGACAATCCATTTCCACTCCTGGTTCTGTGCATGGTGAGCAACATTCTAACTCCATTTGGACCTCCAAGTAACAGAATAAGAAGGTTTGTCATCAAATCTTCCTGTGAGCTGCAAGAAGTTAACTGAGAAGATGAACTTTATATGTCCACCCAGAACTGGAAAGATAGGGTTCTGACTTAGTACATTACCCTTCTGAGCTTGCTTCACTAGTCCTGGTGTGGATATGAGAACCATAGTTGCGAGGAATTTCATTATGAAGCGTTGTTCAGATCGTTGTTGGTAAGGGCAGCCTGGTGTTGCTGAATGTTGAAAAATTACTCTTGATTTTTACACACTTGTGAGGTTTGTTGCTGCTGTGTTTGTAGTGCTAGAAAGCACTGTGCTGTTGAGCTGTGCCCCCCAGCCATGCACACTAGTTTTTTATTTTTTTCATAACAATCGTGCAGTTCTGAACATTGTATATAATTCATTTATTTGATCACAAGCATCTGTGAAAACTTGATTCAGTATGGAAGATTTACTGTTTCTTAAAACAGTATTTCCAGTATTGAGAAGAAAAGTTGAAATTAACAATCAAATTATCAGTCAGTCCTAGGGTGTAAACTGTTTCCTCTTAGTCATCTATGTGAGACAGTGATCCCCAGATCCCTGGGCAAGCCCATCCTCAGCAAAGAATCATAGGTCAGAAAAGACCCTGAGAAATTTCCTTGCTTGGGCATCAACAATCTCTCTACAATACTAAATAGTATGAGTCTTTATTTCTGTTAGCAAAGGAAGTGATTCACATACACTGATAAAAGTAAACTCAGGAATGACCTGAAGAAATAGTAGCTAAATCTACAGACACAAATCAAAAGTACTTGAATATGTGGGGTGGGGTTCCCTATTCTGCAAGTCACATCAATAGTTTATATGAAATGTCAGTTTGGAATGAATCTCAGTGTCCTGTTTTATACTGATACTGGATTAGTAATCCATTACAGCTTGTAGCAGACCTAAATTAAACCTATCGTGTGTTAACTAGAATGCCCAAGCCTTCCTCTTACTCAAGAAGCTCCATACTTTCCACAGGCTCTGGCAATAGATTATACAGATTTAGAGATACTGCAGTATTACTTGGCTAGGAATTTTGACAAACTGGCTGCTCCCAGTAAAGGTGAATGGGGGGAGGTGGTGTGTGTGTAAAATGTTGTCCCTTGCCTTTTCCTTATTCTCTCCCGTACTGGCGAAATATTCCAGACTTTCATTTATTTGCACCTTTAGTGTAGTTGGCAGCATTCTGGCTCTGGGTTAAGACTCTGGATTAGCACTGTCCTTGGTGTGTTTCAGACAAGTCTTTTTGACCTTTGAGTTTTCTTTGTCTGGAAATGCAGTTTAATAATGCCTTCCTCTCTGGGGTCCTGTAAGTACTAACTGAGAGAGTGCATAGGAGACGAGGGAGAAGCCTTGTTTCTTCTTGCTGTGGACCTTTTCCAGTTGACATGTCTTTTGTTTTTCAGGTGTGGGTTGCGGATAGAGGAAATAAACGACTCCAAGTATTTGATAAAGACACTGGAGAGTGGCTAGGAGCTTGGGATAATTGTTTCATGGAAGAGGGTCCTTCTTCAGTCAGGTGATTATTTATCATAAAATGTTTGTTTTGTGTGACCCACTTCCTCTGAAGAGCCAGCTGCAACTTTGAAGTATTTATTGTTGAGCGTAAGCATGGGGGGAATGAAAGAAAACAGGTGTCCAAAAATATTCATTACCTGGGATTTTCAAGAAAATAACTAAATTCCCACTATTGTGTGAAATCTACCCGGCCTTTGGAAGACTTTCAGTCACAGAACAAAAATTCCTCATTCGTTTCATTAATAGTGATTAATAATTTATTATAACACAAGCTTATCTTTGTCCATGTCTCTACTACTACAGATCACTTCCTCAACAGAATTAGGTACAATCTAGAGTCTTCAGATCCTTTAACAAGCAGATGCCTATCGTTTAGCATTGTAGGGGACAAAAAGATTGAAAAAGTAGACATTTATTAATCACGATTTCTTCCTCCTTAGATTCACTCCCGGCGGGAAGTACCTGATTGTGGCCCAGCTGAATCTCAGCAGGCTGTTGGTTCTGGCCGCCCCGCCAGCAGGAAGCATTGGGGACTGTTCTGTGATCAGCACCATCCAGCTAGCTGATCAGGTTCTGCCGCACCTCTTAGAGGTCGACAGAAAGACCGGGGCGGTCTATGTAGCAGAGATTGGAGCAAAGCAAGTACAGAAGTACATCCCGTGGGACAGCCACGCCTCTGCTTTTGGTGCTTAGCTCCCTTCCAGCAGATCCTTTAAGTCACATTTCAGATCTAAGATCTACAGCTCCAGTAGAGTTCAGAAGTGAAGAGCAAGCACAGCTTTGTTTTCACCTCTTCTGCTGCCAGAGAGGTTTGTTTTTATGTCATCAAGAGTCATATTTTGTTGCGGTTCTTGGAACTTAGTTTTACTTACTAAGTACATAAGAATCTTTTTTTTTTTTTGAACCCAGGGCTTTGTGCATGCTAGGCAAGTACCTACCACTGAGCTATATTCCAATCAAAATCATAAAAATTGAATAATAAAGAGAAACTAAGATTATAACCATGTCATTTGCCCTGCTAAGTTAACTACTAATGGGTTAAAAATAGGTTTGTAGAATTGCTTACTGATTTCATGGAGGAGCCAGAAACTCCCAGTCTGTTTAACCTTATGAAATGGGCTGTGCAAGACATAGTGAAGAACAGGGCTACTGAGTGACTTGAGGTGCTGTTTTGGAGATGCCATGAGAGGAGGCAGAAGCGATGCCATTGAGCGGCTTGCCACGGGCCAGGGAGTATGTGCGCCCACACAGACGGGCACTGCCCAGGAATAACGGAGAGCAGCAGGCAGCAGCTTGAGCTGGGATTTGAAAACTCAACCAGCAATTGGCCAGAGCACTAGAAAGAGAAAACAAGGTCTAAAAATGTAGGGGTAGCTGTGAGTTTTGGCAAGCCTTTGTACCTTTTTAAAGCCCGTCACCTGTGCTTATTCAGCTGAGGAACTTAATGTCAGCTTCAGACATGGGCACACGATGGCCATCGCAGCACTTTACAGCAAGTTTTTTCCAAGCAAATAGAATATTAAAGTTAGTCCAAGCAATATGGCCTCTCCTGAATATTGCCTATGATATTTTTCTCCCTCAAAGGTATTTTTTGAAAAATTAGAGTTGCTTACGTGGACGTGTGCCAAATATGTTTGAGCCCTTAAGAAAAAAAGCCCTACCTTTCTACCCCCTCTCCTTCTATGTGAGTGTTGACCTTTAGATTAGAACCATTCTTCTGTTTGTTCTAATTTATTCTAGGTTTTGATGGAACCTTGCCCTATAGCAGCTTTTCAAACTCATTCTTCCCTTTCATTCTGCCACCAGCTTTCCTCCTTACTCCAGGACGCTTATGAAACCTCCTTAAGAGGTTTGAGCCAGCTTTGCCCCTCACCTGCTGAGATAAGTTTTCTGGTTCTGAAAGAATCTGCTTGTTTGATGCTTCTTTGGAGGGAGGAGGTCTCCTAACAGAACCCTGTGTTATACTCCAATCTGCTGTGTTCTGGGCCTTTGAGAAGTGGACGCTGCTCATCAGACCCTGCGTTCAGTGGTCACCTTCGTTTTCTCTTCAGTAACAGGCAGCACTGCCCCTTTCCTCCCTTGCCAGTGCTAGGGGAATAAAGGCCCAGCAAGTACAGATGTACTTGAAGTCTAGAGTCTGGAGCTCAGCCAGGGTGCTTTGCAAAGACAGGACCTTTTCAGTGTGCCATTTTTCTGACACCAAATGCCTGGTGGTGTAGTCATCCTGCATGGTTGCTGAAAAATAACCATCAAATGGCTTAAGGGAACAAGAAGTTTATTTCCTTAACGACAGTCTGGTTACAGTTCAGTCTGGCTTGATGGGAGAGCACGCACTAACACCAGGGTCAAGGGAGCTGGCCACATCATCTCTACTTAACAGCTAAGAGAGGGATGATCCTTACTTGCCAGACCAGCATTTCTAGCCAAGTGTGCACAAAGATGCCAACTCTGTCAACTAGCTCTCTATTTTATTCCAGGGCCTAATCCCACCCACCATAGGCTGGGCCTTCCCTATCAGCTAGAAAATCTCCTGTAGGTTCTCTCTGGGCTCAACTCAACTACTAATTCTCCACAAATGTGCCCAGAGCTCAAACCCTCAACAGTCAAGTTGGCACCAGTGCCTAACCATGACACCTGGTTTGCTGAACTGCATGTTCAAGGCTTTCATCAAAATGTGTCCTCCTGGAGTTTATGCACTTTACTTAATATGACCAAATGGTGTGTATGAAGAAAGGTACTTGAAGCTTTGTTCGTGAGCCAAGTCAAGAAGTCGAGATGCCTTTGAAGGGATGTAGGTTAGCTGAGCTGCTTATGTTATTTCTAAAGTCTTGCTTTACACTAGATTCATACAGAACTTGCTGAGAATATCGTTCTTGTTAGTTTTGGAAAACATGTTTATGTTATTATTACACTTATAATTGAAGTAGTTTACTTTTTTCAAATGAGTTATTTGGTTAAATGGATTAATTGGTTAAATGAATGAGAATTGTGCTTTCCCTTCAAACATATTAAAGCTTTGAAAAGAAAAATCACTTTTGCCTGACTCTTTAATTCAAGACAGATTTTATTGTAAATTCATTTTATAATTTCTTACTCCATTGAAGAATCTTAGTAAGCACAAAATCACAGGTAAATAAAGCCAGGATGGTGGCACAGCTGTAACCCCGGCACTCTGTGCTACAGAGTAAAGCTTGATTTCAAAAAACCCAAGAACAAAAAAGACTGCAGACTGCCAGGTAGCTCTGTAGTTAGGACACTGCTTTCCGACCTGTTCAGTTCCTCCATGTCCACATGGTAAAAGGCAAGATGACTTCTGAAAGTTGTCCTGTGACCTCTACCCATGGCATATGCTGGTTCTCTTTGTCTTCTCCTTTCCTTCCCTCTCTCCCTCCCTCTCTCAAATAAAAAGACATTGCATGTCACTGCTGCTGAGGAAATATCCCCATCTTTACACTCATGAAGCTTAAGCTGATGACATGAATATTGCTAGAACTTGGAGATTTAATTAGTGGGACCTTTGAGGTGTTGGGTGGATATGAATGACTAGTTAGCTCACAGTTTGATTCTGTACAGTAGAAATGGAGCTTGGAGCCTTTAAGTTTATTCTTGAGGTAGAATAGGGAGAAAGTGTTGCAAGTTAGAAAATCAAAGGCCTCCAGTATCTTTCCTTCTACTCTAAGTTGATTAAGTCTTCAAAATGAAATATTTTGTCCACGAGTCAGAGAAGTCTTGTTTAGTCTCGTGGTAATCAAAAGAGGATGCATCTATGTTTAGGTCACTAAAATTAACTGCTTCAAACAGTGACTAGAAGTTTAAGGCAGTAGAGTACCAACTTATTTTGTTCCTGCTGATACTTAAAGAAGTTTGGATTTGGTTACATGGCCAACAAAACTAAATAATCCTTAGTTTTCATTTAAAAGAATTCACTGAAATAAATCAGAATCAAAGCAGTCCTGACTTCGTATTACTAAATTGTTTTGTTTTTAGCTATATGCTTTAAGCAAAAAATTTAAAAAGATGGGCAAAAGATCTTTTTTAAATATTTATTTTGAGCGAGGAAAAAGAGGAGGAGGAGAGAGAAGAGGATACCTTACAGTCAGCATGTGGAAGTCAAAGGATGACTTTTGCAAGTCTCTTCTCAGCCTGTGGGCTTCCAAAATGGAATGCCAGGTGTGTGTATAAGTGTTTTTAACTGCTGAGCCATCTCACCAGCCTCCAAATTAAAAATTCAAGACCGTAGTTTGCCAGCTTTATTCATTTAATGAAAATGTAGGACAAGCGCAACTGTGGGAATGACAAGTCTCTGGCCTCTGGCCTCGCTGGACACTTGCTTGCTGGCTGGAGACAGCCCGAGGCACTTCCTGCCACTTGTGTTACAGCCTTGACCCACAAGAGGGCAGTAGAGGTCTGTCCATAAGCATTACTTGAACTCACCCCAAACCAGACCCCTCAACACTAGCACTTCTTGTTTTCCTACATCTCTCCTTCTTCCAGAAATGGACATGTTTCCAAGAGTAAGGAAATTTTTATGGTGTAATTGTGCTTTACTACAATAATTTTTTCCAGTAATTCAGATCGAATAGGTTGAAGTAAATAATTTATCTTAAAGTTCAACTACAGTCTTTTTACATTAGAAAACTGATGTTAGCACACAATTGTTCTTATTACTTTTGAAATATTTTTGCCTTGTAATTGCTCATTGCTTTACAGATAAGAAAAAATTTTATTTATGAAAAGACCATTTCATTAAATGAATAAAGCTGGCAAACTGTGGTCTTGAATTTTTAATTTGGAGGCTGGTGAGATAGCCCAGCAGTTAAAAGCACTTATACACAAACCTGGCATTCCATCCTGGAAGCCCACAGGCTGAGAAGAGAATTGTAAAAGTTGTCCAATGACTTCTACAGTCATTCTTCAGTCTGTAATTTCTCTGTAACCTGACTTTATGGAATAAGTTACTTTTCTAAATATCTCATAACATGTAAGAATTGAATAGAAAGTAAAATGAAAGCCAATAGTTTGTGAAGCTATTGTCTTGCATAGTAGATAGTGAGATGAGTCTATTCTCATTTAATCCTACATCATTCATGAAGAAAAGACATACTCTAGTTCATGAAAGAAGTAGGTCTTAACTGGAGCCAGGGTTTTGAATGAAGTGTTTAAAATGGTAGATGCCTTTGCAGTTAATGTCATAAACTTGCTTCCCAGTCTCCAGCTACTTTACTATTTAATCCCAAGATAGAAGATTTTAATAGCATAGTTCAGACTTGTCTTAACAATATTTCTATAGTGTGTTATGAAAAAAATGTTGCTTTGACACACTTTTATGTACAAATGACTATACAGTCACCAGAATTCAGTGTGACAGCATTTTCTTCACAGTACGTGAAAAGGAGAGGTTAATTTTTATTGAGAATTTCTCATATACAGGCAAAATGAGTTTATGTCCTTGTCTCTCATCCCCTCCCACCCACCTCCTATCCCACCTTCCCCTATCTTCATTAATCCAGCCATGTCCCTCCCATCTTCCGGCCTCTCTGCATGTGAGGCTCATGGGGCTGCCTTCGGGCACCTGGACTAGTGAAGAAGGAGCCAGGTCTCTGTGGTAATAGCAGTGGCCCTTCAGTGGGCAAACTCACGAGTGGGGAATCTCCCCTTTGAAAAGGAGCTGGCTATTTACAAACTGAAATGCTTGTTTTTACTTAACTAAAGGAATTTAGAAACAAACAATACATCTTTTAAAATATTATTTCCATTATTTTTAAAAAAGAAATACAGCATGGGATGCATGTTACAGGCATTAACCCATAGAGGACAGAGAAGCTTGAAAACTTAGTATGACCCTTAAGTTTTGGGTGGACATTCAAACACTTATGAAAGATCTGGCACAGGGACTCCAGCCTGTAATTGCAGCATTTGACAGGCTGAGGCAGGAGTTAGAAGTCATCTAAGTCTACGGTGAGATTCTTAAACAAAAAGAAAGGGAGGGAGGGAGGGAGGGAGGGAAGGAGAAAGGGAAGGAAAGAAAGGCAAAGACAAAAAAAAAAAACATGCTATAGAAGATTTCCTATAGATAACGCCTTTCCCAGGAAGCCACTCTGGTGGGACTAAATGGGGCAGGGGATTTAGTCAAGCAAATAGGAATCTCAGACCTGAGCTCCTCCTCCTCGTTACCTGGATGGAGTTGCTACTCCCAGACTACAAAGATACTCCCTTCCTGGAATGGTGACTCCCTGGTGTAGATAACACAAAGAGGAGGAGCCCAATGCATGAACACATGCAAATTTAGTTCTTAATCCACATTATTATAGGTATTTGGTTTGGGGTCAGGGCAATGCAGTTGAAGTGTTTGTTATGTAAGCAAAAGGATTAGATATTAGAGCCCCAGATTCCAGGTAAAATGTCCATAATTCCAGCCTAGAGCCTGTGAATCCCCAGAACATGTTGGCTAGGAAGACTACCCCTGACAATGGTTCAATTAGAGACCTGATCTCACAGCAATAAGAGTGATCAAAAGTGTCCCTGTATTACCCTCAGACCTCTACACACATGCACTGATGTGCATCTATAAAAAGGTCATGTATCCCAATGCTCCCCAATAGCCTTTAGCCTCTAAAAATGCAACTAGCATTTTCCCTTTGGTTTAAAAGTCCAGTTGAAAGTTAAGAGAAGCCCTAACCCTGCCTATCTCATCCCTCAGTTATAAGGAAGAAAAGATGCTTTCCTCAATGATCTATGATACTTGCTGGAGCATGGATCATGGATCATGTCAGACATATATCATCAAAGACAAAATGAAACACAGTGAGCCACACAAACAAAAAAATCTGAAAATAGGAGGAGTCTGGCAGGGGAGATGAAGGATTTAAGGAGGAAAGGAAGGGGGATTAAATTAGGGATCAAGTGGATTAAATTAGGGATCAAGTGGTGAAAATATAAATTCACTATATCAATACATACAATGTTTAAAAATAAATTCGAACAAAATGAAAGGCAAAGACCAAAGGAACAAAATATGTCATAGAAGAAAACACAGCCTGCAATGAATTAGTTGAAAAAGATTTGGAAAGGTTTTTTCAACCAATAATGTAGGCCTTGTTAAGAAAACACTGTCATAATGGGAAAAATGTATAAATATGGCAGTTTCATAGATGAGAGAGTATATATTTTGTAAACAACCAACACTTTTACTTTTCTTTTGGATGCTGTATTTTCAGAGAATCCTACAGACAGACTCCTTAATTCAAAAGTACATAACCAGGTAACTCTGAACCCTTCTAAGGATAACCATGCAGGAAAGTGAATGCTGACTTTTCCATCAAAAATAAGACAGTGAATAGAAATCGTAGTAGCCAGTTGGTTCAGCCCAATAGAAGAGCCTTCTAAGGGCCATGTCCAAAAGGATTTTGGCCAAGTGGGTAATGGAGGTGGAATCCAGAATCAGGTTGACCTGGATTCTGATCAATCACCGCTTTGTTCTTTCTCATGTCAAATGAAAAACGATAGCACTCTTCCTATGGGGTGATCAAAATACTGACATGACCATGCACATAGAATAGTAAGCGGGGTCTGACAGTGAGCACAAGCAACCTTGAATAATCTCTTCGGAAGAGTCACTTGCAGAGTGGTGACAGGTTGGGAGAACACAGAGGTCACACAGCCTTTCTAGATTTAGTCACAGTGTTAAAACCTAAACTTGTACCATTCTAAAATATCTCATTTGGAAATGCAACTTTTAGAGCTGGAGAGATGGCTCAGGAGTTAAGACTCTGCCTTAAAAGGAGAAGGTCCTGATTTCAGATCCCATTTCCCACATAAAAATACCAGACAGAACCAGTGGCAGTCTGCCCTTCCGGCCATGAAGGGTAGAGCCTAGGAAATCCCAGAGCAAAGCAAAAAAGAGATAGAAACAATCCAGGATGATTTGAAGTCACCTTTGGTCCTCCACAAGGACACACAATCCTCTGATAAACACATGCATGCACACAGGTGCACGCATACACACATGTGCACACACATGCAAAATAAATAAAAGTTAAAAAATTTTATCATTTTTATATAACATTCATCCAACATTTTGGGTCAGGTACTAACAGTATGTATGGAGATGAGCAAAGTGAAATCCATTTATTACATTCTAGTGGAGGAAGCAGGACCACTGGGAAAAAAAACTGAATTTTGATTAGAATTCATGGCATACGCCGACATTCCATGGAGTAAACACCCGTTCCCAGACTCCCTCCTCACAGGTCACTGCTGCAGCACCTGCAGGAACTAGGTGTTTCTCCATCTGCTGGCTTTGTGACGTGGTTCTGGCCAATGCATGGATGGAAAATGTGCAAAACAATTGCTTTTTGTTATTTGGGAAAAAAATCAGATGTATCTATCACTATTCCACCATCCCTCCCTTTCCCCACCTTAAACTTCAGTAGTCAGCCCAGAGTGTACCAGCTGTCTCAGAGCTAGGCAGCAGCAAACCAATGTTCTAAAGGAGATCCAAAGACAGGAGTCTGGTTTGTAAGATGCTGGGGAGCTCTGAATGTTTTCTGGGTCCTGAGCCACTGTGAGTTGGACATTGTTACAAAGGCGAGAGCATTCCTAGGACCAAGACATTGAAGGAAGACTCACCAATTTGAGAGGAAAGGATATTTTCATCCCTTTATTGTTCTATATCCAGAAATACAAGTTACACAAGTCTCTTATTTTATGTCCTTTAATAAGATTTTTGTCATTTTTCAACTTTTATATTTCAAATTTATATTCCTTCACCAATTTTATCCCATTTTTCCTATTTCTAGTACTAATGGGATAGACAGGACACTAGTTTTTATATATCTGTTCACATTAATAAGCATTCTCATTAATAAACTAAAGATATACACTTTCAATATTTGCATTTTTACATTATATTAAACAACATTGAAGGAGATTAGCAATTTATAATATCTTTATCATTTTTTCTGCTGTTAATGATAATATCAGTGTCTTATTAGCTAGCATAGAGTTTTCTTTAATGTTGACTAATTTAAATCTATTTTTAATCTCTTGGAATCTTACTAAGAGCAAATACCTAATTTCATAAATAGCAATATTTTAATGTTGCAAGCGCTAGAAATTTTTTCCTTACATTTGCTACTGGGTTAAAAAAAACTTCTTGGATATAGTGTCTTGTTTGGAATTTTTATTCTTGAAACAAAGATGGCAGTAGAGTTCTATTTATAAGGAACTTACTATGCTCTGTTTCCAAAAGGAATTTGGGTTTCCTTATTATAAAAATGTTAGAATACATCAAAATGGAATGTGTGATGTCAGGAACAGTATTGGTAGATGAAAGAATACTTATTCAAACTTAAGTTAACATTACAGCAATTAAACACATTATTTTTTTAGCAGCTCTGGCAAAGAAAAAAATACAAATATATACTTCTTACCTGGCTAAAACTAATGGATCCCTTCTTTACAGAGCAAAAACTTCTACTTATATTGTGTGCATATTTAGAGACAACACAAAACAGCACATCTTCAAGAAATTAATATAACACAAGGAATCTTTCATGTTTTTTGATATGGACACAAGGATGAATGAGAAGAAGCAGGAAGAAAAGGATAGTTCACAGTGATGATTAATATTGATTGTAAACTTGACTGGATCTGGAATTTCTCATCTGGGTTACTAGAGATGAGAAGACTCAGCCTAAATGTAGATAGTGCCATTGCACAAACTAGGGTTCCAAACTGAACAAAAAGGAGAAAGTGATCTGGGCCCTAGCATTGTCACGCTCTGCCTCCTGATGGGTGCAGTGTGACTGGCTACCCTAGTTCCTGCTGTTGTCATTCGAATGTGAGCGTCCCCCAAAGGCTCCTGTATTTGCATCCTTAGCTGATGATGTTAATGTTGGGAAGGTTCTGGCACTGTTAGGAGGAGGTGGAGCCTTGCTGGAGAAAGATAGGGGGCGGGCTTTAGGATTTTGGTAGCTCCCCTGCTTCCTCTAGGAGTTGTTGCTTGCTTTCTCTGCCTCCATGATGAAGGCTGTGACCTGAGCCTCCTTCAGCTTCTGCCGTTGCCATGAGTTTCCTGCCACAATGGACTAATAATGGACTATATCCTCTCTGGAACATTAGGCCAGAGAGTCTCCCTTTCTCCCCTGTGCCAGTTGTGTCTGAGTGCTGTCTCACAGCAACAGCGAAGGCAACTGCAGCACATGCCTCCTTTCCCACGATGTACTGTGTACGTGGACTGTGAGCCAAAGAAATCCTTCTTTCCTTAAGCTGCTTTTCAGGTGTATTTTGTTGCAGCAACCAAGAATGTTACAAAGTTCACCTATCATTAATTTAATGCCTAGGCTGCCACACTGTAATGTCCTCTAATGTATCTCTGCTCTCCAACATGATAGCCCTGACACTGTGGTTCACAAACGCTTGCCAGCTAGCACTCGTGTCTGAGGACCTGAACATCCCACCATATGTTTCAATTGTCATATGCAGTGTTGGCTACTCTTGTGGATAGCATAGCAAATGGCTCTAGGTTTGTCGTAGTAATAATGTAATCTGTTTTCCCTCAGTTTCTTTGTTCATTATTATAATCTGTTTTGGCCAGTTACCAGTCACATTGGGGACCAGGGCCAGAGCAGCTCATACTGCTGCCCAAAGTGAAGGGGAGCTGGACGAGGGTGTTTATAGTTCACCATCCATTAGGATGCGTCTGTTGCCTGGCCACTGGCAACTCATGCTTAGTTGTCCGACCCGGGAACAGGAAAACGCTCCCAAGAGAGAAGCTTGTTTCAGCCGCCAGATGTCCTGCGGCTCTTGTCTGAACTGTGCGAAGCCTATGCCTGCCTGGCATTGCTCTAGCAGTGCTGGCAGCCCAGCCTCCTGGCCATCCTTGTCTACATAGTGAGAGCCTGTTTCCAGACAAAACAAATTATTTCACCATCTGAAGCAAAGTGACTTTCTGAACTGCCAAGCTGGGAATACCTGTATATGTCGTTACCTGCTATGTGCCTTTGAGGTGAGTGTGTTAGCTTCATCTTGCCCTTGCTGAATGAATATAGCACTCAAACAACTTAGAACTAGAGGT
This sequence comes from Typhlomys cinereus, assembly GCA_023101885.1. Lineage (NCBI taxonomy): Eukaryota > Metazoa > Chordata > Mammalia > Rodentia > Platacanthomyidae > Typhlomys > Typhlomys cinereus. Next base: position 4,505,059 of record JALPQD010000033.1, on the reverse strand, counting down.
TTGTTCATGCTCACGGCAATAGGCTGTAGTTCAATATAGTCAGTAGGACAGGAAAGTCATACAACACCTGGAGCAGAAGGAACCTGGCCACACCACATCTCCAGGAGGCACTGAGAGAGGGGCACACTTTCCATCCTGCCAGTCTGCCAAAAGACTGAACCCGCTCTCCATCTTACCCAGGGATTAGTCCCACGCACTGGGGACTGGGACTTCCCATATCAAGTAAATAATCTCTCATCGGCATGTTTAACTCTTTAGCTAAATAATTCCTTATTGGTATGTTTAAAGTCTCGGTTCACTATTGTCAAATTGACAACTGTATCTAACTGATACGATATGTTTAAGAACCCAGAACATTTGAAAGAAGATGATGAATTGTAGGCACTTTGCTTTTATAACTGGCTTTGAAGTGGGGTACTACTTCCAGAATGAGACTGCCAGAGTGAGTTAGCTACAGGAATGTTCGTAGCTGAATAAATTGACCTCTGAACAACCGTTATTCAGTATTTTCCATTTGAACGTTACAAAATATCTGCCCTGTCCCTTCCAGTGATTTTCTTTTAGGCATGATTAATGTGGGAGTCCTTGTTACTCAGAATAATTACAAGACTAGCCGCCTGAAGGCACTCCTTACATCTGATTGTAAAGTTGTGCTAGCAGACTTGGAAAAGGGAAATCTTATTCACTTGACTATTTTTTCTCTTCTTCTTTTGCACAGGTGTGCAGGCACGTGGTGTGTGTGTGTGTGTGTGTGTGTGTGTGTGTGTGTGTGTGTGTTGAATGTGTGTCTGCCTGCCTGTCTGTCTGTCTTGTGTATACACCCGAGTGTGTTTCTCGTGGAGATCCAAGGATGACATTGGGAATCATTCAGGACTGCTTTACCTCCTTATTTCTTTGCTCTGGACTTTTCTCGAGTTTGCACTCCAGGGTCTGAATTGCAGGCCACTTCCATTTCCTCTCGCCACCCAAGCCTCGATCCCTAACATTTTTACATGGGATCTGGGGATTTAAACTCAGGTCCTTTTGCTTGTGAGACAAAAACTTTAACCCCGGGGACATTGACCTTAACACATGCCCCATGCCAAGCACTGGGACTTCATACTTTTTGCTTCTTATTTTTAATGATATGAAATCCATAAAATTTACTTTCTCAACCATTTTGAAGTACAGATCAGCCTTGCTAATTGAATCAACTTTATTTCATAGGAACCCCTAGAATCTTACCTTCTTACCTTATGGAAACACAAGTTTACTCTTCCAGCAACTCCCCAACCTCTCCCCCAGCATGTGGCAACTAGCATTTTCCTCTTGTTGCCATAATTGAGATGGATTTATAATGTGCATAGTCTACCTGGCCTTTTGTGGCTGGCATTTCCCTGAGCTTACTGTCTTCCGGCCTCATCTGTGTCATAGCGTACGATAGGATTTCCTTGTGTTCAAATGCAGAATGCTGTCCCAGTGTACTCTATATTACATCTTTAAGATCACCTGTCAGTACACAGGTGGCCTGCTTCCTCTTTGGCTATTGCGAATAAGGATAGGGGAGGAAGGAATTTTATGCAGTTCCAGGATGTAGACCATCATGGCAGAAGAGCTGCAGCATCAGGAGGCCAGAGATCTGGTTACGACCCAGCACAGCAAGAGGGAAAGAACCAGTGCATACTTGCTTGCCCACCTTTACATCAATAGCTCTCTCACCTTTATCCACCTGCCTAGGGAGTGGTCCCAGCCATTATGGGCTTGGCTTTCCACATCAGTCATGTGTTCAAGACAATTTTTCACAAGCATGCCCAGAGAACAACTTTAATTCAGAGAAGACTTTGCAGGTGGGCCTACAGCTCTGTCTCCTAGGGGTCAGATTGACAATTAATACTAATTTTCATTTAGAGTTAACATGGGAGATGATTAAAATACAGTATGAAGTGCACAAGACTTGTAGGGATGCAAGATTCAAATGTGCATTGCAGTCATATGGTTACAATTAAACACTATGCCAAGATACTCCACATAAATTAGGGCCACAGTAGCCATAATTGGACTTTGCATGACCTGCACAATGACTGACATGTCAATGACCCCCCCCAAAGTCTAGCATGTATCATAGGCATTAGGATCCTTAGAGGCAAGGGATTAACAATCAAAATAGTGTTCCCATACTAAAGGGGAGCACAAAAAAGGGCTCTGGGCAATGCCACTGAGTCTTTACACCTCACCAGAATGGAGGACGCAGAGGGAATTTTGACATTCACACTAAAGGATGCTCCAGGGAATGGGAGGGGGGAACAGGAGGGCACTGGTAGAAAAGGAGGGAGGAGGGTGATAGGAAGAGGAAAAGGGGGAAGAGGGTACAAGGGGGACTGGGGATGGGTAGAGGGAGGGAGGGACTGGGGTGCCTATTAAGTTTATATGATTGGGAAAAAATAAATAAACATAATTAAAAAACACCATGCATAATACTTTCCCCTAACCAACTATCATTCTAAGAATTTCGTGATGTATCTTGTTTAATTCTTATAGCAATCCTATGAGTATATACTATTATTCTCCTTTTATGTCTGAGGCAACTGAGTCATAGATGAAGGCAGACTCACAACTATCAAGTAAAATTCAAGATTTTAATCCAGATAGTCCAGGTCTAGAGTCTATGTGGAAATGATGTCCAATGTTAGTGTAGAAGCCAGAATGATGATATACGTACTGTCTTGTGTGGTAGCACTAGGGGCAAGCTGTACTGTCCTGTACATGGATATGGATAGCGGGCTGAATCCTAAGCCTTCAGAGAAGATTTTCTAAAGCCTCAGAATCCAGGGGGGCTTCTATCTTTTATGACCAATCAAGTAAAGTGTGCTAAGTGAAAAGACCTGAAAATAGGAGGGAGGGTGACAAGGGAGATGAAAGGTTGCCAAAGGTAAAGAAGAGAAGTTAGGAGTGGGAATTAAGGGAAGAAAAAAAATAAAAATAAGTAAAAGAAGTAAATTGTGCGTGCGTGCATGTGTGCGTGCGTGCGTGTGTGTGTGTGTGTGTGTGTGTGTGTGTGTGTGTTCTAGAATGTGACTCTTCTGGACTTAGGTCTTTTTTCTGTTTCCTTCAGCTTTCTCTCCTCCCTTTTCTTTATCCCTTCAGAAAGCTGCTACAGTGGAGTACATTATAATCATATTTATATTGATTCTATTCATATTTATATTGATTTTACATATTTATATTGATTCTAAAGATAGCAAGAGAGAATTTCACTGGTAAGTGTTATAGAATTAACCCTCTGGCTGCCTCTTCCAGAAATCAGACCTACTCCTACAACCTCCACTTGCAGCCTTAAGCAAGCCCAGCACCTCCCCTCTGACCAGGACTAAGACAACTTACATTACAGCTACTTCCAGATTCCTGGTGCATGTACCAGACCAAGCTGTCACTTGACGTGAAACTTCCTGCCACACTCTGGAAAAACCATAAAAGACAGAAGCTCCCTTGCTTCCTTCCAGGGCTCTGTGGATTCTGAGGCTTTGGAAAGACTTTTCTGAAGGCTTAGGATCGGATTCTCTTTCCTCCAACACCCACATTCAGAGCAAAAGCTCTGCTTAGTTTACTGACCTCTAATGGCCAGTTGGCACCTACAAAAGACCATGCTTACTTGAGCTTAGTGGCAGTAGGGGGTCAAAAACAGGTACTGATCATACTTCCTGAACTGGGCAAAAGACCAGGACATCAGTTTTGGGGGTAAAACCTTACAGGGTCCAGCCAACGGGTTCTGCTGTCTAAGCGCTTATCTCTACTGTCTTCTCCTGCTTTCAACTGCCAGTCCTCTCCACTGTTCTCTCACCATAACGTTGCAGGGGGCTTTTATGTTCAGGTTCTTGTGATCAGGAGTTGAAAACTGAGACCAGAATACACAGAGAGGATTAAAACAGAGTAGAGGAAAGAACAGAACTCACACCGTGAGGGGCAAGAGAGCCCAAGATGGCTGGCAGGATCAAGGGTATTTGTAACTTGGGCAAGCCCACGGAAAAGCAGTTTGTTTTTATTGGTTAGTTCAAGTTTCTATAAACCTGATTGGGGTTTTGGTTCCTTATATCTGATTAGTCTGTTCATAGGGGTCTAGTTCAGCGGCCAGACCTCAATGCTGAGCTGAAGAATTTAATTCATTTGCAATTAAGGAGCTTCTGTCCACTTGTACTTAAGCTCATATCCATATCCTTTCATAAACAAAGGGTTGGGGAAGTTGACAACCTTATCACAGTGGGTGATTGGTGCCAGCTTCAACATAGCTAAGGTGGAACCTTGAAAAGATTCCCAGCAGCCTGACTACCTTGTCTAAAACTGTCTATAAGAACTATGCTAACTGAAATTCTATTCTAAGCTACCGAATAAAAATTCAAAAATTACACTGTCTCAATAAGGCCATACCATGGCCCCCATGGTCACCTCTGTTCTAATAAACCTCCTATTTCTTAATGTTATCGTGAGTTAGCATCCTTTATCAACAAATCTCCACTTTTCTCATCAATTTATTATAACTGTAAAGTCAGGGACTTTTTTGTTATGTGCCCCTAAGATGCATTACTCACACGATTCCCAGTGTTCCTTAGTGTTTTGGATTTGCACTTCTCTTCCTGGTTCTTTACCAGTGCTTTGGCTGCTCCAGCCTTCCTGCCTGCTCCAGGTTGGAGTGCCACAGGACTCGGTGCATGTTCCTGCTTTCTGTCAGAAACCACATCATTCTACAGTCCAAGGACATCAATTGCCATCCAAATGCTAATGAGAAGCCCATCAACATCTGTGGCTCAAAGTGCTCCTCTGTGCTCTGGACTTGGCTAGACAATTACTTTCTTGACATTTCCACTTGGCCACTTAATAGTCATCTCAAATGTAACAAGTCCAAACTAGGTGCTTGACTTATTTCTCTTCACTTCAAATAAGATAGTAAAGTCAATTCTGTTCCTAGCTGTTCCTCTCTCTGAGATCCAACATGAACTAGGTTATAATATAAGGAAGTAAAATTCATTCATGTGGTCAACACTGGATGAGTATTGTTTAACCACCTACTCTATGCCACTGCAGTACTGGAAAAAGCCAAGATGACCTCAGCCCTGACAAAGTTCACAAAGTTCACTCTTATTCCAATCATTGCTCAACCATGTTGTTGCAGTTATTCTGCATCATTGCTGATAAATTTGCCACCGAAAGGCTTAGAGGGAAACAAGGAGATTTTTTCTTTTAACAATAGTCTGAATACAGTTCTCACTCCAGCTTGGCAGGAGAGTCCACATGCCAACACCAGTGATCAAGGGAACTAGCCACACGATATCCACCAGGACTGCTGACAAAAGTCAGTCCTTACTTGTCAAAGGCCAGCATGTCTGATCAAGTACATGGATGCTAACTTTCTCAACCAGCTCCCTCTACCTTATTACCTGTAAAGGGAATAGTCCCACTCACTGTTGGATGAACCTCCCCATCAATAGATAATCTCCTGCAGTCTCCTTTGAGGTTTAACTCATGTACTAATTTCTCTCAACTGTGTCCAGAGCTCAGAGCCCCAACCATTGACACCTCTAATTTTGACACATACATTCTTTCAGATTCTGCTCAAATACAACCTCTTCAAGGAGGTATGTACTATATAGTTTGGATCATGAATGTGTTCCAAAACTCTCAGATTAAAAAAGGTTGTAGCTGTCTTGGTAGACCGTGGAACCTTGAAGAGATGAGGTTTAGGGAGAGGAAGTTTGGGACACTGAAAACATGCCTTTGAAGGGGTTGTTAAAACCTTGTTTCTCACCTCTTTGATTTATGTATTCGTTGTTTATTTATTGCTTCTCAGCTGTCTTGGGGTGAGATGCTCCTTCTGTCACACATTGCCATGATGTGCCGTCGCTGTAGCCCCAAAGTAATAGGACCATGAGTGTGTGGGATGAAACTTCTGTAACTATGACTGACAAAAACGTCTGGCAGACTCAACCTAAAAAAGGGCAGAAAAAACCTTACTTTTGTCGTGTTTTCAGAGCTTCTAGTTCATGATCTATTGGTTCTGTTATTTCTGGGCAGATCATCATGGCAGGGAGCACATAGTGGAGCAATGCGGTTCACCTCAGAGCAGCCAGGGAACAGATAGAAGAATCCTCACTTCCCTTCAAGGGCATCCCCTCAGTGGTCTTTCTTCCCAGTAGGCCCCACTTCTTAGCTCTCAAATGGCATCAGAGGTTAGAGACTAAGCCTTTAACTCAGTGGTCTTCCAGGTACATTTAATATCCGGCCTATGGCAAGATGTATCCTGACCTGGTTCTGCTGCTGCCATTCTCCATTCTCTCACCCTGCTTCATCTTCTTCAGAGTTCTTAAAACTATCTGACACTTCAAAGCACATTTCCCCTACTGGAATGTGAACTTTGTCAGGGCTGAGGTCATCTTGGCTTTGTCCAGTACTGCAGTGGCATAGAGTAGGTGGTTAAACAGTACTCATTCAGTGTTGACCACATGAATGAATTTTACTTCCTTATATTATAACCTAGTTCATGTTGGATCTCATAAACTTGAATAGTTCTGTATATTGTTCACTAGCTTAAGCACTTCAAATGAAATGGTTGCCAAATTATGTGCTTGGATTCTATTTCAGGTCAGCCTTACCTTAGCCTATTGCCTGGCGAGCTATGTCCTTTCATTTGTCTTTCTCTTTACTTCCTTCCCTTTGTCACTGTATCACCCCCTTCTTTCCCTCTTCTGGGTGCATTCCTTTTTCGCAGACAGTGCCATCTCTGTGGCATCCAGACTCACATGGTAACTTTACACATTGCCTCTTTCCTTGTGCCTGTTTTTCTTTGTGACAATGTGACTCTCATCCCACTCTGTGTCAGTCCAAATCTACGTAAGAATCTTTTGTCTTTTCTCAAGTATTAAAACACTTCAATGAAATATTCTATATTGTACCATACATTTTACATAAAAATATTTAATATAGTTTCCTGGTGTTTCTCCCCCAAATCCTCTTGGAAAACTGTGTTTCGCAGCTTGTGTGTCCCACTGACCTTCAGTGAAACCATGGGGATGAGCCACATCAGGCTGTCTGAGCTTCCCCACCACACCCTCTTCTGTCTCAGAGCCTCTTGCCAACCTCTCCCTAGAAAGGTAAGAATCATAAGATAAATCACCTTAAATGGTCCAGGCATTTGTAAAGCAGTCACATACATTCCTGAAGAGGGAGGAAATGAAAGATTTGTTCACAGTCAGAAGTCAAGGCAGGAGGATGGCAGAAGCTTTGAGTCAAGGGCAGAAGAATTTTGAAGCACACAGGGAGACAAATAACTTGTCTTAAAACACATTAAAACTGTGCTGTTGTGGAGAAAACACATGTAATCACACACAGAGTTCCAGCAAGTATTTTCACGTGAAAGCTGCTGCTACCAGTGAGACCCTTTTGGGAAATAGAAACTAGATCCATTACATGCTATCTAGACTAATGACATGACAAGCATGCATGAATGAATGTAAGAATGAACACAGACTACAAGATTATAGAATAATATCTTTTATGAAAAAAGCCTATGGAACATCCAGTACCCAACAAATATCTCTTTCAAAAGTGAGGGAAAATTATTATACTTCAAGTAAACAACAGTTTAAAATATTAATTGCCATCAAATGTGTACTATAAGGAATATTAAAGGAAGATCCTTATGCTGAAAAAAACAACAGTATCAGTTGGAAACTTGGATGTACACAAAGCAATTCAAAGAGCCCAGAATGATAAGGGTGTGACTTCTTTTAAAAGTATTTCTTTTAAAGTTGATTATCTCCTTAAAACAAAACTAATAGTAAATGATTTATGCGTGTAGCATATTAAAGCAAAAATTGTGACAAAATTTCATAAAGGAAATACAGGAAATAATAATGTGTTACAAGAATGTGAGAAATTGGGTTGGAGAGATGGCTCAGGGGTTAAGACTCTGCCTCACAAACAGAAGGTCCTAAGTTTGGATCCCAGGTCCCATGCAGAAACACCAGGCAGAAAAGACTGAGGCCTCTACTTCTGGCCCTGGTGGGCGGAGCTTGGGAGATCCCAGAATGAAGCAAAAAGAAGGGAGAAGCATCCAGGATGATTCTTAAAATCACTATTGGTCCTCAACAGGGAAACACAGTGCCCTCTGAGACACACACACACACACACACACACACACACACACACACACACACGTACATGCATGCACAAAATAAAGTTTAAATAAAAGAATGTGAGAAGCAGTATATTAATTAAACGTAGACAGCAATGTAAGGACTATTTTGAATTATGGTGTAGTCAATAAAAATAAAAGAAAATGCATAAATGAGCCGATAAGAGATGATAAAAAGCTATAAAGTCAATTCCAAAAGTAGTTGGAGAGAGCATAAAGGAATAAAGAACAAACAGACAGAGAAAACAGATGGCAGATTCTCTGCTAAAGTAGGTGATACTAAATATGACGGAGAGAGTACATAGGGAAAGATAAAACTGCTGGGCAGAAGGATCAGTGGCTGGAAGAGCTTGCCACACAAGCAGGAGGAACGGAGTGCGACTTACCAGATCCCATGTAAACTAGTCTGATGGGTCTGGCCGCTCCCACCTGTAATTCCAGCCTCAGAAGGCAAAGATTCTAGTAATCTCCAGAACAAGCTGGCTAGCCAGACTGACACTGTCAGCCAGTTCTGGGTTGATTAGAAGAACCTGTTTCAAAAGAATAAAGTGGAAGAGTGATGGAGGATGATTCTTCATGTAAACCTCAGGCCTCCTCACACACATGAGCATGTGTATTTATGCCCACATGTGTACCCCTCCTCCACACATGCGCAAAAAAATAGAAAAGGAAGAAAAAGGGAAAATAATATGCAGGTTCTAAAAGATTGACTTTAAACATAAAATATAAATAAAAAAGTAAATAATAACTGGAAGAAAGCTAAGTGACCATATTATTATCAAAGTACACTACAGAATGAGAAATGTGACTGCATTCACAGAAAGCTCTAACAACATGGATTAATCTCATATGTTATGCTGAGCACAAGAAGACAAAAATAAAAACAAATACTGTATAATTCAAATTCTAGATACTGCAAAACTAATCTACAGTGAGAGAAAGAAGATCAGTGTTTTTTTAATGCCACAATGACTATTGGAGATTAAATGAATGATAAAATTTTTCACAAAGTAAAAAAATTCTCTTCATTTTGCTGATAGCATCACATCACACACATATATATTACAGACATATGTACATCCTTCAAATTTTACCAAAACTGTATATTTGAAGTGCATAAGCTTTATTGAAATTGAACCTCTAAAAATTCTGATTAAAAACGAAAGCAACATTAGAGACTGGGAATGAGAACAAAACAGAAGTTTGGAGAAAGGAGAATCAAAGCAAGATCAAAAGAGACTTCAGACAGAAGTATGGGGAGAGCGTGTTTGCTCAGTAGCCCTGGCTACAAGTCAAGATGAAGAGTAGGTAAAAATAGTAGAGGGGCAGACAACATGCTAGGAAACAAAATCAATGAAGTTCTTGCTAAGGGAGGGCAGAGAACAAGAGTTCTCAGGACATCCAGTATTCTCAACATCCTTACCTCCTCTAGTCATGATCTGCAGCACAGAGAAAGCAGGAGGGAAGAATTGCTCAGGTCTAAGGAATGTAGAAATGCCTGTGGCTGGTAAAAGATGCCTGATGTTGGGAAAGTACTGTAAAGATAGTTGAATAGTTTGAACAGAAAATTTAATGGGTGGAGACAGGAAATAATAAACCTTAGAAGAGGCCAGGTGTCTATGAAAGATGATGGGAATTATTGGTAAAAATAATCTGGAACAAAAAATGCCTTTTATCATCATTCGATATATCTTGCCACATATACTTGTCCAATTAGAACAGTGATAACAGGCAGCTAAGGTTGAAAACATAGAACACTTTTATCAGGCACAGACTTAGGAAAAGTCCCTCTTCCTGTAGAAAAGAATCTCCACAGGTATCAACCTTATCATCTGTAGCTCTGGCATTGAGCCTCTTTGCATTGCAATTTATGACTCTTACAGGCATTTTGTTTCAAGATAAATTTATGTTTAATCTTCCAATTCATGGTAGACCTCAGAGTCTGTGGCACAAGTCTGTGGTACTGGGGTATAGCTCTAAGGAGAAGACACAAAAGTGAAGTAGAATGCCCTAAAGCCTCTCAGGTCTTTAATAGGCTGTTGATGGATGATTTTACTTCAACAAGGAGAGCTAAGTCTCGGTTCATCAATAAAGTGTGGGGAAATGGCTGGAGTGCATATTTAAAGTTGATGTTAACTTGAAACAGTGCACATAAAGATTATGACCTGTCCTATCCAGACTTGCAACTATATGGAAACACCAGCTCATGATTAACACAGCAGGGGCTGCAGGGGTGACTCAGAGGTTAAGCCTTTGCCTTGAAAGAAGAAAGACCTGAATTTGGATCTGAGATACCATGGAAAAGTACTAAGCAGAAATGGTGATAGCCTGCACTTCCTTCCCGGAAGGCAGAGTCTGAGAAACTCCAGAGCAAAGCAATAAGGCAGTAGAGTAATCCAGGATGATTCCCAGTAAACTTTGGGCCTCCACAACCACATATAGTATCCTCTTCTATGCACCCCCCCACACACATATACATACCTACACATGCATAAAATAGTCATTAACACAGAAAAAAATGAATACTCCTTTTCTTCTTCAAGAACATGACAGGCATGCTTTAAGCAAATATACTGTTGACATTGATCTTCATCATGGATTTCTTTTACATCGATTTTGATAATCAAAATTATCACAGATTATTTTCCTTGATTACCAAGCTTTGGCCCTTGCTTAAGTTTTGTGCCTGGCTCTGTTCATCCAAATGTTGGGTTTGGGAAGGAGGTAGAGGAGACCTACTTAATGCTGAGAAATAGTCCAGGGCCTCAGTAAGGAGAGGAAAAGGGCAGGAAGCCGCGTAAGAAGCCCCATGCCAGGCTCCCAATGGTACATTGTTTCAGCAAGTCCTGGCGACCTCTCTGGAAGGAAGCTGTTAGCATTATCATTTACATGAGGGAACCCAGTGCCAACACGATCTACAAGTTGAAAGTGACCAAGCTGGGCTCCAGCCAAGCTTTCCCTGCCCCAGGAGCCTGGCTATTCTCTCCTGGTCCAAGTGTGACTTAACAGCTCCTAAGCAGAATTAACCTTTTCTCCTTCCTTCTGGTCACAGGTGCTACCACACAAAAAGAGCAATCACAAAGGTAAATGTGACTTGCTCTTTTTCCAAGCCACCTGAAGTTTCCAACTACGTCTCCCCTTCTGATGTTCTTGGATAAATCATTATTCTTCCTGATTTACTCATATGTACTGCTCTGTAAGAAGCTCAGACAGTGGTCACGTTGATGGATCCTTGTATGTTTCCGAAGATAACATTTACTTCTGATGTTTACCGGTGAAAGTTTATTGTGCCAGGGCATATTTGGAACAGAAAAGATCCCTCAGCAAAGTGACACTTTAGGCTGATCCTGTAATCCAATCAGCAATTCAACTATGGTGATTTGATCATGGTGATTCAATCTTTCATGCAGTGGAAAGAAGACAGGATTCAGTTTTAAGTATAATTTGCTGTTACATGTGATCTGAATCACTTAATTCCTCTTGTGAGTGTTCCATTTTATTAAAAATGTTTTCATGAAACTTCTGACTTATTTAAAGATAACATGGCCCACTGGTGAAGAAGGTACATTGTGATTTCTGTGCGTTCACATTAAGAATTCAGGCCTGTTAACATTTTTCCCAATTATCAGCTGTAATTTAGGATTAGGACTCCCATTGATCTAATAACTGATAAGTGGATCAAGTGAGGGACAGCAAGTAGCTGTCCTGCATGGTTATATCGTGTCTGCCTTTGGCTATATCCACTCTTAGCATCTATCACAGATTAGGCTCCTTTCCATCAATATAAGAACATTAACAAATGCATTATTGTTGTCTTATTTGCACATAGCCATTTATAATTTAAAATATTATTTTTCAACTTCCAGAAACTGATATTCTATGAAATCATAGTCATTGTCATTAAGATAGAATTAATCAAATGTTTTGAATTGAGACAGAGCTCCATTGCTTCATTTTTGCATGTTTAATTCCAAGTATAATCTATGGTATTCAATAGATTCATTAACAGATGACAGTTGAACCTTAATGAAAGTCACCAAATTGTTTGATTTCTAACCTTGTGAATCCCAGGCAATCCAGAGAGTCATCACATAAATACACATATTTTTCAGCAATGGCCCATGAACAGAACAATCCGATTAAAGAGGAAGAGCCAGTGGTTGATGCTAGAAGGGCCTGAAGATACTTTCACTTAAGATTTTCAAATCTGATTGTGAATTAGAATCCTAATGTGGGAGCTTCTGAAAAATATGTGTATCTTCCTCTCCATGTCACCTTGCAAATAAGGCTACTGAACATACCCTAGAAATGATCATTAAATTCATGTCGAAGGTTGCTGAAATAGGAAGACGTTGACAGGTATTAAACAGGGACATGTAAATAAATGTAAATGTACTGTTTGGGACAGGTCACACTGGTTACGGGACGGGGGGGGGGGATGGAAGGGAGATTTAATGATGTGATGACCAATGTCTAGGATTCTCCAAATGATGACCAATGTCTAGGATTCTCCAAATCATGGAAGTGGTGGAGGCCAGTTAAGAGCATGGAGCAAAGGACAGGAAAAGGAGGACTAGTGCTGTGACTCCAGAACATATGAGTTGGGTTGCAGAGAACTGCATGGAGCTATGAGCAGTGGTAAGGGGTTTAGAGTGATGCCTGATTTTACAAGAGGAAATAATGTGCGAGCAGACGTGAAAAAAAAAGCAAATAAACTCGGTGTGGAGCATGATCTGAAGCTGACTTGACTGTGGTGTATTAAAAAGATGTCTTGCAAAGAACAAGGTATTCCAGTCTAGGTAGGTTTCAGGAGAAAGGTTTTTGCTGAGAAGGGATTTGGAATCATCTCTGTTTAGGTACAATTTGGAAGCTAAGCTGGTAGGGAAGATCATTCTGAACAGAAAATAAGATAAACAGAAGACAGAGATGGAATCTAAGAGCATTAGATTTCGAGAGGATACTTAAAAGACAGTAATCAAAGACAATTGCAAAGGAACATTCAATGGTGGGAAAGAACATCATGGTCCCAGAAGTTACAGGAGCCACACAACTAATTGAACATATGGCCCATCCTGAAGCTTGTTAAAGATAGTTCAAATAATAGACTGCCTATTGGGTTGAACCCAAAGGAGGTCTCCATAACTTTGGAAAGGACAATTTTAGTTAAGCAATTGCAAAAAATTGGAGCCTTTTTGCTGTGGCTAAGTAACCAATTGGAGGTAAAGAAGGAGAGGTAACGACTGTAATTTTCTAAGGAGGTTGCTGGTAGCTAGCTAGAAAAGTGTATGGGGGTAAATGCATTTGTATCTTATTTTAAGATTGAAACTAAAACTACTCACTGGGAAGATAGGCTATAAAAATTAGGAGGAAAAATGGCTAGTTGTTACAGCAAAGGATGAGAATGTACCAAACAGGGAGTTTGGCTTGCTTCTGCTTTTTCTTTTGCTGTGTGCCAGTTAGCCTCAGTGGTCATCTTGACACATCCAAGGTGAGCTTATGAGCACACCCTAAAGAAATTCTTAGCTAAGATAGCCCTCTGAGCTGAAGCACACCATCTTAATTGCTTTTGTTGAAATGAGAAGAGCCGCCCATTGTGGGCTGGTCATTCCTTAGGTAGGAGATGTGCGTGTGCGTGCGTGTGCATGTGTGTGTGTGCGTGTGTGTGTGTGTGTGTGTGTTTGTGTAGATGTGACCTGCATAAAGATGGCTGGATGGGGCTGGAGAGGTGGCTCAAGGGATAAACCTCTGCCTTGCAGGCGGAAGATCCTGAGTTCGGATCCTAGACCCCACATATAGACACCAGGCCGAAGCGGGGGTCGGCCTACGTTTCTGGTCCTGGTAGGGCGGAGCCTGTGAATCCCTGGGCAGAGTAAACAAGCAGGAGGTGGAGGCGTCCATGGTGGTTCCCGAATTCGCCCGTGGTTCTACACACACACACATACATACACACGCGTACACACGCACCCACACACATGCACAATTGAATAAATAATAATAAAAATTAAAAAAAAAGATGGCTGGATGCATTGGTTCTTCCTCTCTCTACTCTTGACTTTGGATATGACGCAGCCAGTTCCCTGAGCTCCTGCTTATAACTCTCCTGACACCATAGACATGCAATGGAACTATAAATCGAAATAGAAATCCCTTGTTTGAGGCAGCTTTTCATTGCAGCAACAGATTGTGATACTAAAAGAGATTACAGGCAGAGAAGTGAGACACAAACTTGCTATCAGCTCTGTGCCCTGATTTGGGAAAGTAAGGAAGAACTTATGGTAAAAAAATAATATCACCTTACTCCCCACAGTGATTCCAATCTTTCTATATTGTCTTAAGCCTTTAAACATAAGAGTATCAGGCATAGGAATTTTGTGAGATGAGAATATCATAAATACAAATATAATATTAGTGAGTACAAAAATTTCACTCAACATGTCTGAAGTTGCAATAGTACCCAAACAAACAGTGCATGATAAAGTCAATATCAATTCATTCATTTTAACCTCCATCTTTAGGAGGTTTTTGCCCTACATAAATTGAAGTATTTCTACCAAACATTATAGTTCTTCCTGTCATCCCTCTGATAGATGAGTCAGAAGGGAAAAGTCTGTCCATGTACTATTCTGCTCACTGTTCAAGGAGAGCTCAAGGATTATATTGCAGTCAGCCTGCATGGTTGCTGATAAATGACCATCATATGGCTTAAGGGAACAAGGGATTTATTTTCTTACTGATAGTCCAGTTACAGTTCATAGTCCAGCTTGATGGGAGAGCATGCACCAACACTGGGGCCTAGGGAACTGGCCACACCATCTATATAGAATGACTGAGAGGGGAACCGATCCTTACTTGCCAGAGCAGCATGTCTAGCCAAGTATACGCAAGGATGCCAACTCTCTCACCCAGTTTTCTGTATTTTATTCCAGGGCTCAATCCTACCCACAATGGGCTGGGCCTTCCCCATCAGCTAGACAATTTTTTGCAGGTTTTCTCTGGGCCTAGCTCAACCACTAATTCTCCACAAATGTGCCCAGAGCTCAAACCCTCAACTGGTCAAGTTGACACCTGTGCCTAACTATGAAACACTACTATTTGGTCCACTTCTCCATCTTTGCCTCCTTTACTAAGTGGAAAATTAGGTTGCCTCAGAAAAATATGCTCTCAGGGAAATGCAAATCAAAACTTCCCTGAGGTGTCATCTCAACCTGGTCAGGATGGCAAAAATCCACAATATAAACAACAAATGCTGGAGAGGATGTGGAGAGAGGGGAACTCTCCTACATTGCTGGTGGGAATGCAGGATCATACAGCCACTCTGGCAAGCCGTCTGGAGATTTTTAAAGAAATTAAAGATTGAAATGCCATATGACCCTGTGATTCCACTTTTGGGATTAACCCCCCCCCATATAGCAAAAATTCACCTTGATAGCACAAGCACGACCATGTTCATAGCAGCACTGTTTACAATAGCAAAGTCATGGAATCAACCTAAATGTCCAACAGTTGATGAGTGGATAAGGAAACTGTGGTACATCTATACAATGGAGTACTACTCAGTCATCA
Source organism: Typhlomys cinereus (assembly GCA_023101885.1). Classification (NCBI taxonomy): domain Eukaryota; kingdom Metazoa; phylum Chordata; class Mammalia; order Rodentia; family Platacanthomyidae; genus Typhlomys; species Typhlomys cinereus. Next base: position 4,489,335 of record JALPQD010000033.1, on the reverse strand, counting down.
AAAATGATGAATTAATGGAATTTGCCGGGAAATGGATGGAATTAGAAACCATTATATTGAGTGAAGTATCCCAGACACAGAAAATTAAACGCCGTATGCACTCCCTAATAGGTGGCTCCTAGTATGAAACCCACTTAGAGACACTCAAAGATAAATCTCTATAATAGCTACAGTAATTGCAAAGATTATGAACAGGAGGGATGGGGAAGGAGGGACACACCAGTAACAAAGAGAGAGGGAACCATGTTACAGCAGAGAAAATAGGCCACTATCAAGGACTGCAAGTAAGTAATGAGACATCTGGTTAAGTTCACAGACTTTCGTTCCTGATCATTTACATCTGATGGGGTATGATCTTACCAGAAGGGGAGGGTGTATAGTCTGGCTGATAGAAAGTAACCATTTTGCAAATGGGTGATTGACCCCTCCCTCACCGCAGTTTCCTACCTTTATTACATCTATCTTTAAATATACTCTTATAACAAGACTCTAATTTAACAGTTTTTTATCTCTGGCCAGGGGGTGACATCCAATACCCATCAGGATGGAGTGAAGGGCATTGAAGGAGCAGCAAAACTGGAAAAAAATCAACAAACCATAATCCAGAACTTCAGAGATTCTATATCAACCACCTGGAACTAGGCCAGCCTAATCTCTCCCATCCTGAAGCTCAGGGAAATTTGTGGAAGAGGAGGCGGTAAGATTGTAAGAGCACAAGGATGGGAGGAGTAATGATAAGCAAGATACTCCACACAAGTTAGGGCCAAAGCAATCATATTTGGACTTTACATGCCCTGTGCAATGTCCAACACACTATTGACCCCACAAAGTTTAGCATTTGTTAAAGGTATTAGGATCCTTGGAGGCAAGGGATTGACAGCCTCAGTAGTGTTCCTATGCTCAAGGGGAACACAGGAAAGGGTTCTGGGAAATGCCACTGGGTCCTTGCATATCATCGGAGAGGAGGACCCAGAGAAGAGTTTGGCATGCGCATTAAAGGATGCTCCGGGGATGGGAGGGTTGGGGGGGGGACCAGTGTACCTGTTAGGTTTGTATGAGTGGAAATAAAAAAAGAAAAAGAAAAAAAAAGAGAGAAAAAATATGCTCTTATTTTGAGGTGCTTTTTTGGGTCTGCGGGGCCTAATTAATGTGCTGTGAATTTTAGAGAGGAAAAGAGAACACCTTTTCTTGGTACACAGTTATTCAGAGACACCTCCCTGGTGTTATGTCAGAAGTTGCAATACCAGTCACACAATGGTCGAAAACATAAATAGAAGGCAAAGACAAAAAACTGTGTGTCAAAGGAAGCCAAGTAATAACCTAGAATAAAAAGCAGTATTGTACTCAGGTTCTGAGTGAGCCTGCAATTGGCCACCACTAACTGTCTCCAAGCAGGACTCTTACCTGAGACCGTCTCCTGGGAAATGGGTGGGCCTCTTGTGCTGGGCAAGCTAACATGGTGCCTGCTGCAGTTACTCTGTCTGCTATTGCTGTTGGGAGAAAAACACATACAATATCTTAAGGGAGATTTATTTGGTTTATGGTTTATGGGGGAGGAGGAAAGGAAAGAGATATTCTCACTAGGGCAGGAAAAGCATGGTGGATGGCAAAAGCTCAAGGTGGTTCAGGTCGCTGCTTCCTTCCTGGGGAGACAGAGAGAGCAAGCAGCAAACTGCAAGAGCAGCCGGCTAGTTGGGGGCTCCATAACCTCAAGTCCTGCTCCATGTGACTTGTTTCATAATGTAGTCAATGACCAATTCGAAACGTGTTATAAAACTGTTACATGTATTATTTGAATTTCCTATCTTCTTAACCTTTTCTTAAGTTATTTGTTAATGGCAAAAGCCACCAACTTGAGTTTTTTTACGTGGATCTTGAGTTCAAACTCAAAGACAGCAAAGTTAACCCAACCATAGAGTATTATCATAACTGAGCTATCACTCTTGCTCCTCCTGCTTTTTCAAAATACGCACTTTTTAAGATTTTATTTTCATTTTTGCTTGTTGGTGTTACTATGTGTTAGCATATTCTCCTCTTTTTCATGTATATTTCAACATTTTTGTCATTCTATTTACACTTTTGTCTGTTTCTGTACGATTTTAAGTCCAGAGGTTATATCAGAAAATTATGCCTTAAACATGCCTTTTCAAAAATTTATAGTCTTTCACAATCCTGAATAACAAAAACACTGCTGGAGGTATCACCATATTAAACCTTAGTCTAAACTACAAATCCATAGTTATAAAAACAGCCTGGTACTGGCTCCAAAATAGACACACAGATCAATGGATAAGGGTTGAAGATCGAGATATAAACCCACACAACTACAACCATTTGATCTTTGACAAAGGAGCCCAAAAAATCCAATGTAAAAAAAAAAAAAAAAAACAGTATCTTCAACAAATGGTGCTGGCAAAACTGGATATCCACATGCAGAAGATTAAAGCTGGACCCATACTTGTCACCATGTACAAGATTTAATTCCAAATGGATCAAGGACCTTGATATAAGGCCAGAGACTATAAAAACCATAGTTGAAAGGGTAAGGAACTCCCTCGAGCTGATTGGACTAGGCCAACAGTTCCTATACAGACATCCAATAGCACAGTCACTGCAACCAACTCTCAACAGATGGGATCTTGTGAAATTAAAGAGCTTCTGTTCAGAAAAAGAGATTGTAACACAACCTCAAAGGCAACCCACAGAATAGGAGAAAATCTTCACTAACCACATATCTGATAGAGCTCTATCATCCAGAGTGCACAAAGAACTTAGAAAACTAAACACCAAGGAAACAAATGGCCCAATTAAAAAATGGGCCCTGGAACTTAAAAAAAAACCTTTACTAGAGATGAAATTAAAATGTCTAACAAATATCTTTAAAAATGCTCCACATTCTTAGCCATCAGGGAAATGCAAATCAAAACTTCCTTGAGATATCATCTCACTCCGGTCAGGATGGCAAAAATCCACAATACAAACAACACCAAATGCTGGAGAGGATGTGGAGAGAAGGGAACTCTCCTACATTGCTGGTGGGAATGCAGGATCATACAGCCACTCTGGCAAGCCGTCTGGAGATTTTTAAAGAAATTAAAAATTGAAATGCCATATGACCCTGTGATTCCACTTTTGGGATTAACCCTCCCATATAGCAAAAATTCACCTTGATAGCACAAGCACGACCATGTTCATAGCAGCACTGTTTACAATAGCAAAGTCATGGAATCAACCTAAATGTCCAACAGTTGATGAGTGGATAAGGAAACTGTGGTACATCTATACAATGGAGTACTACTCAGTCATCAAAAATGATGAATTACTGGAATTTGCCAGGAAATGGATGGAATTAGAAACCATTATATTGAGTGAAGTATCCCAGACACAGAAAATTAAACGCCGTATGCACTCCCTAATAGGTGGCTCCTAGTATGAAACCCACTTAGAGACACTCAAAGATAAATCTCTGTAATATCTACAGTAATTGCAAGGATTATGAACAGGAGGGATGGGGAAGGAGGGCCACACCAGAAACAAGGAGAGAGAGGACCATGTTACAGCAGAGAAAATAGGCCACTATCAAGGACTGCAAGTAAGTAATGAGACATCTGGTTAAGTTCACAGACTTTCATTCCTGATCATTTACAACTGATGGGGTATGATCTCACCAGAAGGGGAGGGTGTATAGTCTGGCAGATAGAAAGTAACCACTTTGCAAATGGGTGATTGACCCCTCCCTCACTGCGGTTTCCTACTTTTATTACATCTACCTTTGAATATATTCTTATAACAAGACTCTAGATTAACAGCTTTTTATCTCTGGCCAGGGAGTGACATCCAATACCCATCAGGATGGAGTGAAGGGCATTGAAGGAGCAGCAAAACTGGAAAAAAAATCAATAAACCATAATCCAGAACTTCAGAGACTCTATATCAACCACCTGGAACTAGGCCAGCCTAATCTCTCCCATCCTGAAGCTCAGGGAAATTTGTGGAAGAGGGGGAGGTAAGATTGTAAGAGCACAAGGATGGGAGGAGCAATGATGTGCAAGATACTCCACACAAGTTAGGGCCGAAGCAATCATAATTGGACTTTGCCTGCCCTGCGCAATGTCCAACACACTATTGACCCTACAAAGTCTAGCATTTGCTAAAGGCACTAAGATCCTTGGAAGCAAGGGATTGACAGCCACAGTAGTGTTCCTATGCTTAAGGGGAACACAGGAAAGTGTTCTGGGAAATGCCACTGGGTCCTTGCACCTCATCGAAGAGGAGGACCCAGAGGAGAGTTTGGCATGTGCATTAAAGGATGCTCCGGGGATGGGAGGGGGAGGCACTAGGGGATGGGGAAGAATGGGGGAGGGGAAGGGGCATAAGGCGGTGGGAGGTTGGAGGGAGGGAAGCGACTGGTGTACCTGTTAAGTTTGTATGAGTGGAAATAAAAAAAAATTAATAAAAGTTACAACCTATGGAATACATATGAAATGTGTGAATTCAAAATAAATGATGAATGAAAAAAATTATAGTCTTTCAAGGCTTTACACACATATTTGGGTCATTTTTTCCCTTTATTACCCAATCCCACACAGAGACTTTCTTCTTCCTCATCTACTCTCTTTCACTCCCGTGTCCTTCTGTGGATGTAGAGCTTACTAAGTCTCATCTGGTTACTGTTAGTGACATATGTCTGGACACTTTCAGGAACAAGGACAATACACCAGTAGTCAAACCACTGGGAAGAGTTGTTGCTCTTCTTTCCCACCCAGTCTTAACCCTTATTAGTCTCTAAGGGAGATATGTATCTTTTGATAATTTTCCCCTTTCATGTTGTAAAGTAGATGTGCATGTCTCATGGAAGTAGAATCGACTACAACGAGTTCATAGTTGCCAATGCCTAGTCATACCCAGAAGATACCATCTGGCTGTACCCTGCCTTCATATTCTTACATTCTTATTGTCCCTTCTTCCTAAACTATACCTGAGCCTTAGGGTGGAAGGTGTTGCCTTGTTTAGGACTGAGCAATCCATAGTCACTTATTTTTTGTACTTTAGTCAGTTGTGATTCTCTGTAGCAAACACCTTCCATGCAAAAAGAAGCTTATATATTGAGTGCTGAGCACTCTTCTAATCCATGGATATAATGATAAATATTTAGAAGGCAATTTGATATAATATCCTTATAGCTAAATCTTAATCATTTGTTCCCCCTAGGGACAAACTTCTCTCCCTCCATAGGTTCCTGGCCTGGTTTACAGTACCAAGAACATATTCCCTGCTGAAAGACAAGCTTTAAATCCAATCAGAAAGTGTTAGTTATAAACATTTATGTCAGTATTCCATTGATGGTCACTTCATGCCCAGTGGTTGCTCTTGGAGATTGACATGTCTTGGTTTAAAATAATTTACTGATCCATCAAAAACCCATGATTTAGTTGCAAAAAGCATATGAAGTTAGAAGAAGAAAAAAATCACACCTCTGCCAAACCACATAGATGTTTCCGTGTAATTAGTATCACAATATCAAAGACCAAGTGAGGAATTCCCATAACTTCTTCTAGAAGTTTTCTTTTACTGTGTTCTTGTTTGCTTCTTGGTGGATCAGATAATCTTCTGCCTTTCTTTGAAGTTAACCTCAAAAATCTTGAAAAAGAAAAATAGGTAGTTTGGCTGGTGGCACATGCGCATAATCCTGGAATTTGGGAGACTGAGGTAAGAGGATTGCCATGAATTTAGACTACATAGTGAATACCGAGCTAGCAAGGACTATATAGCAAGACCATTGTCATCATTTGAAATGTGTCCCTTCACATGTGTTTGGGAAGGTCATGGCACCTTTAGGGAGTGGAGCTTTGCTGGAAGAAGGCAATCACATTTCTGCCATGAATGATTTGTTTCTTCCCTCTGGAACCATAGCTGAATAAATCTCCCTTTGTCTCTTAAGTGCTTGATTTTTGGTATTCTCTCACACCAACAGGAAAGACTAACTGGTACAGAAATTGGTACCAGATGTGAGGTGCTGCTGTGTGAGACTAAGAAGATCTGGCACCAGAGAATGAAGTGTGCTGTGAAGTTGAGAGAGGTTGGTACTGAATAAAGAAGTATTGTCATTGCTGTGAGGTGGCTTGTAAGCCTTTGGAAATGTTCGTTGGGAGAAATATGGTTGGTTTGCTCTACCCTGCTTGAGTGAGTGAGTCTGCTCCTAAGCTTGAAGCAGCAGCTCTCTGTCTCCATGATGGATGTGACTTAGCCCACATACAGCTTCTGTCACTTCAGCCATGACATTTCCACCATGAAGAACAATTTTCCCTCCTGGAACCAAATGCTGAATAAATCTCCCTTTCTCCCTTAAGTTGCTTAACTATGGATATTCTCTCATAGCAACAGGAAAGACTAATAACTATAACCCTGTCTTAAAAAGGAAAAAGACACTTGTTCATCTATGTTCATTGAAGCTTTATTCACAATAGTGAAAAAAATGGAATCAGCCAACATGCCTATCAACCAAGGAATGTGGTCTATATACACAATGGAATATTACTCAGCCATCAGAAAGGCTGAGATGAAATTTTCTGGTAAATGAATGGAACTGGAAACTTTAATATTGAATGAGGTATCTCAGACACAGAAAGTTCAGCACCACATGTTTTCTATTATATGCAGATGATTGAACTGATGTCCTTGCCAATGTATTTGGATTGGAAGCAGTATAAGAGCCAGAAAATTTGAAAACACCTATGAGAGGAAAGGTAGGAAAGGATTGTAGGTTTTTTCCATTGCTCTTAGTTGCTGTCTAAAAACTGTTACTAAGATGCTATTACTGAAGACGCAACACAAATGGATCATAGAACATGCGTAAAATGTATCAACTGGAACTGATTTGAGGAGTTTCTCTTTGCTGGATAGCTTACACAGTACCAAGAAACACTACAGAAGGTGCTTGGGGAGAAAAATAATCACAAGCCCCATCAAGGGCATGAGATTTGTAAGTTGCAATATAAACCACCATGGCAACAGTAGCCACCAGTGTAACAGTGTATCAGGTATCAAGGAGACAACCAACAGCTTTCTGATTGAATTCAAGACCCACTTGTCAGAATGGTACACATCCCTGTTACTGTAAACTAAAACAAGAACCTAAAAAAAGGGGAGGAAATAGATCAATAGGGAAAACAGCCAATAAACCTATAGGAAGGAAGACAGTACATCAAACTGCTCTGTAGGTAGCTGTTATTATAACCATAGAATGGGCACTTAACAGTGGAAACCTTTGGGTCTAAAGCTGGATGAGTGAAGGGAAATGCACATATCACTGGGGTGGCCTGAAGAGAGGTAACTTGATATACCATGGAGGCCTGAGCCCCCACAGTAATAGACAAGCCAGAGTGAAGCATACAGGTGGAAGGGTGGGAGGAAATGGGAAGGAATGGTGAAGGAAGGGGAGGGGATGAAAGGGAGGGAAGAGGGAAGAGAAGCTGGGATGAATACTCAATACACTTGTAAAAGTAGAAAAATAAATAAAAATAAAAATAATAAAAAAGGAAAAGAAAAGTGAGCTCTTTCCTGTGTAAGGGAAAGTCACGTCTCCTCTGCAGCATCACTTGTGTTTCTTCTTTGTTTTATACCCTGAAAGCTGTTTTAGATTCAATGTCTATATATTATTTATATCTGGAAGAGTGTATATTTACAAAGAAGTGCAGAATGTGACAGGAAATTTGGGTGGTGATCTGTTATGTCATAGTGCTGCCTCGGACAAGTCCATTTATCTCTCTCATTTATTTTCCTCCCATCTGAAGTGAACGACTAAACCACTTTAAAGACCCTTCTCACTCCTTATCTTGTTTCTATCCCGTCCACATATTTCTATCCACCATGTCAAATTCTACATAGAGAATTAAGAGATTACAACTGCAACAATAAGTTGAAGCGGTTCTAGACATCTCAGAGCCCCATTTATCATCTCCAAACTTTACTTAGATTCATTTTGAGCAAATAAGAAAAGACTTCAGGGGTACTAAATACCTTAGAATAGATAATTTATACAAATGATTGCACCATTGGTCAGGTTTTCTGGCCTCTGAAAACCCAGGTTTTTGAATACTTCACTGCCTTCAAGGTAGTGAAGTCACCAAGCTCAGCCCACAGTTGTGTCGGAAGAAGCAGGTGCCACTTGCAGAATATTTCAAGTCAAAGGAACATGTGCTTGCTTCCCTGACAACTTCTTGGAGTTTCGAGTTACAGGCCAGTAGCAGTGACTTTGTCACTTACTGAGTGATTTGCATGGATGGAAAGGAAAGAACTGGAACTTTCTTACGCAGTCAACAATAGTCAAACAATAATTTTATTTAGTAAGTTATTCCAGATAGTTGTAATAATTTATCTTAAAAGTTACATTTGTTTAAATTTATTGTGTGTGTGTGTGTGTGTGTGTGTGTGTGTGTGTGGTATAGTGCAGATGTGGAGGCTCTGTCCTTCAGTCATGTGGGTTCGGGCTTGGCGATAAGCCCTTTTACCCACTGAATCATCTTATCAGCCCCTGAATTTTTAAAATTTTTTTTACTGTTAACAGATACACTCGTTTTTAATGTTTTTATTTCATTATTTCTGCATGTCTATTTATCTTTCTCTCTCTCTCTTTGTGTGTGTGTGTGTGTGTGTGTGTGTGTGTGTGTATCAGAAAGCACTCTGTGTGCCTGTGGAGACCCAAAGGTGACTTCAGGAAAATAGGAATCACTCTGGATTGCTTCTACCTCTTTTTGCTTTGCCCTGGAGTTTCCCAGACTTCTTCCAGAGCCAAAGTACAGGTCTCAGCTATTTCTGTCTGGCATTTTTACATGGGATCTCAAACCTGAATTAAGGACCTTCTGCTTGCAAGGCAGAAGCTTAACCCCTGAGTCATCTTTCCAACCCCAGCCCATGACTTTTCACTTTTCTCATTTCAGCATCTATGTTTTGTTTCTCTCTTAACGTTCTTTATAATTTTTGTTTTCCATGTGTATGTTGTTTCTTTGCTTGCTCTTTAAACAACTAATTTTTAAATATAACTTTTGGTTTAATGAATGAAAACAATATTCAATTCCCAAATACCCTTTACCTTACGTTAATGTTTTCCATAACTATATCCAGATTTGTTTTGTTAACATCGCAAATACCATACATTTTGCAAAAATTGTGACCTTATTTCAATGCTACTATCAAAGCTAATAAAACAGAAAGGGAACTTACTCGGAGTTCATGAGCTTTCAGATAATGTCTTTTTTCTGCTCTGGGATCCAATCTAAATTATCCTACTACACTCTCAATGGCTCCTTTGTTTCCATAATCCAGTGCATTCAGTCCCCCTTTCTTTCTTTGTAGTCCATGTTCTTTCTAAGAGTACTATTCAGTTATTTTGTAGAATGTCCCCCTAATTTCATTTGCTTTTTTCATGATTATCCTGAAGTTATGTACCACTGGGAAGAATACTGGAGAAATGATGTATCTCTCAAGGCATTCTACTGGAGCACATGATGTCTGTATATGGCTTCTTTTGGTAGTTGAGCAGAATTGGTTCTAGGACCCAGCACAAATACCAAAGTCCAGTTATTCAAGTCCCTTTATAAAGTGTCACAGTGTTGCATGTGATCTACATACATCAAGTTTTACACTTCTAATCATTTTTATAATACTCCCAGCACCTAATACAAGGAAAGTGCTTTTATAATAGTTGTTATCTGTATTGTGACAAGAAAGAGTTGTCTGCACAAGCTCCATGAAGGTGCAATTCTTCCTTCAAATGTTGCATGTAGTTGGTGGAATCTAACGCTGGTAAACTGCAGATACGGAGTTAGTTATGACTAGTCAGAGTTAGCCATGGTCTGTTGGCTAGGATGAAGTCTGCCAGCACTCTAACTTTATGGTGTTTCTTTATTGAAGTTAACTTCCAGACCATATAAATACCCTATTCTGTCAGGCTATCCAAGATCTTATCTCTTTGAGCATAAAACTAAAGTTCTTAGATTATTGCAGTTAATAGTCATTCTTGCTCCCCCACAAACAAGGGTCAATTTACAAGCTTACGTCAAAAGTTTCTAGTCTTATTTCAGCCACATAGGAATTGCTTTGCGCTGTTCCACAAGCTTGATCAGCATACTGAACAGAATGCTTGTAGTTTACACAACATTTTTTTTTGATGTTTGGGAGATTTTTTTTTTTGATGAGCTATAGAAACATCTGTTGAAAATGACCCTTGCCTCCACCTACCTTCCTATATGGACACTGCCATATGTAAGGAAATTTGCTTGATTTATGGACTTTTATGTGAAAAGATTGGGATTAAGATTTTTAAATTGCATTATCTTACCTTTAGTCAAACATTCCACAATGTTTTTTGAAAGGATAAAATTATGTGGAATTGAGATCATCACAAGCAGTCCTAGGCATATGTTGTCTATTCCTGTGGTTATCAATCATGCTTGTTCAACTTCTCCATTTCCATTGGGGGGATCACAGGCTCTCCTACAGCACAGTTGTCTGTGGAACACTGAGTTCCATAGGTTCCCTTTATTTGATGAAGTGAGGAAGGAACATGATGTATATATGGAGAAATGACTACCATTTCCAAATAATGGCTACACAACCACAGGTGCCAAAATAGTTCTTCACTTTTTTTATTATGAGTTGCTTCAATCATCCCAAGTTGCTATTGTATTACACTGCACGCATTTGACTTATATATGTAGTGACACCATTCCACATCACTTCTTTCTATGGAGGTTTTTTTTTTGACTCCTGCCATCTGTCATTTTACCTCATCTTCCATGCTGAATATCTTTGTGCATGATGATTTCCAGTGTCCTACTTGTTTGGACCTCACAGTTCTCCACAGAAAAGGAGTATCTGTTTATAGATGGATTTTTATGCCTGACTCTTCTGAATTTCCTGCACAATTTAAAATGGAAAGTGAATCAAGTATTTTCTGTACAAATATGGGTATGGTGTGTGTGTGTGTGTGTGTGTGTGTGTGTGTGTGTATTTGTGCTCATTTGAAGAGGGCAGATTAAATCCCATTGCTCAATAAGCAAGGAACAGATGGTGCTGTCAGTTCTAGGCACAGCACGCTCACACACCATATGAGCATTCCTGAACAGTGCTGCATATGCAGACCCAAGCTGCCAGAAATCCCTCTGATATTCAAATCCCCAGAGCTCCACGAGACCATATTGCACCACATTCCTCTGAACAATAAAAATCGCTTGACCTTCTGCTTCCCTACCACATTACTCCTTGTACCTGCTCCCCAGGGCAAGTAGGAGATGAATGTCAAGCGTAGATTTTATGAAGTCAAGTCTTACAGTCATATGTTCTTTGAAACAAACAGATACTGAAACATAATGGTGATAAACATAAACACATGAGACTCATTGCAAAATCGAGGCAGATTTGAAAGTTTTACTCTAGGTGCTGGAGAGATGGCTCAGGGGTAAAGCCTCTGCTTCGCAAACAGAAAGTCCTGAGTTCAGATCCCAGATATCATGCAAAAATGCCAGGCAGAAATGGTGGCAGCCTGTATTTTAGGTCCTGGAAAGCAGAGCCTGGGAAACTACAGAGCAAAGCAAAAAGGAGGTAGTGCAATCCAGAGTGATTCCCTAAGTCATCCTTGAGCCTCTACAGGCAGACAGACAGACACACAGACACACAGACACATAGACACACAGACAGACAGAAAGACACACACACACACACACACACACACACACACACACAGAAATTTTTATTGTATAGGATTCCTGCCCTCAAAACCAGTACTAAATCATACAGGGTAAGATACACAATCTGACAAAATACAAGTTGGGACAGAATAAAGTGAACATTTAAATGAATAGTGTTACTATTAGTTGAAAGAACAAAAAAAATCTTGACAGTAATATTTACACTGGACTTTAAGAAAATCTTATTAAGTTTCAAGACAAGGGGCCTGTAGCTTACTATTGATTTACAAAAGTTAAATGTATAATAATATTTCACATTTCTATGACTACTAGTTATTCAACCCATGAAAAATTAAATGTCCTCAATACATTTGTATTGACCACTTTGGGGAATCTGAGCATTTTCACCCAGTTAAAGAAAATGGCAATTTTATTTTCTCTGTTTGAAAAATTACAATCTAACTGGAACCCATACAGTGCTGCTTGGGTATAAGCTAGAAACCCAGAGCTAAACATATGCATATGCTATGATACAACAAGCTTACTCATATATAGCGACTAGAAGGCATATTCTGCAGTATTTATAGCAGCACTTTTCGTCTATTGGAAATATGTGTCATAATCATTTTATATCATTTGTTTACCTATGGTAATAAATATTTTTAAATCATGACAAAGAGCACAAACATATTGACAGTGTGTTCATAAGTGTCTTTCCTGTTATCTACTGTGGACTGAATTGTGCCTGCACAACTTATGTTGAATTTCTTTTTATTTTATTTATTTATGTGAAAGAGTGGTAGGGAGAGAGAAAGGGTAAGAGAGAGAGAAAGAACATGTGACATGACATGTGGAGGTCAGAGGGCAAATTTCAGACATCAGTTCACTCTTTCCGCCACTCGGGCAACCATGACCAAGCCCTGGTTTTCAGGTTTCTGAGCTGTCCCCTTTATCTGCTGAGTTATCTTACAGGCCTCCATGTGGATTTCTAACCCCCCTCGTGAAGAGGCTCAGAGAGGAGGTGATAAAAGAGAGAAGCTCATGAATCTTGTCATAATGGGCAACCACTGTGGGGTACTGACAGCAAGGACTAAGAGTCCCTCTGTAAACACACCTTCTCTCTACAAGCTATTGCTGTCTTGATTATACATTTCAGCTCGTTAGCAGACACCATTAACAAGGTCAGGATAGATCAGTCACAAAGTGTATCCTGAACCACAGTCGATTATCATGTGAAACAAGGAGCCCACCTCAGGAAAAACAACCCAAAGTCCCTCTTAAGCAGGGGGTGTCATACATTGATTGCTCCTTTTTAATTGGCCGCTAACATTAGCAACTAGTGTTCTTCCACTTTAACTTCTAGAAAACTGAAGGGCTCTTTAGTTATGTCACTGTATAGACTTAATTTTGCAGGGAGGAGAGTTAGGGCGTAAGCCCAGGGTCCCCCCCCCCCAGAGTCTCTATAATGAATTTCAGTTTTAACAATCTAAAATTAGACTGGGGGTGCAGCTCAGTTGGCAGAGTGCTTGCATGAAACCCTGGCTTCAACCCCCCACCCCCCAGCAATCCCACAAATTCAGAGTGTGGATGCTTCCCCTTGATCCCAGTCCTTGGGAGGTAGAGGAAGGACGGTCAGGAGCGTAGGGTCATCCTCAGCTACACAGTGTGTTTGACTGAGCTACATGAGACCCTGTGTAAAAAAATAATAAACCCAAACTATTTCCTTTGTGTCTTTAGAAAAGCAGGGGACCCCTGTTAGGATATGTTCTTGCTCTCCTGAGAAGATTCGCCTGATTGGCCAGCTGATGCTGGTGGAAAGCAGCGGCAGAAGGCTTTGTTTTATTTCGAGATTTTGATTTAACTTTCTTAAGTCCGGTACATGCCTGAGGGAGAATACAACAAGCAGCTGCATGGCCAGCGTACATTTTCTTGGATTAGGGCCAGTGTTAGCCAAATGTGCAGGCTTCGAGTTCAGGAAACTTGAACCCCGTCACTATCTCGGGTCAGGCTGATGGAAATATTGACCAACTGTTTTCACTCTCCATGTTTTTTGGGAAGGAGTCAAACCCTCAGATAATACATATACTTTCTGTTGTTCAGGAGAAACCTGCCTCTAGATAGCAGAAGTTCTTAGTTTGAAATCAGAGACCTGAGTCCAGTTGGTGTGTTCTGCTTGGTGTGTGGTTTCTTTAATTGACTGATTCCAGGAGAGTAATTTAAAGCAGAAGAGGTAGAAAGGTGGAAGAGCCTGCCTACCACTACCGCATTCCACTAAGATTATTTCAAGGGATCTTACTTCATTCCAGTATGGCTTATCTTCTTGGAGACTGCACTTTGTTCCTAAATCAAGAAAAGGATGAGATACTGTTTATAGTCATGGCCCACAAACATAGGACCAGTGACTGGTGAGCCTAAAAGCAAATTCAGTAACAAACAGAACCAATCCGGGGGTGGGACATTGGATAATCTCAGTCATACAATCTGACACTTTTGCAATGAAATTTAACAGCACAACATGAGGGGTTGTAGATTCACAAGACATGCTTCTCTGCTAAGCATGTGCTTTCTTCACTGCTGCGTATTCCCTAGGCTGCTTTGCTAAATAAATGCAACTATATAGTCTTAGAAGCTTCCCCATCCATTTTATTGGGAAAGGGTTATTATTCCAGGATCAGTTGGTGTACAGGTTACTCTTCTCTGTTGCTGTGAGATAACACTCAGACTAAGACTTTTTAAAGAGTAAAAAGAGAGATTTACTTGGCTTACAGTTCTTGAAGGATGATGCAGTCCTTTATGGTGGAAAGGGCATGGCTGGCAGAAGCTGGAGGAAGCTTAAGTCACTGCAGACATCATGGAGGCTCCAAGCTGCTGTTGCAAGCTCAAGAACAGACTAACTCAATCAAGCAGGATGGGGCTAACTAACCTCAAGGCCCTTCCTCCAGCAAGCCTCCACCTCCTAAAGGTGCCACGACTTCCCAAACAATTAAACATTCAAACACATGTGGGGGACAACTCACATTTCAAATCATGACAGTTGGTAAGGTACCAAAGACTATTACCACATGTTTTCCCCAGCAAATTTTCTTCAGAATACTATTCAAACTTTCTCGCGGTTCCTGTGGGAGAAAAACGGCATCAGAACAGAAAGGTATCAGTGGAATGCACAGTTTAGTCGTGAGTGGAAATGGTAACCAGGATGCTAAGCACTGGGGGAATGCAGGAGCCAGCCAAACCCATGGATGAAAAGCTGTAATTGACAAACCAATGCGAAGCTGGTTAAGAAAGCATACTGCAAATAGATGAATTCTATTCTGCCCAAGAGTGGCGCAGCAAACTAGCAGAATGACTGGGCCAATCAAAATCAGCTACAACCCATACCACAAAGTAGTCTTGCTGCTACAGCTCTCTGGAGACCAGTCAGCACAGAGGGTGGGGAGGTGCGGGGGGGGGGGGGGGGAGAGGGGGAGGCAAAGTTGGCTGCCTCGGAGAAGACAACTTCCCCGAAGATTTTCAGAGAACTCTCAAGTCGAGGTTCACGTTTAAGCAGATCTAGAACTTTCAAAGCCCGTTAAAGACCCATCAATGAAAATAACTCTCTCTGGTTTTCATGACAATCAAGATAACTGTTTGAACCTGAAGCTATCATTCATGAGTAGTTACAGTTTGGTTTTGAGTCTTATGAGATCAGCATATTTTCCAGCGAATGCCCACTGCTGATCAGAATATACTGTGCTCATTTACTCATTTATAAGGGAGAGGAGTTTGTGTGCGTGAGTTTAAAATTCTGTTGAAATGAAAATGACTGAACATCATCTTGAAGAAAGTATCCACTAGAGGACGGTAGCCACGAGGGTCATCTGCAAGGTTCCTAACAAGCAAATCCTGACATCATTTCTGCTTCCATCCTCTCTCCAACTCAAGTCATTTTTTTCCCCCAAAAGATCTTTCAAATACTCTAGAACTCATGTGCCCAAGGAAATGTAATAGAAACTGGCTAAGCACCCTTGCCTCTACCGAGGCTGTCTGTAATTCTGCTCCCTCAAATAAGGACATCACCGAGGGATCATTTGATTAGTTATAAGGAGACATAAGAACCTCAAGCAATGTCAGGTTCAAGTTGCCCTTATGTAATCACCGGTGCATGTAATTAAATCATGTACAAAGACATTAAATATTTGAGTGAAGCCTGTTTTAAGTTGTTTTACCCCTTGAAAGACACTAATAGGAAATGATTTTCTCAGGTAAATGAGATTTAGCCTGTGTTGGTGGGACGAGCAGACACAGCAGCTGCAGGTTTAATTAAACGTTTGCCTAACCATATAAAAAGACAGTGATCTATCTTTCTACATCTGGCAGCTTCACCATCCTGCAGCCATTCTTTAATTAGCATGCTGGTGAATCTAATAGAAGATGGCTTTAGCTCAGGAGCAGATGGCTCCTCTGAGTGACAGGGGGAATGACAATTTCTGTCATGTTTACTTCTTAGGCAGCTTGCTGGCCCAGAAGATTCCTTTAGAGCTCAGGCCTGACTGAAGCCAGGGGTCAGGTTTCATGTCTTCCTTAAACAACTGATTCAGAATCTCCAGCAGTTGAAAATTCCAATGTGTGAGCTTCTAGCCACCCTGTTACTTCTATCATATTATTTTATGATGAGATTAGCCTTTTAGTTAAGTTAAAAGTTTTACAAACAGTTACATGGTATCTCTGAGGCAGATAAGACTATTTCTGTTGGATCCAATCCAGGCTGTGAAATCATACTTGTCAGAGTTTCAATGATTAGGAATCTCAAACTTTATCTCCCTCTGGGCAGAGACTTGGCCCAACATATATATTTTTTTTATGCTCCATTCCTAGCACCCTCCCCAAAAAGGAATCAAGCATTGAGATGCATGCAGACTATTCCCTTGTAGTGATGAAATGGCACTCCCGACATGCAAAGCAGTTGCATTCTTCACATGCACACATTGCAACCTATTTAACGGCAAATGTTGGAGGAAACTAGGACCCCCTTCAAAAATGACTGGCTCATGCATTAACCGAGTATTTAAATACTGATTGAAAATTGAGAAAAAAAACCGCAACATCCTGCAGGCATGTTTCCTGTTTGGGGATGTAGAGAAATGGCTAACTCATTGCTTGCCAGTTTCTTTGACATTCATTCCTATTAAACAAGTTTCCCGAGAGCAGGTTTGGGAAAATGGAATCTCATTTAGAGGGTGAGAAATCTATCCTGCAAATTGAATCCATGTTCCTTTTTTTTCTTTTTCTTTCTGCGGCAGCACTATGGAGCACATCCACTTTGCACCTTTGAGCAGTTCTTCACACTCGCTCATGTTCATAAAGCAAGTCCTTGACTACAGAAGGGAAAAGGCACACAGGCTTGTCTTTATTCGATTAGCACAAAGCAAACTTCAAAGAAGCTGGGAGTGGGAGGGCTGGAAGTACAAGAAGGGAGAAGAAAAGAAAGACTATCTCAGCTGACAGAAAGCTGTCCGGTCAGGGATCAGGGTGCACTAACAAAGCATGTTCACTCCCCCAAGGCCTCTCGAGTCTTGTAAAGTCTCGAGTCTAATCAGGACACATTTTATTCAAGAAAATCTCCCAGTATATATTATCTTGCTAAGCATACCTGTTTTAAGAAAAGAAAAAACAATGAAACAAGTATTCCTCTCCCCCGTGTCCCATAGAGGAATTAATACTGTTACTCGAAGCAAATTATATGAGCCTTAGAAATAAAGTTACTAATCATTTCAATCTAGTCTGTGTTGCTGAACTTCCTCAAGGGCTTATCGCCTGACCGGCACAGACACTGATATTATACAGTACCAGGCTCTCATTATGCAAACAGTCACCTGCAAGGAGGCCAGAAGCTATAAGCTCAAATGTGTCCTGAATGGGTTGAAAGCAAGGCAGGTTGCAGGAAGGGAACAAAAAGTTACCTGTTGATTGGTAGCAACTAAGAGAGTTCTAGATTCTTTTGCATAGACATAGCTGTTTCTTCACAGATCTGGTGTTTCTTTTCCTGAGGGGTTAGCATGCCACGCTTGTGGAATTTCTAGCTTATGATGTCAAAAGATCATTTACTAGACAAGCTGGCATCTACACACACCTGTTCTTGAGTGAATCCTGGAGGATTGTCCTGGATGAACACTTGAACAATTGACTTGAGAATCTGTGTTAGAGAGGGTCTGGATCTTGGATTGGGCTGATTTCATCTCATAGAGATTCAGCCTAGTCCATAGCAATGTATTTCTTTTTTTAATTTTAAAAACATTTCCAAAGCCTTTCCTTGGAAGACATAAAATGGTCCTCGAACACAAGAAAAGATGCTCCATTTCACTTATGAAAAAATTACAGATTAGGGGCTGGAGAGATGGCTCAGGGGTTAAGCCTCTGCCTTGCAGGCGGAAGGTCCTGAGTTCGGATCCTAGACCCCACATATAGTATAGACACGGGGCGGAAGTGGGGCAGCTTGCGTTTCTGGTCCTGGTAGGGTGGAGCCTGTGAATCCTGGGGCAGAGTAAACAAGGAGGAGGTGGAGGCGGTCCATGGTGGTTTCTGAATTTGCCCGTGGTTTCACACACACACACACACACATACATACACACACATGCACAATTGAATAAATAATAAAAAAGAAAAAATTACAGATTAGAGTTACATTAAGTTATCCTTGGTCATGGTTTGAATGTAAGTTGTCCTTCATAGGCTCATGTGTTTGAATTTTTAGCTGGTGTTGATGTTTAGAAAAGTTGTGGCACCTTAGGAGGTGGAGCATTGCTGGAGGAAGGCCATCACAGGGAGTGGGTGTAGAAGTTTGGTGGTCCAGCATTGCTTCTTTCAGTGTGTTCTTACTCTTTCTCTTCTTCTTGATAGTTGAGGGAGCCTGAGTTGGTTTCCTGCTTCATCCTTCAGCCATGTCTTCTGCTATCGCCATAAATGGATTATATAATGACTGGAATCATAAGCCAAATAAATACCTCCTATAAGTTGCTAGAGCAAAAAGAAAAGTTTTTGCAACATCACTCATTACTTAACGGTTTCACAAAAAATTCGGATATCTCTCTCAATACCCTTTCTGCAGGACAGTAGAAAAACTGTTGCTCCCATACCTGACTATAGGAATGCAAAATGGTATAACCATTGTATCACCCAGAATTCTTCATAGAACCAGAACCAATAGGATATGGACATGCAAAGGGATTTCTTGTGAAGAGTTTACCCATGGTGTTAGGAAGGCTAGCAAGTCCTGAATCTGCAGGGTAGACCAGCAGGCTACAAACCCACAAATAGCCAAGGCCAAAGTTCAAATCCAAAACCTGTCAGGCTGCAAAATTCCCTCTTACTGTGATCATCAACCAATTGATGAAATACAGTCACAGTAGGAACAGACATCTGCTTTTGTCTATTGGTTTAGGTTTCAATCTCATATAACTACACCCTCAAAAACAAACCAGAATAATATTTGGCCACATATCTGGACACCATGGCACAGACATAATGATACAAAAAACTAGCCATCACGACCATTTAGCAACATTCAGTAATACTATGCATTCATTTCCCCTTTGACCCAGCAAATTCTCCTCTAGGAATTGGGAAGAAAGAAATGCACAACACAGACCAAAAATTTGTATGAGATTACACATTGCAATGTTGCTTAAAATAACAATACATCAGAGAAAACTGTGGACCATTCAAATATGTTTGGGTTATGAACTATGATACATCCATATGATAAGAGTTAGGAATAAAAATAAAAAGATACATCTCCATGATTTACTCTATAATTATTTGCAAAATACTTTTACAAGCTTAAAAAGGCAAGATAAGATGTAGAAGAGTAAGCAGGCAGACTGTAGGAGTGGGAGGAGGGGCCAGACATAATCTCCTGAACATGACAGGGCTAGTGCATCCATGAATTCACTGTGACTATGTGTATTTCCATAAGATTTATACAGCGTTCGTTTTATCAAAATTTCATCATGGAAAAGGAAGATCTCAAGAAGCCCTACACTTCCCCCAAGAGACTAATGGCTGCTAATGCCGATGGGGGGGGGAGATGCTTTCCTTGATAGTGTGTCCATTGATTCAGGCTCCAGCAAGCACTCAGGCACATGCTGTGAAAAACGCATATGAAGCTCAGTGTGCCACAAATGCGAAGATATGAAAATAGGAGGGAGACTGGCAGGGAAGAAAGGTTTTAATGAGAAGAGAAGGGGGGAAGGGATTGGGGATTAAGGTGTGAGAATATCATATAATTGCCATATTCATATATGAAACACTAAAAGAACAAAAAAACAAGAAACAAATGAACATGTTATGCTATTTAGAATGTAAATAAGAGATTATAAGTATATAAAATACACAGGTGTGCATACACATGCTATATATATATATACATACATACACATATATTCATACATATACATGTAGGCAAAGGTTCATATAAGGAACCACAGGATTGATAAAAAGTAAACAGGATTGACTATAGAGAGTAGGTTTAGTATGTTTCTAGGATACAAGTTCAAATTCTATTTTATCCTTTGTTCCATTTTAGGTCTCTTTATTAGCAGATGTAGCTCTGTAACAACTATTTTATCTGCAAAGACCTGTAACTATTTGACTTTCTTTTGGAGAACTGAAAACATTCTAGCCTCATGTGAGATGGGAATCCATCTCATAAGTGCTCTGGTAAAAGTTGAAGTTCTGTGAGTGCTACTGTCAGCCTTCCCTCATTCAAAATGTAGAAAGCCTTTTTTTTTCTGTCCTGAATTCCAATGATAAAGTTCCCACTTAGATTCTATTGATCTTTGGGTATTCCTTTCCTTCCTTGCAAGAAGGAAAATGTAAGACTCTGTTAAAGTTTCAGAGTGGGTAAATGGTTGTCTTTGGGTGCCAAATCTCTTACCTCATCAATTGTAATCTCCCTAATGTTTCCCCAGGAGAGTACCCAAAAGTAAGTCAAGGCACTCTAGCTTCACTGACACTTAGAAATTGGTAAGTGAAGAGAAGAGAAGCCACACTGGTCCAGCTAATGATTCTAAGGGCCAGAACTAAGGCAAGAAATAGAAAAAAGAGAGAAGGCAGGTGACTGGTCCCTAGAGATGTCCAAGCATTGAGCTTGAGAGAGAGCATCCTTTTCACAGTAGACAACCATACTGGCTGACCAAACATTAGTGTCAAAAAGAGCCATATAGAAACAAAAGTGACAAATAAAAAGGTGACATACCACTCAGAAAATATCTTTTTCAGGAGAAGGAAGACAGAAAGAGAAAAAGAGAGAGGAGAAGGGAAGAAACAAAAATAGGAAGAAAGTAAGGAAAGAGGAAAAGAAACGAAAGAGAAGAAGAAGACAGAGCAGAAAGAAAGAAAGACAGAAAGAAAGAAGAAAGAAGAAAAAGAAGAAAAAGAAGAAGAAAGAAAGAAAAAAGAAAGAAAGAAAAGAAAAGAAAGAAAGAACGAAAGAAAGAAAAAAAAAGAAGAAAGAAAGAAAGAAAGAAGAAAAAGAAAGAAAGAAAGAAAGAGAGAGAAATAGAAAGAAAGAAAGAAAGAAAGAAAGAAAGAAAGAAAGAAAGAAAGAAAGAAAGAAAGACAGGAGTAATAGGAAAAGGAAAATATATAGATTTTTTTTCTTCTATGCTAAGATAAAATATAAAATGAGCTTTTTTGGGAGCCTGAGGTAGCTATTAGGTGGAGTTTAGGCTCATCACTATTCATTCTGACATCCAACGTACTGTTCTGGGGTAGCAAGGGGGAATGAAATCTCTATAACATCATGGCTGCCCTATGCAACTATTTTTACTTGATTTGGAAAATTAATAATATTCAATTTCTTCTCCATGAAAAACTCTGATGCTTGAAATGAAGATTGGTGTTGACAGATTTGGAAGAAAATGACAGTTCTGTGCGGCTCACTGATTCTCAATCCTAGGAAGACTGACAGTCCCCTGCCACCCGGGGAGGGCCTGAGAGCTTGTACATAGATCCCCAGGAGCACACAGATGTGGCCTTTGCTTTGAAGAGTCAAGTGACAACATAATTCTAGCCAATCAGAGAAAACACAGAAGATAGAGATCCACTGTAAAACATCTACTCAAAATATCCACAGCGTAGCGTTGTGGTAGATATTGTCTTCTAGTTAATGTGCTACCCTTTCCCAAAAGGTAGAAATCTTTTTCTGTCTCTTTAGCTGCTGCCTATGGAAGACTGAAGAATTCTTCTCTGCCTGAGCATGGCTGTGAGCGAAGCTACATCTGTTCCTGCTGAGGCAGCACTATCAAAGCAGGTGAATGGTCTGTATCTCTTTGTCCCCTGACAGCAAGCTAGGAAATCTCGATGCAGATTTTATGTCAGACACGTTTTCTGGGTGATATTATGGAACAGAGCCTCAATTGATCCACAATAGCTTATAATATGAGAAATCTGAGGGATATTTTGTTACTGCAGCAAAAATTAGCTTATGCTGACAAAATGAATCAGCTTTCTGTGGCAGTTCCTCTTCACATTGATGATAAATATGTGACCAAACAACTTAGGTAAACAAGGGGTTTATTGTTGCTTATGATCCTCAGTTACCCTTCATGAGCAGAGCAGGAGAGTTTATATCAACATTAGGGAGCTGGCCACAACATATCCCCTGGGATTGCTGAAAGAGAAGCAAACGTTCTCACTTGTCAGTTTGCCAGAAAATATGCTGAAATATAATGAAGTATGTCAAATTACTGAATCTTATCAACCTACCCAAGAAATAGTCCTTCCCATCATGGGCTATCTTCCCACACCAAACAAATAATCTCTCACAGGCTTGCCTGGGACTTCCCCAATTACCAATGAATATCAATTGATGTGCCCAAATCCTTACTTTTGAATTAAGTTGATACCTGTACCTAATTGGCACTCTCTCTACCCATTACACTATATTTGTGCTGTGAAATTTCAGTTATAATAAATAAGAATTTATTTTTTTTTCCTTTTATCTTTGAGCCAACTGAAGTTCTGGGACTAAAAGATTACCCTTAGGGGTCAAGGACGTCACTCTGTGGTAGAATGCTAACTTTACATATATTCATACATATATGGGCCCGTGTTTTACCTTTACAGGAAAATCAAAAAGCTTCCCTTGGATATATTCTTATCTTGATTGAAAAAGAACTTAAGCTTAAGCCAGGGACTTAAGGCATCTGGTGTTCTTACGTATAAAACCTTCTATGGGCCAAAGCAAGGCTCATGGCTAAATCCATCAGCAATGAGATGCAGCACATATGGGTGCAAAAGCAGAGGAGAAGAGTGGCGAACAGTCACCCAGCCCATCACTGGCCCTGAGCTGCTGGGCAACTAGCTTGCTCAGGGCATGGAGAGTATAGGGAAAAGGGATGATTTTAAATGGGCCTGAGAGATAGTTTTGAAATAGTCACACTTAAGCCACAAAAACTTGGGTGTGGCAGTGCACCCCAGCCCTTAAAAGGTGTGCCACCTTCTCTTTCCTGTTTCATTTTCTGTATAGAACCTCTCATTGTCTTCAAAGTATTTTATGTATATATTCATTTTTTTCCCAGCAAAATATAAGCTCGATGAGTTTCATGCTTTGAAATGAGTCCTCCCCCCACGACTCATGTGTTTGGGAAGGTCATGGCATCTTTAGGAGGAGGAGCCTTGCAGTTATAGGGGATGGGCCTTGAGGTGGATTAGTCCCACTTTACCTCCTGGAGAAGTCTGCTTTTGCAGCAGATAATCTAGCAGCTCTCAGCCTCCTGGATGAATAGATGACTTATGCCTCCTCCAGCTTCTGCCTCCAGCCATGTCACATATGCCATGAAAAACTGTATCTTTCCTCCAGAACCATAAACTGCCTTAAGTTGTTTGACTTTGGATGTTCTCTCACAGCAACAGATAAGAGTAACTAATACAAGGAGGGTAGAGATTATGTTTAATCTTAAATATAAATATATAAACCTAAAAATGCCTTTAAAGTTCAGAATACAGCCTGGGAACATAGTAAATCAAAATAAATATTCAATACATTAAATTGAAAAAAGCATTCATTCTGATATTTTTATCCTGATATATGTTGAGATTCAGACATCAAGAATTGCAACTTACATTAACCATTGTTTTAGCTACTTTGCTGGTGTTGGGATAAAATACACCAACAAAAGCAATGTAATAAAGGAATGGCTGTATCAGCTCGTAGAGGGTACAGTCCATCATGGCATGGAAGTCTCAGTAGCAGGAGCTTGAAGCAACCAAGTCAAATTGCATCTGAAGAAACTGGTTCAAGACTTTCCAGGGAGCCTTCAGTCTTCTGAGATATTCAGCTCAAGTACTGAGCAGCTACAGGCAGCTATTGTTGGATTACACTGATTTTGTTTTTGTGACTTACCTTACTAAATTTCTTTATGTATGTATAAAGAAATTTGGTTTTGTTCCTCTAGAGGACTCTGATTAATATAGTCTCCTTGCTTAAATTAACCTAAGCAAGAAACAGGAAATTCCCACCTCCAGAGGCTCCTTTTCTAGGTGACTCCAGATCTCAACTTGGCAATTGGGATTAACCATCACAACCTATTTGCAAAAATAGAGTAGATAAATTCCTCAGAGTTCATAGTCTGATTTTATTCCTTTGCAAATTTGGAAATCTTACAAAGGGCCTGATTGCTTGGATATTGTAAAAGTCAGTGTTTTGAAATCAGCCTGTTACAATAGTCTTTGAAATGTGGTTTATGAAATATAAATATCCTAATGACTTTGTACACAAAGTAGACATTTTAAAAAGTACATGAACAAAATGGGCAATCCATGGGAGTGGTGGGGGTAGAGAGACTCCTTACTACTGGACAAGTGGTTCCTGATGTTTTCAGGGAAAAGACCATTAATTGGCTCAGCTGTGTAGCCACTCTGAGCCCCAGCCTACCAGAAGCCAATTGGTAGCTCCAAACCAATGGTCATAGATAACAGCTCTGGCTACATTCGCTGAGCCACAAAACAAAACAAAATAAAACAAAACATACATGAATGTAAGAAAAAAATTCATATCAAAAAAGGTCAATGCACACAGGTGGTAGGCAGAAAAGGTAGCAGAGTAGTCGATATGCATTGTGCACATATATGAAACTGCCACGAACAAATTTAACAAAAATATGTTAGCAATGTTTACAATAGCAAGGCAATTTCCATCATCTCTGGTTCTCTTTAAGTTTATATTTCCATTCCTTTCAGACTATTATCTTAATTTATTTTATTTTTATGCTTGTAAGAGTTTTATTGGTCATTATAGAATAATGAAAATAGGTAGATATGTTTAATTTTAATCAGAAAAGCTTTTGTGACTTTAAGTGTTAAGATATTTTTCTTCTGGACTCAGCTGATTGTTACATTAAATTAGCCAAAGTATCATAAACATATATCTTGTTAGAAAATTATTAAACAGAGAAAAACATCAAATTTGCATCTCTCAATAAAACAGAAGTCCAAAATAATTATTTCATATACATATTCACATATACTTATGCTTGTTTATTAGCTAAAATGAGGTATTCAGCATTGATATTTAGCATTTTGTCCATAAAATACCAAATAGAATCTGTTTGTACAAGTTAGTGGATAGCACTGAAAAGAGCTCAGTGAAAGAAATGCTGTTCAATTCTTTGGACACCTTAATCATGTACCAAAACTGATCACATGGTGAACTACCATGAAAGTTCCTTTTAATTACCCATCATCTGACAACTGGATTTCATTCTCTTCTAGATTGGTTGAATACAACCAATTGGAAACCCACTTGACTTGTAATTTATCTTCTCAGTGTCTGTACTGTTGTTTTCCTTTGTCCATGCTTTACACCCCCTCTCCCATGTGCTTTGATAAATTTGACAGCAGCAAAGTTCCCCCCAACCCACTATCACTGGTCCCCAACTAGGTAGACCCCACCCATATTTGACACAGTGTTCTCACTGGCTTAAAGTTCCCCATACTTTGGAACAAGCAGCCCCACGTTTTCATTTTGGACTGTGCGTTGTGTACTGATTCTGAGTGGGAGGTCTGTTGTCCTCCGTGATGTTTGAGAAGGGCACTATGTAGGGCCGAAGCAATCATATTTGGACTTTACATGCCCTGCGTAAGGTCCAACACACTATTGACCCCACAGAGTCTAGCATTTGCTAAAGGCATTAGGATCCTTGGAGGCAAGGGATTGACAGCCTCAGTAGTGTTCCTATGCTTAGGGGGAACACAGGAAAGGGTTCTGGGAAATGCCACTGGGTCCTTGCACCTCATCGGAGAGGAGGTCCCAGAGGAGAGTTTGACATGCACATTAAAGAATGCTCTGGGGATTAGGGGGGGGGCACTGGGGGATGAGGAGGGAAGGGGGAGGGGAGGAGTGCACAGGGAGATAGGGGGTTGGAGGGAGGGGGGGACTGGTGTACCTGTTAAATTTGTATGAGTGGAAATAAAAAATAATAATAATAAAAAGAGAAGGGCACTATGGAAGGGCAGGGGAAGTGGTGGGAAGGAGAAGTGGTCAGGGGCAGATACCTTCAAGGAAAAGTAGCTTAGATAAAACATGCCCAAGAGACTTGAAGATTTTGAAATAGATTTCTTTAAACCCCTCGGTGTGTTTATATGTTATGCTGTGCGCTCATGATGTGTGTGTGCAGGCATTTATGTATGTATATATGTATGACGAGCATATTATATATGTGTATGGAGGCCAGAAGACATCCTCAAGTGTTGGCCCTTTCTGTTCTACTTTATTTGAGACAGGTTTTCTCATTGTTTACCTTACATATGCCAGACTAATTAGCTGCAAGCTTCTGGAACTCTCCTGTCTCTACCTCCCACCTTCCTGGAATTGTTTAGGGATCACAGAGGTGTGTGCTGCTGTATACAGATATTAAGTTGGTTCTGGAGCTCTGAATGAACTCAAGTTTTAAGGCTCACAAGGCAAGCACTTTATCTGTTGGGCTATCTCCTCAAATCCTTAGTTTGAAATTTTCTATATGACTATGTAGATGTTAGAGTAATAAGCAGATGTCCACTCTATACACCAGTGAATCAGGGTTCCTGAATCCAAATTTAATTCATTAGAAATATGGGACTGGAGCAATGGCTCAGGGATTAAGACTCTGCCTCACAAGCAGAAAGACATCAGTTAAGATTCCAGATCCTACATTAAAAACACCAGGCAGAAATAGCAGCAGCCTACACTTCTGGCTCTGAAAGGCTGAACTTGGGAAATCCCAGAGTTCAAAAAGGAGGTAGAAGCAATCCAAGATGATTCCTAAAGTCACCCATAGGTCTCTGCAAGCACACACAATGCTTTTGAAACACACACACACACACACACACACACACACACACACACACACACACACACACAGAGAGAGAGAGAGAGAGAGAGAGAGAGAGAAATAAAATAAAACATAAACATGTATATTCTATGCCAGAGATTCAGAGAGAAGATAAATAAAGCTCAATGTATCAGGAGTTCTGACTTCAAATTCAATTCTATACTTGAGATTTGGAGAGAATATGACTCTCTAGGAGGCCTTAAAGGAAGAAAAACCCTGTAAGTCACACACAGACAGTTGTGCTGTCTGGATAGGTGGGATCCACATAGTTATGATGATCCTGATACTAAACATCCTGGTTTTCAAACCAGGGTCTGTGTCCTTCTTACATTATTTTGAAAATCTTTCAGTTCATTGATGCTATTCTGAGCAAAGATCAAGAACAGTACATTCTTTCTCTGGGAAAAAAGTATCTAAAAACATAATGTGAAGTAACTGGATTCTCTGTACCAGAAGACAAACAGGACTGTTCGTGGAGAGGAAAGCAAACAGTATGTTCCACGGATGCTCAGTGACAGAGGGACAGCCCAAGTCAAGCTTCCGATATGCAAGCAGAAAGCAAAGTGAACATATCTGCTCTTTCTTGCACCTGCCACGTACTCAGACACCATTAGGGTAAGGTAAAGGGCCAGGCTCTGTACAGCTCTTGCTGGCATGCGTGGAGATGGAATTGTGTTTTTGTCTGTCATCTTTGATTAGAATAGAACAATTAACAATTATTGTCT
This sequence comes from Typhlomys cinereus, assembly GCA_023101885.1. Lineage (NCBI taxonomy): Eukaryota > Metazoa > Chordata > Mammalia > Rodentia > Platacanthomyidae > Typhlomys > Typhlomys cinereus. The sequence continues at coordinate 4,461,576 of JALPQD010000033.1, read as the reverse complement.
ACAAACATCCTTTTTTGCTAATCTGGCCCTTTGCTAGAAGGCTGGACTTTGTAGGATATGTGTTTCATCTGTGGTCATGGGAATTTATAGGATGCTTACTACTGTATATGACTCTCCTTAGTTACATAAAGAAATGCTTTTGCCCTCCTTTATGGCACTGATTGACCAAAGAAATCTTTCTATCTAAGCACAGCTTGGTGAACCTAAAAATTTGCCAGGATTACTGATGGGAGCATGGCTGGCTCAAAGACAGCTGTCTCTTGGAAAGCCTCACCCCAGCATAGGTGCTCCAGTAAAGAGTCCCACCCTTAGTCAGCCTTCCTCCTCCTACATTTACAAGCATGTGCCCCAACCATGTATAACTGGAGAAGCAAGAGGAAGTGGGGACTGAGATCCTAGGTGAGGGTTTCAGCCTGCTTGACAAAGAAACAGATTCACTGCCACATACACATAGACATCACTGTGTTGCTTGGATTCTTTGTGGCCATGATTGGGGGCATTCTGAAGAGCGCTAATGCAGCAGTGCTGCATGTCAGTCCAACAGGAAATCACTCCACAACAATACTGGCTTCCCTAGCACCATGTCATGGTTTGAAATGTGTCCCCCACAGTCTCATGTGTTTGGCAAGGTCATGGTACCTTGAGAGGTGGAGCCTTGCTGGAGGAAGGTAGTCACAAAGGGTGGGCCTTGAGGTGGATTAGTCCCACCCTACCTCCAGGAGAAGTCAGCCTTTGCTGCAAGCAGTCTGCAGCTCTCAGCTTCCAAGATGTCTGTGGTGACTTAGCCTCCTCCAGCTTTGGCCAGCCAGCCATGCCAACCTCTGCTTTGAGAGACTGTACCTTCCCTCTGGAACCGTAAGCTGAATAAACCTCCCTTTCTCCCTTAAGTTGATCGATTTTGGGTGCTCTCTCACAGCAATAGTTAAGAGTAACTGTTAAACACCAAGTCTCGGTTCTCTGAGACAAAGAAAAAAAAATCCACCATGCAATGCCTTGGGTCTGCAGGACCCTTCACATTTCAGAGTCTTTCTAGGTTTTTTCTATACATACTGTCTAGAGATTTTAGTCATGTATAGTATATGAAGCATAGTAAAAATGTCTACCTCATCTTCCTGAGGTATTTATTATTTTCTATGCACTCATGAGAAAATGCTTGTTATATACTCTCTCTACTCAACTAAATTCACGTTGGTTCTGAGAGTTTCTAACATACCTTTAGTATTGTCTATTGTTTATTTTAAGTAATCCAGAGAAGATGGTACTTTTGACTCTAGACATAGGAAAACTGTTTTAGCTAAGGCTATACTAATCTAGAATCTAGATCCATGAGGGGTTCATGAGTATTTGAAAGAGTCTTCATCAAAGGCTCACATTAAAGGGGCACCTACAGGAATTTAAACTCTCTTTGTCATCAATGGACATAAAAGACTTACTTAATCTTGAAATAATATTAGAATAGTGGATGCTAGAAAACCTTCAACCATGCATTGAAAACTTGGGAATGATGAATCAAAGTAAATCTTTCTTTCCTTCAGTTGTTTTACTTGGGCATTTAGACACAGCCTTGCAAATACACCAAGGAAGACGTGTGTGTGCGCCAGACTTGTACGTGAGCATACCAGCATCTCCCATCACCTGGTGGTGACACTATGGGGACAGCTTGTAAACCTATTGCACCTGTGCCTAGCAGAGAATAATGAATGTCTCCCAAATGCAGCATAATTGTCAATTGTCAAATTGCCTCAAGTCATCTGCAAGCTAAGAGCACAGCAAGGCCCCTGTCATCCTTCCATGCTGCTTTGCTGAAGTTTGGCCTCGTTCTTGTGCTACACAGAGGCCAGGTTCAGATTCTGCACTTCAACTCTGGAGCCTGCAGCAGGCTGGGCTGCTGCTTGCACAAGCCACATAACAACTTTTTGGTTCTTTAAACCAAAACTTTAAAACATTTGTGCCCATGTGTGATGACCCTCTTTCCATTTCAGAAGCATCTAGCCCTTCTCCAAAGCGTGGTGAACAGGCAAACGGAAAAAAAGGAGGCACCGAAGGGAGAAAAGTAGCTTTTAAAGTTTTTTTCTCTCTAAGTTTTTTTTATTGCCTAAAGCTTTACCATAAATTCCTCCAAGAGTCTCTAGAAAAATATAGCAGAAATTACCCTTTCCACAATCTCTAAGAAAGTAATGACACAATTAAGAGGCTTTTGATTTTTCTTATAAAGGCATTATTCTTCAATCACAGAGTCTACTTAGAGGTCTAAACTAATAAATTGAGCGAGGAAACCTTTTGTTCTAAGCACTTTAACAGAGCAGAGAGAACATTGGGCTAGGAGTATTTTTAGCTGTTGGAAATTCTTTCCCTTTTTTTCTTAAACAAAATGTTACCAGGGATTATAATAGGAAAAGTGGTGACAGGAATGACTAGCTCCTCAGTCAGTATAAATATTCATCACAGTGAGCTCCTCCTGTTTAAAGAACGGGGCATGTTTAGGTCTTTTTAATTTTTTTATTTGCCTTAGGTGGCAAAGTGATTTTCAAGGTTCTTTGAATGAATTCCCCATTTCCTGACAGGAGCTCACCTCATATGACAGCACTGTGGACCTTCGCAGTTCGTTTTCAGTAGCATCATCTGTCTACTGGAGAAGCAGGGAGGCCTGCTGGAGACACAGCAGACTGTCGGACTATGCGTGACATGGTGAGAGTCAGAGAGCAACTCTCCAAAGTGGGATTTCTCCTCCCACCATGTGGGCTTCTGGGGGTCGAACTTAGGTATCGTACCTGCTGAGCTATCTCACTGGTCCCCCAGGCAGATTGTTTAGGGTGGCAGCTAAAGGGAAGGCATGGATGCTCAGCTGCCAGGCCTATTTTAAGTTTTGAGGTTTCAGCAAATGGCAGACAAAACAGCTGTGTCAGTCACAGATACAGGCTGTGGAACCAACTTAAAGGAGAAAAGACTTATTTTGGCTCGTGGTTTCAGAAGCTTTAGGCCATGGTCATGAGGCACTGGTGCATCTAGATCTGTGGTAAGGCAGAAAATCAGGATGAAGAGTGAAACAGAGAGAGTGGCTCATCTCGTGGGGAGGGAGGCAGGGAGAGGGAGAGAGAGAGGAAAAGAGAGAGAGGGGGAGAGAACAGGTATAGTTTCCACCACTTACCCATTGGGCATTAAGATGTAAGTCAATTAGTGGGTGCGTCATGCCGAGCTTGCTGCGTTGGAATTCATACCCGAATCCTGCAGGTCATTTGGATTCAAATCATAAGCTCAGTAGCTACCCTCTGCTTTGTAGCTTTGTGTTGTGTTACTTTCTGCTTTGATTTGGATGTGGTTTGAACCAGTCTGGAACCAGTCCATATATTGGGAGTTTGTTGAGAAGCACTGGGACCTTTAAGAGGGAAGACCTAGTGAGAGGTCACAAAATTGGTTCCTTCTCGTGTGGGGGCTTCCTGATGGGTGATGTCATCGTTCCCTCTTGTCTGTGTGCCCATCATCGTGATGTTGTTTGCTACAAGGTCCTTATCAGAGCTGATCTGTACTGACGCCTGAATCTATAGATTGGTAAACTAGATAAATCACTTCAGCCAGCCTTAGGTATTTTGTTACAAAAATGGAAAACTCTAAAACACCAGCTCCTCAAATAGACCCTAAAAGTGCTACATGGTAACCACTCTGCAAACATAGGAAGTGCTGTAGCAAACAACAAGTTAATGCAGATCTTTGAGTTGGTCTTGGCTTCACTTTGGGTAAAACATTAATAGTTTAATGTCTTATGGGATTTTATTAATGTCCAAAAGTCTTACCGGGTACCCCCAAATCCTCTTCTTACTGATCACCTGGATTTCTCCACCAGGCGATTAATGAGCTTCTCTACAGCTAAGTAAGACGTGGGTAGTGCAGTGTTCCATCACCAGTGAGAAGCAGTGCACCACTGTAGTTGTTTTTATCAGAGCTGAGTTTCCTGGGGAGGGGCGAGAGAAATGTCTCTTCACCTGCCCCCACCCCGTTAGGAAGAAACCATCAGATCCAAGAAAGATTTCATACAGTCTGCCTCGGTGAAGAAATGGATTTATTGGAACATGGATAAATCACAGCCAATCACCCCACTGCAAAGTACCAGCTCCAGGCATTTATTCACCTCATAGCATCAAGTGCAGTTGGGGAGGAAAGAAGGGAGAAGGAGAGAAGGGAGACTGAATTCTCTGGTGAGGGTCTTCTTAGGGTCTTGTGACCCTCTACTTCCCTCATTGTGTGACACATTTCCTGGGGAGACACCCACAAATGTCTACTCACCCCAGAAAGGGTTTCAAGGACAGACCGAAGTATGAGAACTCTAAAGCCCAACTTGGAGAACCAAGAAGTCTAATGAGGTTACTTACGGGAGTATAGTGAGAGTTATTTATAGAAGTAGAGAAAACCCCTGTGGCACCAGAACGTCCACCCCGACATGGGTAAAACTCATGGAAGCTGCAACCCTGTGCTGTCTGCTGCGTGACTTGCTCATCAGAGCATTTTCTCCAGATTGACTGGCTGGTCAGGGGTCTCCTTCCCCTGGCAGTTATTACTGCTTTCCTTACTTTGAGGAGAACACCCCCACCACCATTTTGTTAGGTTCAGGAACTTCCTGAGACTAAGCTGGTTTTTACTTTTTGAACCTTCCACCAGATGGAATGTTTAGAAGTGTTACTTGAATCCTCTTTAGGCAAGACCAGGATGAAATCCAAGGTGGCATTATGCCACCATGTTCAGAGAAAAAACACTACACAACCATCCTTTCAGGAAGACATGTCAGCATTATTTCATAGACCTCCTATCTCACGTGCTCACGTGCAATTGTGCTTATTTTATCGCCATATGAAATCAATCTCCTTTCTCTGCTTTTCACTATTCGTCTGTTAATTGGCCTCTTGAAGAGAGTGGCTCCGCCTTGCTTGCTTGGACTGCGGCCCTAACAACGCGGCCACCACAGTCTGATGTCTAGAAGGGGAGGGTGAACGCTCACAGCTGTCACTCAGGGCATTTCCGCTGAGGTGGAATCTATGCTACTCTGTCACCAATGTCTTTGAAGTGGCTTCAGTAATGTTCTCTGTGTCAGCTTCTGTTGTCATCAGCATTGATTCTCTTTGCCTGGTGGGCCGCGGTGAAACCCAAGCCCCTCAGGCAATGCTCCCCAGCAGTGGGTGGCATTTCCTGAGGACCTCAGAAGTGCAAAGAATGGGGTCCTTTGTTCTACAGGTTTTTTTCCTTTTTGAACCTGCTGGGTTTGTCTCTTGATGCACCTGTTGAGCTAGCAATCTGAGTGTAAGTCATGACCCCATGGAAGATTCTGATGACAAGAGAATTCCCACAGTCATGGCTTTCCTGGGATCTCTACTGCGACAAGCCTTGAGGCCTGGTCTAACTCTCACTTGCAGACCACTTGTTGACTGTTTAACCCGGTTTTAAAAAAAGTCCTGATAAGATTCCATATGATTGGAAAACAAGTTTAGCAACCCTGTGAGAAACAGGCTGTAAAGCAAATTTGTGTTAATAGGAATGCAAAGGTATTTAAAGACCAGGTTCCTGTTCTTTCGCACACAAGATGGTGAGGAATTAATGCTATTTTCAAAACAAGTACAGGAAAAGCCCTTTTATTATGTGATATCTTCTGAGCTTAGATCTTGAATAAGCTATCTATAGGATAGTGTGGTAATTGCCTCATAATTCCTGCAAAAGAAGCTTACATTCTATAATAGCTCAACTGCAGGGGCGGAACTCCATGCAGGAAACACCATAGGAACTAACTCTAAATTATAGCCTTACTTAAGCGGTAAAGACATACCGGTTCTAATTGTGGAGATGAGACGCAAAGTGCTCCCACTGCCTGGGCTTTGCCCTGGCAGTGAAGTGTTGAGTGCTTAGGTGCACACTTTACTGAGAAGGTCAGCCTTTCCCATTCCCTCCTCAGTCTCTTTCTCACTCCTTATATAGGATGAGATTCTAACTTCTCCAGAGCCTCTTCCAAGAAAGAACTATGATAGCTAGAAAAAAATGGGGTCAGGCTTCTAAGAATGTGGTCTTCAGGGATGAAAATCCTAGCTCCCCATCACAATAGTCACTCTGATCTGATCAGCTCTGGCTCCAAGGCTCCCGTGTAGACAGTGCTGGATGGAAGGCCCTCTGCCCTGGCAGGGAGACATGGCACCTTCTCAGAGCACAACAGATTCTTGTTCCTTCTTCTCTTCAAAGGTCAAGTGCTGTACTAGATTCTACACATGTAATACTGAGAAAGTCACAATCCCGCCTATCCAGAAACTTGTGTGTCTCTGTTACCATTCAGATGTGCAGATAGTAGTGTATTATGGTGTGATTTAGGTTAACAGAGAGACTGAAAGTTATTTTTACCCACAATCATTGGATTCTAAGACCACAAGAAGAAAACTTACCAGTAACCAAAATCCTGAGGTAAATAAGAGGGAGAAAATTGGGGTTAAGACTTACCCTGAAAACCTCCCCACAGAGAAGAAAAGCATACATACTTTAGAGTTGACAAGAATTTAGCAAAATTGCTTTCACATTCCAATTACATAATGGCCAAAGGTAAAATGAAAGTTGATTTTAGGGGGCCGGAGAGGTGGCTCAGGGGTTAAGCCTCTGCCTTGCAGGCAGAAGGTCCTGAGTTCAGATCCTAGACGCCACGTATAGATGCTGGGCGGAAGCACAGGCAGCCTGTGTTTCTGGTCCTGGTAGGGTGGAGCCTGTGAATCCTCGGGCAGAGTAAAAAAGGAGGAGGTGGAGGCGGTCCATGGTGGTTCCCGAATTCGCCCGTGGTTCTACACACACACTCGCGCACACACGAACACATGCACAATTGAATAAATAAAAAAAAAGAAAGTTGATTTTAGGAACAGCATAAAAAGTTTCCTTTGAGTTATATCATGACCCTATATGTTGTCATTCACTGCATGTCTGACCTCGGTACCTCAACTGGTTGGTAGCTCCATTTGCAAAGAAATCTGGGATTTTTGGTTTTTTTGGACAAGGTCTGTTTTAGTCCAGGCCTGAATTCAGTATGTAGGGGAAGGTGGTTTTAAATTTCTGGTTATCATCTGCCTGCTTCTGCCTCCTGACTAGAGGCATGGAGGGTCTCACTATGTAGCTCAGAACTCACAATCTTCCTCACTGCTGGGGCTACAAGAATGCATTCCCATGCCTGGATCTAAAGCCCTTTAAAGTCTTGGGCTCCTGAAGACATTTTCTTATGGAATGTGTCCTACCTGTTTGAAAATAAAATTAGAGTCAATTAAGAGCAAACTGCAACACACCTAAAGAGCTAATCAGTGAGCATTTGGTCTTTTGGCCAGTCCTTATCAGTTTAGCCAAATATGTCGTCTCTTTTGCCTCCTATAAAGTCTATAAGTGCTGGGATCTTGTGGTCCTCTGAGAACAGATCAGGCTACTCCAGTCCTCTAAGTATCTGATCTGTCTTCTCTCTCTGTCACTCCCATGCCTGCTGTGCCTTCCCTTTTTCTAGACATGAGCTGGCATTTCTCACCCACAGCATCTCTAGTCATCTTGACTTGTACTTATGTTTTCCCTTTGGAGCCTGGCACAGGAAAGAAAGCAACACGCCAGGCCAAACCACCTGTTTTATTGGGAATACCCGCAGAGCTGTGTGGACAAGGCCTCGTTTCTAACAGTGCAGAGAACAAATGGAGAAGGCAGAACCCAGGCAGATAGCACTTCATTTTCCTCCCATTCACAATACTGAGGCAAAACACAGATCTCTCCAAGGGAATGAGGGAAAATTCATTTTGAGCCAAAGATGGATGATCATAGCACAAGAATGTAGATTCGGATCGTCCGATGTAATATGCTTCATCGTGGAAGTGGCTATACAGACTTTCAAAGTTATAGAATAGAAGTCCTAACTCTAGGTATTTTCCAAATACATTGGTAGGAAAATCAGGTTAGCAAGCTATATTGAAATGAGGAAAAATTCTGCTATAGCTTTTAGATATCATCTGATGACAGTCTTAGTTTTTAGGCTGATAGTATCTACTGTTCTGTTACTATATTATAAGAATTTTCTTTGAGAATTAAAGTGATGTTAGATCAGATGAAAAATTTATAGTTATGAAGAAGACTAAAGATAGCCCAATATAATTTTCTCTGGATCCGTAGCATTCCAACTCCCCCAAATAATGAAATCATCTACCTTGGTATACTCTTTGGTGTAGGGATGACTTTTTTCCCCCCTGGAAACTTCAGTTTGAATCAATGACCTCTTGAGGCGCATACTTCATTCCAAGCATTCATGTGCTCCCCTCTGGTCATTCCTTCATCTGCTTCAGTCTGGTTTCTATCCAAATCATCCCACTTGAAACATTATATAATTTGAGAAAAGGAGAGAGAGACAGAAAGCAGGTGCGTACATGCCAAAACATGTATGTGAAAGTCAGAGGACAACTTTCATCATTTAGTATTTTTTTATCAGAGAAAGAGAGAGAGAGAGAGAGAGAGAGAGAGAGAGAGAGAGAGAGAGAGAGAATGCATTCCATAGTATGCAGGTGAAGGTCAAAGGACAACTTTTTGAAATCAGTCCTGGAAGTGAATTCAGGTCACCAATTGTCATATTAGATACCTTTGCCGAATTGACAAGAGGAGCTTTGACCACAGCTGTGAAGAATTGGTAGATGTTCTGAGCCCTGAACAAGTGTGCAAGAGGTTGTCTGATTGATGAGGTGGGTCCAGCCCATAATGGGTGGGACTAGGCCCTAGACAGGTGGGTAAGAAGGAGGGAACTGGTTAAGGAGGTTGGCATCCTTCAGTATACTTGACCAGACATGCTGGTCTGACAAGTAAGAATTATCCCACTCAACATTCTTGTGGATATATGGATATGGTGTGGCCAGTTCCATTAGCTCCTGGTGCTGGAGCGGACTTTTCTGCCTAGCTGGACAAAGAACTGTAACCAAGAAAGGTAAGCCAAAATAAAACCAATTGTTCCCTTAGCCATTGGTCATTAATTCATTGGCAACAATGCAGAGAAATTGCAACACCATCTTTTTGAACAGGTGCCTCACCTGCTGCTCTGTCTCACAGCCCCTCTTGAGTCTGTTTGACCAAATTTACCAATAACTTCTCAGTGGCTCCATAGCCCATCCATCTTTCTCTTAACTGGCTCACAATAACTTTTTCCCTAAGTTTTCTCCCCTGAGTTTCTATGCATTCTGTTCAGGTATTTGCTGTGGATTAGTCTGACAAACTTGTGTCCGCATTAATCTCTTTTTCTATCTGTAAATGTTGAAGTAACCCAATGGTCAACAATTGTACACCTTCTATTTTTCTCTTCACTCTTCTTGGATTCCAAGTTCAACTTCAGCCTAGACCCTTGTGAGATTCAGAGCCTCATATTCACACAACCGCTAAGGCATCTTCACTTTGTTCTGCGCAGATACATCAAACTCGACATGCTCGAAATTACAATGTCAATGCTCTTAACTCTCCAGTCTGTTCTAGTTCTGTATTCCCCATGATCATAAGCCATCTTGCCATTTCCTTGTTTGCTGATAAAAGTCTAAATTCCAATTTTAATGTTTCCCTTTCATTGCCCACAGATAACCATTTATTAATTTTTTTCCTTTCCTTTAGTTTTCCAATGTTTTTATTATCTTCTTAGCCCTAGAGACAAAGCATTAATTCAGCCTCTTACAACACCCCTGCTTAATTACCAAGAATGCTGCCAAACTTATTTCAGTCTCCTTTTCATTTTACCCATCCATATCTCTATGCTCATAATTCCAGTAAAATTTTAGAAATTAAATTGTTAAGTGCAGTCATTCCAGTCCTCTTATATTGTGTCTTTGTTAACTCACTGTAATAGATACAGATATCAGCTTGGCAACTGAAGGCTGGAGTTCTGGAAATAGTTGTTAAGGATTAGTAATTGAGTTAAATCCTGAATAAGCCTGCAGGAGGTTGTCTAATAGAGGGGCGAAGACTCAGCTCATGGTAGGTAGGACTCCCTGAGTAGACGAATTAAATAGAGGGAGCTGGTTAAGTAAGTAAGCATTTTTTTGGTGTACGCGGGCAGACATGCTGTCTGGGAAGGGAAGTTTATCCCTCTCTCAGCAGTATGTGGATATAGTATAGCCAGTTCCTTCTGCCTCTGGCGTTAGTGTGGATGCTCCTGACAAACTGAAGTAAGAACTGTAGCAAGACAATCATAAGCCAAGATTAAACCCCCTTGTTCCCCTAAGTTATTTGGTCATGAATTTATCAGCAATATGCAGAGTAACTGTGACACTTACTGAAGATACTTAGTAGACAAAGCCACCAACATTTAGTGGCTTCACACAAATGATCGACATTTCTTTATCTTGGAACTTCAAGGACCAGAATTTGGGCCTGGTTGAGCTGGGCATTTCTGGTTTAAGGTCTTTTATGATATTTTATTCATTACATCACCTGGAGCCACTGCAATCTAAATAATGCTTGTAAGATTCTCCACATAAGTTAGGGCCACAGTAGCCATAATCAGACTTTGCATGACCTACACAGTGATTGACATGTCAACGACCCCCCAAAGTCTAACATGGATCACAGGCAGTAGGATCCTTAGAAGCAAGGGATTGACAGTCATAATAGTGTTCCCATACTAATGGGGAGACCAAGAAAGGGCTCCAGGCTATGCCACTGAGTCCTTACACCTAATCAGAGTGGAGGACTCAGAAGGAGGTTTGGCATTCACACTAAAGGATGCTCCAGAGGATGGGAGGGGGGAAGGGGAAGGCACTAGGAGAAGGGGAGGGAAGCGGGTGAAAGGAAGGGGAAAAGGAGGGGGAGGGTACAAGGGGGACTGGGGAGGGGTGGAGGGAGGGAGAGAACCGGGGTACCTACTGAGCTTGTATGATTTGGGAAAAATAAATAAAAAATAATAATAATGCTTGTGATCTGCTTCTGAGAAGGTGGACTCCCATAGTGGCTGCTGTTGGCAGAAACCTCAGCTCCACCTATGAGACTCCCCACAAGCTGTTTTCGAGTGCCCATCATGTCCTGGTCTCCTCTACAGCAAGTGGCCCAGTCAAGAGACAAAAGTCCTGAAGATGTCAGTGTTTACATGTGACTCCATCACAGATCTCCTTGTAGCAGATCTCCTTGCAGTCAGTCTGCAACATTGCTGATAAATGACCATCAAACGGCTTAAGGGAACAAGGGGTTTATTTCCTTACGATTTCTGGTTACAGTTCTCAGTCCAGCTTGACGGGAGAGCACATACCAATACCAGGGCCGAGGGAACTGGCCACACCATCACTGCATAACGGCTGAGAGATGGACAATCCTTACTTGCCAGACCAGCATGTCTGGCCAAGTGAACAGAAGGATGCCAACTCTCTCAACCAGCTCTCTGTGATTTATCCAGGGCCTAATCCCACCCATCATGGGCTGGACCTTCCCCATCAGCTAGACCATTTCTTTCAGGTTTGCTCTGGGCTTAACTCAACCATCAACTCTCTACAACTGTGCCCAGAGCTCAAACCCTCAACAGTCAAGTTGACACCTGTGCTTAACTATGACACACATTCTGTTGGTTGTAAGAGTCCTTCAATTTGGTTCACATTGAACGGTTGGGGAATTCAGAAGCATCTTAGGAGGGAGGATAGTAGAAAATTTATAGTCATGCCTTAAGACCATCCCACATTCTGATATGAATTCAATGCCTGGTAGAATGGGTTTCATCATCATTTCCTTCAGCTCTTCCAGACTATTTACAATTGTATGAACTATCTGTGATTTCTCTTCACCTGCCTTTATACTCACAATTCTCTCTGTTTGGAACGGCTTTCCTGATTCTCTGCCTGGACTACTTTTACTTGTCATTAAAAGCCCTACTCAGACATAAGTATTATCAAAATCTCCTTCTGTGACTCTGCATTTCCATCCTTTGCCTTCCACCAATTGGACTTCTTCCTGCTTGTTAATTTTCCCGGATCTTTAAGGTCAGACTGGTGTCTGTTAGTCTCTGTGTACTCTTCACTCATTTGCAGGTGCTGCTCATAAATCGAAGGTGTGATCTATTAATATCAATACCTTGACTCCCCAAACTCAATAAATAAACAAGTAAACCAACAAAGTACTTAAGATCTGTAACTAAATGAACAGCAGTAGACATATGAAAGGAGGAAGGATTTAAGAACACAGTGAGATCTAAGAAACAGAGAATCTAGGAGGAAAGGATCAGAGTGTGCAGTTCAGCTAATTGGTACATTCAGAAAAAAGACATGTCAGTAGAGGAGTGAGAGGATCATGAATTAAGCTCCAAAGTCGCAGATCTTAGGATGCCCATGATTCTGTAGGTCTATCTCAGAGGTCTAGAAAAAAAGTTTGGAAAGTCAGGAGTATCATTACATCAGAGACAGATGCAAAAGAAACTCTCTCTTTATCTCAAGTTTACTTTCATTGCTTTGGATATAGAAAAGGTCATTAAAATGCAAATAAAAATTGATCAGTTGGAAGAGAAGCTGAATAAATTGCACCCTCTAGGTTTCAGTAGTAGAGAGGAGGATGGCATGATTTACTTCCAATTATCCACAGGTGCCACTCACACCAGATATTCTGGCCAACTGTATGCACTGCTTTCTTGGGAACAGTTCCTAAACTATTTTGAATGAAATTCTGTCCTCTTCCTTCTTCAATATACTACAGATCAGAGATTTTTTTTTCACTTTTGAGTTGTTATGTCTCATATTCTAACTAACTAATTTATTTCACAATTTTAAAATACCGTTTAGAATTGCAGATAAACTAATCAATGTATTGACTTGCCTATTATTATCAATGCATCCTGGGTCATTCATTATTGATCTAAAAATAAAAGTTCCATTTCTTAGGAACTTGAAAAAAAACTACTCTCCATAAGTGACTGAAATTACTTTATATCACCAGCATCTTTTTCTGTGGTAAAAATAAAGGTAGAAGAGAGAAACGACCCTTTAATTTTTTCATTTTTCAAAAATTAGTATGATTCTACTACCATCCCATAAACAATCTTGGTAATTTGCAAACCATTTTTTTAAATATCCATGATTCTTTTGTAGGCACATCTATAGATATATTTGAATCAGAGTAAGCCACACTTTTTCAATCAATATTTTTTCAAGATTTCTTCATAAATTTGGAAAAAACATCTAAAATGAGTTCTTTTGGAGAGATGTGAAAAAAACCTCAAGAAGGTCAGGATGACTTAAGGTCATCCCTGGGTCTGTGAACAAGTCAGCCATGTAACTGGAGCAAGACAGCACAAAGCACCTTTGATTATTGCATTAACTACTAATTTGCTCTTTCAAAAGCCAGGACAAGAAGCTACATAGTGTGTTGCTTCTCATCCCACTGCTTGTCAATTACCCAGCAGTGATGGCTGAAAAGTCATCTGTAGCCCTATGAGTTTCAGGGGATTCAGGGGGTGTCAATTTCTACATCTGCATCTGACCTCTTCAGTCGGTTCCTTGCTGAGGTAGCCACATCGCAGTGCATGCTGCAGTGAGTTATGCCAGCCCATAAAAACAGACTGCAATTCACAAGCTCTCGCTCTTAGTGGTGAAACAAAAACACCTGTCGAAAGAGTTTTATTTTAACTCGTTAATGACACTACACAGACAGATGGAGGACAATGCCATCATTTCAGGGGACAGTTTTACACAGCAGGCTTCTTGCAGGGCGCTGAGGATACTAGGTCTCCTCCAGTCGCTAATTAGGGGAAGCACCTCTGCGACACCATAAATGAGAAGTTACCAGGAAACTGCCCTCTGTACACAGGGAAGTTTGGTGGGTGTCAGTGCAGAAGTCAAACCCCAAGACAGTTACCACTGCCCAATAATTCCTGGACACATTTCATGCTCAGCACATATCTGTACTTTCTCTATTCTCTCAGATAATAAAATGGCCAAATAAGTACCCTTTTGTCTTTTGCAATCATAGGCACAATTTCCAATGCTCACAACAGAGGGCTAACTTCAAAGAATATTTCATGAATAACTTGACCTGACACTGTAACAAATCCCCGAGTAACTTTTGAGAAGTTTGGAGCTAGATTGGACATTTCCAGGAAAACTTCACCTCTTGGAATAAGCCATTCAATCAGACACCGTAACACAGAATCCACTAGGACTTGCATTGGATCTTTTCTGCTGGGCAGAGCCACTCAGCCCCTCTCTGCTCCTCTATTTAGGGGCTTTCCTTCCAATGCAGCATCACCAATGGGTGGTGTAGGCCAACCACGACTCCCCAGAATTCAAGAATTTTTGAAGTCCTAACTCCCTGCACCTCGGAAGACAAATACATTTCAATATGGAGTCTAAAGAGGTGGATAATGGTGTTATAATGGCATCATTATGGTGAGCCTTTATCTAAAATGATTGGTGTCCTAATAGGAAATTATGGTAAGGACACACATATAGGGAAGACCACGTAAGGGCACAGGGGCCAGATGACCATCTGCAGACCACCAATTGAAACTTTAGAGAAAACATCCTTGCTAAAACTTTGATCTTGGGTTTCGAACCTCTTGAGCACTGAGAAAATTAATTCTGCTGAGGAAGCAACCCAGTCTTTGTCACATAATTACAGTTCTAGCAAATTAATGCAAACCCTTCCTCAGACCCTTTTAGGACTTTTTAATACTGAGTATAATCATCTGATGATGACCAATGTATTTCCCCATAGGAAGTGAGACATGTTTGTGAGAATTATTGACATGTTAGCTCAATAAATGAGTAGATTCACTTAAGTTTGCAGTAAATGTTTAAAATCTGAGAGAGAGAGATAGAGAGATTGTTCTTCAAAATTGAGTTATATAGCAAAGATATTTTTCTTTGACTTAATTTAGGCAGGCTTTTGTAATAAAGACTAAGATGTTTGGCAGAGCACTATTAACTTTTCAACACTTAAAATATTACTGACTTCCAGTTCTCTCGTTGTTACACTACTTTGTATGACTTGTTTTCCCATGTGGGGAGGCCAAGTACAAAGGATTAAACCCTTCCTGTCCCTGAGAGCCCACAGTCTTACAAACAAAGGCACTCGGCAGCGAGATCTTTTCTCACAGTGTTTTGGGGCACAGGGAAGGGAGCAAAGAAGATACACTGCTTGAGAGAAGAGAAAAGAATTTCCCTCACTGTGGGACCCAGTGGAAATGATTTAGTTTCAACCTCTGGGTCCTCTTACGTAAAGTGGGCAATTAAAAAATGGGTCCAATGTACAGAATTTATCATCAGTTTGTGTAGTAAAACTATCTAGCATGTAATCAATACTCAGTAGATTTTTCTCTGTAGTTTTTCTCTTCTTCTCCTCTCTTCCTTCCTTCCTTTTCCCTCAGTTTTCTCCTCCCTGTCCTTTCTTCATCTCCTTCTTTTTCTTCTTGTCTTTCCTCCTTCTGTCTCTCCCTCACCACCTTCTCCTTTTCTTCTTTGCCTGTCCATACTCTCTTTCTCCTGCTTTATCATCTATTATGTATTATCCCAGAAAAAAACCTTACCAAGGTATAAGTATAGCAGAGCCATTAGGTACTTGCTTAACCTCTAGTCATACCTTATGTTGACTAGATTCAGTTGTACCAATGAAAACAATAAGTTAGAAAACCAAGCGAAGAGGGGACATTCTGCATAGAGAACAACACAGTGGCCAGAAGAATGGTATTTCTCACATCCATTAGTTATCTCTGCGGGTACTAGCATAGACCCTTATGCCACCACAATCTGCTAACCATAGCTTATCAGTTCTCTTCTAGTGAGACTTTGCATGTTTTTCTAACGTTCCAAGGAAAAATATATGACAATTACTTAGGATTTGTATACATATAGATAAACTCACAATAAATATTTGTCTGTATATGAAAGGGAAAATTGGGTCTTTTTTACAGTTGTTCTTGGAGTAGTTTACATTAGAATGCAGGTGGATTAAATAACTAGAAATGGTGAATTCCAGCAAACATTTCATTATTCCCTTTAAGACAGGAAGATGGGTAGAGTCCTCTCTGGACTTTTAAAAAATAATGATGTTAAACAGAAGTATCAAGCTAGCACAGTTTTGTACAGTAGATTCTTACAGGAACTTTACAAGTGTGATATAATCCATTTGTTGCAATAATGAGAAATTTATCTTTCATAGAAATTCATTGGATGATTCATCTCAGTACAGAATTATAATACCTCCTGTTTCCCATAAGAAGAGATTCACTGCCAGTCTTGTAAATGTGAAGGAGTTTCAGGTCTATAAAGAGAATGAGTACAAAAATGAGAACATTGTACTTAAAAATCTTTTATTACAGCACTTGAAATCACCACCAAAGCAGGCAATAATCACAGCAAACACACACATACACATACACACACACACACACAATTTGTTGGATTTGACACATGATATGATATTAATTTGAGTTATACATAATAAAGAGATGATCTTACCTAAGACTGAGAAAGGTCTCACTCTGACCATATTTAATGCACTTAAAATAACTTTGCTCCTCAAAGAAAAGGATGTGCTTGATACACATGCAAGAACAAAATAGTATATTCAAAGTGGTAAGGCAGATGCATGTGTCACAGAGACAGAGAATCTGGGCAGTGGTCACATCAGACCCAGTAATGGGACTCCAGATGTCAGCCACTAAGCAGGGTGTGATTCTGTGATTCTGATAAGCAACTGTGATCATGAATAACTGACTGGAGTAGTACTTTTCTGGAAACAGTTCTTTTTTTTTTTTTTTCAAAGAAAGCAATAAAATTTTAAGTGTAAAAAACCAACAAGGGGACCCAATTACCTATGTACTATCTCAGGAAAATCCCACATGATTCTGCTTTTGTAGCCTCACTCCGTGAGATATCTCCCACTTTTACAATACAGGACTTCAAAAATGAAACCTAATATTGCTTGCTTGGTACTACTGTTAAGAGTTTGAGGCCCTCCTGCTCGCCCGAGATGGGACTCGCTCCCGGTCCGTTAGTCCTCCATCCCAGGAGGGTTACCCAGCCCCCAGGTCGCCCCTTGTCTCAGTTCCTCCCATCAGCCAGCCCGGGCCACACCCAGGCTGCCTCCCATTTGCCCCAGCCCCTTTGTTCCTCCCGCCCTCCTGCCCACCTGTCCGGGACAGGACTTGCTCTGGTTCCTCCATCCCTGGTGCCTGGGTGGGCCACAAAGCCAAGTCCTAGGTCCCAGGTGAAGAGTTCTGCCATCACCACCAGCCCCTCTCCCCCTCCGACCCACCGGGGACCCTGGCTTGTGGTCCACGGAGGACACACTGCTACTCAGAATTCAACAGAATCCAAAGAAAACCCAAGCAAAGCTCTAAGGGACAAAGGCCATACATCTGAAGTCCTCTAAAATCATCCTATCACATGGGAGAGATTCTTTACATCTAGCACAAAGATAAGTAAATCTCTTTCTTTTACCATACTGCTCCTTTTAAGTATTAATCACTGTAGATTAACTTTTCCATACAGCAACCCCAAAAATATATACAACTCCAGGGATTATACCATTCACCCTCATGTATCACCAAGATACTAAATCATAAAAGTGCACTACCATATTAATATTCACCCCCTGTCTACTTAACCTCACTTAACTGATGTACTAAGAGCCTAATAGCCTCATCTAGGAAACAATACTAACAGCAGACAAACGAACCCAACTCCAAGGCAAGCACTAGTAATAACTGCCCGAGAGTAGTAATACCACCTAAATCAGTTCAGTCAAAAACACACAGAAACTTAAAGGTCGTAAGAGACAAAACGACAATGCCCAAGTCAAAATGCAGATCCATGAGAAACAAAACTCAGGAAGACAAATCTCCCACCGAAAGAATTAACCCCATAATGATGGATTCCAACCAGAACAAATTCACAGATAATAGCCAAGAAAGCCAGACCAAAGATAACGATTTTCAAAGTATGATCATTACCATGATTAATTCTATGAAAGAGGAAATTCGGGAGGAGTTAAACAACCGCATCAACCATTTTGAACAAGAACATAACAGACACTTGGAGGAGTTGAGAAAAACAGTTCAAGAAACAAAAATAGACATAGAGCAGTTAAAACAGTCTCAGGCAAAGTTTAAAATCGAACTAAAAGACAAGTTATTTTCAACCCAAAACTCAACAGAGTCTTATCAGCAGAACTAATGAAACAGAAAATAGAATTTCAGATCTTAAAGACAAAGTGGGAGAATTAACCAACTCAATGGAAGAGGTTCTTAAAGCCAAAAAGATACTTGAGAGGAATATTCAAGAGCTATGGGACACCCTGAAGAAGCCTAACATGCGCATTCATGGAATACCAGAGCAAGAATCCCAAAATATCACACCTGAGGAAAATTTTCAAACTATCATAAATGAAAACTTCCCTCAACTAAAAAATGAGAGGCCCATCCAAATACAAGAGGCAATCCGCACCCCAAACAGATATGACCAAAATAGAAAATCACCACAGAAAATAATAGTCAAAACACTCCACATTCAAGACAAAGAAAAGGTGCTGAGAGCTTCAAGGGGAAAAAAAAAATAAGTCACTTTTAAAGGTAAATCTATTAAAATAACAAATGACTTCAAAATGGAAACAGTAAAAGAAAGAAGAGCTTGGAGAGGCGTACTTAAAGTATTAAATGAGTAAAATGTCAACCCAGACTGATATACCCGGCAAAACTATCTGTCATGATCGAGGGAGAAAGAAAAGTTTTCCAGCACAAAGACAACTTGAAGGGATATGTGTCTACCAAACCAGGCCTTCAAAAATGCTAGAAAAGATACTCAAGCTTGAAGAAAAAAGCAAGCGTATCCAGGAGGACAGAAGGGAAGTATAATACCACCAAAACCTAAATGTCAAACAATACACTTACGAAAGCCACTAAACATAAAAAAGGTTCAGAATTAAAAATAATTTCTCCATTATAACATTGTCAATGGTATTAACTCACCGATCAAGAGACACAGGTTACAAACTTGGAGTAAAAACCACAACTCATCAATCTGCTGCCTTCAGGAAACTCATCTCACCACAAAAGATAGGCACATCCTAAAAATAAAATGTAACCAAGTAACAGGCATGGGTAGCCATTAGGCTTTCGGACAAAGTGGACTTCAAACCAAAAAAAATCATAAGAGACACAGATGGATACTACATTTTAGTCACAAGTACAATTCACCAGGAAGACTTCTCAATACTGAACATATATGCACCTAATACGGGCCCCTCCACATTCATTAAGCAAACTCTACAGCGTCTAAAGCAAGAAATCAACCTCCAAACAATAATTCTTAGGGATTTCAACACTGCCCTCTCAACATGGGATAGATCGACAGGCCAAAAGCTTAACAGAGACACTTTGGAATTCAACCAAACCCTTAAAAAAATGGACCTTACAGATCTCTATTGAACTTTTCATCCACGCACCAAAGAATGCACATTTTTCTCAGCAGCACACGGAACTTTCTCCAAAACAGATCACATATTGGGCGACAAAACGAATCTTCACATATACAGGAAAGTTGAAATTCTAGCCTGTACCCTATAAGACTACCATGGTCTAAAGCTTGATATCCACAACATAATAAACAACAGAAAATACACTAACTCCTGGAAATTTTACACTATGATGTTGAATGAGAATTGAATTCAGGAAGAAATTAAAAAGGAAATTCAAGATTTCCTGAAACTGAATGAATGAAAATACAACTTATCAAAATCTCTGGGACACAATGAAAGCTGTCTTAAGAAGTAAGTTCATAGCTCTTAATGCCTACATCAAAAAAAATGGAAACATCAGAAATAAACAACTTAACAATGCAGCTTAAAGCTTTAGAGAAACTAGAGCAATCTGATCCCAAAAGTAGTAGAAGAGAGGAGATTAGCAAAATAAGGGGAGAAATATCTGAAATCGAGATTAAGAAAACGATAGAAAAAATCAACCAGTCAAAAAGCTGGTTCTTTGAAAAAATCAATAAGATTGATACATCCCTAGCTAAATTAACCAAAAGCAAGAGAGAGAAAACCCAAATTAACAAAATTAGAAATGAACATGGAGTTATCACTACGGATACTCAAGAAATTCAGAGTATTATAACAGCATATTTCACAAACTTATACTCTGTGAAATTTGACAACACAAAAGAAATTGGATGAATTCCTAAGTAAGCATAACTTACCGAAATTGAATCAGGAAGTTGTGAATTATTTAAACAATCCTATAACATATGAGAAAATCGATGAAGTAATCTCAAATCTTCTCACCAAGAAATGTCCTTGGCCAGATGGATTCAGCACAGAGTTCTACCAGACATTTAAGGAGCTAATAACACCAATACTCCTTAAACTGTTCCATCAAATAGCAAAGGAAGGAACACTACCAGATTCTTTCTATGAAGCTAATATCTTAATCCCAAAACCTAATAAAGATTCACTTAAAAAAGAAAATTATAGGCCAATCTCTCTGATGAACACAGATGCAAAGATTCTCAACAAAGCCTTAGCAAATCAGATTCAAAAACATATCAAAAAGATCATTCACGGGGATCAAGTAGACTTTATCCCAGACACACAACGTTGGTTTGACATATGCAAATCAATAAATGTAATCCACCGTATAAACCAGTCTAAAATCCAAGACCACATGATACTCTCGATAGATGCAGAAAAAGCTTTTGATAAGATCCAACAGCCTTTTATGATCAAAACCCTAGAGACAGTTGGAATGGAAAGAATCTTTGTCAGTATAATAAAATCTGTCTACAACAAGCCCACAACAAGGATTAAACTCAATAGGGAAAAACTTGAAGCATTCTCACTTCAATCAGGAACTAGACAAGGCTGTCCACTCTCACCACTTCTATTCAATATTGTACTTGAAGTCTTAGCTGAAGCCATAAGACAAGAAAGGGAGATAAAAAGGATTCACATCAGCAAGGAAGAACTCAAGTTATCTCTATTTGCTGATGACATTATTTTATACCTGAGCGATCCCAAAAACTCCACCAGGAAACTCCTGGAACTAATACAGAAGTTTAGCAGGGTAGCAGGATACAAAATAAACATACAAAAATCAGTGGCCTTCCTATATGCTCAAAATGAAAGAAGTGAAAAAGCCCTGAGAGAAACAATCCCATTTACTATAGCCCCTAAAAAAATGAAATACCTTGATATAAACCTAACCAAGGAAGTAAGTAACCTTTATAATGGAAACTTTAAAACCCTAAAGAAAGAAATTACAGAAGACACTAGAAGGTGGAAAGACCTCCCTTGTTCCTGGATTGGCAGAATCAACATTGTAAAAATGACCATCCTACCAAAGGCAATATACAGATTCAATGCTATACCAATCAAAATCCCAAAGCAATTCTTCAAAGAAGTTGACCAAACAATCTCAAAGTTCATATGGAGGCACAAAAGACCCAGGATAGCAAAGACAATCCTGAATAACAAAAACACTGCTGGAGGTATTACCATACCAAACCTTAATCTATACTACAAATCCATAGTAATAAAAACAGCCTGGTACTGGCTTCAAAATAGACACACAGATCAATGGATAAGGGTTGAAGACACATATATAAGCCCACACAATTACAGCCATTTGATCTTTGACAAAGGAGCCCAAAAAATCCAATGGAAAAAGAACAGCATCTTTAACAAATGGTGCTGGCAAAACTGGATCTCCACATGCAGAAGATTAAAACTGGACCCGTACTTGTCATCAGATACAAGACTTAATTCCAAATGGATCAAGGACCTCAATATAAGGCCAGAGACTATAAAAACTTTACTTGAAAGGGTAGGGAATTCCCTCAAGCTGATTGGGCTAGGCCAACAGTTTCTAATCAGAACTCCAATAGCACAGTCAATACAACCAACACTGAACAGATGGGATCTTATGAAATTAAAGAGCTTCTGTTCAGATAAAGAGACTGTAACTTGAGCACAAAGGTAACCCACAGAATGGGAGAAAATTTTCACTAACCATACATCTGATAGAGCTTTATTATCCAGAGTGCACAAAGAACTTAGAAAACTAAACACCAAGGAAACAAATGGCCCAATTAAAAAAAGGGCCTTGGAACTTAAAAGAAACTTTACCAGGGATGAAATTAAAATGTGTAACAAATATCTTAGAAAATGCTCCACATCCTTAGCCATCAGGGAAATGCAAATCTAAACCTCCCTGAGATATCATTTCACCCCGGTCAGATGACAAAAATCCACAATACAAACAACAACAAATGCTGGAGAGGATGTGGCAAGAAGGGAACTCTTCTACATTGCTGGTGGGAATGCAGGCTCATACAACCACTCTGGCAAGCTGTCTGGGGATTCTTAAAAAAGTTAAAGATTGAAATGCCATATGACCCAGCTATTCTACTTTTGGGAATAACCCCCCATACAGCAAATATTTACCTCGATGGAACAAGCACGACCATGTTCATAGCAGCACTGTTTACAATAGCAAAGTCATGGAATCAACCCAAATGTCCAATAGTTGACGAGTGGATAAGGAAAATGTGGTACATTAATACAATGGAACACTAGTCAGCCATCAAAAATGATGAATTAATGAAATTTGCTGGGAAATGGATAGAATTAGAAACAATTGTATCGAGTGAATTATCCCAGACACAGAAAATTAAGCATTGTATGTACTCCCTAATAGGTGGTTCCTAGTCCCAAACCCACTTAGTGACACACTCAAAGATAAATCTCTGTAATACCTACAGTAATTGCAGGTATTATAAGCAGGGAAGGAAGGGGAAGGAGGGCCTCACCAGAAACAAGAAGAGAGGGGATCATGCTACAGCAGAGATAATAGGCCACCATCAAGGACTGCAAGAGGTAACATCCAATACCCATCAGGATGGAGCCAAGGGCATTGCAGGAGCAGGAAAACTGAAAAAAAACTCAACAAACCATAATTCAGAACATCAGAGACTCTATATCAACCACCTGGAATCAGTCCTGCCTAATCTCTCCCCATCCTGAAGCTCAGGGAAATTTGTGGAAGAAGGGGCGGTAAGATTGTAAGAGCACAAGGATGGGAGGAGTCAAGATATGCAAGATACTCCACACAAGTTAGGGCCGAAGCAATTGTAATAGGACTCTGCATGATCTGGGCAATGACCAACTTATCATTGACCCCTCAAAGTCTACCATGGACTAAAGGTACTAGGATCCTTAGAAGCAAGGGATTAACAATCACAATAGTGTTCCTATACTTAAGGGAACACAAAAAAGAGTTCTAGGAAATGCCACTGAGTCCTTATACCTCAGCGGAGAGGAGGACCCGGAGGAAAGTTTGATATACTCATTAAAGTATGCTTCAGAGATGGGGGGAGGGGGTACTGGGAGAAAGAGGGGGGAAGGAAGGGGAAAAGGGGGGAGGGAGCAGGGAAGTCGGGGGGTGGAGGGAGGGAGGGGACAGGGGTACCTATTACGTTTGTATGAGCAGAAAAATAAATAAATAAAGAGTTTGAAATACAGCAATGCTAATATTTCATAATGCTTATGAGTCTAGACATCCCTTGCAAATACTAAGTAATTTAATGTCTTGTGTCACATCAGGCAGCAGCTGTCATTGTCCTTTATTGCTTAATATTGATTGCCAATTTGTTAGGATCAGAATCACCTAGAACACAAGCCTCTGGCATACCTTGAGGGATTGTCCAGAGTAGGCTGATGGAGACACTGGCCCACTGTAACTGGCACTATTCCATGGTCTGGGATCACTGAATAAAAAAGACAAAGCAGGCAAAGCTTAAGTGCTCTTATTTCTCTGCTTCCTGACTGCCAATACGGTGCGATCATCTGACCTCCTGATCCACTGCCATGTGTTCCCCATCATGAAGGACTGTGTTCCTCTGAAACTGTCAAAATATATCCTTCCCTCCTTAAATTGCTTTTTCTCAGGTATTTGGTCATGTGAAGGAAAACGAATTAGCACACCTATTATAGAAACACACACACTAAGGCTTGGAAGCCAAAGTTATCCTAAAGCACTCTTATTAGTTAGACCCCAACTGTCTGGATTCAGAGGCTACTTCTTTAGCCACTCAGTCATCTCTACTATTCATAAAGTATAACATGTGTGGTCTTATGACACAATCTAGATCATCCAATCACATGTTTTCAAACATTCTGTTTATTTCACCTACATAAAATGGCAATGTTCCAGACATTTTTTTAGTCATATACAACAAATGTTTGTAAATATATCTAGAAGTTCCCATCACCAATTAAAGCATTTTAGATGTCTGAGTAAAGGCCATTTTGATTGCCTGCCTTCATGAAAATGAAATGTTTACAGTCATAATTTGCTCATATATAAACATTTAATCTCTATGGGCCAGAGCCTCCTCATCTTGGAAATGAGGTCCACACAAATGCATTTCCAGCATCAGAATCATATTTTATATCTGTCAGCTGCATTCAGGGTTAGTCTCATTTTTGCTGACGTAGTGTGTGATCAGCTTCTAAGAAAATGAGTGTGAAAAATCCATTCATTTCTTCTATGGTCCAGCATAGTACAGTCCTAGGGGTAATCACATCTGCTCCACTCAGTGAGTCACTGGCCATCTGTGAATCCCCATGGATTAATTGCCAGCACCATTGTTGAGATTATACCCTGTTTTATTTGTGCTTAGAGAAATGGTTTTCTGGTTTCATTCCTAATTTGGCAGGAGCCCATGCTAATTCAGGCCATACATTACACTCATTGGTCTTTCATGACTGCTGTTTCCTATAGGCAAGCTGATTATCCTACCATGAACACAGCAGAGTGCCTTGCTCACAAGACAGCAGAGGAGCAATACTCAGTGAATAAGCTTTATGTACCAAATGGGGCGTGAGGTTCATTGTACTCCCCATCACAGCCACGAGGACTTGTAACAGAGGGAAGAAATAAGTCATTTAAATAAACTGGAAGAGATCAAAGAAGAGCTCGAAATCACTCAGCCAGTTAAAACCAATTTAACACCTTCATTGAGTTTAAGACTTTTCTTCCTTAAAGTACTTTGGTAGATTAAGTACCCAGAGGGTAGGGAACAAGAGAAGAAGTTACATCTATGGGAATCTGTTGTGTACCAGTCACTGTGTAGAGTCTTATAATACAATGACAATAGCATTCAAACATTTGTCATATATATATATAGCCCTAATTGTTTTACATGTCTGGACTTGTTTAATCTTTATAACAACCTGAATCAGCAAATTTAATTCATACCTTCATTTTGTTTTGATTTTTCCATCTAATGTGTATTTGGGGGAATGTGTACATGTATGTGTGTATATATGTGCGTGTGTTCGGTTGCACATGTATATATGTAGATACATGCACATGTGTTCTCATGCTTGCGGAGACTGGAGATTGATGTTAGGAATCATTTTCAATTGCATTTCCACCTTATTCTCATGAGACAGGGTCTCTAATCAAACCCAGAGCTCAACAATAGAGATTTCCACGGCCCACCTTCCATGACTAGAATTAAAGGTCATCATGCTTGTCCAAGATTTTAAGCGGAATCTGGGGATCTGAACTTAAATCCCTTTGCTTGATCTGCAAGTTTTTTAACTGCCTAACCAGCTCCTCAGACCTCTAATCTTGATCTTATGTGTTCTCTGGCCCTGTCAAGAACTCTTGATATTTCTGAAAAGCTCTAAGCTTTATCGTGCATTCAGAACTTCTAAGTTGGAAAGGGACTACAATCATCCCTATCTTCATCAAAAACCACAGGTCAAAGGTTAGCTGCTTAGAAACCTAGATCCTTCAGTCCTTGGCTAAATCCCCTTCCTTATTTCTGGGATTAGTAGCAATAAAATTCTCTAAAAAGCACGATTTTTAAGTTAAAAATGGACATCCGAGAGCTTGCTTGTGGAGTTTTCATAAAAAAAATCCCTAGTACCGTCATCAGTCTAAGGAGTCTAATTTACCTCATTGGTCAATTTATGTGTGTATTTTATGTGTGTGCACGTGTGTGTGTGTGTGTGAGAGAGAGAGAGAGAGAGATACTGATGTGGAGGAATCCTTCTAAAACGAAGAATAGGCTATGTGGCAGGAAAGTGTCAGTGTCTGGGAAGGGGAGACCAAGAAGTACAAGACAGCATTTAACGCAAAGGCCTGCCTTGTTAGGGTCTCTGTCTTTGGATGCATGTATGCCGAGTCCTTGCCGGTAAAAGGAACCTGCTTTCAGAAGAAGACCTCGGTGTTTCCTGCTTTTGTACCAAAGCATTCCACAATGCTGGTGATTGAACAGTAAATTCAGGGCTTCACGATTGCCAGGCAAGTGCTCTGCCACTGAGCTGTAGTCCAAGACCTCTTTTCATCGTCACACAGTGCCTTAAAGCAATGTTACACAGAGTGGCCTTGACACACTCTATAGCCCAGGCAAGACTTGAAATTTCAACTCTCCTTTTTTAGCCTCTAGGAAGCTGGAATTATAGCACCACCAGGTCACTATAACTTAACATGATATTAATGTGACTGCTTGATCTGAGTTGGTAGATGTCAATTTTTTTTATGGTATACTGGTTTTCAGGATGCCTACCAATTCAGTAGACAAGTAGAGAAGAACCCAGGAATGTTTACGGAACAGGTTGTGACTCAGCAGTGAAATTGGCTTGAATGTGGAGCTGGCCCTCAGATGGATCAGCAGAAGCTGGGAGATCTGATGTAGCTGCCCCAGGAGTTGTCAATACACAGTCATGCTCACAGTGAGATAATAAGGCAAGAGGCACTGTAGTGGTTCTGCACATCTGAGTTAGAGTTGGTCCCTGACCAGAGGCAATAACCAAAGAAGAAAGATTCTTCACTTCAACAAGGAGCTTGCAAGAAGTAGGAAAGCTAACAGGGCCTCTCCATCCTATAGCCTAGGTGTGGGGAGGCTGTCAGTCTCGTGGGGAATTGTAAGTAACAAGACTAAGCCTAAAGCTCGTTAATTTCTTTATTTATACACCCATTTCTTCACTTACATGTCCTAATCGCCTCTTAGTTTCAAGAGCAATCACTAGAATAGTAGCTTGCAAGTTCTGTTATATACTAAGGATTATTCATTCATTCCTTTTTTTTCACTATCCAAAATATCTGAAGATCTTGTCTACCTTTCAAAAGTTCTATCCCATGATTCTAAGGACACATGGAGGTCAGGTCATTCTGTGCTTCTGAAGTTCTGCAACTGTGGAGTTGCACCTGACATTACAAACATAGAATTCAATATGTAATGTGAACATAGTATTCCAACACTTCTATGTGGAAGATGGAGGTAGAGACGAGGAGTCCCTAAAAGCTCACAGACCATCTGAACTAGTGTATGAAAAACAAAAAGGAGGTCTGTTTCAAGCAAGATGGAGGGGAATACTGACTGCAGAGGTTGTCTCTTGATCCCTCCCCACAGGTCATAGAGTGCTTAGGCTTTTATAATGTGTGGACACATACACACACACACACACACACACACACACACACACACACACACACACACATACCCACTGTACGTGCAGACTACGTAATAGTACACTCTTGTTTCTTGTTTGATTCCTTGACAAGTCAGATAGCTATTATTTGTCCCAGTGTTACATTGCACACTAAAAATTGGACTATCTGCTTGGCCATATGATCATTATTTGACTGATTTCAAAGAATATGATCCTTTGAAACTATTATATTCCTTCTAGGGCTGGGAATGGTAGAATTTGTGATATGGAACTATAAGTGCAGCAGAAGCAGAAGAGCCAGTCAAAATAAAGCACCAATCATTCAACACATACATACAAACACTTGTTTGTCAGATTGAGGTTTATGGTCATGTTTTGGGAGAGTTTAATTCCCTGCTCAGAAAATCAACCTTATGTATCATCCCACAGTTAGCACTTTTATATTTTCTTCCATCTGGGAAGAGGATATGCTGGACAATATAGAAAATTGTCAGTTTCCTCTGTTACCCTATGCCCGAGTACCCACGTGTAAGCCAAGGCTGGTAATATAACACAGGGTGAGACGAACAAAGGCATCTGATGAGCTTGGCTCATTTATTGACTTCATTTCCCAAAAACAACTTAATTTCACAGTATATGACATGCTTCCAACTAAGTTAGTATGAACTTACATGTACATCATTTATGTATACACGTACATGTATACTTACATGTATATCAATTACACTAGACACTAATCATTTAGGGGGTGGGGTCAGCATCATTCATTATCTTTCAGCAATTCCTTACCTTTTGATGATTGGACCTAGAGAGTTGGTAGTAGCAAAATTTTTTCAACCATATTTATAAGACATTTTGTGTCAGTGAGGAGTAAATAAACATGAAAAAATTCTAGGATTTCCTTCCCAAGTAAAATTTTTAGTCATCCAGTCGTATGAAAAATGCCAAGATATGCCTTCTGTTCTGGTGTGAATCTCAGATGTCCTCTATAGGGAATAAGATGATAGAGCTGGAGATTAGAATGATATGGCCACACTCTGAGAAATGTCTGCAGCTGGAAGAAATAACAAACATTCTTTCCTAGATCCCTTAGTGAGTAGGAAATGTGGTTCTGGAAACATCAGATCTTTTGGCTTGGTAAATTAAGAGAGGATAAATTTTTATTGTGTTAAACTACAAGATTTGCAGAATTTGTTACAAAAACTAGAACAATGAAGCAAAGACACCTGATACGAGCATTTTATTTACCTTGACTCCCTTGCAGCTAGCATGGTCAGGTGAATTCTGTGATTGAGTCAAATGTTATGGCACAAAACTCAGTTTATAGAAGATGCTGTCTTCATCAGTGTAAGTGACAGTGAGCTACGTTTTTTGAAATGGCTATGTCAGGTTCACAGTGTGGAGAAAACTCATGGTTGCACAGAATGCACATAAGCCTTATCCTCTGACTGTCTACAATTCTGCAAGTTACTAGTGTCCTTGCAATATGTCACCTTTCAATTTATACTGAATTCAGTTGGTTCTACAATTACACAAGATCCTGGTAATACACAGCCTTCTCATTTAAGCAATTTCTTTAAAGCTTGGAAGACAAATACACCCCCCCAAAGAAACAAGAGGTCGTTACATGTATATTTGCTATGCTATGCCTTGCTTTTAATTTTTGCTTATGAGAAGATGTCATACACACCCAAGTACTGCTTTCACACCCACTTTTGTCATTTATTTCAATACTTATCACAAGTGTCTGTTCAATACACAGTTGATTATATTAAGCAATATTCTCAATAGTAAAATTGATTAAGTCAGGCCTTGCTGACAGTTGCTNAGGAAGTAGAAACAAACTGGATGATTCCAAAGTCACCTTTGGGCCTCCACAGGGACACACAGTACCATCTCACACACACACACACACACACACACACACACACACACACACACACACAGATGTAAAAAGACATAAATAAAAATATTTTTTTTAAAAGTCATCAAGAGCTATATTATGTGAAATGCACGGACTGTACTGGATTCTTTGCTTAAAATGACCCAAGTCATTCTTTTCTAAAAGCAGTAGGGTTTATTCATTTCAGCTATTTAATTTTTTATTCTCCACAGCTTAATACATTATATATGTATTTTGGTCATTTTCACACACACATACACACACACACACACACACACACCATATTTTTCTCTCATCCTCTACTTACTAAATCGTCTTCAGTTTTACCTTCTGTAGCGAGATCTGTCTTGGCAGGTAGGGGTGGGGGCTGCAGCGCTGGGCGGGGAGCTCTGGCCCGACGCCGTCTTTTCGCTACGCAACACCGCCTCCCAGCGGAAGGCGCTGCACACTGCCCCAGCCCGGGAAGCCCAGGGCGGCGATCTCGGAGGAAAGTAACAAGTTCGGCATTCATCTGGCCAACAAAGAATCTTTGAGTGCGGCCAGTGACTTAGGCCTTGGGAACACGGAATCGAATTAGACTCGGTGTTCTCACGGAGCGGCGGGGAACAGGAACAAGCACATCGACGTTGAAATCCACAAGACAGGAATGCGATCGCATTAAAACAAGAAGAGATGACGCAGAGATCCAGAACAGAGATGGTCAGTCTAGTCGGCCTGGGGGTGGGGCCGGGCTTCCTAGTGGAGGGGAGCTGAGCTGAGTTGTGAAGCAAGAGGTGGGGTTCGAGGGAAGCTAGGGTGCCAAGGGGTCAAAGGGCACCCATGGCTCTCCAGCGTTTAAATGGGGGAGGAACTGAAACGCAACAGTAATCAGCCAAGCATTTCTTCATCATTTCTACTTTTATAGTTGGCCAGAGATGCAAGCCAGCTAACATATTTTAGAATAGTTAACTTGCTTTTAAGATTACATATTTGAAATATGTAATATTTGTTTCCCCCATGTGAGCCGTTTATATTTATTTTTGATTTTACTAGATGTTGATCATTGAAAGATTGATTTGTCTCTCTCTCTCTCTCTCTCTTCCTTGTGATCCCTAAGTGTTTCACTCTTTTTTTTAAAGATTTTATTTATTTGAGAAAGAGAGGAGAGACATACAAAAAAGTGTGAAAGGAGGGAGCCCAGCTGGAAAGGAGAGAGTGAGTAGTAATAGGACAGGAGGTGGGGAGGGGATTGGGCAATAAGCAGAGAAAATGACATAAATTCATTGTGCTCATGTCTGAAAGTGTCCAAGAGCGGCACATAACATACTAAAATAAAAAAGGGAGGCATAGGGGTCACATACACACAGCCTCGTGGAGGCCAGGGCAGGCTCCATGCCAGGCATCCTCAATCTCAATGGCATTGCCCCCTGCGACCCTCCTCCCACCATCTTTTTAGCCTCTAACTCTCTGCACGTCTCTTTGACACTACTTCTGCCTTATCTCTGGGACCTTTGACAGGCACGGTGGGGTTGCTTCAATCTCCACGACTTTCAGGGTCTTGAACCTCTCTTATCAACTCCTTCCCCTCAGCCAGTACCTCAGCAGCCGTTGTCCAGACTCCAGGACAGTCGCCTACTCTTAAAGGTGTCTTCTGACCCCCTGGAGTTCCTTTCCACTCGGGAGCCCAGAGATCGGAGTCTCGTCTGTCTTTCACTAATTTTATACATACTTTCAAAGATCCAATTTTTGGGTTTTTCCATCCTTCTTACTTCCGTGACTCTGCCTGCTTATGTTGTAAGCATGAAAGATTCGGTGAGGGAATTTACCTAATGGCACGGCATCACATTCTAACATGCTTGCCTTTGCTGTCCGAGAATCTTGTCTTTAATTACATGTTGTCTGCTTGGATTTAATGAACTAGCAGTACGGGGATGGTGTAAGCACCTTCTTACCCACCCAGTGCATCTTCTTCCTCTGCCTGTTTCCTGTTGCCATTTGAGGTGATTAGATCTTTTTTCAATACCTGCTGCTGCCAGCTTTGCAAGTGCAAGTGTGTGTGGTGTTCTAAGTGCCTAGGTAGTCACTCTTGTGAGAAGAGCAAACCTTTGACTTTTCACGGTCTCACATGGATTGGTGCTTTAAACTCTCTTCAGGTGTTTGAGAACCTTAGCAGACCTCATCCTATCTACTTGTGGAAGTTTTCTATGACCATGATTGTCAGGGGTTTTCTCTCTCTCTCTTTTTAATGGTTTCATATCATTAGTGTTCACCGAGATTTACCCACCCGCCACGTCTCCATCACTCCTTAGCTGTTGTGGGCACCTCTTCCAACTGCCCATCTTCTGTCTGTCTGGAAGCATCAGGATTGTCACTGGTGGAGGTCTTCTAATGACAAGATCACTTCAGCTTATTTTAAAATTCCTCCCCTTCTCTTTTGTCCTTCCTTCCTCCTTCCTTCCCTTCCTTCCTTCCTTCCTTCCTTCCTTCCTTCCTTCCTTCCTTCCTTCCGTCCTTCCTTCTTCTTCCTTCCTTCTTCTTCCTTCCTTCCTTCCTTCCTTCCTTCTTTCCCTCCCTCCCTCCTCCCTCCCTTCTCCCTCCCTCCCCTTCCTTTTCTTTCTTAATAGATTTTTCTGTGTAGTCCTGACCAGCCTCAAACTTTCCATTTTTATTGCTTTTACTATTGTTTTAATGGATTTTTTCTCCCCATTGTATTTTTAATAGTCTACTAGTGATTAAAAAAAAAAAGCTATTGGTTTTTATGTAAAATTTCAAGTACTTAGTTCATACCTCATTTTCTTTTCCTGTTCCTGGTAAAAAACATTTAAGGCTAGGGGAGTATCCTCTGAGTATAGTTTTTGTGGACTGAATTTATCGTGATAGCAGCAGATTAAGGCATCTGCTCTCAAATCTGGTGACCTGAGATCGGATCATTTTTAAGTCCATATGGTAAAAGGAAAGAAATGGCTTAGGGAAATTATCTTCGCCTTCCACCCATGTTCCATATCATAAATGAAGTGTGTTTTTCTCAATCTCTCTCTCTGTTTTTCTCATACACTTAAATAAATAAGTAAAATAAATTCTTAAAAATATTTTTAAACGAATGTGAAGCTTAAATATATTTTTAAATGTGAGTTTTTATTAGTGTTATTATACATTAATGGTTTGGAGATTATAATTTTATTAACTTTTGTGATACACAGTGTCTCATTATCCCAGGATGACCTACAGCTTACTATGTATTCGAGGCTGGCTCACCTGATCCTCCTGCCGTACCTCCCCAGTGCTGGGATTTCAGGCCTGTGACACCTTGCCTAGTTTATACAGTGCTGGGGATCAGACCCATGCATACTAGTTGTGCCATGTGTACACATGAAGATTAAAAGACAACTTTCAAGTTGATTCTCTCTTTCTACCATGTGAGCTCCAGAAAACCAACTAAGGTTGCCAGTTTGTATGCCAATGCCTTTGCCAGCTGAGCCATGGAATCACACATCTTTCTCCTTCATCTTTTAGATTTTCTTCTTTCATTTTGTTAGATGTGTCAAGTCGATTCTCTCCTTCTACCATGTGAGCTCCAGACCCTGTCTCAAAAACTAAAGAAATGAGAGAAAACATTCAATGCTTGCCTTCCTGTGTCTGATGACTTTCACTTACTATGATCTCCATGGATACCCATTTTCCAGCAACATAATTTCCTTCTTTATGGCTGAATGGAACCCCATAAGCATATGCTACATTTTATTTCTCTTTTCTTTTTTTTTTAATTTTTTTTATTATTATTTATTCATCTGTGCGCATGTGCGTGTGTATGTGCGTGTGTGTGTGTGTGTGTGTGTGTCTGTGTGTGTGTGTGTGTGTGTGTGTGTGTATGTGTAGAACCACGGACAAATTTGTGAACCACCATGGACGCCTCCACCTCCCTCTGGCCCGGGATTCACAGGCTCCGCCCTACCAGGACCAGAAGCGCAGGCCGCCCCGGCTTCCGCCTGGTTGTCTATACGTTGGGATCTGGGATCCGAACTCAGGACCTTCCGCCTGCAAGGCAGAGGCTTAACCCCTGAGCCACCTCTCCAGCCCCTTTATTTCTCTTTTCATCTGTTGATAGGTTGATTCCCTCACTTGGCTACTGTGAATAGTGTTGCATAAAACATAATTTTACTTAAAATGCCTCTAGGAAAGTGCACGTATGAGCTTTATATGGTATTGAGTTTTAGATAGACAGACTAATAGTGTGCATACATTGGTGTGAGAGTTAAACTTTAGTTGTTGTACAGGTTACTCTTTGTATTGCTGTGAGAGAACACCCAAAGTCAAGCACTTAAGGAGAAAGGGAGATTTATTCAACTTATAGTACCAGAGGGGAGAAACAGTCCTTTCATGGGCAGAAAAGACATGGTGAGCTGGAAGAAGCTGGAGGCAGGCTAAGTCACTGCAGACATCTTGGAGGCTGAGAGCTGTCAGACTACTAACTGCAAGAGCAGCCTCTCCTGGAGGTAGGGTGGGACTAATCCACCTCAAGGCCCACTCCCTGTGACTGCCTTCCTCCAGCAAGGCTCCACCTTTCAGAGGTGCTATGACCTTCCCAACATATGAGCCATGTCAAACCATGACATTCCATCCCTGACCCCCACAGGCTTATTGCCATCTCATTATACAAACCATACTCAGTCCAACTTTAAACATCCCAACACACACTACATCAGTAGTCCCAACACAGTTCAAAAATCCAAAGTCCAAAGCCTCCTGTAACATCAAAAGAGAAGTTACATACTTCCAACATACGATAGCACAGAATAAACATTCCCATTCCAGAAGGGAGGAATAGGGGCATATCCAGGAAATATCGGTCCATAACAAGACCGAAAACCAGCCAGACAAACTCCAAATCCTGCAGCTCCATGTCCATAGATGAACTTCCCATTGAAATCATCTCAGTTCCAAAGGACTTCAGTTCCACCCCCCAACACAGCTGCTCGTAGCACACATCACTTTCTCGGGCTGGCTCCACCCAGGGTATGCAAGCTCGCCTTGGCAGATGCCCCACATTGGCTCTGGCATCTCTGAGTTGGCAAACTCATCTTCCCTCCTGCCACCATCAGACCCCAGCTTCTTCTTACCATCCTCCCCGCAATGTGACTGAAGTCCCAGAGTCTCTCCAGGAATCCTCCAGTCTTCACAACACCCTGGGACTGCGGAGATACTCAGTTTTCTGGACTCAGCAGCTATTGGCAGCCATTGTGGGACTACTGAGACCTTATCTCGTAAGCCAATCCAATAAATTCCCTTTCTATCCATTCATTCGTTTGCTCTGCTCTAGAGAGCCCTGGCTAATACAGCCAGCATCTGTGATGTTTCATGGAACCTTATGACTGGAGTGTCATCTGTGGAGGTGGGCACAGTTGGGCCCCTACTCATTCTCGCTGCTGAGCGACATTGTGCCCTTGCTGGTGGTCTTTGGGTTTTGTCCAATGTAGAAACAGTGTTAAGAGTGCCACTGTACTCTTGGTGCATGCACTTTGGTGAACCCGTGTACATATTTTGGGCAAATATACCTTTGAATGGAATGTTTAGGTGACAGAATATGTATATTTCAATTTCCAAAAACCTTGAAAACAGTTTTAACAGAGTGGTTGTGCCAATTTGCACTTC
The DNA here is from genome assembly GCA_023101885.1 of Typhlomys cinereus. Lineage (NCBI taxonomy): Eukaryota > Metazoa > Chordata > Mammalia > Rodentia > Platacanthomyidae > Typhlomys > Typhlomys cinereus. The sequence continues at coordinate 4,426,610 of JALPQD010000033.1, read as the reverse complement.
CATAAACCTTGTCTTTTAATAAAAAATGTAAAATTGTTTGTAATTGTTGTGACAGCCATCAAACTAGTTTGTGGCTTGTGTCTGGTTTCTTTGATAGTTTTTGAAATTTCAGTTCTCGCCTCCTCAGCATAAACAGAATTTTGTTTTCTCTTACATTTTGCAATAATGTGGAGGGTGGAAAAACTGTTTTGAATTTTACTAATAGTTACTGTAAAGCAATTCTTGACCAGACTCATAAGCCTGTTTAATAATCAAAATCACAATGTAAACAGTGCCATTGGCTTTCTATGAAGGCCGACTACTGCTTCCTTCCCTGATTCCCTTTTCATAAAATTAGCACAGTGCTATAAATCCCATCACTTGGCATTCGGCCTTGTCACAGAAAAACCGACTGGTTGTGTTTGATCTGGGCCCATATTAAATTGATCAACTGGCATGATGCCAATGACCTTGAAAGCTGCTGTAAGAAAAGTCACACAAAACCACAGGTCGAAGTTACCAGGAGGATCTTGGCCATAGCATGATGATGTCGCTCAAACAAGAAGCATTCTCTGATCTCAGCATTAGAAATTATGGTTTTCATACAATAAGGTTTGCTTTCTCCTTTGTAAACACAGATATTTGTCCGTGTACAGCATTGATTCCTAGGAAAATTCAGAAGGTACTTTATCTCATTGTGTGGTTAGGTCTTTGAAAATAAGCTTGAGCCCTTTTGAAAAGGAGACCAAATGTGATAGAGAAGTACCAATAGACCATCCAAATTCCGCTTGGTGTTGGGGTCCCTTTTAGGAGTAGGGGTGACTCCAAGTCAGCCACTTCACTGAAGAGTGTCACCTGTAGCACACCTGCTTATGAAGAAACACCACATGAGGTGGGGCCTGCTGTGCTATGAGAAGTGCTGCTTCAGGGGCTGGAGAAATGGCTCAGGAGCCTCTGCTTCTCAAGCAGAAGGTCCTGAGTTCAGATGCCTGATCTCATGTCAAAAATGGCATTGGCCTGTACTTCCAGTCCTGGAAGGTGGAGCCTGGGAAACTCCAGCAAAGCAAAGAGGATGCATTCCACGGTGATTTTTGAAGTCATCCTTGGGCCTGCACAGGCATGTATAGTGCCCTCTAATTCACGCACATACACACACACACACACACACACACACACACACACACAGGGAAAAAAACCATAAACAAACAAACAAACAAACAGATTTTTTAAAGAACAGAAAGATAAATGCCTCATGTTCTCTTATATGAACAATTCCACTGTAAGTGGCTGAAGTGGGAAGGTGGTAAGTCAGACATTATCTCCTGGACAGGACATAGTCATGATATACAAGGTTTCGTGGCAGATATGCATGCTTACATGAGAATTACACGGGAACTGTCTCATCAATATCTCACCATACTATCAGAAAGATCTCAAGAAGTTCCACCCCTCTCTGAGAGACTGATGAGGACTAATGCTGATAGGGAAGTAAAAGAGGATGCTTTCTTCAAGGGTATATCCACTGATTGAGGATGTTTGCTAAAGCATGAACCAGGCGAGGCATAAGTCATCACAGACTAGATGAAACAGAATGGGCCACACACGCAAAGATTTGAAAATAGGACAGAGTCTGGCAGGGGAGATGAAGGGCTGTGAAGGAGAAAAGGAAGGGAGGGTAGGATTTGGGACTAAGGGTTGAAAATATTATAAAGTCACGATGTTCATGTATACAACATTAAATAAACATAAATAAATAAATAATAAGTAAAAGGCAAAAAAAAAAAAAAAAAGGTTAAACAGTGATCAAAGATGAATCCTGATATCAGCCTTAGGCCTTCATGTACATGTAAACACACACACATGGACACCTTCCCCCCCACTGTCGTAGTTGGACACAGGTGTTGGCTTCACAGTTGAGGGTTTTGAGTTCTGTGCAGATTTGTGGAGAGTTGGTGGTTGGGTTGGGCCCAGAGCGGGCCTGTGGGAGATTGTGTGGCTGGTGGGGGGTGTGGGGGGAGACCCAGGTGGGTGGGATTAGTCTCTAGAATGGAGCACACAGAGCTAGTTAAGAGAGTCGGCATCCTTGTGTACACTTGGCCAGGCATGCTGGTCTGGCAAGTAAGGATCATCCCTCTCTTAGCCATTACTTAGAGATGGTGTGGCCAGTTCCCTCAGCCCGGTGTTGGTGCCTGCTCTCCCATCAAGCTGGACCATGGACTCTAACCGGACTAACAGTAAGAAAATAAACCCCTTGTTCCCTTAAGCAGTTTGATGGTCATTTATCAGCAACCATGCAGGTGAACTGCAACACCCACATACATTAAAAAAAGAGAGAGAGATAGTTGCCATTTCAGTCAATTGTTCACTCTTCTGTAACGCAGAGAAGTGGATGAACCATGTGTGGATCTCAGTCTCATGAGTCCAGTGAGAGCTCCGTGAGCCTAGGAGACGCTGCCGTCCCCCAGGAGTGAATGCTGACAGCCCAGTGATGGGCTGTGGTGGTGACAGTCTCATGGGGTGGGGAGTAACTGTAGATGCTCTAGGTGGCAACCCAGAGAAACATTTAATACCACCATTTAAAAGAAAGAAAAGAAAGGGAATATTTTCAGGGAGTGTCATGGTTTGAAATGTGTCCCCCACAGTATCGCGTGTTTGGGAAGGTCATGGCACCTTTGAGAGGTGGCGCCTGTGGGAGGAAGGCAGTCACAGGAGGTGGTCTTTGAGGTAGATTAGACCCACCTCACCTCCTGAAGAAGTCTGCTCTAACAGAGGCAGACTTGTAGCTCCCAGCCTCCAAGATGTCTGCAGTGATTTACCCTGCCCCAGCTTTCTCTAGCCAGCCACACCATAAAAGACTGTATCTCCCCTCTGGGACCAAAAACTGAATATTAAATCTCCCTGTCTCCCTTAAGTTGTTTGATTTTGGGTGTCCTCTCACAGCAACACACAAGAGTAATCATTACAAGGAGCAGAACAGAATTCCTAAGACTCAAGATCTAGAAGTCTGAAATAAATGACTTGCAGATCTGATTGACAAGGTAAAGAAATTTTTTTTTTAACTTTGTTCTGGGATTTCCCAGGCTCTGCCTACCAGGGCTGAAGTGTAGGCTGCCATTTCTGCCTATTAGGACCTGAGATCTGGACTTTATGTTTGTGATAAAGAATCTTTTATTCATCAAATATCATCTAATCCCATGCATGAAAACTGGCAACAGATGGGAAAATGTTATTTATGGTAAATATTATAGACAAGATTAATAGCCTTAAAGTAGGAGCAGGAATCTAGCTTAGTGATGAGAGTTAATCTAGCATATATAGCTTGTACAAGGCTCTGACTTTGATTCCCAGAACTGTCAAGAACTGTTGGCAGATCTAGTGTTTGGTAAGTGAAGTGACAGCTTTCTCATTTGCAAACTATCTTTATGAGCTAATCATCTATTAAAGGTCTCACTTCCTAGTACCTTCATTTGGGGGGACACAAGTATACAATCTATAATAGATTTGTAAACATATATTCATGAAACTAATAATTTAAGAAGTGTCAATGAAAAAGAAAATGTTCCCCTATCTGGTTTGCAAAAATTATAAATCTACGTGACTTTTAGCTGATGTAAGTGAAGGTGAAATTAACAAGTGAACTTACTGTGAGTTGGCTCTTTGCACCTTTCTTCTTCCTCTTGCCTTTCCATTTGCCATCATCTTTATCATTTTCTGATAGACTGCAGGTTTTTACAGCATTGTCTCTTGGCCCCTTCGGGTGCTTAGGGGTGATTTGGCAGCAAAATCACTGGTTGCTCAAGTCCCTTATTTAAAATACTATAATATTTGCATATGTCCTATGCCTGTCCCTCTGGCAATTTAAGTCTTCTCTAGAGTATGTAGTAAATGCAAATGCTATGTAAGCAGTTGTTTTTACTCTATTCTTTAGTGAATAATGACAAGGAAAATTTCTGCACATGTTCCATACGATGTCTTAGTTTCCTTTTCTGTTGCTAAGACAAAATACCATGACAAAAGTAACTTAAAAAAGAAAGGGTTGGGCTGGAGAGATGGTTCAAGGATTAAGAGGAAAGTGTTAGCTCACAGTTCCTGGTTACAGTCCATCCATCATGGCAGGGAAATCATGGAGACAGGAGCTTGAGGGAGTGGTCACGCACTATATCCACAGTCAAAAGCAGAGAGCAATGAATTGCATGCTTTGCTTAATTCACTTGCTCTATTTTATACAGTCAACAGAATAGTCTCATTCACAATTAAGCTAGGTCTTCTTACTGTGAACTCTCAGCAGCTGGGTCTACTTCCATGAGGCAAGATTTGGCCTGTCTGCTTCAGATCATGAAAGGGGAAAGACCTCAGGAGACAGGAGGGCAAGGGAGACAGGTAGGGAAGAAAAAAGTTTGAAGCAGAGAGGGAGGGGAATGGAGATTGGGATTGAGAAATAAGGGATGAAAATAACATGAATATATGTGTAAATCCATAAAAGAATGCACAACTTAAAAGGTAGGTCTTTCTATCTCAATTGTATCTATTTATCTCAAGAGAATCCTCCATAGAATGCTCGACAGTCCTTCTCCCTGGTGATTCTAGATTGTGTCAGGTTGGCAATTGAGATTTACCATCATATAGAACTTTTTACTGAACACTTTCCAACAAGGGTTTATTGGATCCATAGATGTGGAAATCACAGACGGAGTTTTTTTTTTTTCCCTTTCTCTCCTCCTAGAACTTAAGACCCACCCAACATGGCAGGAACAATGGCCTACTTTATTCATTGGCATAGGTTCTTTTTTTTTTTTAACTTCACTTATTCATTTATTTATTTTATTTTTGCGTGCATGTGTGTGTGCGTGCACGTGTGTGTGCGCGCGCGCAGGTGTGTGTCTCAGAGGGCACTGTGTATCCTCGTGGAGGACCACAGGTGACCTTAAGAATCATCCTGGATTGCTTCTACCTCCTTTTTGCTTTGCTCTGGCATGTCCCAGGCCCCACCCATCAGGGCCAGAAGTGCAGGTCAAAACCATTTCTGCCTGATGTTTTTACATGTAACCTGGGATTGGAAATCAGGACCTTCTGCTTGAGAGGCAGTCTTAACCCTTGAGACATGTCTCTGGCCTGGGTATAGGATCTTGTGGCATATAGTAAACTCCTAACAGCTGTGGAGTTGATGAATGAACTGACAGTATGCACACTAAGGCCCACTCTGTAGGAAATAAGTACATAACAAAGGGGACATCTATGGCTTTACCTCTCTATTGAATCATACCAGAACCTTCTTTCGTTCCTTCTCTCAAAGTCTAAACACACACACACACACACACACACACACACACACACACACACACAAGGAGGGTGAGGGGTGAGTCAGAAGGATCATCCAGGACAGAGTGGTCATTCTCTGCATAACTCAAAGTCACAGCACCATCTGGCTTAGCAGTAATTCAGTCCATTTATCCAAGTCTACTCTAAGAAAAGACTCGTAGGTCCAAAGACTCATTTGCACTCAGAATGAAACACCTTTGTGCTCAAGCATTTGTGTGAAAGCCTAAATTCCATGTGAAGGACAGAAGCCACAAATGACTTAGAAAGAGAGGGAGCAAGGACATGAGCCGCCGTGGTGGTCCGTGCCTGTAATCGCAGCACTGGAGAGGCAGAGGCAGGAGGATTCGGATATCAAGGTCATCCTACGATACATAAGATTCTGTCTCAACTTCTTGTTACCTCCAACCTCCCCCCCCAAAAAGAACACAAACATGGGTCTCATCAAATACTATGTACATGTCGTGGTGGTAGCCATGTCTACCATTTTCTTTTCTTCATTTTTAAAAATTAATTAATTTTTACTTATTTGATTGTGTGTGTGTGTGTGTGTGTGTGTGTGTGTGTGTGTATCAGAGGGTACAGTGTCTCCTTATGGAGGACCATGTGTGACTTTGGGAATCATCCTGGATTGTTTCTACTTCCCTCTGGGATTTCCTCATTTGGACTGGAAGTACAAGCTGCCACCATTTCCAACTGGTGTTTTTTTTTTTTGTTTTTTTTTTTTTTACGTGAGACCTGGGATCTGAACTCACAATCTTCTGCTTGCAAGACAGAATCATAACCCCAAGCCATCTCTCCAGCCCATATCTACCATTTTCTATGAAATGATTCAGTTGACTTATAAAGAATCACACAGATGCTTATGGTTTCTGAAATGAGAGGTTTTGCTTTGCTCCCAGCTGTGCTCTGAGCTCTTAAACCAATGCCTGAGCATGACGAGTGCTCAATTTGATGGAAAGAAAAAAAAATAATGAAAGATAACATAGCTTTACAGTCTCAAGGAAATCTCAGTTATTGGGCTCAAAGGGTCAAAACCAGACACCAATCAACCTCTTCCAGAGAGCTTTGGAGAAAAGTTCTGATTTTCTCTGTTCTGCTCCATAATTTGGTGGGATGTTTGGTCTTGAAGAGTAGTAACTTCTCAAGGTCAGGTTGGGGTTAGTTGAGTTTGCATGAAGAGATTAGAGATTTGTATGTGTGTGTATGTGTGTGTGTGTTATGGTGTGTGTGGTATTGTGTTGTGTGTACAGTGCATGTATATGTGTGATATATATGCGTAGTATATATGTGTTGTGTGTTGTGTTGTATGTGCAGTGTGTATGTATATGTGTGCATATGCATGCAAGTGTTCAGACACATAAGCTTGGTTGCCTATATCTTAACTCAGGAATAGAGAGAATCACAAAACAATTTTTTGAATCAGATTTCATTTTTACTCATTATCTTATTATGCTTTGACTATACTTGAAATCTAGTAAGTGAAGCCCAATAGTGTCATAAAGAAAGAGCAAAACCTTTCTGTATGGCAACACTCCCCAGGTCCCACAGAATACTACACCAACACTTACTGCCATTGAGAAATAAGCACAACAATTATGCTTTAGAGTCTTGTTACAACTTCTTGTACTCTGGATGTGCTTCCAAAACCTCAAGGATGGATGAAGCAAAATGATAATCTTCCTCCAAGAAGATGTGGGTGGCGGTGTCCTGTACTTAGAAAGGAGATAAGTATCTCCCCTGACTTGGAGGGTGGGTCTAACATGCAGGTTCAGTGTAGACCTTGCACAACTATGCTGTTAGACCATATACATTGTTTTTTTTTAATTTTTAAATTATTATTATTATTATTATTTATTCAACTGTGCGCATGTGCGTGTGTATGTGCGCGCGCACGTGTGTCTGTGTGTGTGTGTGTGTGTGCCTGTGTATATGTAGAACCACGGACGAATTCGCGAACCACCATGGACGCCTCCACCTCCTTCTGCCCCGGGATTCACAGGCTCCGCCCTACCAGGACCAGAAGCACAGGCCGCCCCCGCTTCCGCCCGGCGTCTATACGTGGGATCTGGGATCCGAACTCAGGACCTTCCGCCTGCAAGGCGGAGACTTAACCCCTGAGCCACCTCTCCAGCCCATAGATCATATACATTGTTGGTTGTCATCAGTTGATTGATAGATTTGTGTGTATGTAAAAGTGAGTCTTGTGTGTGAGCTGCAATATGCAGGTGTTGCAGATACTCTTTTCTGTTGCCGTGAGACAATACTCAAACAGAAGCAACTTCAGGGGAGAAAGGGAGATTTATTTGGCTTATGGTGCCAGAGAGGAGCTACAGTCCATTATAGTGGAAAAGACATGGTGGGGGAAGTTGGAGGTGGCTTAAGTCACATCCATCATGGAGAATGAAAGAGACAGCTATGAACTGCAAGAGCAGACTATTAGTGAAAGTGGAGAGGGGCTGTCCAACCTCAAGGTCCACTCTTGTGAAGTGTCTTCTTCCAGCAAGGCTCTACCTCCTAACTGCCATGACCTTCCCAAGTATCAACTAAGGATTCACACACATGATACTGTGAGGGACAGCTCACATTCAATCCAAGACAGCAGGACTATTCTATGCTAATTAAATCCTTTGAGAATTATGATTGTGTTTTATGTGTGTATCATGTGCATGCACGCACGTAAGTGTGGTTGCCTTCTCTCCATGGCATGTATGTGAAGGTCAGAGGACAACCTCAAGTGTCAGTCCTCACTTTGCTCCTTGTGTGAGACATGGTGTCTTTGTCTTGTTGCCGAGCACAACACATTGGCTATTCTTTGAGTTTCCAGGAATTCTCCCTTCTCTCTCTCCCATTTTGCTGTAGAACTCTGGGAATATAGATGGTGCTACTGTATTCGGCTTTACATGGGGGGAGGCTTCAAACTCGGGTCCTCATGCTTGTGTGACAAGTGTTTTTACCCACCAACACATCTTCTCCAGACTCCTAAATGTCCTCTTAGTCCTGCTGATGAGAAACAAGTCATTGCAAAGCACGATTCCACTGTAGTGAGAATCAGAGTTGGTTCTTCTCTTTTTTTCTGGTTCTCTTTCTTTCCATTCTTTCTTGTTTCTTAAATTTGAATTGCTACCCTTCCTCTGTCCTCCTGGAAAGGATCGTGTCTGATCTATGTGATTTATCCAGAGGTATTGCCTCTCATCCTGCACACCATGAAGAGATTAACCCACAAGCTTCTGCCACAGCACTTACCATAGTCACGTTGCAAAACGCACTCCTCAGAAAGCTGAATAAAGGAAACAAAGAGTGGAGAAACATTTTTTTATCCCCTCCTCTATTGCCCAATTCTCAGCTTTTATAAGGCCATTAAATAGGGGCAGGATTCTGGATGTGTGGGTTTCTGTTTATTTAGTATTGTGTGTGTGCATGTGTATATGTGCATTCAGGTGTATAATTCCCTTTCCCTTCCTTACTTAATGATCTATGTTTACTGGGTCAATGTATGATGCTACCAAATGGAATTGCAATAGTATCACCAAATATGTAAACTATTCTTTGTGAAGGAAGTTCTAAAAAGATTCTAAATTGGAACTACAACTGTAGTTCCAATTAACGTAGAAATAGTCTTACTTGGGGGTATTGCAACTTAGTTATAGGGGCACACACTGAGAAAGGATCCAGGATCAGGGGGTCCTGATTAACTCCTATGAAGGGGGTTGTTGGTTACAAAGAAGAGAAAGCCTAGTCCATGAATTTCTCCATGATCCCAGTTGTCCATGTGACCTCTCCCCTTTGCATACACTTCTTCTTTGACATCGTTCACCATGTGGTGACACAACTGAGCAGCCACCCCTGCCACATGCACTTGAGATTCCAGAACTGTGAGCTAAATGTACCTCTGTTCTGTATAAAGTAGAGTCTATATATTTTGCTACAACAGAAAGCACAGAAAGGAAGTGAGTTAAGGAACGATGAAATGAATAAATTTTCTGTGCCCTGGGCACAGTGGAGTCTCCACTAGATAGGCTCACATCAGCTGTGGTGACCTGTTCATAGACCGCAGTTCTCCTCTGTATCCCTTCTGTCAAACAGACTTTGCTACCTTCAGATTTCCTTAGAAAACAGTTCCTGGCTTACTGGCTGCTGTGGTCTAGTGTTGACTATTGCAGACAGAACCATGTCCATTGTGCCATCTTGGCCTCTATGGCCATTTGTCAGGGGAGCCAATGAAAGGGGTATAAAAACATGTTTAAAGTCTTGTTTCTTAATTTCCACTAGAGAAATCTAATCATTTGCGGCTTCTACAAGTAGATGAATAGTCTGGATTTTCCTGAATAGAATGTGTAAAGACACTGATGTGCCAAGCCTCACAGGAGGGCAAGATCTCTGGGTGTATGGGATTTAAGTTAAGTTTTGAGTCATTCGCCTACAAACATTTCTGAAAGTTCAAATCAAATTCACAGAGGCTTCACCAAAATGGCAGGCAGCAAGGAAAAGAAATGAGCTTTGGAAATGAGGAGGAGGAACCTGTTATTTGATATATATATTGAAGTGTTTTTTGCTGCTGTTGTGACAAAATAACTGACAAAAACAGCTTCAGGAAGGATTTAATCAATCAATCAATCTATCATCTATCTATCTATCTATCTATCATTTAATCTATTGTGCGTGTGTGTGTGTGTGCGCGCACGTGTGTGTGTGTGTGTGTGTGTGTGTGTGTGTGTGTGTGTGTGTATCAGAGGGCACTGTGTGTACCTATGGAGGTCCAAGAGTGACTTTGGGAATCATTCTGGATTGCTTCTACCTCCTTTATCTGAGATCTGAATGCAAGTCCTTCTGCTTTTTTTTTTTTTTTAATTTTTAAAAAAATTTTTTTTGTATTATTATTTATTCAATTGTACGTGTGTGTATGTATGTGTGCGCGCATGTGTGTATGTGTGTGTGTAGAACCATGGACGAATTGGGAACCACCATGGACGTCTCCACCCTCCTTCTGCCCCGGGATTCACAGGCTCCGCCCTACTAGGACCGGAAATGCAGACCCCCCGCTTCCGCCCGGCGTCTATACGTGGGATCTGGGATCCGAACTCAGGACCTGCCGCCTGCAAGGCGGAGGCTTAACCCCTGAGCCACCTCTCCAGCCCAAGTCCTTCTGCTTTTGAGGCAGAGACTTAACCTCAGAGCCATCGGTCCAGCCCAGAAGGGTTTATTTGGCTTAGAGTTCCAGAAGATACAATCTATGGTAGCAGAAGCAGGAGCTGCTGGTCACATTGCACCCACAGTCAGGAAGCAGAGGATGGTGAAATGCTCATATTCAGCCAACTTTACCCTTTTATTCAGTTGGAACCCCTGGTGCATGGATGGTACTCGCATACTGAGAGCGGATCTTCTTACCACAATCTAACGATAATCTCTCACGGATATGCTCAGAGATTTGCTTCCATGGTGATTCTGAATCCCATCAAGTTGACAATCAAGATTAACTAGCATTATTTTATTAATGACTTAGTTAACAATCAAGATTAACTAGCATTATTTTATTAATGACTTAGTTAACAATCAAGATTAACTAGCATTATTTTATTAACGACTTAGTTAACAGAAGGGAGGTATGGAATGTAACAGACATGGGAGAATTGGTAAACGATGCAGGAAAATTTATTTTTGTTAAAAGGAAAACCCAACTAGCATAATCTAATGAAAGACACCAACTAAAGATACACAAAGACAGCTCGGGGGGAACCTCAGATGTAGCTCTATACTAAGAGTGCTGGCCTGGCAAATCTAAGGCCCTAGGTCCAACTACCAGTGTGTGTGTGTGTGTGTGTGTGAAAGAGAGAGAGAGAGAGAGAGAGAGAGAGAGAAGCTGTGACACAGCAGTGTTCTCCGAGATCGCATTGTTTCAATTACCTGTGAAGAGAAGGACAAGCTCAGTGATAGCTTCCAGGACCTCTGAAGCCATCATGTTTCAATGAAGAATTATACTTGGGAATGTTGTATAATTTCCTTGGCAAAAAAGTAGGTTGACAGGGCTGGGGATGGTTCCACGACAGAGCATTTTGTACACATGCAAGAAGTGGCTGAGCTGAAGTCCTAGCATGGCAAGAGCAAAACCCAAACCAAACCAACAAAATAAGTTCCTCCCCACCCCACACCAGGCCAACAGCTTTCTTGGATCCCTCAGCCACTGCAGGAGTACTAATGTGATTGCGGAGGGCTGGCTTGCTGTCCCAAACATTGGGGTTTATGCCATGTGGTTTGCAAATGTATTTATTAACTTTTCTTGTTGCCATGGAAACCATCTTTGCAAACACCTTAAGGAAGGGAGGTTCATGGTGTGAGGGTGCAGCATATCAGGGAAGGCATGGCAGCGGGGGTCAGAAGCAGCTGGTCACTAAGTCACGAAGCAGAGAGATGAGCACTGGTGCTCAGCTTGCTTTGCCCTTTAATTTTTTTCTCTTTTTTCCATTTTCATTTATACATGTATAAATGTGCACATGTGTGTATAGTGCACAAGTACATATGTACGAAGGCCCCATGTTGATATGTCAAACCATCCTTAATCGCTCTTCTATCTTGACCTTTTGTGGCTGGGTGTCTAACTGAACCCAGAGCTCAGGTAGGGCAAGTCTGGCTACTCAGCCTGCTTTAAGAATTCCCAGGCTCCCTCTTCTGGGGCTGGTGTCACTGGCTACACTAGCCCAGCATTTTACATGGAATGTGGGGATTCGAACCCTGGTCTTGTGTGTCAAAGCGCTTTGATTTCTGAGTCATCTCTCCAGTCAGGCTTTTTCCTTTTTTAAATTTATTTGAGAGGGGAGAGAGAGACTTCAGAAGGTGCACACATACATACATGCATGAAATGGCACGTGGATGGGTAGAGGTTAGAGGACAACTTCCACAAATCACTTCTCTCCTTCCCCCATGGAGGTTTCCAGGGACTGAACTCGGGTTACTCGGTCTGGGATCAGACGCTTTCCCATTGAGCTATCTCCCAGCCCTGCTTCTTTTTATTCAGTCTGGGATCCCAGTGCAGGGATTAGCATCACCTGCACTTAGGGTAGATCCTCTCACCCCAATTAACAGCCAGGCTAGCAAGTTCCTCACAAACACACCAAGAGATTTATCTTCTAGGTGATTCTAAATCTGGTCAGGTTAACAACCATGATTAACTATCACACTCTGAGCTCAGGACTCCTTTATGAAAAAATCTCTTGTCAACATGAAAAGAAGCAGGCCCGACTTGCAGATCTAAAGACACACTGGAGTTCTCTGTATGTCGGTCTGTCTGGCTGGCCACTTTGTGAAATCAAGCCTCTGCTCTGGAAGAGGTAATCGACTGCCCAGCTCTCGTTCCAAGGCTGCCTTACCTGTGCTTCTGCTGGCAGATATCTGGAAAGCTGCCACGTACCTGAGAGAAAGTCTGGGTTTGAATGAGAGCCCGCTGGGTGGCACCAGCTTCTGAATCATGGTGAGCACGTCTCGGTCCTTCTGGAAACATAAGTGATGCTCCAGTGGAGAACTTAGGAAGCCCACTTAATGTCTCAGAACAATGTGTCTCAGACTAGCAGGGTGGGAGGAGGGGGAAAAGAGGGGAGGGAACATTTTGTCTGCAATCCATTATGAATAAATATTTTGTAAACAAACTGCCAAAAAAATAAGAATTAAAAAAATACACGCAACCAGTGTTGTGTGTCTGAAATTCCAACATTTGGAAGTGTCATGATTTGAAATGTGTCCCCCACAGTCTCATGTGTTTGGAATGATCATGATGCCTTTGGGAGGTGGAGCCTTGCTGGAGGAAGGCAGTCACAAGGGGTGGGCCTTGAGGTGGATTAGTCCCACCCTATCTCCTGGAGAAGTCTGCTTTTGCAGCAAGTACTTTTGTAGCTCTCAGTCTCCAAGGTATTTGCAATGACAGGCTGCCTCCAGCTTCAGCCAGCCAGCCATGCCACATCCTCTATGAAAGGCTGTATCTCCCCCTCTGGAACCATAAGCTGAATAAATCTCCCCTTTTCCCTTAAATTGCTTGATTTTGGGTGTTCTCTCACAGCAATGGATGAGAGTAACTAGTACAGAAATTGGTACCCAGTAGTGGGGTACTGCTGTGAAATTAAGATCACCTAGAACCACAATGTGACTTGCTTTGAAGTTGAGAGAAATTGATACCAGAGAAGTGGGATGTTGCTGTGTGAGACTAAGAGAATCCAGTATAAAAAGTGAAGTTGTAAAGCTGAGAGAAGTTGGTACCCAGCAGTATGGCCAATGAAATGATGTGGCTAGTGAGCCTTTGGAACTGTTAGTTGGGAGAAATATAGATTTTGGAACTTTGTGCTAGGAAACACTTTCTGTCTTGGAGACGGAGCCAAATAGTCCTTTCTTATAAGAGTTTGGAAGAGAGTAAGGCTATTAGGAACACAGATAGTTTTCAGCTCTCAACCTCCAATCTGGGTGGGATTTAGTCTGTTTCCAGCTTCTGCCAGCCCTGCATGCCTTTTCAGCCATGAAAAGACTGTATCTCCTCTCTGGAACCGAAGACTGAATAAATCTCCCTTTCTCCCTTAAGTTGCTTGACTTTGGGTATTCTCTCACGGCAATACAGAAATATCGAGTCAGAGGGATTGCAAGTTCAAGGCCAGCCTAGGGCATTAGTGAGCCCCTATCTTCAAAATAAAAAGAAAAAATAAGCGGAGCAGGATTGTTAAGCAGCAGTCTGTTGGCTTACTCGACAGAGAGAACACAGGTCCTGTCTTGTTCCAAGTGAGATCAAATCTTGAGTCTCCTTGGTTTTAGTTTCGTTACATGTTGCTGCGACAAAAATCCTCACCCCAGTAACATAGGGCTCTAATTGGCTTATCATTCCAGCGTCCAGTCCATCATTGTACAGAGGTTACAGCAGCAGGTGCTTGAAGCAGCTGGTCAAGCCACATCTACAGCAAGAACAGAGAGCAACCACCAAGGAGTGCAGGCTTGCGTCTTCACACAGCCCCAGACCACCTGCCCAGGTTAACTGCAACAGACTAAGTCTTCCCACGCCAACTTATGCAGTCAAGGCAGTCCATACGCCTGTCTCCTAGGTGTCAGGTTGGCGATTAATACTAGTTCTCACATGTGCACTCCTTGTCATCCCAACACCAAAACATATAATCTTTTAGTCATCCCCATCCGCCCACTGTCCACAAGGTCTCATGTTCACCTTATAATATAAAATGCATTCAGCCCAATTCCTGGTTGTGGGGCTGGGAAGATTGTTCAGGGATCAAAGCTTTTTGCCTCACAAGCAAAAGGCCTGAATTTGGAGCACCAGATCCCATGTAAAGATGACGGGCAGATATTGCTATAGCCTGTAATTCTGTTCCTGGAAGGCAGAGCCTGGGAAACTCAGAGCACAACAATAGGTGGAAGGGCAATTCAAGATGATTCCAGTGTCTCCTTGGGTCTTCACAGATACATATGTTCAAGAGCCTGCCCTCTTACACACACACACACACACACACACACACACACACACACACACACAGTTCCCATAGTCCTACTTCAAAAGTTCTAATAGTTATCAGTAGAGAAAAAAACTTTAAAAATAAATCTCTAAACTTATTTCATATAAAACATAAAAAAAAACCCGTTACATACTTTTCTCATTTGATAGGACAAAGCAAATATTCCTATTTCAAAATGGAAGAGTCATGACACAGAAATAATCAAATGAATACCAAAATCCAGCAGGATAAATCCAAATCTTACAGCTTAATGTGCAGTGTCTGGGTGCATAATGCAATAAAGTGTTCCTCCCCCAAAGAACCTTGCTATTCCACTCCAGCTGTGCTATCTGGGGGAAGCACACACAGCTTCTCTCTGGACCAGCTTCCACCTGCACCCAGAACCTTCCTCCAAGCATGTCTTATGGTCATAGCATCTCCAATATCCTCAGGTCTCCTTGGCAACTCTAGGCTACGTTTTCATACCTTTACCCAGTGGCCTCTCCCCAGGGACTTCATCCTAGCCACATAGCGCCTGGCCTCAGCTTCTCTCTATGACCCCCCTCCTTCAGTGTTATGTCTTTGCCTTTAAAACCTTTTCCACCAGGACAGTGATGTCAGTTTATGCCTCCACCTCGTGGAGGGCACGGCTACACCAGCTTCTCTGTGCTGACCTGAGGAAATACTTAGGTGGCTGCCTGTGAGAAACAGGGGATCCCCTTCAGTGTAGGCATTCTTTCTCTATGTGAATTTAGATCTTCCTAGGATGGAGTTTCCAGAGGGTGGGGATGACCCGACCAAGCCAGGGCAAGCTGGGGGCATCTCTGTAGTGTCACTGCTTCTTAATGACAGCTGCCATCTCAGCTCCACCCTGAGCACTCTGCTGTCGTGGAATTTCCTCTGCTGAACAAACCAGTCATTAATTCAAATTCAACTTCACTCAGGTTCTCAGGACACAGGCAAAATGAAGTCACACTCTTGGTCAAAATATAACCTGAACATAGCTATTTTGACCTAGTTTCTGAATAAGTCCTTGTTCCCCTCTGAAACCTCATAAGCTAGATCTCTAGAGGTCCACACATCTCAGTATTATCCGCTAAGCTTCCTCCTGAATGAATAAGTAAGCTCTGTTTCCAGTATTCGATGGCTTTTCCAATCCCGAGTTCCAAACTCTTCTACACTCCTCCTACAAGATAGTTCAAAAGCCCCATGCTCATCACAGCGCCAGCCACACTTCCTCTTACCAATGCCCGACCCAAGCAAGGAGTTCAGTTGCCACTTAATTCTGGGGTGCAGTCCATCATTGTAGGGAAGTTACAGGAGTTTGATGCATCTGTTCACATGACATCCACAGAGCAATGAGTCAATGCATGCATACTTGCCTGCCTGCGCTCAGTCCATTCCTCCATCTTTGTATAGTCCTGGAACACATGCCTAGTGAAAGACCTTGTCTATTAACATAATCAAAACAATTCCTCCCAGGCTTGCCCTGAGATTAAATTTAAGATAGAGAATCCCTCTTAGGTGTGCCTGGATGCCTGTCTCCTAGGTAGCAGATAGATAATACTAGCCAGATGCCTTGCTTATCCACAGAAGCCAGTGGCTATTCCTGTCTTTCCAAGCCACCATAGAAAGTCCTGTCTTCTTATTGACCTACAAGGACTCATTTCTAGTGTTCAGGCAATGTGGGCAGGAGGAATGAGAAAACTAATCGATACTCATTTTATATGTTGAAAAAGAAGCATGCAACTTAACATGTTAGGTTTTCAGACCTTGCTGGAAGTGTCCAAAATAGCTTCCCTACCACCAGCATCTATACCAGAGAAAGACTTGCTGAAAACCAAGGGGTTCTTCTCAACCCCCATAAGTGTCAGAAATTATTTCTGTTGTTGGCAAGTCACCTAGCTTAGGGTACTTTGATATTTTTCATCTACCTGCCCAGGAATGCAGACCATGACAAAAAGGATTGTGGAGGACAAAGATTGGGCCGATAGTTAAGATATTGTGGGAATGCCGGGCAAGGGGTATGCAACCCAATAGTTAGCAAATGCAAACATCCTTTCCCTGCCTCTTCCCAGTCAGATGCAAGGAGTGTGGGAGGAAAGAGTTCATAGAACAGGTCTGGCTCAGAAGGGACAGGTCAGAGTGTGTCAGGGTTTTTCTGAAATGACAACTTTGTATAAAATGCCCTGCTTGGTCACACTCAAGCACAGCCGTCATCTCAGCACGCAGCAGGCGGAAGTAGATCTCATTAGAAGCCAACACGGCTACATATCAAGACTCTCCCTTCAAAAAAAGATTTTACACAATTGTTCACTCCAGCTTTTTATGCAACTGGAAATGTCAGGAAGAAATGCCCAATGCTCTTAAAAGCCAAACTTTCAGATTAGTGGGTAACATTCTAGAGCTACTTTCAACTTGGTCCCCCGCATTGACCTTTCTGCTACCTCAGGTTCTTGCAATGTGCAGGTCTTTTCTCTCTCGAGTTCTGAACAAGTGTGAAATGCACAAACATGATTTCAGATGTAAGTGTAGATTCTGCATTAGACACAGCAGAAGTAATCAAGCTAAAAAATTATGGGCTGAACATGGGGGAATTTGTGACATTAGAGAAAAATACAGAACAAATGTCAGGCACGGCAATGTTCCTGAGTACAGCTGCTCTTGCTGCAGGCTGGAGTGCTGACGTGGATGGAGCATGAGTGGAAAATGAGGGTGATTGTAGCAGCCCCTCATGGTCACTGATGCTACGGCGACATATAATGGGGCATGATTGGCATGCCTGCTAAACAAGAGATGCTGGACTGTAATTAGAACGTTGGCGCTCATCAAAACACAGCCAAACAAGGAGCACAGTGATTACTTAAACCTGAAACCACATTCCACAAGATGGCTTTGCCTTTTAAGTTCTTTATTCTGGTTTAAGTTCACAAAAAAAAATCTAAAGGCTATGCAAAATTAAGATGCAATAGAGGAACGAGCTGTGCTTTCTGTATAATGGCCAGTGTTTAGAGATGCAGTCATTAGACGAAAACCACTGCAGAATATTTCTCTTCCGTGTCTTTTGCTAATGTTGATCTCCCTCTCCTTGTCGCGTTTCTTTTCTTTCTTTTATTTTTGAGACTTAAGAAATGTAAGTTTATTTAGAGCAGAGGGCTTGGTGACCAAAGGAGGGGGCCATAGTTTAGCCTCAAGGTGGGACAGCATTAAAAGAGAAGATGGCTTGAGGTCAGAGAGAGTACCGTGCAAGGCTGGGGGAGGAGGAAGCAGGAGAGCAGTAGAGACCCTGAGCCTTTTACAGTCTCAGGTATTGCTAAAGATAAGCCTGGGGGTTACTTGGTTAGTGAGTCAGTAAAGATTGGAGGTGTGGTCTTTACAAAATGACCCCTAGGTAAGGTGGAGGCTTTACAAAATGGCTATGGCTAACATTCCTAACTCTTGTTTATATTAAATACCAATGAAGGGAGAAGGGACGGTTGTTATTTCATAGAGGAAGTATTGGGTGGCCAAGACAGTGAGTTTAGAAAGGAGTTTATTATATAGACTGGGATGAGGGAAAATTAAGGACCATTTTGCTTCTGGTCAAGGATTAGAACTGTGGCCTTTGAGGTCCCCAACCACAAACTGTCCATCAGTTTCTGTCTCTTGTTCTTATAATCCTCCTCTCTGAAAAGGTAACACCCATGTGCCAGGAGGAGGTGGAGGACAAATCTCTCTAGCTACATCAGAGCTGGACGGGTGTGGCATTAGGATACCGCTCCAGGCTGGGGGTCCTATCTCAAGGACCTGAGAAGCTATCTGGGAGTTTTCAGATAGGAGGAGGAAAAGGAGGACTTGATTGGTATCTGGATATGAAAAGAAGTAAAAAGGGAGTTACAAAAGTTCAACATTATAGACCTGAAGCAGAGGAGAAGTCAGAAAAAAAGGTTAACTTAAAATGTCCACATTAAAATACATTAAACTCTTTGGATAGGCACACAAGAGCTTCTGTCTGGTCTTGTTGGTTGCCTCCTCCTCTGGCCAAGGAGACTTGACTCTGGAGTGATTAACACAGGATTTAAGTTTAGCATCTCAACAACTGCTGGAGCAGCTAGCATCGGTGTGAGGACCCTCCTAGGCAGGGAGAAAAAGATAAGTCTTAATCATATAGTGGAATACTGTTGGACCTTGTGGTCTTGTGGGAGCACTGTAGAGTAGGGATTTTGTACATAGGGAGAACTTTTAAAAATTTGTATTTATTTGTGTGTGTGCGTGCGTGTGTGTGTGTCCCTATGAAGGACCAAGGGTGACTTCAAGAATCATTCTGGATTGCTTCTACCTCCTTTTTGCTTTGCTCTGGCATTTCTCAGACTCTGCCCACCAGGGCCGGAAGTGCAGGCCACCGCTGTTTCCACCTAGTGTTTTATATGGGACCTGGGATCCGAATTCAGAACCTTCTGCTTGAGAAGTATCTCTGTAGCCTTAAGAGGTACTTTTATGAAGACAATTATTAAGGAGAAATGGTTGCTTATAGTCTCACATGGGCTCAAGTTTGGTATCTAAAGCACATCAAGAATCTATAACAGGGCTGGAGAGATGGCTCAGGGGTTAAGACTCTGCTTTGAAAGCAGAAGGTCCTGAGTTCGGATCCCAGGTCCCACAGAAAAACGCCAGGCAGAAATGGCAGTGGCCTGAGCTCCTGGCCCTTGGGGGGGCGCGCGCACACACGTATAAAATAAATTAAAAAAAAAAGAATATATAACAAACATATTAAACTTTGGTTCCACTTTCCCATTAGATATTCAAGACCATATATAGATAACGAGCTTAAAACCTGTTTGCTAATTTTGTCAAGGCCAGTTAAGAGTCCAGTCCTCAGGATTTACTTGGGACTTTTTGGTGGGACCCTTGGCTCCTGTGATAGTGAAACTTGGTTGTCAACTTGACCACACCCGACATTAACTAAGATCAATTATCAGACAACTTGGATCACATTTTCAATACAAAAACCAGGCCTAGATCTGATTGGAACCTCGCAGGAGTGAACCAGATAAAAGGAACCACAGAACGGAAGAGCGGGAAGAAGAGAGACTCTTCTGGAATCCTCCATCCTTCACCCCCTAGCCTACTGGATGCTTGCAGTGACTTAGCCTGCCTCCAGCTTCCGCCACCAGCCGTGTAAGACTGTATCTCCTCTCTGGAACTGTAAGCTGAATAAATCTCCCCTCTTCTCCCTTACGCTGACTGACTTTGAATGCTCTCCCATAGCAACAGTTAAGAGTAACCGTTACAGCACCTTTCCAAGTTCTGTCATGTTCATTTCTACCAATGTTTCTGTGTAGAAACAGAGTTAACCCACTATACCATATGGTCAAAAATATTCCTTCTAGTTTGAAATGGGCTTTCTGTTCTCTGACAATGACTGATGATGGTAGTTGTGGAAGCCTTACTGCTTTCTTTGCAGTTCTTCAAAGCATCTTATAGGCAAAGGAGGTAAATCATTAATTACCCTGACCTAACTCCTTGTATTCTTCTGGTCCTTAGTTCTAGAGAATTTAATCCATTCTCCAGAAACCATATTTGATTTTTTCGTTTTCTTATAATCTGTATAGTGTATAGACAATTCATCCTCTGACCTAGTTACAACTACTTTTATCGTTCTGTTTTGAATCATCAGCAAGAAACATAAAAGGACCACTTTGTTCTTGAGCTCATTAGTCACCCAAATCAGTTTGATTAAATTGTATTTTATTTTATGGTGCTGGACATTAAATTCAAGACCTCTTATCTGCCAAGCAAGTGTTCTACCACTGAGCTACACTCCTAGCAGTTAAATTCTGAAAAATTACATCCTAATTGTTCTCATTGCAGTTTTCTTATTAGAGAGAAAATAAAATTCATCAAGTATACAAGAGAAAGGAACTTGTGCTGCAGACTTTTGCCTGTGACCCCACACATACATATACATCCTGTACAAGCTCTCATTAACCTAGGCCTTCTGGTTCAAGCACTGAAACACCATTTCTAGAATATCAATGGAGATCAGTCTGAACTTCTTGATCAACATTACGGACTGTTGTCATTTACTTGGAGTTTGATTCTTCTCAGAAGAAAATACAGCAACTTCAAGCAATAGACAGTTCTCTGAAGTCATGTAAACCAGCAGAAGGGTTAAGCAGCTTCATAAGCCATATCTGATGTTAACATATGCTTCAGAGACTATATGCGGAAACTGCCTTTCTGTCATGTCACACATGATAAAAGTTTGATTTATGAACTGTTACGCTGGGTAGGCATGGCTGCAGCATTCCTGTGATTCAGCATGACCTCCATCTTCAACGCTGGCTTGAACGACTTGATGCTCTGCTGGCTGGCTGCTGGAGAACCAGAAGGCCTGCTCTTGCACAGGAGAGCATGATGCTGAGCGAGTTCTAAACTGTCAGGGTCGCATGAGAACAGCAACACTCAGATTCTGCTTCTTGCCACAATCTGATGAGCAACTAAACGAACACCAGACCCAGCTATCACCAACTACTCTACACACACTGGGCTGGTCCATAGGAGCACCTGGCAGGACAGTGCTCTTACTGATTGTTGCTCATCCATTAGTGAGGGGTTCACAGCCCAACAAACCCCTGGAAGCTGAAAATGTATTATGTCAAAATGTACTTTGATACGTCTACGCCACCAAACATCATGGGTAAAATCACCGGATACAGGACCTGTTTTATAACAAGGCACTGAACAGCTCGTGGAGCTTACCAGGCCCTGTACTGAAAGGCTAAGCAGTAACGTCACAGGAGACTTTCAAATCACTATGCAGTTCTAGGTCAGGCAGTGACTTACCAGTGGAAACTTGAGCAGTCATTTATGTGCAGCGCTAACGACACAGGCTTACCATGGTATAACTATTAATATCTGAAACCATGAAGTGCAATTTGGATCTTCAGGATATGTTTTTTTCTTGTCAACTTAAATGTCAGGTTACCTGATGGTTATGAACAAGATGCAATGATCTAGGCCTCTTAAGATTTTAGCTTGGACAAATACAAATACATTAATAATCTTCTCACTCAACAGTTAAGCTAGACAAACTGCCTTAGCCTTTTCCAAAACAGTACTCAACAACCTGTGTTAATATGTGTCATTAGCTGTTGGACTAACTTTTTGCAAAGCAGCTCATGCTTCAATAAACACAGACCTGGTCTGCCTTCGTAAACAGAGTTCTGTGCCGTGTGCATGAGCGTGCTGCCTTCTGTAAATGGCTGCTCAGTAATCAGACTAACAAAGCTGTTGTCTTGAGCTTGTCTTCTTGCTGCTTTATCCTAGCATAATGGCTGCATGCCAAGTGGTCTCTCTTCAACATCTTCAGCATTATCCCCTAGAATTTTCTCTAGGGTTACTTCTTAAACCCACTCATCTAAAGATGCAAACAGGTGATCAGTGTTATTTTTCTTCCTAAAAGCCATTTTCCTTGTTGTCCATTTGTATTTGACAATTAGCAGAACAAGCTTTCAGTGAAAATGTTTGGCAACACCAGAGGTAACAGGGCTTATGGGGCTCTTGTTAATCACATCCTTGCAAAAATGATTACCCCTTTTTCCTCTACAAGCTTTGCCAGGATGAGTTCTGAATTCAAGGAATTTGGAAGATTGTTTAAATTTAGAAGAATGTGGTAAAGTCCACTGGATCACTCCCGATCATATTCCAAGTGCAAGTAAGATAGTACTTTAGGGAGAATGGCAGAGGAACTAGTTCAAGGTGACTCTGAGCAGAGGATCGAACAGCAGCCGCCCTGGTCTCCCTGTTTCCCCTGCAAGCTTCAATCAGTTTACACACAGTAAAGGTGACCACAAGACTTTCACAGGTGTGTGCATGTGCATGTGCTGGGGTTGGGGTGGGGGATGAGGCTCTACGGCGTATAATTTACAATTAGTGTATATATGTGCATAATGTAGCGTTCTTGCCACATGACAAATGCAAATAATCCAACAAAAAGATTCCAGTCAAATGAGATGGGAGGCATGCTTATAATATCCCATTGCCAACTTTCCTTGGTATGCACAAACAGGTCTGCATATGGAGGATAGGACAGTCCTGGAGAAAAGAAGCACCTAACCCAGTGTTGCCTGAATTTATTTGGTTATATATCATTTTTCTGCTGCTGTCTTCATAGTCTGTGGAACTAATTTTTTTTTTTTTTTTTTTTTACTAGTGCACTTAAATGAGATTTTATCCTAAGAACAGCCAAAACGACGACGAAGGAAGTGTCCAGGAAGCATATTGTGAAAGTAAAAATTTTTATTTTGATTGACGTCTCAATGTATAGTTCAATATGATACCAGGTTTTAATGGCAAAAATTTGGTTCCACTGAAAACTCCATTATGCTACAGAGAGCGACTACTTTTTCTAGGAAGTAGGTAGACGGCTGGAAGAGAAAGCAGGACTGTCTAGCAGCATGGCAACTTAAAGCACAGACCCAATAGTCTGACACTTTCACATTAACAATGGCACAGACACTTATTAGCTGGTGACAGAAGTGAAAAATGGGGAGCAAGACGTGGATACCAGATGAAGCACTCTACACACTGTAAAGACCAGACAACCAAGTAAAGGGGCTTAAGGTTAATTATAGAAAAAGGAACCAAATATTTTACTCAAATGCTTTTTAGAGCCTTTCCGTAGATACAAATATATATATATATATATTTATCCAAAAATATGTTTTATACAGATAAATGTTTCTCAATTAAAGATGGGTCCAAAGCTATAGAATAACATAAAGCACTGTCTTTTTTTTTTTTTAAGACTATCCACCTGAATTTTCAATTTCTTTAAAGTTAGTGCATTAGTTTTCCAAATATAATTACCTGACATCTTCTGTTACAATACAAATCAAGGAGGCATTATTTTCAAAAGGAATTGCAGGTTAAATGGTATTTCTCTAAGATGCTATGCATATCAAACTTATCACAAGCCCCACAAGAATTACTACTAAACATATCAAAAAGGGCTATGTAAGCTGGATAATCTTCTTCACAGTAAACATTTTCTGATTGCCAGTTTATAAATGTTAACAATGCACGAAAAAGACTTTATAAGCACTTTTATGCTAATAAGACATCTGATCCAATATCTGTGGCAGTAAGTTTTTGCATGTTGTTTAAGAATGAGCATTTTTAAATGAGATGCAACACCTACAACCACTACCTATAAAACAAAGCACACAATTGTTTTGGTGATTTTACAAATCTTTTTTTGTTTTCCAGGTGTAAAGACTACAAAAATTCCTAAAAATTAGAGAACACTGAAAACATTAAAAGTTTCACATCTGACTTTAAAGTATTTGCATTTTACCCTGAAAGATAACTTAAAAAAAAAAAAGACCTTATTGGAACAGGTCACCTTGCTAATATTATAAAAAACTTGGCGAGAGCAAGAAATTTTATCACTGATATGTGGGATTTTGTAAATAGTTTTCTCCCCAAACCATTAAGAAAATGTTCAAAGATAAAAAGCAAAATAAAATATGTGGTGGTCCCTAAACTATTTTGAAGGCAGGTAGCTTCATCTAAGCTAAAATATTTTTCACTCATAGTAATCATCCTTCCCGCAAAATGCATGAACAGGACACCCGCAAAACCAACGCACGTCAACTGTATTTTCAAGAACAGAAAAACCTCTAGTGCTGAAAGATAGAGTCAAAAGCAATGTCTTTGGGGATGCTAATCAATTAGTTACATTTCATTATGAAGATTTCTCTTTTCTATTACGGGGAGAGTCTGCTCCGTTTGATGTCACTGTTCCATTTACGCCGTTTTCTGAAACGAGAAATACCGTTACTCTTTCCCAAGGAAAGACAAGAAATACTTCCCATAAACAAAAGGCATCTACAGACATTGACCTTTCAAGATCAATATCCTTGAAGCTTATTTTGAGTTCTTAATCACAGCTAGCACTTGGCCAACCATAAAGCCTGGTGACATGCAGAGTACTGTGAACTGAAAGCAGCAATTCAAAGTAAGCAGCCACTGCTGAAAACAGAAAAAGAGACAACATGGAATGCCGCCGAAAAGAAAGCACGGGATCGAAAAGTCCTCAACAGCAGTCCTTCTGGGAGAAGTTAGAGCAGTTTCTGGTAGGAGAGCGCAATCCTGTGAGATGGCTCTTCAATCACACAGAACAGCCATCGCCGAGAAAGGTGGGTAACTAACTGTTGAAACTTGGATGCAGTGCTGTCTCTGATAACTCTTCCTCCCTAATACCACAACACTGACTGTAAAAATAGTGTTTCAAAGCTACGGAACATCATAACCATGGCAGACAGGACGTGCCGTGCCGGCAAAGGGAATGAACCGAGGTGACCATATGAACTTCTGGACCATCTGAAGATCCAAGGAACTGACTTTGTTGACTCAGGGTAGAGGTAGAGTACAGAGTAAAGAAGTAGTCTAGGGTGGAGAAGGGCACCAACAGGCAGGATCCTGGTGCAAAGAACGGGAAGGAAAAGAGCAGCATTGTATGTACCAAGGATGGCATAGAAATCAATTCCAAAAAAGTCAAGAGTTAAAACAGAGACTTGGAAGTCTCACACTGACAGGGAGACGAAACTTGCTTTCAGGGATGAGGCCAAACTGGATAGTGACACGCTTCAGTAAGATATTTTTTCTTTTGTCTGTGTCTCTCTCTGTGTATCAGAGCATGCAACACTGTGTCTATAGAGGCCCAAGAGGTTGATTTTGGGAATCACCCTGGATTGTGCTACCTCCTTTTTGCTTTGCTCTGGAGTTTCCCAGGCTCCACTTTCTGGGGCTAAAAGTACATGCTGCCATCATTTTTGCCTGGCATTTTTACATGGGATCTGAACTCAGGATCTTCTGCTTCCAAGGCTGTCTTACCCTGAGTCATCTCTCCAGCCCTCAGTAAGACATTTTACAAAAACAGTATCAAAGACAAAAACTTATAAGACTACTAAAAAATAGATCAAATAACTAAAGCCAAACAGAAAAAAGGTCAGAAATAGATCATCAGGAGATTCAAACTGGCACAATTAATATTCAATAAAACAAATTAAAAGATGGGAGGGAACTTTATCAGAGAGCTGAAAATTTCATCTTACAATTGGAAAACACAGATTTTTTTAATAAACAAATTCAGTAGCTCAATAAAGGGAAAACCCCAAACAAAGCTTGAACGAAACTGAATATGCTTCATGATGAGCTGCAGCAGGTGCTGCCCAGTGTAGTGCTTGTGAGGCTCTGGAAACACAAGAAGCAAACAAAAAATCACCACCAACAGCAAAAATAATAAAGCCTGTTCTTGACACACACACACACTGAACAGAAGGGAATATGACATACACAGTCTGACAAAAGTCATAGCTAACATCACAGTGAACCGGACAAGGATGTCTGCTTTTGTCCTTTCTATATGATGCTGTATAACTTGGCAAGAAACTGCCACAGAAAGCACTAGATTCGACAGCAAGGAGGAAAAGCAGTTTTCATTTACAGATGATCTGTGTAAGCTGAAATCAAAGGAATCCACATCAGCCAATACATTATTACAGTCAGTCCAGCAGACACTAGATCGATACACACGAATCAATTGTATTTCTACACACTGGCAAGGAACAATCTGAAAATGAAATTAAGATGATGATTCTACTTTAGAGTAGCATCAAAAAGTAAAATATTTAGGAATAAATCTGATGAAGGAAGCACAAGATTATAAACTGGCAACTATACAATTTAATTGAAAGAAATTAAAGGCCAGAATAAATGAAAAGACATCTGTTCATTCTCCTCAAAGCAATGTACAGATTAAAGGTAATTCATATAGAAATGACAGATACCTAGAGGCTGGACAGGTGGCTCAGGGGTTAAGCCTCTGCCTTGCAGGCGGAAAGTCCTGAGTTTGGATCCTAGACCACACATATAGATGCCAGGTAGCCGCTTGTAGTTCTATACACACACATACACGCATACACCATACATGCACACAATTGAATGAATAAAAAGAAATGACGGACACCTGGATAACCAAAATATAAAAAGAATCAGAAAACAGAACACAATCTCTGATATTTAAATAAATGAGTCAGAATTCAGAGTTCAGATTGAGTTATGTAGTTTTTCAAAACAATATCAAGAGAAAGGTTCATCTTAACGAATGGTTTGAGGACAACCACTATAAACCTAATGTAAGTGGATCAGTGAGATGGTTCAGTAGGTAAAGGTGCTTGCCACTAAGCCTCATCTCCGCAGTTTGGATCCTGGAACCCTACAAGAATCCTCTGACTTCTACACACATGAGAGTGGCCACGCCCATGAATAAGTGAATAAGTGAATGTACATGATGAGAGAGAAAGACAGAGAGAGAAAGAGAGAGAGACAGAAAGAGAGAGAGAAACTGCAAAAATCAAACTAGAACAAGCAAACAAAAAATGCTTATGTAAGGAAAAAAAAAGCGTAGTCACTTTGGAAACCAGTTTGGCAGCTCTGCCCAAATGAGCTAGCATTCTACTCCTAGAAACACTCAAGAGAAAGAAAGCAGGTTTGCAAACAAAATCTTGTTCATGAATGCTCATAGAACACCTAACTGCCAAAAAGTAGAAACAACCCAAATGCCTGTCAACTGGATGGATAAATACAGTACAGTCACAATGGAACCTTTGGCCATATGAGGAAACAAAGCAGTGGCACGTGTTGCAATACAGACAAAACTCAGAAACACTAAGAATTAAAGAAGTCATCACCAAGTCCATTTAGCACAGGGACTCGGAGAAGGCCGAGCCTGGAGATGGAAGCAGGTGAGTGGACGCCAAGCGCAGAGGACGGGGCTGGAGAGGGGCTGCTAATGGGCATGGGCTTTCTTCTAAGATAAAACGTCAGCAGTTCATACAAGTTGGTGAATATATTAAAAAATGATGGCTATGCACACTCTAAAAGGTAACTTTATGATGTGGAAATCACACCGCGATACAATTATTACTGAAAAGTATTGCTGGAATTCAAAATAGCCTAAACAAATGGACACATACAACCTTAGTTGAAATATCAATCACCCCAAGTGGATTTCCAGCTCTGATGCAATTTCTGTCTCATCTCTCAGCCTTTTTCTTTTTGGTTATGTGGAAATGGACCAACTTCAAAGGGTTAAGAGCTGCTGGGACAATCTGGAGGGCAGAGATCAAGACTGACAAGGAGCAGGCTTCTTTTTGAAACTGGAACTCTCAATGTTTCTGGTCCAAGAAAAGTAAAACATACACACGGAAACAGTCACTTGCAACAACAATGGCTGTCAACTGAGTCAGTAGGAAAAAGAGTTTAAATAAAGGCTTTTCAAAGTCAAGGATCACAAAATCAGAAGCTGCTGATCCACTTGGAACTAAGGAGCAGGTGGGAAGGAGCCTTAACGGAAGGCACAAGAGGCTGAGCAACACACGGTACCGCCTGTCTCTGAGCGGTTCACCCAGCGTCTGTCTCTGAGCGGTTCACCCAGTGTGCTCCTGCAGCGGCGTACAGCAGCTCAGAGAAGCCAAGCCCGCCTGGCATGGAGACGAAAGGAGAGCAGGAAGGCGCTGCCTCCCCTCCCCGAGCAATCTCAACTTGGAGCGGAGAATCCCTCTGCCTAGGATGCTGCTGAAGAGCAGAAGAAAGACAAGCACTACTGAGCGACTGTCCAGGCCTCTATGTGGGCAAGAAACCACACCGGCTTTGTTTCTTAAAAAACAAAATAAAACAAACAAACAAAGTAAGTTGTCTTTGTAAATTTTGACTCAAGATCCCCGAGCATTGTAAAAATGTTTTCCACCCTAAGAGTTTTTGTTGCTCACCAAGTACCTACCGGCTCCTTTTCTAGAAGACCTGCCTTTAGTCACTGGGGGCTTCTTCCTCACAGGAGGTGCCTGAGAGGCTGAGTGCTCCCTCCACCTTCGAAGCTGAAAATTGATGAACTTCCACATCATGAACGCTTGGGTAATGCAAATGGATGCCAGAACAGCGATTCTGAAAAATGTTAATAAATGACCAATTAGAACACACGCAAACAGTACCATGGAATAAAGTATCTCGTCCTGCTTCATGGAAACACTCCAGCTTCACTGTATTTACAATATTTTGTTAAGAAACCATCAGATCCCGTGGCAGTGCTGCCAGAGTGTGGTGAGCCGCCTATAAGCCCAGCCTAGCAAGACAGAGCCTGCGAACCCCGGAACAGGCTGACAAGTCAGACCAGCCCTATGGGCAAACTCTGGATTTGATTAGAGACCCAGGGGTCAAAAGAATAAGGAGGAAAGTGATCCATGAGGATTTCTACCACCAATCTCAGATCTCTGGGCGCATGCACACGCACACATATGCACACGCACACACACACATGCACACACACACCTGAACATATGTAAATACAAATATGGGTATGTTCTCTGCATATATACACATAAAAATAAAAAAAATGAAAGAATCATCCCATTAGTAAATTTATTTTAGAGGTTAAAGGTTTTAGTACTTTAATTCAGAAATAAATGTCAACAGATAGGAAATCAAAATATTTTCCAACTCCTAAATTCAACCAGTCACTTTTTAGACACTGTATAACATGGAGAAACAGACATTAAGCAGATCACAGGATGCAATGCTCACTGAGCGTACCTGACAGCCAATACATTGAAGTTCCCAGTACTGAAATCCAGCTTCTGGTTCTCTGCTCTTGCCAGGCCAAAACCAACGGTAAGTACCGAAAGAATCAAAGTCAGAAGTCTCCCTAGAACAAAGAGAACTGCCCAAAGAGAAAACCTGTGGGAAGAAGTTACATCACATGGTGAGAAAAGTTGTCTATTAGAAGTTAGATTCCTACAAGTAAATGCACATTAAAACAGCATCTTATTCTTCAAAACGTCTGTAGTCAAACGCTTGGGGAAAACTACGCATCACTTTTTAAAAAGACATGGAACGCGTCATGAATGTGCGTGTCGTCATTTTGCAGGCCCATGCTACTCTTTCTGTATCGTTCCCAAGCAAGCACGCATCACACTTTTGGAGACATAACACATACAAGCTTATTTAGGTTTCTCATTAGTGTTACAGAGAAATGTGTTTGAATTTTTTGTCCAGCAAATTTTTGGAAACAAATACTATTACCTGTTCTCTGAACTACTGACATATAAACCTTGAAACATTTTGAATGGCCATTTTCCATGTGAGAGTTTTAATACTTTATGCTTTCATAACTTTCCAATCTTTTTTCAGACGAATTTTCTTCCATCCAAATCTTTTGAGATTTTTAAGGACACAATATCTATTCCGTCATGTGATTCTCATCATTTTATCATTTCTCACTTTATCATTTCTTTAACTAAATAACATGCTTTAAATATTTTATTTATTGAGTGTGAATCTATATGTGTGTGAATGTGTGTGTGTGTGTGTGTGTGTGTGTGTATGTGTGTATGTGTGTATCAGAGGGCACTGTGTGTCCCTGTGGAGGGCCAAGGATGAGTTTGGGAATCATCCTGGATTGCTTCTACCTTCTTCTTGCTTCACTTTGGGATTTTCCAGGCTTCGCCCACCAAGGCTGGAGGTGTTTCCACCTGGCATTTTTATGGGAGATCTGGAATCTGAACTCAGGACCTTCTGCTTGCAAGACAGAGTCTTAACCTCAACCATATCTCCAGCCCATTACGTGCTTTAAAACAAAGCAGAAGTCACAACAGAAAAAAATTGTCCCAAAGCGTTTCCAAAACAGCAACTTTCCAGCTGAGAAAGATGCCATTTTAAAGATGAAAACATGGGGCTGGAAAGGTGGCTCTGGGGTTAAGCCTCTGCCTTGCAGGTGGAAGGTCCTGAGTTCGGATCCTAGACCCCACATGTAGACACCAGCGGAAGCGGGGGCAGCCTGCGTTTCTGGTCCTGGTAGGGCGGAGCCTGTGAATCCTGGGGCAGAGTAAACAAGAAGGAGGTGGAGGCGTCCACGCTGGTTCCCGAATTCGCCCGTGGTTCTACACACACATACACACACGCACACACACGCATACATGCACAATTGAATAAAAAAAAATTAAAAAAAAAGAAAACAATTAAAGATGAAAACATGGATTCTGACCATTGTTAAATAGTCTCATTTTCTTTTAAAGCAACAACTAACTGTTTAAATAAAATTCTCAAGGACACAGATTATGACAATCTGTGCACTGACTAAAAACATTGCTATACAAGCAAAAGAATAGCAAAATACTCACCCCTTTTGATACTTTTCATCACTAAAATAAAATAGACGAGAAATATGGAAAAGAAATTCAACGAAATAGTGCAGCACCAGAAGAACAAGTCCTAGATGATTCAAGCTGTCGGGAGAACACAGTAGAGTGGAAAGATTAATTACCAGTGAAAACAGATCATATGCCCAGTCTACTTACATACCCAGGCCAAATCCCAACTCACTTCAAGAGATATGCTCCAGCAATGTGAAAGAGGTAAAGACCTATGTAGACAAGCTGACGAGGAATATCTTCCTGTAAATATAAACACACACCACAGATGAAACACGGTGAGACATGTGCATTGCACAGCAGAGCCTACATAGCTTCTTTTCTAAATTCAGACTCAATTTTGTGCTTTCTAACTTTTCTGGTATCAATCACCTGAGCCAATAGCAACAGAGGATAAAATGCTACCACCACCTTCTTCCCATATAACCAATAACTGCCTACGTTTTAAAAAATAGCTTCTGTAGCTTTATAAGGGAGTTCATGAAAGCAGTTTGCTGGTCAACTACAGATTTCAATTGGAAGCCAACAAGCTGTTTAGGAATGCCGCCTTGCTAGATAAATGCGAAGGCGGCTGAGCAAAAACTATTCTGGTTTCTCTACATAATTTCATGACAACCTATAATTTTGCTATATAATTTAACTTTTTTTCTATGAGAAGCCAAAACGAAAAATTTTAAATTAATGCTTTAAAAGTACTTGCATATGAATGAAAATTAGTTGCTTGCACTTTTGTATCTGGGATGAAGTTTTGTTATAGTCCAGGATCGGCGAGTCTGGAACACTGATCCTCCTGCTTTGGCCTCCCACATGAGATCACAGGAGTGTGCTGTTGCATCTCGATATTATAAACCATTAGGTACACGTTCAGACAATTTATACAGCACCGAAATCACAGATGACTTAAAATTTGGATAATCTCATTCTTCATGGACAAGTTAAGAAAGGAGTACAATAAGCTTAAATCATGAACGCCAGCATTATAGATGAGCTTAAGTGGTATTTTCAGTTGTTATTCCAGGATCTTTTTATTAAAAAGGGTAATACAGGTAAATTTGTTTTCATAAGAAAAAACATTTCTTAACACTACACTGAAGAGCAAACTTCAGCACAATCACTTGCACATCCTCGCATTCATATCTGTAAAAGATAATGATTTTCCCCTAAAGCCCAGATGGAGCCAGCTTAAATTTTTACAAAGCTCTCACATTACAAGGATCTATACTGATTGTTTTGAGCAAGTTTGGAAGACATTGAGACAAAACACCTGCAGTTCCTCCATCTTAAAACTGCTTATTCATGTCCAAGAAAGAAACTATAAAACCCTCAGACATGACAGGAGTCTGTAGAAGTTTTCTGAAATGACTCAAGAGATTGCTCCAGTGATGAGGGATGGGGTGAACAGCACAGATGCAATGAAAAGTGTGATAAAACTTCATGAGGCCATAGTGGGGGGGGGGATTCATTTTTCTAATATGATATGCAACTAAAATACCCATAATCAATCAAACAATTATAAGAAACCAAACATTTGGCTATTTCATGACTTCTCTACAGGCTTCCATGTTCAAATGGCTAAGAAATGATTATTACTTTCTGAGGTGGATAGGTGCTTGGGTAGAACAAGGCCCAGGATGGCCTTGAACGACCAGCCAGCAATCCTCTGCCCCAGCCTCCTGAGTAACCAGGACAGCAGGCGCACACCTAAGAATGAAACGCTGCATCTTTGGATGGACAAAACTGAGATGCTTGTACTGAAGTGTGCATGAGCTATGGAACCTTTTAAAGTTTCTTCTTAAAAGAAACTGTTATATCACTAACCTACTCCTTGAACTGCTGCTAACAGTGTTCCTTTTTTATTCATTTTCCTGAGATGGATTCAAAACAATCACTGTACTAGTTTCTTCCAGTACAGAGTTCTTCCAGAAATAAATTTCATACAGTAAATTTTAAGAAACTATTTAACACACATGCAGCTGTTACTTTCAAATTATGTTAATTACTTGAAACAGTTACTTTCAACTGTCACATGTACGTGTTAAAAATAGTTTCAGTTGAGTCCTAAGTTATGCAAATTATCCCATAGAAATGAGATGGCATTTCTGGAGAAATGCCACCTGGCAGGAACTGATCCGAAAACAGCTTCAGGACCTAAAATGAACAACTGCTCTGAAATGTTCCTTCTTACCTACGAGAGTCAGTGAACAAGACAGACATGGATTAATAATGAAATCCAGGTGTTATGCCCATGGACAGCCTCAATATATAGAAAGTGTTGAGTAACAGCACAAAGACATCAGCAGTGCTGTTCAACTTCTGACAAATCATAGAAATGTTCCAGAAGAAAAAAAAAAAAAGAAATGTTCCAGAAGCAGCCTAAATCTCAGGAGGCTGAGGCAGGATCATCACCAGTTATAAGATACACTGGGTCACAGACAGAAACTCTGTCCAGATAAAGAAAACCAAGCCATATATATGTGTGTGTGTGTGTGTGTTTACATATTTTATAGTCTTTATATAAAATGCATATTATAATAATATAAATATAAGAAATAGAAGAATACTGATCACACACTGGAAATACAGCTATTGTGTTTTTACTTACCTTTAATTAATTTAAGACAAGGCTAGTGGCTGTTATTTTGGGCAGTACAGCTCCATGATACCTAAGACTCCCTTTTGGAGTCCACCACCTATAGAAGGGCTACCAAAAACTGTGAGCTAACCATTTTCAAACAATTAAAATATACAAGAATCTTCATCTTACGCCTCACAATATACTCCTCTGGAAAAAGAGGTTACTGTATAAAACAAACCACTACTACAGGAAATTTATGTGCATCAAATTTGGTGCTGTTATCCTAATAGACACACTAGGATGAAACAGGCACACAAAGCACATAAACTACAAATAAAGGGTCTATAATTGTAGTAAACATTAAGACGTATCTGTGGCTGTTGGGAGAACAGAGGTACAATGGTCAATAAATAACTGTCATAATTCTACTTAAGAACTCTTCTCAAAGTAAAAGAGTTAAAGAAAAAATACTCTAAGTGTGGCGAACATAAAACCTGTACACAAATGGCAAGAAGAAAAATGAACATATAGGGATCTATCATCGAGACTTAGTAGTTACTAACAAATGGCAAAGACTGCCTTGCCTATGTGCTACCTTTTTATCCTTCACTTTTTTTTGCAGTTTCATTCTGACTTCATTTCACATGCATGTGCAGAGAACCAGGGGCTGAGATTCCAGAGTAGAAGCCTTCAGGCCCATGCACACACTGTTATCCTCAATATTTTGAAGTAAATCCCACAAAATTCATATATAGAGGCTTTTAAAAAAATTCATTCATTTATTCATTTGTGTGTGCACGCACACATGTGCAAACATATCAGAGGGCACTGTGTCCTGTGGAGGACAAGAGTAACTTCGGGAGTCATCCTGGATTGCTTCTACCTTCTTTTTGCTTTGCTCTGGGATTTCCCAGGCTCCCCCCAACGGGTATGGAAGTGAAGGCCACTGCTGTTTCTGCCTGGAGTTCTCTTATGTGGGACCTGCAATCTGAACTCAGGACCTTCTGTTTGTAAGGCAGAATCTTTACCCATGAGCCATCTCCCCAGACTGTATATGAAGGTTCTTTAAAAAAACATACATGATGGATCCATAAGAAATAAAGGTATTTAACTTATTTATCGGGGAAGAGATAAT
The DNA here is from genome assembly GCA_023101885.1 of Typhlomys cinereus. NCBI lineage: Eukaryota > Metazoa > Chordata > Mammalia > Rodentia > Platacanthomyidae > Typhlomys > Typhlomys cinereus. The sequence goes on along the minus strand of JALPQD010000033.1, from coordinate 4,391,882 downwards.
CCTGAGAGAACCACCTATTAGGATGGTAAAATCAGAGAGTATCTGTGTTAGGAGAGTGAGAAGAGGGATCCTGAACCACAGGCTTAAAGCGATGGAGAGCTCAGAGTTAAACACAGGCAAGAGGTGGTCGTGGGCAAGAAGCCTGACTTCAGAAGTCCTGCGTGAGAGTACAGAGGAGGTACTCCAGCGCTCCACACATTTACTTTCCTTTGTAAACCAACATCTTTCCTCATTGCTAAAAAGGAACTACCGTGGCTACCTCTGAAAGGCTACCCTGGAGAATATTGAACTGTGGTTTACTTGTTTGTCGGTAGTGAACTTTTTCTTGGGACTTTCATAAAGAACCACTTTTATTTGTAATTTGACTAAGAGTTTGTGAAATAAACTACTAAGAATACCAGTAAGATGAGACTAATGTCATATTTTTAAAACTTGTTTATGCTTTCATTTAAATCAACATTAATATTATTAAAATAAAAAATTAGCATATCAAATTTAAAAGTTAAATAAAGACTAGAGTTTTCCCAAGAAATAATTATTATTTTTTTGCATAATGGGGAGATGGGAGAATGATAGCAAAAGTTAAAGGAGGAAAAGACACAAGGATTGAAGTTTACAAAGACTTTTTAAAAAAATTAAACAAGGCAATTTAAAAAATACAAAAAACAATCCCAGCTTACCTTTTTGGTTTTCTGGAAGTAGAGCTCGGGGAAAGCATGAAGCCAATAAGCCAGCTGTGATACGTAGAAAAACTTCATTTGAAATCTGTATAAAAAAGAGGTTTTTTTCAAAATACAATATTTTTGAAAAAGAGATTAATCCTGGAAATCAGGCTAGAATAAGTATCTTTGTTTTTTGATATAATATTCTACCCACTTCTAAACAACTCCTTAGCAGTCAGTTTCTCCTAATTCCCTAGGCCAGTAAATTCTAATGAAGTAACGGGAAAAGCCATCTCTGCTGAGCCAGCAGGAAGGCTTCTGATACTTAAAACAGATGAGCAGGCTAGGTTAGCTACTGCACGCGCAGGGGCACGAGCGACACATGGATCCATCAACTACGTCAAAAAGACTGATAAAACAAAATCTATTATTTTGAACTTAATACGTGCTCAAAAGTGGAGAGGCTGATGCAAAAGGCACACAGGTTAACTTTCAACAGAAACCGAGACGATCCCAATATCAAATATCCTGTAATTTGCGTGGTTACAACACAGAGAATCTCAAATACATAGAGGCAAGGCAGACTCCAAGGCAGCTGAGGGCTCTCAGGAGCTGTCTCAGTCAGTCTAGACGCGAGTCTTCCTGCTGGTTAGAGCTGCTTGCCTCTCTGAAAATTCTTCATTTTCCCTCTCCTCCACAAAGTTAAAGTGGAAACCGCAAACTCAATCTCAAGTCATTTCTGGGAGGGAAATATAGTCACACGTAAGTATTCTGTTTATAATTTCATTTTGTAAACTTTCAATGTATTAATATGATTTCTTTGTTTCTCTTTTTAATGATCACAGAATGGCCTAGAAAGTGGCTATTATGCCAGACTTAAGATGTGCAGCATGGTCATGACATCCTTGTTTTTCCTTTATGCTCTTTTCTTTGGTTCACCATTCACAAAACATTTATCAATTACTGTCTAGGTGACAAGCATCTACAATTTATCTGGTAAAGTCAAGGACATAAATCAAAATCAGATACTTTGCACTAAGACACACACTGTCAATGGGCACAGACAAAATTAAGACAGTCTATGTACACTATGTAAAACATAAACCAAACAACAAATCTGGGGGTGCAAACAACGAGAGTAGGCAAAGTAGCAAGGATCATTGATGTAGCGTAGTAGTACTAGAGAGTGCCAGGCACGAATGAATTTAACTAAACATCTTAGTAACTGCTAAGCTCCTAGATACAATCTGTAGAAAACTTAGAGGCAAGAAAGTTAAAAAAAAAAAAAAAAAAAAACAAAAAAGGAAATAATCTCTAAACTTTGAGAATTTAAAATATATATATATATTATATATATATATGTGCGTGTGTGTGCGTGTGTGTATCAGAGGGCACTGTGTGTTCCTCTGAAGGACCAAGAGTGACTTTGGAAATCATCCTGAATTGCTTCTACCTCCTTTTAGCTTCTCTGGGATTTCCCAGACTCCACCCATCAGGGCCAAAAGTTCAAGCTGCATTTTTCTTAACCCCTTCAGGACATTCTGCTTAAGAGGCAGAGTCTTTTTTTTTTATTTTATTTTTTTTATTTATTCAATTGTGTGTGTGTGTGTATGTGTGTGTGTGTATGTATGTGTGTAGAACCACAGGCGAATTCGGGAACCACCATGGATGGACGCCTCCACCTCCTCCTTGTTTACTCTGCCCGGGGATTCACAGGCTCCGCCCTACCAGGACCAGAAACGCAGGCCGCCCCCGCTTCCACCCAGCGTCTATACGTGGGGTCTAGGATCCGAACTCAGGACCTTCTGCCTGCAAGGCAGAGGCTTAACCCCTGAGCCACCTCTCCAGCCCCAAGAGGCAGAGTCTTAATCCCTCTAGGTTTTGCCCTAAACCTAGAGAATCTTAAAGAAGAAGGAAGGGGGATAGAAGGATAGCTCAGAGATTAAGATGCTACCTTGAAAGCAGGAGGTCCTACATAAAAATGTCAGGCAGAAATGGCAGTGTCCTGCACTTCTGACACACACACACACACACACACACACACACACACACACACACACACACAGAGGTGGAAGGAAGAAAGGGAGAAAAGGGGAAGGAGGAAGAGAAAGAGGGAGGGAAGAAGGAATGAACCAAGGGATGGATGGAGATAGGGGAGAAGAAATGGAGATGATAGAACTATGGAGAAGAGAAAGAACAAGGGGGCAGAAAGGAAAAGAAAGGAGTACTGAATTGAATTCTTGTTAAAATCAGCTGTTTTGAGCAAAGATGATGAAGAACGCACACAGGAACACTTTCCTAATGGTGTCAGTAATGCCACTGTTCTTGCAACAATAATAAACACATATACTTCATGAATTTGTGTGAAGTCCTGAAGAAAACAACAAGAACAAATTCTGCCTGTTTGGGATATGAACAGACTTTTGCTAAGAAAGGCCTGATTTTTAAAATGACTTACGTCATCAGGTTATGAGGATAAGCCTTCCACAAGATAGTTGGATCTGAAATATAGTTTTCCTAAAAACAGAAGACATGAAAATTAGTCTGAGTATCATGTTAACATTTACAGTTCCCCATATCTGATTCCAAAGAGCACAAGAAAACCAAATGCTTTAGTTATTTTCAACGGAATTTGAATTTGTTTTCACTTTAGCAAAATGAAAGTCAGTATGACAGATAAAGTCAAATACGGTAATTCCTATCTTTTAGGTTATCTTTTACTCGAGCAGAATAAAAGGAGCATGCATGGAAACAGATCTAAGCAATAAACAGCAATGGTATGTATGGGGGAGATATATACTGTCTTAAGCATCCAAAGAACATATCAGGAAATTACCTCCTGACAATGCTGTTGAATTTATGTTCATAAAAATACTACCCAAATGTTTCTGTTAGAAAACTGGATGCACTCAATGAAAATAGCTGCCTACGTAACAAAGTAAATCAAAACCTTCTATAACCCAGAGCAACTAGTCTTTAAAATGGGTATTTTCCACAGTTTATAAGTTAAAAAACAACAACAAAAAATGTGTATGACTGATCTTAAAGTGAAATTTATCTGGGTCTAATTATATCAAAAGTGAGGAGTAGGTACTGGATTGAAAAGTTGAGTTTTGGGGCCAGAGAGAGCTTAGTGGGTAAGGCACCTGGAAACTCGAGTCTGATCTCTGGAAGCCCGAGGAGGAGAGAACTTTCTTCTCAGTGTCCTCTGACTCCCGCCATTTGCCATGGAATGCATGTGCCTCTCTCTCAAAGAAGTAAAAAGTTTCTATCTTTTAAATTGGGTTTTAATTTATAATATCTCTAATACATCTGATATTAAATGTTAAATCCTGGATTCTTTTTTCTTTTTAACTTTCAGAGAGAATGAGAGAGAGAGCGAGCAAGCATGTGTGTGGGGATCAGAAGACAATTTCTGGAAGTCAGTTCTCTCCTTCCATGTGGAGGCTTCAGGGATCAAGCGCAGTGGCCAGGTTTGCAGACAGACACTTTCACCTGCTAAGCCATCTCACAGCCCTAGATCCTAGAATTTCTTCTGGCCTGTTATCCATCTCCAGTATGATTTTAAAGAATTATGTGCAATACAATAGAAGAATGGATGCAGATGTCATTCAAATCCACACTACCTTCCTCTGTCCACTGAGTAGGAGAACTGAAGGTTCATTTCCTTACCTGGAAATTTACACAGTTTAAATTGTTTGGAAAATTATCTGATCTGTCTATAAGGCAGGAAATGACTAAGAACATTTCAGCTTATGTAGCATAGGTAAACCTATCATTGATGCTTTACCCATTTTGCTGAGAGATATCTGAAAATAGCTAAAATATAATAACAACATTCACTGATTAAAAATATTCATTCATTAAAAATATATAAGGCTTTCTCAGACAGTAAACAACTTAGAATTTTTGCGATATAAAAATAGATTTTAACTGAAATTATTGATACTAACTTATGGGTAGATCTCTTAATATTAAATGAAACTTAAGAACAGTACCAAGAGTGACATACTTACAGATACTAAAATGAATGTGCCCCAAACACAAGCAAAAAGGTAGAATGCACTAAGTTGACCAGACTCATTAAACTTGCTGTGCTTTGTTTTGGAGAAGTGCATTCGTCTGTTAATTTTCTAAAAATAAAAACAACTATTAGTAATTTAAAATTATAAACTACATGTAAAACATAACTATCATAGTATGGAGAGCTACTGTTTTACAAAATACAGATTTCTGAGATTGTATACTTACATCCAATACATACTCTTGAATTATGGCATGAATAATTATCGCCACTAGCATGTAGAAGAAAACTGTGGCCAAATCTTTGACACCATAGTAATAAAGGGATGCAGATTCAGTAGCTTGTTCTTCTGAAAGCCAAAAAGAACATACACACATACACAGAAAAAAAAAGTCAGATTATAAAAAACAGCATCAAATACAACATAGTATGGAAACAAAGACTACCTCAGGTAATTTGCTACTAGACTACTTTCAGTCTTCTGGGTAATGAAAATTGAGGAGATGACCTAGAAACCCAGTCTCAGAAATTACTTGCAAAGATTTGACATATGTCAATCACAATTATCCAAGACCAAAAAAAAAAAAAAAAAACAGGGGAAAGGAGCCATAATCAGTAAACTCTTATTCTCCAGGGGCAGATCATGCTGACAGAGTTCTACTTGACCCTCTTTTCCAAACTCCTAACTCTGCTTGCAAATTGGACACTATGAGGATTCTAATGCGAAAGCAAGCTTGACTATCATTTCAGTTTAGTTTTTCTTTTTGGGGGGGTTGGAGAATGAAGCAGTGCTGAGAACTTTGGTGAAAAAAAATCAAAGCTCACATTTCTCCATTCAAAGCAACCATTACAGATATTTTGGTGAATTTTTACAATCTTATCATATAATTAAAATACTGCCCTAATTAAAAGTTTTTTCTATTAAAATAGTTCATTGACAGAATTAAAACTATTCACTAATATATAATAAACACATTAAAACTGGGTTTTATATATTTCCTATTAAAAAAACCCCAAACACTAGGTCTTATATTATGATATTATCAAAATAATATTCAGTCTAATCATAGGTGAGATTGTGGAGATTAACACAGCTTCTAGTGTTTCTGAATATTTCCAAATTTATTCCACTGTACTTTTACTTACACACAACCTTCTTAATGAAAACGCTTACCTGTTGCAGGGAGGGTAACGTTATATTGAAGAGTAACAAAGATGATAGAAGCTTTTGCTGTTATCTAAGAAGAAAGAAAAAGAAAGACCAAGTCAATTTGTGACCTCTCCCAAATAAAGACACCATGGTAAAAAGTGACACTGCGCATACTTCCCGCAGTACCCTAACAGGAACAGTGGGAACTCATTCACCAACGGGTCTTTGTGTAACTGAGACTGTACAACCCACCGCTAACTTACTCCCTCTGCAGTTCCAGTGAACAATGTCTCAAATGATGACTACTACAAAACAAGGAGAACACAGTTCCTATAAGAAGAATAGGAAGAGGAGTTAGCAGAGGAACAGTGGATCACATGCAGGGACTCCGCGTTATCCCAACCTAGTCAGTAAGGGGTCAGTAAGTATTTCATTAGTTGACTATTGGTAAAAGTAATTAGCATAGAAAAGTGGAATGGTTGCTGAATGTTTACAGGCACCAAGAAAGTGCTATGTAAGAAACGGTCAAACAGAATGAATCATCCCCGTGACAAGGAGTTCAGTGAGGACAGGACAGGTCATAGGACTGCTCCCGTCCTGATAATGCAGCACAGATGGTGAGCTCGGCGTCTCTTTGGGAAGGAAACGAAGCTGTCTTGAAATCCTCAGAGCCAGGGCTGTCTGTTAAAAGTTCCCAAGGCGTACAAGGGGGGACAGAGAGGTAAATGTGAGTAGAAGAAACAAGGTAAAGCCACAGTAAACTGAAGGCAGGCACAATACAGACATCAAGCAGAGTTAGTAGAAAAGTCTGCAAACACCACCAAGTGCTTTAGCATGACTTGAGTTTCAGAAGTATTTTCAGAAAGATTGCCAGATGTAAGCTAAATGGTCTTCATGTCCACTCGGGTCCCCTGCGCCACGATCACCCACTGGACCAGGGACACATGGCCATGATCCTCCCCTCGGTCCCCTTCCAGAGTCCCTGCACTGCTGAAAATCTGCCCTGCTGCATCTCCTGTGGTCACACCCTTCCTAGAGACATGTGCTTCTTTTCTTCAGAAAACACCGGTGGATGTGGATACCTTTGCTTCTCTCTCACATACTACAAGGTAAGTTCCATTGAGTTCTGAGACCTTGTTTGTTTCATCTGGCCACTGGATGCTCAGAACCTGGGGGTGTGTGGGAGGGGCTGAAATGTACAACATAACTGGTCAATATTGCTGAATAAACATTGTTTAGAGTAAGTGCGCAAACCAAGTGTTTGTAAGATACCACATGACAGATAATGAAGGGTGAACTGGGGGGGGGGGTAAAGGAAGCATTTAGGAAGAGGAAGACTTGGGAAGCAAAACAAAAAGCGTCAGATTATTTACTGACATTTATAGCTTGAACAAAGGAATATAAGACAGCAGATGTGGGGCAAAAGAGAAGAAGCTGAGTTTGGGATAAACTGAGATTTCTATGAGCTATAGATCTGGAAAGAGCTATAGGTAGCTCACACACAAATCTAGCTTAGAAAAGATTTGAGAGTTTTTCTTTGAAGACAGAAATGGAGCTTGGGAAACATATAAAAAGTATTTGTGGAGAAGTGAGGCTAAAGCCGGCCCTGCTGTGCCCTGGACAGGTGCTTCCTAAAGCCCATGTGCTGGGGGCTGGTTGTGGACCCAGGAGGGACCCTGGCCACGGGGACAGGGGCGCTCTCTTACTCTCTCTCCTCGCCTCTCCCTCGTGTTCCCAGTCACCAAGTGTGCAGCTGCTGTCCCACCATGTGCTTTCTGCCACCACGTGCTGCCTCGCCAACCACCCGAATCAACGGGCCCACTGACCACGGACGGAAACCTTGAAAGCTGTGAGCAAAGACAGTCACCTGGAGCTGAGCGACGGTCGCTGCGGACCAGGAGGAAACGGGCGGAAGCACAAAGGATGGAGTCGGCATCCCCACAGCTAAGAGGGAATGTGTCACACAGACGAACAGAGTTAGAGTTTAAAAGAAACAACAGGGCGGGCAGAGCACAACACAGGTCACTTCAGCTGCCAGCACTGAGCACAGTCGAGGGCTACCAGTGGGTACAGAGAAGTCACACCGCCTCCATCCCAAGAGACAAACAGCATCTAGTTGCTGCTCTGAGAGTGTTTCCAGGATGGGACAGAGTGCAGGGGCAAAGGGATAAGCTGGAGGAAGGGTAGAAAGAGACATAGGACAAGCGTGTTAGGGAATGGCACTGTAACCGAGGCTGGGACGGTAATACAGGCAGTCTCCCTTATCCAAAATGCTTGAAATCAAAAGAATTTTGCATATCAACTTCCTTTTTAAAGGATTTTGGAATGTCTGCATATGCCATGAGGTATCTTGGTGATAGAATCCAAATATAAATATAGGATTTATTTATTTCATACATTACTTACACTGTTTCATATACCATGTACACATGATTTGGAGGTAGTGAAAAAAATATTTTTAGGTCTCTTGTATTTGGTATAACTTATCATAAGCCAGGCATGGAATTTTTTTCCTTGTGGGACCAGGTACTCAAAAAGTTTGGGATTTTGGGGCTGGAGAGATGGCTCAGGGGTTAAGACTCTGTCTCTAAAGCAGAAGGTCCTGAGTTCAGATCCCAGGTCCCACATAAAAATGCCAGGTGAAAACTGGCAGTGGCCTGCACTTCTGGCCGTAGTAGGCAGAGCCTGGGAAATCTCAGAGTGAAGCAAAGAAGCAATCCATGATGATTCCTGAAGTCACTCTTGGTATTCCACAGGGACATATAGTGTCCTCTGACACACACACACAATAAATAAATAAAATTTTAAAAAGTTCTAGATTTTGAAGTTATTCAGATTTTGGTATTATGTTTAACTTGTAGTGAATGAGACAAGCAAGATATGCAAGCTCAAAAAACAAGAAACTGAAAAAAATCCTTATTTGGTATATATATATATGATTCATGGTTTAGTGTTTTTGGAGCTCAGGCTGGCCTGGTATTTATCAATGTGGCCAAGACTATTCCAAAGCCTTAAGATCTTCCTTCCTTAGCCTCCCAAACCCTAGAATTATAGGGGTATGCCACCACATCCAACTTACATTGTTTTTGCTACTGGGGAAAAAGCAGTATCACATGATAAGGATAATGGGCACCGGAATGACCAGTAATATATAGTTCCCACAAAGAAAGGAAAAGTAAAATGATTGCTGAATGTCATTAGCACCTGAAGTTAAAAAAACAAAACAAAAAAACTTGATCTGTTCGGATTTAAGGCCCCCTTGTGAGAAGGGACCACATTCCTGTAAACTACAATAAAAACCTACGAAAGGGAAGACTATGGTCCCAGGGGAAGAGCAGGCTATGAAACTAGCTATGAAGACACCATACTAAACTGCCTTGTAAACACCTGTTATTATACCCGTAGGTTAGAGAAGCGCTCAGCACTCAACCTTGAAGCCTTCTTTTGCAATAGAGGGTGTTTACCACAGAAAAACATAGCCGATCGAACTGCAGTGAGTGAGTGAGTGTGGGTTGCTTGACCCTATCAGGACATCTAAGTCACATCCACTCCCACCCCAAGGCTCAGGGAACCTCAAGGAAGAGAGGGTGCAGTAAGATTACAAGAGCTTGACGTGGGACAATGGTGGGCCAGATAGTAGCTTCTGGACATGGCAAGGACTGCATGGAAACTGTCCTATCAACATCTCGCTCCCTGAGCAACTCAGGAGAACAGGGAAGAAAAGGAAACTATGATCCTCCGTGCTGTATCCACTCATCTATGATACTCGCTGGAGCACAAATCCTGTCAGGCCCATGACATCAAAGACAAACTCGATGAAGCACAGTGGGCCACACAAATGCAAAGACTTGAAATCAGGAGGAAGTGTGACAAGGAGATGAAGGCTCTCTGAGGAAAAGGAGGGCTGGGGTGGGGGTGGGAATGGAGATTAAGGCTAGAGAAAAAAGAAAAACAAAGTTATTAAAAAAAAAACTTGTTCTGTAAATATCCATCAGCATGCGTGTGTGCGTTTTCCTGGCAACCCTGGCAACGAGAATTGAGAGGCACAGAAAAGGCAGAACTGCTGGGTGTGTTGGCATATGTTTGTCATCTCGGCGATCAGTTCCAGGCCAGCCTGTTAGGGAGACAAGGAAAAAGAAGGCAAGGAGAAGAGGGCAGGGGACAGAGAGAGGGAAAGGGGAGAGAGGCAAGACAGAAGCAAGAGTCACCTCTTAACCACAGCTTCGCCTCTTACGACTTCAGTTGTCCATGGTTAATAGCAATGTGCAAATACCCGGTGCAAAATCTCAACTGTAAGGCTAAGTTTTAAAGCACGTGTTATGGTGGAGGGCAACGAAGCGGTGTGCTGCTGTGTAGCCCAAGCCCTCTCCATCCCTTCCTGCAGCAGTCACTGCGCGTGCTACTGGCCTGGCAGCACTTGTCTTGGCTATCAGATTAACTGTGGGGGCAGTACCGTGCCCAGGCCACCCGCTCGCTTCACTGCATCTCATTGCCCACCGTCTCCTGCCAGCGCGGCACAGGTGACTCCAGCAGCAGAGGACGTGGCAAGGCCGCCGCCAACTATTATTACTGAGCAATTGTTCTATTTTATTACCCTTGCTAACTTCCACTGTACCTAAGTTATTAATCCATAACAGGTATGCATGCATTGCAAAAAAAAAAAAAAGCCATGTATGTGATTTTGGGTATCCACTGGAATTCTAGAATATACGCCCTGTGGACAAGGGGCTATTATAACAGAACAAAGTCTGTAAGAAGCAAAGCAAAACAATGTGCAAATACGCGCCAGGAAAGGGGCCAAGTTACTGGAAGTGGAGACACTTACACATTTGGTCTAAGGGAACAAAATGAAGAGGTGAACGTGAAGGCTGGGCCTCAGCTCTGCTACCGCGGAACTCAAGATGGGCAGATAACCCAGGCTGGTGTGCAAAGATATGGCACAAGAGCGAATTGATGAGTGTGGAAGATGTGAAGAGCAGCCGAAAAGGAAATGCTAACGAAGCCACTGTGTTAAGACCTGGGCCATTTGCAAGGGCTCACTGCAACAGAACCACAGCCCAAGTTTCCAGGGCAACACCATGTGTAGGATCCATTTTGACAAAGTTGATCTCTTAGTGAAATTTACTTTCATACAAATACATACTTACGTCTCACTTGCTCCTCTCCCTTTGGCTCTATACTTGTTTTGAGTTTCTGAGATCACTAATACCACAGTTCAGAAAACTTTGTGTTAAAGGGGCCTTTATACACAGCCAATGAAGTTCTTCAAAGATAAACATAGTACCAAATCCTAATGCAACAAAAGTAAGATTATCTTTTTATGCTAGGCTTCCAGATAAAATTAAAATCCACCCTCCAGCTGGCTTAGCATGTGACAAGAGGCAGAAAGAGAAGAGGAAGAATACGAATGACACTCCCCCAAAAGGGTATAGAAAAAAAATGATCCAGGAGCCATTCCTTACCATTTCCAGGCTCCTAAGCATTGCATCTCATCCAACACTGCCACAGTAAATAGTAATACAGTGACTTAGTAGTAAGATACATTAGTTTATAACACAAATATGCAACTCAAGTGTTTAGTACACCAACGAGTAAAAACAACACAGCTTTGTACATTCATGACAGTATCCACCTACAAGAAAAAAAATTATTTAGAGCCATCTTAAGCATGCTAACACAAGGTAACGAACATGCAAACCTATGCATGGTAAAGTCAGAAATTTTGTATTTTTTTTTAAATGGTTGTCTCTTGTGGCTGGGTATTATTGAGATGTGAACTATTCTGCACTTGTTAGAAGTAGGTACAATTACTATATACATTGGATTCCTGGGTAAAGTCCAATCTGGCTAGCAAATCCCACTTCACCAGTATATATAACAACTTTTGAACTGAAGAGATGGCTCAGGGGTTAAGACTGCCTCACAAGCAGAAAGACCTAAATACATAATCCCACATAAATACAAATCCCACATAAAAACACCAGACAGAAATGACAGCGATTTGTACTGGATCTGGAAAGTGGAGCTTGGAAAATCCAAAAAGCAAAGCAAAACAGAGGTAGAGCAAATCAGGATGATTCTGGAAGTCACTTTTGGTCCTCTACAGGAATAGTATGCCTCTGAAACACAAACACACACACACACACGCACGCACACGCACACACACACACAAAATAAATAAAAATATTTATAAAAAAGAGCAACTTTTTAAAGAAAGAAAACGTCATCAAGATAAGCCATGTTTAAAAATGAACCTCCAACGCTGTCCCAGATGACTGTAATTGCAAATGTTCCCCAAATCTACCATGGGAAATAACTTACAGCTTTCTGACCGCCTATCCAACAAGTAGCTCTCCGAGAAGGAACTCCTCCTCCTCTTCATCATTGCTGAAAACTTATCAAATATCCTTACAGTTTTTTGGACTGTTTATATTTTCCTAATGCAAAAGCATTAACTATATTTGTATTACATACACAGACAATGAGTGTAAAAATGTGATTTCGAAATTTACAAGCAAATATTTACAATATAAAGTTCCTGGATCTCAAACACATTACCCACAAATAGATTACTTCCTTACCCATCTTTTCATATCTAGAATCTTGTAATATGCTAAATGTTAGTTCCTTCTCTGTTATTTGCTTTCCAACTTCAAAGAATCTCCAGGAATAGCAGCTACTTTTCTGTAAATTGAATATCAAACTAGACATTTATGTGTATCAGTTAATGTAAGTCTCTGAGTTCCATTTTACATGTAAGAAAACTTAAGTTCTGATATTCCCTAATTTGAACATGGATCCCTTTAGCTAAAGAATACATACTGCATTGCTTAGTTTTGGTCAATAATACAGTGTTATTTCTTTTCTGATTTCACCAGAAATTCTTTGGTGCTTTCTTTGGCTTTAATTTCTGTGACCTATCATCTTTTCTATCAATTCCACACACATACTACTATTTTATACTGATAATTATTCTCACAATCAAAGAAAAACTTGGCTGGTCAATACTGTTCCTATTAAGATAATGTGTTTTCAAATCCTAAATCTTTAACATATGGTAAGAAAAAAACGAATGACTTACATCCTCTCTGTACGTTATCTAACATTTTTCAAATTTGGTATTAACATAAAGGTAAGTCACTCATTGTTTAAAAAAAATCATTAACAATACTAAAAGTATGGATGAATTTCCCTAGAAAAATGGGTGAACAATCTGCAAGGGTGTCCATAAAAGCAAAGTTTTAGCATATCTAAGTGTTAGAATTTCTGAAGGGGTGCAAATGTTGTATAGTTCATAGCCTACACTGTGCCTTCAAAGTTAGGAATTCTATTCATGTGAAGAAAGAGGTAGCAAGTCACACAGAACTGCTGAATATACTGTGTTATGTATGTGTGTTACTTTTATTATTTTTGTGATAAATTCTTGTTATGCCACCCAGCCTGGCCAGGAAGAACTCAATGTAGTTCAGACTGGTCTTCAATTCACAATTCTCCTGCATCGACCAAGTCTGCTTAAAGTACTGTTTTTAAATATCAAAGCAGACTAGTACATATATTGTATATAGTTTTTCCAGACGGTAAAGGTGTGTGTAACATTCTGTGTGTGTTGCTAGTATCAGAACCCAGAGTCTGGCTTTCAGGACGTGCTAAAGTAAAGCAAACACAAGGAGCTGGGGAGAATAGGTCAGTGGTAGGACACTTACTTAAACTGCTCCCAGCCCCTGGCTTCAATCCCCAAACAAATAATTAACCAAGTAAAGCAAGCATTCTACTGCAGAGCTATCCGCCCAACCTCCATTCCTAATACCATCCATTCATACAGTATTTTGAAACTGTCAGATGCTGCATTATCTAACTTTTAAGAACAACTGTGGAGAATAGTACGGGTGATTTTTATTTCCTTATAAAGGGGACACACCAAGCCTCAGATTCGGGGTTCCTAGTAAGTGGGTTATCTATTAGCTCTGTCACCATCCCTGGTGCTGACTACAACCATATGCAACAGTAGAGGAATACATGTGAGTCCGTGAGAAGAGAAGCAAAAATAAATAAGTTATCTAAAAACAAAGAAAAGGTCCAAATGGGGTTTGATTAAAACCAACTTATTCATCTTCTGATCACTGGCAGGCTCTAGTCTTTCTTAAAGATGCAATAAACTCTTTTCAGGCACTGTTCTAAAAAGGCTGAAATACGAATTAGTAACAAATGATAAAAATCTTCATCCTCTCTAGGTTATATGCCATGGAAAGAGGAGACAAAATAATATGGAAAATAATCAATGTATCTGATGAGACATAGAGACTTACAGATTAAAAAAAAAAATAGAAGTGGTGGAAAAAAAAAAAAGGAGTGGGCGGACATACCGGGGAGGGAGGAAAAAACCCGTAGGATGTTACAGGTTCGTGTAGCAAAGTTTATTACCCACATTCAACAGCTGTTAAATAAGTCATCAAAATTCGAGCTCTGTGGGAAGAGAATTTACACACTCCTGACAGGCTCCGGGGCTGCGGCTCCCCGACACCCCAGCAGCGAGCGACTCGCTGGCGGGGCTGCTCAGAGCCCCGACGTGCGGGGGGCTCAGCCCGGCTGCTCGGCGAGCGGCACCGGCGGCGCCAGGGCAGAGCCCGGAGCGGGGCGGGCGAGGGGCGCACTGGGGGCGGCGGCGCCCTCGGGCGGGCAGCGGCCCCCGCAGTGCGCAGCCCAGGCCCAGGCGGCCGCCCCCGAGTCCGCCCACCCGGCGGCGCCAGGGCCGGCCCCTCGCCGGCTGCCACGTAACCCTTCGCGGGAACCAGGAACTGCGCGGGCCCGGAGGGGGCGGCGGGTCCCGGGTGGGAGGGGGCGATGCCCAGGGCCGGGGCGGGGGACCCCCGGGCCGAGCCCGCGTCGGCCGCCCCTCCGGGGTCCGAGGCCCCGCGGCCGGCGGTTGGGGCGCGGCGCGGGCTCACCTCGAACATGAGCCCCAGCAGGAAGACCATGGCCAAGCAGGAGACGATGTCCGCGTGATTCTGCAGGACGAATTCGTGGCTCAGCACCGGCGGGCTCTTGTTGCTCTTCTTGCGAATCGCCATGGCGGGGCCGCCGCCTGTGCTTGCAGGTGCTCGCTCCGCCGGGCGGGCTCCGCGCTCGGTCTCCGCGCTGCTCACCGGCTCGCCGCCGCCGCCGCCGCCGCCGCCGCCTGCCCCGGGCTGCTGCTCACCGCCCCGCCGCAGCCGCTCGCTGGTGCTTCACTTCCCATCCCACAGCTAGTACGCAGCCGCCGGGGCCGCCCGGAAAAAAAAAAAAAAAAAAAAAGCAAAAGCAAAAAAAAAAAAAAAAAAAAAAAAAACCCTTAAAAAAAAAAAAAAAACCCAAACCCAGCCCGCTGCGGGGGCGAGCATGCGCACCAGGAGAGACCGCGCGCTCGCGCCGCGGCCGCTGCCGCCGGCCCACAGCGCCCCCTGTGGGTCGGAGGCCGCGCTGCGGCCCTGCTGGTCGTTGGCGATCTTGAGCTTCCCGGATCTGGTCTACAAGCTGAGGCTGCAGCCGCGTGCTGTGCGGCGCACGGTCGATGGCGTGCCTTCCTGCGCGCCTGCTCATCCCAGGCCTTGGGGGCTGACCCTCGCTTCCCCTCGCGTGGTCATTGCCAACAGGAAGTCAGACAAGGTGGCCATGGCCTGAGCACATGAAATCATCCTCTAGTTTGAGAAGATGCCTTAAAATTTTGCTGGGGGAGGGGAGACGGGGAGGGGAGAGGGTTTCAGAGATGGCTCAGGGGGTGAAACCTCTGTGTCGAAAGCAGAAGGACCCGAGTTCGGATCCCATGGAAAAACATCAGATGGAAATGGTGTTGGCCTGTACTTCTGACCCTGGAAGGCAGAGCCTGAGAAATCCCAGAGCAAAGCAGAAAACAGGTAGAGCAATCCAGTGTCCTCTGACACAGGTACACACACACACACACACACACACACACACACACACACACACACAAATGCCGTGCACAGCTCAGAAATGGTGGTGTAGGCCTGGCTGCACTGCAAGTCCAGTTTCAAAAAAACAAGTCAGTTAAGTTTTTTTTTAGGACTTTTGAGTCCAATCAATCTACATCACATCCCCCAATGGACCTCCCAATGAAGACATGGAATCAGTTCAGATTTACCAGTTTCATGTTTCTTAACAACACTTCTTAGTAATCCTGGGAACAAGTGAAAAAGGATGGTGCATTAAATATATCCTTCTGTTTCATCCATCTGCCTAACCAAGAATCTTTTTATTCATTTTTCCGAGGAATTGTCCCATTTACTCATTTGCCCAATCTAAAAATACCCTTTTAGATAAGATCTTTTCAGCATCCTTCATCATCCAGCAACCAGCCAGGCGAGTCACTCCCCCTTTCCCTATTTCCTGTCCTAGCAGAGTTCTTTACCTCTTACCTGAAATACTAGCCTCTGGTGAAATCATTGTGGTTTTTAAAGGTCTTCAACATCTCACCTTTATTTTCACGCTTATTCTCTATGAGACTCTGTCTCCTTATTTCTTTACATATGCAGTGACTCCAAAAATACACACTGAGAGTTGACCATGTAGTAGTCACTCATGGGGATTCAGAGCTTAAGGAAAAACTCAAGTTAGCTTTACTCATATGGACTTCATTCTAGCGTGGGGAGAGAATCTTTAAATGAGATTTCAAAAGTAAAAACGTATGTTAAATAGAGTTGAAGGAGGAAAATAAAGGGAACAGAGGAGCATGGAAAGCTGAATCTCTGAAGACACCTGAAGGGACAGCAAGTCGGGCGTGACTTTCACTTGAACAATTAAAAGAGATGCTTCAAGGACCATGTTGGACAAATTCTTGGCTCTACATGTAGTTAATGATTATTTTCCTTTTGGGGCAAGCATGAGTTTCATTTCCCTCCAGATCACCATCTTTTTTTTTTTTTTTTTATTTCAGCTCATACAAACTTATTAGGTACACCAGTTCCCTCCCTTCCTCCTCCTCCCCCCGTACCCCCTGCTCCCCCTTCCCATCCTTCTCCCTCTCCATCCCCCAGTGCCTCCCACCCCAATTCCCAGAGAGTCCTTTCTTGTGCATGTCTGATTTTCCTCTGGGCCCTCCTCTCCGATGACGTACAAGGACCCAGTGGCCTTTCCCTGAACCCTTTCCCGTGTTCCCCTTAGGTATAGGAACACTGCTGTGGCTGCCAATCCTTTACCTCCAAGGCTCTTGGTGCCTTTAGCAGATGCTAGACTTTGTGAGGTCAACAATGTGTTGGACAATGCGCAGGGCATGCAAAGTCCAATTATGATTGCTTCAGCCCTAACTAGTATAGAGTATCTTATATATCATTGCTCCTCCCATCCTTTTGCTCTTACACTCTTACCGCCCCCTCTTCCGCAAATTTCCCTGAGCTTCAAGATCACCATCTTTTTTTAACTATTTATTTATTTTGGGTATGTATGCATGCAAGCATGTGTGTGTGTGTTTGTGCGTGCATGCACTGTGTGTCCCTGTGGAGGTCCAAAGGTGACTTTATGAATCATCCTGGATTGCTTCTACCTCCTTTTTGTTACTCTCTGGGATTTCCCAGGCTCTGCCCACCAGAAGTGCAGGCTGCTTCCATTTCCTCCTGGCATTTTTTTGTGGGACCTGGGATCCGAACTCAGGACCTTCTACTTGTGAGGCATAGTTTCTAGCTCCTGTCTGGTTTTTTTGTTTGTTTGTTTTTGTTTTTAAGCAAGGATGTTTCTTTTGGTGGGCTGAATATTGTTCTCTGGCTTTCCTTTTCCTTCATGGAAAGCTCGCCAGACTAAAAAATGGTTTGTGATTTGGCCCTTCCTACCAAACAGGCTAGAGCCTGCCCTTGGCCTTGCACCTAGATTCTTCCTCTTCTCTGTGCAACAGCATCGTGGACTACTCCCACTGTGGAGGTTGGCAGGCTGCCCTCAGCGACTCTTTGTCTTTGTGCTGGATACCTGCCCTGTGTGGAATGTTCTATCGTCTTCTCATCGTGATGAGTCTTATCAGTTTGCTGTTCTTTCCAGTTTTGATGTGTGACTTCACAGAAATATTCAATGAGTCCATGTTAACCTAACCAATCTGATCTCATGATTTCATTGTATTCTTAAGGAATTTTATTATAAAATGGATATTGTGATGCAGAGGTGCACAGAAAAAAAGAAAACAAGGCAAAACAACAATACCAAAATACTCTGAACTGGCCCATTTAGAGCCCAGTGACATTTAAAACTATACAGCAATGTGGACTTCCTGATAAGTTGTTGGTCAGAGAGGTCTCAAAGGCCCCAAAACATCATAGGCTTTTGCCATTGCTCTTGGTTGCCCTCCAAAAACCTGACAGTTAAGAGCCTAGAGAAAAATAATACCTCATCAACTTATGAGATCTGCAAGTTGCAATAAAAATCAGCTTGGCAATAGATGACCACCAGTGTTATAGTGGCATGAGTATCAAGGAGACAACCAACAGCTTTCAGATTGGATGTAAGACCTGCTTATCGGAATGGAACATGTTCCCATTACTGTTAACTAGAACATGAACCTATAAAATGGAACGAAATAGATCACTGGGAAAGAACAGCCTATGAACCTATAGTAAAAAGACAGTACACCAAACTGCTCTGTAAATACCTGTTGTTATACCCATAGATTGGAAGAGCACTTAGCACTTAGTCTAGAAGTCTCCTTCTACAACAAAGGTAGAGGACTTCAGTAACCTGACAAGATGTAGCCTAAGGCAGTGGAATAGCAGTGAAGTGGACAACAATGACCACCAGAATGCAGAGTACTATTGACCCTGCACTGCTCACCCAGAAGCAGACCAATCTAATCTCTCCCCATTCTAACGGCACAGGGAAACTTATGGAAATGTGGAAGGTAGGATTGTAAAAGTCTGAAGATGAGAAGGTTCACATTGGATAAGACACTCCATTGAAGGCAGCGCTGCTGCATCTAGGAACTCACTGGATATACTCACCAGACATACAGAAAGACTGGCATACCAATATTATCCTATAAACTAGTGAGAATCTCAGGAGAGATAATTACATGCAGTGGAAACCTTGGGGACTAGGGCTGGATGAGTGAAGAGGAATGCCCCTATCAGTGGGGCAGTCTGAGGAGGGGAACTTGGTATTCCAAAAAGGCCTGAACCTGAACAAAAGCATAAAAGCCAGAGGAAATCCTGGGGTCCATAGAAGTGGACAGGCAGGAGGGTGGGAGAGATTGGGATGGATTGATGAAGGGAGGGGAGGGAAGGGGAATGGGAAGGAAGGGGAAAGAAGGGAGGCAGGGATAAGTACTCAATGTTTGTAAAACTAAGAAAAAATTAAAAATTATTAAATTTATACTGTGGAGTTCATTATTTGAGTTACATCATTCAATAGTTATTAATATATTCACAAAGTTATGCAATTGTCATCATAACTTCACTTGAGAATACTTCTTATCCATTCCACAAGAATCAGTGTAGAGATTACCAGTGTTTTGGTTGGAATATTAAATGTGCCATGTGCTGAAAGTTTCGTCCAAGGCTGATGTAGTTATTGGAAGGCTGTAGAAACTTTAGCAGGGGTAGGCCTAGCAGGAAGAAGTAGGTCATGGGGCCTGCCAGCTGTTGTCTTTTTGTTTTATTTCATTTCAAAGACTTGCTGTCCCTCTGTAGCGTGTGCTGGTCTTAAACTCATTGCAAACCTCCTGTCTCATCTTCCCATGTGCTGCTGCTTGCAGGCATGACCCTCATGCCTGGCTGGGTGTGGAAGGGGAACTTTAAAGAGCATTTGTGTTCTGGAGCCCTGCCTCATTTTTCCCTCTCCTTCTCATTACTTCCTGGCTGCCCTGAGAAGAAGTCTTTGGTCTATCTACACCTAGATGTTCTACATTACTGTGGGCCTAGTAGGATGAGGCCAGGCAGCCACAGATTAAAAGTTATGAAACTGTAAACCAGAAATCTATCTTTTAAGTTATGTCAGATATTTGTCACAGTAATTCTGATTAGTACAATTATTTCATTAAACGTCATAAGTATTCCAGTTGTAAGTCTATCTCCCAGTATATTTCATACCATATTATTCCAATTGTAAGTCTGTCTCCAGTATTCATTAGAAACTCGGGTTCTTTTTCATTATTGTGCCTCCTGCTATTTGGCACTTATTTTCAAGTTTTTATTAAATTTATTGAACTCAATATTCATTGAAAAAAGACTACATGGTCAGAACAAAACTTTAACATACTTTTCCTAGGAAACAAATATAAAAAGGACTTGAAATATGGCTCCTCAAATATACTAATCTTGAAGATACTAAAGGTTTTGCAATGTATCAATCAAGTCTTTAGCACTAGGGACATACTTATAAGACAAATTTGAACTTTGAAATTCATTCCTGAAATGAAAGAAAATAAGCAAGGGTATTACTTTTCTTTTTGGTGGACAAATTACTTAGGAAAGGATTTATTTTGGCATATGGCTTGAGAGGACACAGCCATGGTGGCAGAAATATGAAGTGGCTGGTCACATCATATCAGCAGTTGGGAAACAGAAAGATGAATGTTGGTGTTAATTGGCTGTCATGTTTGAAAAATGTGAGTTGTTTCCAATAGACTCATGTATTTGAATCTTTAGTTGTTTGGGAAGGTCATGGTACCTTTAGGAGGTGGGCAGTCACAAGAAGGAGGCCTCAATGTTGATTAGCCACACCCTACACTTCCAGGAGAGATCTGTTTTTGCAGCTTGCAGTTTTGCAGCTCTCCGTCTCTTTGCCAGCCAGCTATGCTTTTTCCTCCATAAGGGATTATATCTCCCCTCTGGAACCATAAGCAGAATAAATTTCTTTCTTCCTTTAAGTTGTTTGAGGCTTAGTGGTGTCTCACAACAACAGAGATGAGTAACTGTTAAAGTAGCTTTTTTTCTATTTTCTTTTGTTATTATTTGTGAGATCCAGCCCATAAGATAGTACTACCTATATTTAGCATAAACATTCCCTCCTTAGCTACATCTCTCTGTAAAGTTCCTAAAAATACAAAGCCAGATGTGTGTTTCCTTGATGACTGCAAATCCAGTCAAGTTGACAATGAAGGACAACCATGCTAAATTCAACCATTTTCAAGTTGATATCTAATTTTTAAGCCATAACTCTCCACCCCTAGTCCCTAAATACTTACAAACATCTCATAACGCAAGATGTATTTAATTCATCTGTAAAAGTCCCCAAAGTCTCAATATTCTAATACTATTCCAAAGTCCAGAGTTCAAAATCTCTTCTAAGAATCAAGATGATCTCTTAACTGTAAGCCCTTGAAAAATAAAAAAAGTAAAGTGACATAGAATAAACATTCCTGCCTTTCCTATTCCAAAAATGTAGAATAGGGGCATAGTAAGGAAATCCTGCAACTCCACACCTGGCATTTGGGCTGGTAATAGTATCACTGATATACCAGCAGGCTTGAGTAGCTGCATCCCTCTACCTTCTTCATCTGTAGCACATCTCTCCTGAGCTAGCTTTACACTATGCCCAAAGATTTCCTTGGCAGATGTTCCAAGATCTTGGTATCGTCAATATCCTGGAGTCTCCATTACGACTTAAGACTTAACCTTCATAGCTTCACACAGTGAGTACTCAGGGCCTCCTGACAGGGAACCCAACCCTGTCACACATGGCCTGGCCTCTGCAGCATTTTGTAACCTTGAGACAATCCTTCCAGACCCTGTAACTCTTGCATTTTGTATGCCTGCAAAACCAGCACCATGTGGATGATGCTGCCAAGTTCTGCAACTAGCTTGAGACATGCTCTAATCCCTTCTGTATAGTTCAATGGCCTTGATGCACAAGAGGCTAACCTCTTCCTAAGCAGTTGTTTTCAGGGATGGAACCCCTTCAGCATTATTTTCAGCTGTTTCTCTCCTTTCGAATTAACTGGAATTAATATATATATATATATAAGTTAGAGCCTTCCACGGGCAGGGTCTTTCTGTCAGGGCACCTTTTCTCTTGTCCCAGTAATGAAGGTGAGGCTCCTCCTTAATGATACCAATCACTTTAACAATTACAATTGCTTTTCTTGGCACCTACTTTGTCTGCAACTTTAAACTTGTTCACATTCCTTTTCTTGCCAAACTGCACAATTTTTGTATCTTTCTGGTCCATTTGGTCCTCACTCTTACAGAAAACCTGGATAAAAGTTGTGAGTAGTAACTATACCACAACCTGATTTCTATGCTGGCTCAAATTTTTTCTGCCAAAAAATTAATCCACTACTTTTGATTTCAGTCTCATTCAAGTTCTCAGCACATGGGTAAAATATAGTTAGATTCTTTCTCTAAATACAATATAAATGGCCTCTAATATCAATGGAGTTCCCAGAAGAGTCCTTATATTCCCCTCTAAAACCTTATGGATGAGAATTTCAAAGTCTAAATGTCTGTTAACATTCTGGACTGTCATATACTCACCAGAATGACAGCGCTCTACAGTTTTAGTTTGAAGGTCCAAATTCTTCCCATAAGCCATTTTTTTTTTAGTTAAACAACTTTATTAACAGAGTCAAGCAGTGATTAACATTCACATCTATTATGTCACATCGTACAAATATAAATACAAAATTACTACAGTATAATATATATTCTCTGCATGATTCAAAATATTTGGTGGCCCCAAAATACTTTCTTTAAAATTCAGCATCCATAAGCCTATTTCAAAGTCCTATAACCACATAGTCAAGCAACAGCCCCACTTCTTTTTTATTTTATCTGTTTCAATTTTATTTATTTATTAAAATTATTTTATTTTTCTAGTTTAACAAGCATATTTATCGCTGCTTCCCTCCATTGCCTCTCCCTCCCATTTCCCACCCTTCCCTTAATCAACCTATCTCACTCCCTTCTACCCTCCCGTCTGTTTGCTTACATGGGCCCCAGGGTTCCCTCTGGCTCATCTATTCCTCTTGTCAGCCCCACTTCTTAGAACCAATTTTCTGTATGAATTTTCTCCTTTTGATGACAAACTACCTAACAAAACAACTTAAGGGAAGCAAGATGTAATTGGTACACAGTTTTGTAGGATATAGTCCATTATAGAGGGAAGGAATGATTGTGGGAACATGAGGTAACTGGTCACACAGTATCTGTAGTCAATAAGCAGACAGAAAAATACTAGTGCCGAATTCCTTCTTTTCCCTTTTGTTCCATTTAGGACCTCCAGCCTACGGAATGGCACCTCCCACATTCATGTGGGTCTTCCCTTAGTTACCCTTCTCTGCAAACTCCCTTAAAGACATATTCACACCCATGTTTCCTAAGCGAATCCAAATCCAGTCACTTTGATAATGAATATTAATTATCACAGCGAGTAATTGCCAACATGATGTTATGTTCTCAAAGGATCAGTACAAGTCCAATGTTTCAGGTCATTTGGACATGAAATGTTCTGCTAACATCAATTTTAAAAAACTATTGACTGCTATATGAGTCCAGAGGTTGCATATTGAATCTTTAGGGTCAAACTCCTATATTAATGCACCTTCAAAGTGTCCTTTCCTTTATTTTTAGCTACGGCTTCATGATGCAAGCACCCAGAGGCATTCCTTTCTAAATTTTAACCTCTTAGACATGTTTTTCAAGAGGCTGAGCTACACATGTCTAAAATATGTGTCTACTATTCTACTGGTTTTTTTTGAAAATTTTGTTTATTGGAAACTGATATATATGTGTGTGTGTGTGTGTGTGTGTGTGTGTGAGAGAGAGAGAGAGAGAGAGAGAGAGAGAGAGAGAGAGAGAGAGAGAGAGAGAGAGACCAAGACTGAGACTGAGAAAGACAAAGACAGACAGCAAATGCAAGCACATATGCATCATAGTGCACTGATGGAGGTTAACAACTTTCGGAAGTCAGTTCTCTCCTCCTTTCACCATGTGGACTTCTAGGGTTCAAATTCAGGTGGCCAGGTTTTTGAGCAGGCATCTCACCTGCTAATTATCTTGCCAGTCCTTCTACTGTCTTTTCTTTGAATTATGACTTTAAGCTGAGCCAGCTCAGTTATACACCCCTTAACTGAACATGCTTAGGATGCCAACTCTGAAGTGCTTTTCTATATGACTATGTATAAACTATTCTGTGATTCCGTTGTCAAGGAAGTTTTTGCTTTGGAAGTAACTCCTTTCTTCTCCTTACCTGTTGCAGGTAATAAACCTTTTACCACTCTTTTATGTCCCTTCTGTGATCGCTTTGGCTTTGCACTCACCAAGATTGTACTCAGGTTCAAAAATTTAAATGTGCTTTTTAAAAAATTTCCACTCTAATTTTTGAGAAATTACCTATACTGCTTTTCCATCAGGTGCTTAGGCATTCTTACTTTGGTTAGTCATGAGACTTTAAATGACTTTGGGGGGCTGGAGAGATGTCTCAGGGATTAAGACTCTGCCTCACAAGCAGAAGGTCAGAGTTCAGATCCCAAGTCCCATGTAAAAATGCCAGGCAGAAATGGCACCAGCCTGCACTTCTGGCTGTGGTGGGTCCTGCCTGGCTCTGGTGGGCGCTGCTCAGAGCAAAAAGGAGATAGAAGCAATCCAGGATGACTCCAGAAGTCACCCTTTGTCCTCCACAGGGACACATAATGCCTTCTGATACACACACACACACACACACACACACACACACACACACACACGAATAAATAAATAAAATGACTTTCAGATCTGGCAAGATGGAGTGTTGGTTTGTATCAAAACAGAGGTGGAGGCATTAGAGACTTCTTGGTAAAAGCTACAGTGCGGAGGAAGCAGCAGAGAAAATTCTAGGTCCATTACACAGGTCTGACACATGTTTATGACAGGAGGGTAGGATAGGAAGAGCTTCAGATGGCCATGCGGCTGAGGAAGTGCTAGTCAGCAGACCCAAATGGGAGAGCCGTTCTTCTGCAGAATGTGGAGAAGTGAAGACACCGAATGGGACAGAGGTGACAGTATCTGCTACCTGGTTGCTCACCGACAGTGATAAGGATGAACATGCACCATATTGGAGGGAGTGCATGGCCAATTGCCAACTTGATATATTTCTATCATTTTGGTAAAGTTATCAGATCCTAGGGATGGAGTTGATGGTATCTGAGACAAGGACGGGGTTAAGTCATGGGAAGGTGAATGGATAAGGGGAATGCAGTCATCAGACAGCTGGGTGCTCTTGAGATTTTTGGGTGTCAATTTGTGGCTGACATAAGCATCTGTAGCCACATCTTCTTGCTTGGAGACAGGTGTGGAGAAGTCAGAGACAGGCAGATTTTGTCCAGCCATTCTGGCAGAGAGCCAAGGATCTTGAGTTGCCAGTGAAGACAAGCAGATGAAGCAAAGGCTACGAGGGAGTGGCTGTCCTTTTCATAGTCTCCCTTTTCCCTGATAACACACTTTTTCTTTCTGCTAGAAAAGGCAAACAAATAGGAAGTGACAATATCTGCTTATCACTTTCTGGCTCTTGATGTGCAGTTGGATCAGAACTGAAAGTCAATGGAAGACACTGGCTAAAAGTCAGAGTTGATGTTGTATTCTCCCTTGATCCCTCCTTACCTTACCACAGTTCTGGTAAGATTCTTTTATGTTCTTCTGTGACCACACCCCTTGTCAGTTTCCCTCTTGCCCTCCTAACTCTTGCAGGCCTTGAATAATCTTCTCTCCTCAGTCCTTCGACTGTTGGCAGCAATGGCTTAACCATTTTTGTCTCTTGATACCTCATTAACTCTTTTTGGTCCCTCAGTTGGCTGATTGCTTTGTGAACAGCCCTTCATAAAACTCTCTCTCTCCAGTTAAGCCTTTTTGGATGAGACATCTTTTCTATGCCAGTTCCTGACAGACACTTGTTAGGAAATGGGGCTGGAATTGAAGGCACTGGTAGAGCTGAAGAATCATCAGGGGTTGTTTGCATGGTTGGGGAATTGAAGATAAGGATGCTAGACATGAAAGCCAAGTTTGTGTAGTCATTTACAATGAGACAGGCTGTGTAGAATGGCAGGAACTGGATGGAGGCTGAGGTGGGTGGAGATGGACAGAACAGGAAGTGAAAGGCTAGGAGGGTAAGCACTTGACACACATTTTAGGTGGCTTCTAAGCCACCGGAAGAGCAAAATGGCAAAGGGAGTCAGTGAATGAGCCAGACACTAATGTTTGCTGTGACTGCGAAACAGTCACAGAGGCTGGCTGATGGATGCCTAGGGTGAGTGGGTGGCAGTGTGAGGGGGTGGGGCCTCCAGAAGAGCTGAGGCTTTTCAGCTGTTGGCCTGTCAGCAACAATGAGGGCCATAAAAGACACCCACTCTTCTGGGCTCTGCAGAATGTGGTGTGTGGAAGGGGAAAAAACAGCCACCTCTTAAGAAGGCTGTAGGGAAAACAGGTTTCAGTTTTCAGTAAGGACCGTAATCAGACTTCTAAGAAAGAGGGTGAAGAAACCATCTAGTGGTAGGCGATGATGCATGAGATGGGGTGTCTGAAGGATTTGGCAAGGAGATACTGTGGGATTAGAGATTGAAAAGGGGCTCTTAGCCGAAATCAAGTAAGGGGATGAACAGAACCTTGTGCAGGAGAGAAACTGGATGGCGCAGGACCGATCATGGAGACGATGAAAGTGCATTAGCCAAAAATGAGTGCTAATGAGACTGACTATCCCAAGTAAAGAGTTTCTTAGGAATAACAGGCAATCGCAGGCCTGGATACATTGTTCTGGCACAATCAGCTAATCCAAAGTGGTGAAAGGGGAATCTTTCAAAGACAAAAAGAAGTCCACAGCTACCTTAAAGTAACTGCCATCAGTTGTATGGGTTTGTCGCAGGCCTTGACATAAATAAGCCTGATAGAAGACAGTCACTGTTAGGCAGATGCCCTTTGCTAGTTCTGCTCTGAGGATTCTCTGCAAGTTTCCATCGTAGACGTAAGTGATGAGGGAGCCTGTTCATGGCTTCCCAGCTTCCTCTTGTTAGGACATGAAACACTGGGCTTGATTTTGATGCTGATAAACTCACATAGGTGGAGAGGGTTTTGAAGTGTAGTGAAAATATCCTGATAGTCTTATAATGAGAAATGGGGAATCACTTCTAACTTCAACTTCCTTTTAAGGCATGCCCTCCTGGGAGGAGAGCAATTTATCCCGCCCTCACTGTATTAGTTATTAACAGTTTTCTGTCATTATAATGAAATAACTGGCACAGGCTACTTTTGCCTTGTTTATTTGGGCTCATGGTTCTAGAGGTACAAGTTCAAGGTCAGGCAGCCTCACTTTGGGGCTTTTGATGATGTCTGTACATCATGGAGCATGCAGTGGAGCTAATACACTTACATAAAGAGCAGGAAGCAGAGGACACACCAGCATGAGAAAAGGGGCTCCCATTAGACCCAACATATTAAGATCCACAGCACCTCCTAATACTGCCACTAGGTATGAAATGTTTACATATGAACCTTGTTCTAGTTTCTCTTCATGCTCCTGATATAAGACTAGAGTTCAGATCTCTAGAGCCCTTGTTAAATGCTGGGTAGGTGTGGTGGCTTGCCTGCAATTCCAGCCTTAGAAAGCAGAGACTGGAAATCCCCAAAGTAATCTGGCTGCGAGGCTAGCTCTATTGACAAGCTGCAGGTTTGATTAATGACCCTGTCTCAAAAAAGAATAAGGCGGAAAACTGATCAAGGATGATTCCTAACATCAACCTTGGCCCTAACATATGTGCATGTCCCCCTCCTCCCCCACATAGGAAAATGGAAAAAAAAATAAAATTTGTGCCATTGCCATGACAAATACTTGAACTTAAGGGAGAAGGGTTTATTTTTGACCCGTGGCTCGGTAGGGTACAGTCCATTATTCCAGGGAAGGCAGAGCTGAGTCCATGAGCTTGCTGCTCAGGCAGTGGGGAACATGGGGCTCGACTTGCTGACATCTCAGTGGCCCAGGAAGCAGAGACATTTCACTGGAAGTCACGTTGCATTGTAACCCCTAAAACCTTCCCACCAGTGATTCACTTCCTTCTGTTAGTCACGTCCTCTCAATTTTCTTAGGGGACCAAAGGATGAAGAATAAAAAATAATATTTGTTGAGTCTATCATATTCCAGACATTTGATTTTACATAAGTTATTTTGTTAGTCTTCATTAAACTCCTATGAAATAGGTGTTATTATCTTTACTTTGAATGTGAAAACTGAGGCTCAGAGAAGATTGTATAATTTCAGCTAGGGTTAGAAATGTGTTTGTCTGAAAACCCATTCTTATTTCATGTAAATAGTCCTCTGTGAGGTTCACATAGTGGAATGATCCTGAACACTGATTTCTACTCTTACTTCATAAGCTGTTCAAGAAATTGGTTCTGGTCCTGATAAGAGCATAAAAATCAGAAAGCAGGTCATTTATCTGTTCAGGTTCTATCGTATCACTTCTAGCATAGTTTAAAAGTATAAACCCATAGACAGTG
The DNA here is from genome assembly GCA_023101885.1 of Typhlomys cinereus. Classification (NCBI taxonomy): domain Eukaryota; kingdom Metazoa; phylum Chordata; class Mammalia; order Rodentia; family Platacanthomyidae; genus Typhlomys; species Typhlomys cinereus. The sequence goes on along the minus strand of JALPQD010000033.1, from coordinate 4,363,622 downwards.
TATTTCTATGAGAGGGCAGATTAAAACAATTTAAGGGAGAAAAAGGAGATTTATTCAGCTTATAGTTCCAAAGAGGAGAAAAGGCATGGAAAAGGCATGACTGGCTGGCAGAAGCTGAAAGCAGGCTAGGTTACATCCATCCAGGAGGCCGAGAGCTGTGAAACTGCCAAATGCAGGAGCAAACCTTTTCTGGAAGTAGGGTGAAGCTAATCCACTTCAAGGCCCACCCCTTGTGACTGACTTCCTCCAGCAAGGCTCCACCTCTTAAAGGTGCCATGACCTTCCCAAACAATTAAGAATCAAACACAGGAATCTCTGCTTGTGGGGGACAACCCACATTTCAAACCATGACAGGGATTAAGTTAATGCTTCTCTGATAAAAGAGATAGATCACTTTTGGAAAATGATGACTGACAAGTAAAGAAATGGAAGCAGGAAATGTGGACTGCACTTTTACGAAGTTTCTCTTTGAAGAAGTATCACTAAGGAGGAATAAAGGAGACCAGATGGGATTTGTTTTTGAATGATGTGAGGGGGGGGGCGAGGGTGAAGTCACTGAGAGAAGCGGGAACATTGATGCATGCGTCTCTGAAGTTCAGCATTCACAAGACATAGAAGATGAAGTCTTCACAGAATGATGCAACTTTTTGCACTGTGGAATGAGAGGAGAAGGAAAGTAGAGACAAGACACAAGACAGAACTGAAAGTCGATGTCTTGCCATGTGATGGGGAAATAGGGAAGGACAGCACAAGGAAGACCACCAGCCAGACAGATTTCTTTTAAGGCTGCTAAGAGAAGAGCTTTCAACAACAACAAGAAAAATTGTTTGATCATTAAAAGATTTATAACAGAATTTCACTTCTGCAGTGTTCATAGCTGGCTTTTGTATGTAGAATGAGGAAGTAAAGAAATGACTTGATTGGCTACCGTAAAGCATTTGCCTTATTTAGATGTGATTCACTGGAAAGTCCCTTTCTTGAAGTTGGCAGTTTCCAATTGGTTAAGCTTAAGTTTTATTTTACTGTCTACATTAAGCTAAGTTTGGTTTCTTAAATAGAAGTCTCAGGTACTAGAGTGGTCTTAGTCTAATGATCTTCTGAAATTAATTTGGTAGCATGAACAAAAGGAGCATAAACAATAAGAAGGGTAGAGAGGCAATGTTATGATTGACAGTCAGCCATGCCTCAAACCTCAAGATCTCAAGATAAGCAAAGTCTGAGAGACTAGAAAGATGCTTAATTAAGAGGGATGAAAGACAATGGTGGTTCAAGTGGAAAGCCAGGACATAGTTAAAAAAAACTACTCAGAAGAAATGTTTAGTAAGCAGGTGGAGAATGCAGAGGATTTTTTTAATGGGGTAGATTATACTAGCTGTAACTCTTTTTATTGCAAGTAGCTAAGAAGGGAATATATTTGGACAATATCTACTATCTTAATTCACTCTGTTTACTTTTGGTTCTGGAACCTAATCTAGCAGCATTTTCTTCTTGGAATTAAGTCTGCTAATATAATTACATTCTCTTCCCTCCATTTCATTGAATGATTTATTTAATATGGTTTTAATAAATTTCAGCTTCAGAGAAAAATAACTTGTATTGACACTGTCATTTGGACCAGCACAATAGCATTCAAGTCTAAAATAAATCAGTCATTAGGATTCAAGCATGAAAGAATATTATGGGTTTTATAAAGTTTCCCCATCAAGACTTATGGAGATTTGTGGGAATCTATTATTTAAAAAGCACTCTGAATATAATTGCTGAGCCATTACCACATGCATGCTTGATCTGAAACATTTCCCAGAGCCCCAGGCCTAAAGTCTTTTACTGTTCACAGAGACCCTTCCTTTCTTTGGTTCTTTCTTAATCATCAATCAGCCTGAAGAAATCCAGTAAACTTAAAACTGAAAATTTCAGGTAATGCCACCATGACACATTTCTAAACTTGCTTTTCTGAACTCATCATTTGCGTGAATAGCACCACCATTCCCCTGTGACTCAAGCTTGTTATTTAATTTCAGTGGGAAAGTATTGTGATAATCTGAGGTTGACCGACAGGCTCACCTCCTCACAGCTCACCCAGGTTTCTGCTATAAACCCTATAGAAAGCATCTAAACTAGCAGCTCGGTGGCAACCCATATTTGGAACCTGCTTATGTTCTTGCTTCCTTTGTCCCAAGTTCTCTCCTCCTACAATACATGAATTTCTAAAACTCGCCTTCTATGAAATTCATTCTTTGAATTTGGGAGGTAAGAACAGAGAGACAGTGACTGAGTGGAAGTTTTGTGCAGCCTTGAACTTCTGGCATCCTGCCTCCTGAGTTGAGCCCATTGAAGGTAAGAAAGGATCCCCTGATCACTGTGGCTCCAATACACGAGTCATGCTGCTGGCAATTTAGATATCCCAAAGAGAAGGCATAAACTGCTCTGTCCATGGAATTGTTGAGAAGGAAAAATAAATTTATGGTGGTTTGGTTATGTTACCTCAAAGTGGAAGAAATATGGCTACAATGTATGAGTACTTTGTTATGATGGAAAAGGAACTAAGCCACAGTACTTGATATCATTCATGATTTCAGGCATCCACTGGGATCTTATATTTCTCAAAGGTAAGTTGGACTTCTGTAACTGATTTCTCTGCATGTAGCCTGTTTCTGTGTTCCTTTATCATGATGGCGGCGGTAACAGTTTAGCAATAATGTTGACTTATCAATTCCTCACCTGTAGAAAAGGAATAGTTAAATATTATTATGGTCAAATATGAAATGTACCCTTAAAAGGCTTACACATTCAAGTCTTGATCCCTAGGTGATGTGCTCTGGAGAGGTGTTTGGCTTTTAAGGGTACTAACTAACAGCTCATCCTATCGATGAGTTCATATTTAAATGAGCCGTTAGAAGGTGGGACCTCCTGAAAGGAAGTAGGTCACTGGGGTGTGCCTGTGCAAGTCTTATCTTGTCCTTGGTGCCTCCCTCTCTCACTCTGCATCCTGGCTTCCATGAGGGGAGCCTCTGCCCCATCACGTGGTTCCCACATGACCATCTGCTTCATTGCAGACCCAGAAGCAGTGATAAAATTCATCTATCGCTGATTGAAATTCTGAAACTGGGACCCCAAATAAATGTTTCTTCTTTTAAGTTGTTTTTCTCAGGTATTGCATTACAGCAATGGAAAATTAACACAGTTTAGTAACAATATTTGGCTGATCAATTCCTTTTAGTCAATGCTATAACCATGCCTTGACTTATATCGTTCAGAAGCCCTTGAAACTGGTTTGTTAGAGAAATTTGGAAAAACTTTGGAAAAGCTGGAAGCAGAGCTTGATGGGTGATTCTGGTGGGAATTTTGAGAAGGCCAAAAATGCTGACAGGAATGTAGACAGTGTAGACTGTGTCAGGTTTCGGATGGAAATGACAACCCTATTGGGAATGTGACCATTAGGTTGTAGCCATTAGGGTTGCAAACTGACAAAGTTGTCTATATTTTTTCTATATCCACAGACCGTGAGAGGCTGAGTTTAAAAGTGATGAATTAATTCATATGAGGAAATTTGGAGGTATGGTACCATTCAGACTGAAGTAAGGCTATTATTGCCCACTTTCGGTAAGATGCAACAGTGAGACCTGAGAGCAATAAAGCGATGCAGAAAGCTTTGAAAAATTGCTGTTTAGTCAAAAAAGGAGCAGGTTTAAAGTTGGGCCAAGGTGAGTGTGGTTGCAAAAAAGATGAGCAACATTAAACGATGACAGTATCATGCCTCACACTTTATTAGGAAAGATGCCTCGAGGCATCTCTGGGATCATCAAATCTCAAGGTTCAAAGTTCAAACTCCTTCAGAAATATTCTATCCTAGGAAGACAGCATTCCCTTCTTCCATAGGGTTGCATAGGGAAGTATTTCTTGGTGGTGTTCAGCCACTTGTTGAAGTTGGTATTGCATGTGTTGTTGGTTTTGTAAGTATAGGAAGGCTTTCTCCCCAAAATTTCAAACGAAGCCCAAGGATTGGTATAGCAAGGTTGGGATCCCTGCAGGTAGTCCTAGAGAGGGTCATTTGTGATGCTGTGGGAATGACATTGAAGCTTCAGTGGATATGTCATGAAGTAATAGATCCCATGAGTTTGTATTACATGCTGAGGAAAGCCAAAGTCAGTGAGCTGCGTGAACCCAGGAGGACGGACATAAGAGCTACAGCTCACAAGGCCATACACAGCAGTGTGGCTGCCCAAGCATTTGGAGCCCTGATGCTCAGCATGGACTACAGATTTTAATGTTTGTCCTAGTCAGCTTAAGTCTTGCTTGATCTCATCCCTTCTTTCTATGTTCCATTCTTCTCTTTTGTAAGAAAATGTTTGTTTTGTGCCCATTTTATGGTGGAGGAATGTAACTTGCTTTTTTTTTTTTTTTAATTTCACAATAACCTAGACTGTAAAGTCTAGGTTATTTATTTTAGATCAAACACTATCACAATATTTTATTACCAAAGTCATTTTTGACCATTTTCCCAGATTTTGGTGTAAGGAGAAAACAGGTTGTGATTTTCATGAACCATGGATTTCTCTCTCCAGGCTGTTTTGTTCATCTTATAATAATTGAATTATTTTAAATTATTTATACTTGTCTGTGGCTTATGCACTATTCTCTTTTTTTATTTTTCTAGTTTTACAAGCATATTGAGTACTTATCCCTGCTTCCCTCTATCCCCACTCCATCCCATTTTCCTCCTTTCCTTTCATCAATCCATTCCATTCCCTCCTGCCCCCCTGCCTATCTGCTTCAATGGACCCCATGGTTCCCTCTGGCTTGTTTACTCTCCTGGGGGTTCAGGCCTCTTGTGGTTGTCTGTCATCAGGCCACCCTACTGATAGGAACATTTCCCTTCACTCATCCAGCTTTAGTTCCCAAGGTTTCCATTATATGTTCTATCTCTCTTGAGTTTTTCGATAGTCTATAGGGCCATGTTGGTATGTCAGTCATTATGCAGGTCTGGTAATAACAAGTCTCACTGCAGTGAGTTTCTGGATGCAACAGTCCTGCCTTGAATATCTTCTCCAATGGTGAACCTTCCCATATTTAGGTTCTTACAATCTCACTGCCCCCTCTTCCGCCAGTTCCCTAAGCCTTAGGATAGGAAGAAGTTAGGTTGGCCTGATTCTGGGTGAGCCTTGCCGGGTTGCTGGTACGCTGCACTATGTTTGGCTGTTGCTGTCCACTTCACTGCTCTTCTATTGGCCTAGGCTGCATCCTGTTAGGGTGTTGAGACCCTCTACCTCTGTTGTAGAAGACGACTTCTAGGCTGACTACTAAGTGTTCTTCAAATCTATGAGTATAATAGTAGTTATTTAAGGAGCAGTTTGATATACTGTCTTCCTACTTATAGTTTCATAGGCTGTTTTTCCCTATTTATGTATTTCCATACCTTTTTAAGATTCTTGATCTAGTTTTCAGTAACAGGAATGTGTTCCATTCTGACAAGTGGGTCTTGAGTCTGATCAGAAAGCTGTTGGTTATCTCCTTGATTCTCATACCACTACTACATTGGTAGTCACCTGTTGTCATAAGGATTTTTACTGCAACTTGCAGATCTCATGAGCTAATGAGGCCTGTGATTATTTCTCTCTCCTTGTAATTTCTACAGTATTGGTACCATGTAAACTATCCATTAAGGAGGAAGTTCTAAGACCAATTCCCATTGATGTATTTTGCCCATGTTCTGTGATCCATGTATGTTGCATCTTCAGTAATAAGGTCTTACTGACAGTTTCTTGGAAAGCAACCAGTAACTTGCTATCTCAAATTTTATGGAAACTAACAGCTAAAAATTTGCCTTGACTTTCAGAGGAGACACTGGACTTAAAACTGTCAGGACTATGGGAAGACTTGGAGATGTGTTAAATACATTCTGCATTATGAAATGGAGACTAAGGGCAGAAGGATGGTTCCTGACTGGTGGTATTGCTTAGGAGGTTGTAGATCTCTTGGGACATAGTACCTAGCTGACATTCGTAGACCACCAGAGGTTAGGTCTTAAAAGTGATTTCTGCTTTGGATCTTGGCTTGAGTTCTGTGCGTTCCATCTGTTAAGATGTGAACAAGCTAACTTACAATCTTTCACTCTTATCATGAGCTGCTTTAGCTATTATGTCTTCCCAGCCATGAAACCATGAGCCTAAATAAGCTTCTCCTTCCTTAAATTGCTCCTGTCAAGTCATTCTATCATAGAGATGAAAAAATGTAACACACAATTGAAAAGTGAAATGTCTCCCACCCCTAAAGGTGTTAAAGCTTTGGTCTGTAGCTAATGTCATTTTTGAGACATTATTGGATCATGCCATGGTTTGAATGTGAGTTGCTGCCCACAGACTCAGCTGTTCGAATCCTCAGTTGGTGGTAATGTTTAGGATATTGTGCGTTTTTAAGAGGTGGAGCTTTGTTGGAAGAAGGCATGTGACAGGGGATGGGCCTTGAGATTTGCTAGTCCTGTCCAGCTTCCTCCCTTGCTTTTGCTTGATCTGCTGCAGATGGTCGTGGTGGCTTGAGCCAGCCTCCTGCTTCTGCCTTCAGCCTTGCCTTCTGCTGTGTGATTACTGACCTAATTGTCTATATTCCCTCGAAACTAAAAGTCAACTAAGTATCTACTTCTCTCTTTCTGTCTGAGTTTGATTATTGTGTCACAGCAAAAGAAAAGTAACTGCAAGACATCACTAATCTCATCAATGTATCAATTAATTCATGCATTCAAAACTGAATGATTATTAGGAGTTAGGGCATAGTTAAAGCCTTTGCTTTCTGATTCTCATAAGGTAAACAACTTTCCTCCATCATATCTTCTACTATTATATTAGAAAGAATAGAGTCAGGTGACCATAGATGGAAACCTCTAAAACCACAAGCTAACAAAAATTCTTTCTCTCTTAAGGTATCTCTCAGTGATGGAAAGCTGACTAGCAGAAGTGCCTTGCTCAATGGACTATGATCTTTTTTTGCATGCTTGCATGCATGCGCGTGTGTGTGTGCGCGTGCACACGTGTGTGTCTGTGTGTGTGTGGTATGAGTGTCAGAGGGTACTGTGTGTGCCTGTGGAGACTCAAGGGTAACTTTGGGAATTATTCTGGATTGCTCTACCTCCCTTTTGCTTTGCTCTGAGGTTTCCCAGGTTCCATCTTCTAGGACCTCTGGGTATTTTTATCCATCATCTGAATGAACTAAGGTCCTTGTGCTTGCAAGGCAAAGGCTTAATTAACCCTGAGCAATATCTCCAGCCCTGGATTATGATATTAAATAGGTGATTTAAATGTTCATAGGCATTGGCACCCAATAGATACTAGTTGCTGTTACTTTGTTGTTGTTAACAGTACATGCTCACTCACTGCCACAAAATACCACACCTAGGATTTAATAAATCTTGCCGTAAACTCAATGCTGCAACTACCATTCCCTAAACAGTAACTTCATGAGCCTCTGTGTTCTGTTCTGAAATAAAGGCAACATTATACTACTGGGTCAAGTATTGTGGCCTATTCTCAGCACATGCTTTGCCTTGTAGGGAAGGTGGGTATATTCATGTAAGATGTGGGGGACAGTATGTTGAGCTAATTAGAATAAGAACTATAGCAGCTGTCCCAGAGAATCTGGGGAAAAGTTCTAGCAGATAGTGAAAAGTGGTTTGATTAGTGGAGAAAAATCTGATGTAGTATGAACATAATATGATGTAATCCAAACACAAGTGATAGAATGGAAGGAACAACTTTGACTTGAAGATAATGGCTCAGAGTAATAGAGATGTGTGGCAGCATGGATTTGGAAAACATTCTCAGCCACCATAAAGAAGGGAAAGGCCTTATTTTGAGATCAGCCTGTGTCTTGCCTTAAGTTTTATTCCATATTATGTAAATCAGTGCTTTCTCAGCCCATACCTTGTCCCAAGAGTCTCTATTGTACAAGCAATTATTGACTCTGTTTTGAGGATGGCGGCCGCCCATGTCTTGAAGCAGACATGGGAATAGCACCATCTGTCACCACCCATGCAGCACAGACTGATAGTGACATATTACTAAGAGCAGAAGGGGAACTAGTCTATGAATTTATTGGGGTACGTATTAAAACCATATCAGGGAAATCAGGTCTATGAACTTCCTAGACACACCAGACTAAGGAAAGGTGTACCTCCCTTACCTGCACCTCATACAGAGGCAGGTACCTAGCTCCACTATTATGAAGCATCCACAAACCTGTCACTGGATACCCAGTATGTGCATCACGGACTGACAAGCAGAGAACTCCTGACCGTCTCCTGGGGCTTCCGCTCAGCCCCGCGCTGTTTTCATAACTTACTTCTATTATGGTCCACCCGCTCTCCTGTTTGCCCATCTAGATGTGCTGCCTACCATCTGCTCACTCCTGCTTCTGGACCCAGCTCTGCCCTTTGACCTCTGCAGTTAAACTCTATTCTACAGCTTTGATCTCAAACCTGTGACCAGGGGATTGGTTCATGTGGCAGTTGTTTCCCTGCAGATTGGCTTGAGTTTGTGATTTTGTTGATTCGGAGACTCATGTATCCCTGTTTGGTTCTGTTTTGGCTTCTCAGGCCTCTTTGAAATGCCTCTTTAACCCTTTGCAGTGCTCTTGAACCTGCTAGGTGCTGTGCCACGTGTGACCGAAGTTACTATCAGAGACTAAGGTGGGAATAAAAGAACCTGTGTTTGCCTCTGCTAGGTATACCAAGAAAAGCAGGACTATCTGGCAAATAGCTGCCATTGAAACAGTGTGTGTGTGTGTGTGTGTGTGTGTGTTGTTATTAATAAAGTCTGACATTGTGGAAAGATAACCTGTCAGTTTCTGACAGGAATGTTTATGACATTTTTGTTTTGCTGTTAGGAGACTCCTGGTTCTCATGAACAGGCAGGAAAATGTGACAGGTGACCCCAGGGGAGGCTGGCCTGTGCAGGAGGCAGCCATGGTTTCTGGGGATGCTTCGAAAGTAAGAGAGTAATCCTTGCAGTAGGCACTTTTCCTGGAGCTAAACATGAAGGGCCTTGTTATGTGTAAAACGCGTTGCCTGACTGTGTCTAAGCCAAGAAGAAACTAGAGAGTTTGTGAGTGGTTTAACTGAACAGATATCTTGTAATCATCAAAAAATGATATATGGCTCCATGCCTAGTAGACCCAAGGTCTTGGGATCATAGCCAAGGATTCTTGGAGCTCTTTCTTTATTTGTGTCAGCCTCTGTGTTCTAACACAAAGCTGACAGCACAAAGAGCGCTCTCTCTCTCTCTCTCTCTTTCTTGCTTCCTCTACAGTATCAGGATCCAACCATGGGGGGTCTTTCATCCTAATGGTGCTATTTAATCCTAATCACTTCCCAAAGACCTTGTCATGGACTCACTTTCTGTCCTCTTAATAACTCACCATAGGAACTAAACTTCAACTCATGAAAATTTGGGGGACAGTCAAACCATATCCAAACCATATCCAAACCATAGCAGGAACATATCCTCCAGGTTAAAACAAACAATGGGTTTTTGTCACTGTGATGCAAACCAGTTTCAAAGGCAGTTCATCACTCATACCCACCAGCCTTTTCTTGGCTCTGGAAGCTGCCTTCTACCTACACACTCAAATTACAGCATGAATGTTGCCCAGCCAAGTGGGTGGGCTTAATCGCAGGCGTGATTAAAGACTAACATGGGAGAAAGTGGTGTCATTGACCCGAATAGGGAGATTGCTAAATTTTTTCCCCTACTTTTACAAGCATAGTGAGTAATTATCCCTGCCCCCTCCTTCTGTCTCTTTCCTTTTCTCCCTCCCCTCCTATCATCAATCCATCACACTCCCTCCTGCCCTCCCATCTATCTGCTTCAATGGATCCCAGGGTTCAGGCCTCTGTGGCAGACAAATGGCCCTTCCTTGGGTATATCCACTGATAGGGGCACTCCCCTTCACCTGTCTAGCCTAGCTTCTAAAGCTCCCACTGCATGAAATTATTTCTCCTGAGATCTTCATTAGTCTATGGGGGCATGTTGATATGCTAGCATCGTGCAGATTGGGTAAGGACAAGTCTCATTAGAGTGAGTTCCTGGGTGCATCAGTCCTGCCTTGAGTGGAACTGTCTTGTCAACTGTGTCTTTAGGTTCTTACACTCTTACTGCACCTGCTTGTGCAGGGTTCTCTGGGCCTGGGGATGGGTAGAGATTTGGCTGGCCTTATTCTGAGTGAATGTTGCAGGGTTACCAGTACTCTGCACTCGGGTTGGCTGCTCTTGTCTATTTCACCGTTCGTCTGCTGCACGAGGCAGTGTCCTGTCTGGGTGTTGAAATCCTCTTCTAGTGAAGATAAAATGAGAGGTGTTTAGATAGAAGTTTACTCTGTGGTGTTTGGGGTTAGTATTGAGACATCTGGTTCTGTTCACTGTTACTTTCCTTCTTGTCCACTGTTGTTGAGACTGGTCTACAGCGCTGGGTGTGTGTTCCTTGTCATGCTGGGAGTGGGGGTGAAGGGTGGGGTGCAAGTAAGTGGTTGGTTACCTGGAGGCTACCTCCCACTCTTTACTCTGTACTGTGTTCTATTCTTGTTCTTCTCTCCCCTTTAAGCCTTTTTTTTTTTTTTTTTAAATATAAAGGCCTTTAAAAAAACAGTTTGCCCATATTCTTTTGTTTCTGTTCTTTTGGGATCTTCTCATACTCCACTCTCATACCTGCTTGTGTTCCGGCATTTGTGGGTGTTGTTAAGAGTTTCCATTTGATTCCATCATGAGAGAGAATATACAACATCGGTCTTTCTGCTTCTGGGATAATTCATTCAGTATTTCTTTCAGTTCTATCCATTTACTGGCAAGTTTCATTAGTTCACCTTTCCTGACAGTATTCCATTGTGTATATATACCACATTTTCATTAACTTTTTGTCAACTAGAACATCTAGGTTGGTTCCATCTCTTTGCAGTTGTGAAAAGGGCTGCTATGAACATAGTTGTACATGTGTCTCTCATGCAGGATACTGTGTTCTTTGTGAATATACCCAGGAGTGGTACAAGTAAGTTGTATGGAGTTTCTAACCTTTTAAGATACCTCCAAATTGATCTCCAAAGGGGTTGTATAAGTTTACAATCCCACGAGGGTCCCTTTCTCCTCACATTTGAAGTTGTTTGTGTTTTGAAACTTAGGCATTCTGACTGGAGTGAGATGATATCTCATGGTGGTTTTAATTTACGTTTCCTAATGACTAGGGAGGTAGAAAAAAATTTAAGGATGTTTGTTAGACATTGAATTTCGTCTTGTGAGAGGTTTCTTTTCAATTCTATAGACAATTTTTAAAAAATTTTTAATTTAATTATTCAATTATGCATGTGTGTGTGTGTGTGTGTGTGTGTAGAACCACGGATGAATTCGCGAACCACCATGGACGCCTCCACCTCCTTCTGCCCCGGGATTCACAGGCTCCGCCCTACCAGGACCAGAAGCGCAGGCCGCCCCCGCTTCTGCCCGGTGTCTATACGTGGGGTCTAGGATCCGAACTCAGGACCTTCCGCCTGCAAGGCAGAGGCTTAACCCCCGAGCCACCTCTCCAGTCCCTCTATAGACAATTTTTTAGTGAGATTGTTTACTTTCTCGGTATTTAATTTTTGAAGTTCTTTGTGTACTCTGGATATTAGTCCTCTAGCAGATGTGTGGTTAGTGAAGATGCTCTCCCCAAATGGGGAGTTTTAAAGGCAAGCGCTTAGGAAATGTGATGTGGTGACCTAAGCCATGAAGTTCTTGCCATGGTTTCAGTTGTCTCCCACAATCTCATGTGTTTGAATCCTTAGCTGATGCTAACATCTGGAAGGTTGTGGCACTTTTAAGAGGTGGAGCCTTGCTGAAGGAAGGGATGTCATAGAGTGTGGACTTTGAGCCCAGCCCTGTTTCCTTCCAGCTTGTTCTTGCTTTCTTTGCCTCCATGTCTGTGGTGACCTGAACCAGCCCTCCTGCTTGTGCTTCAAGTCATACTTTCTACTGTGAGATTCCCACCATACTGGACTGTACCCCCTGAAACCATAAGCCAAATAAATCTCCCTTTCTTCCTTATGTTGTATATTGATGTCTCACGACAACAGAACAGTAACTATAACCATTCTCTTAAGGACATTCTGAGTTTCTCCTCATCAATGTTTATTTGGAGAGACAGTTGATTGAAGAGTCTCTCTGGACAGCAAAGATTCAGGCCTGGGGCTCTGGGGAGTATTCCAGTTTAAGTACTTGAGGGAAGACTGCTCAGCACACCAAAAGGTCAGCAGACTAGCTCTTTGAAGTAATGAATAAAAGTAAAACATTGGAGTTTGTCTTGGAAGTGTCCATACCAAGAAGGCTGAAGGGGGTCGGAAGTTTAATTATGTATATGACACTTTAATAGCAATTATTTTCAGAGTGCTTTTCAAACAATAGGTTCCACAAATCTCCATAAGTCTGAATGGGAACATTTTATAAAGCCCATACTATTCTTTCATGTTTGAATCCTAATGACTGATTCATTTTAGACTCACATTCTGTTGCAAGCAATGCGCTGGTCTAAAAGACAGTATTAATGCAAGTTATTTCTTCTGAAGTTGAGATTTATTAAAAACATATTAAATGAGACAAGTAATAAAATGAAGAATGAAAGGGAGAATAATTATATTAAAGGACTTAATTCCAAGAAAAAATGCTGTAAGATTAGCTTCTAGGAAGCCAAGGCAAAAATTAAACAGTGTATTAACTAGATGTTTTCCACATAAAATTTCTGGAACAGTTCTCAGTATCACATGAGACCTCCTTCACTTGGAGAATCTCAGAAACATTCTTGCTGTGTGAAACTGGATGATTTATTTATTTAACAGTTTGTGTGTGTGTGTCTGTCTGTCTGTCTGTGTGTCTGTCTCTCTGTCTCTGTGTACCAGAGATGATTTTTGGGAATCATCCTGGATTTTTGTCTACCTCCCTTTTGCTTTGCTGTGAAGTTACCCAGGATTTGCCTTCCCTGGAAGTGCAGGCCACTGCCATGTCTGCCCAGCATTTTGCGTGGGATTTGGGATCTGACCTCAGGCCTTCTTTTGCTTGCAAAGCAAAGGCTTAACCTCCGAGCCATCTCTCTAGCCCCAAACTGGGTATTTTTTAATTAATTAATTTTTTTCCACTCATGCAAACTTAATAGGTATTAACTGGGTATTTTTTGAAATGTCCCTCAGGTGGCTGGAGGACCACCATCTCTTTCCTTTGCTTTCACCTATGAGGTCAGTGATTCTTGCCAAGTGTTCCCTGTCATAATGACTGGCTGCTTGAAGGTTCAAAGCAACCAGGCTAAGTGATGCTAGTACGCATGCGCTTCTGGGACTGGCAGACAAAACAAACCTTTCCTCTTGGAAGAAACATCTGATCTGTAACCTGTGTGCCCAGGTTGGTCTTTATTTTCAATACACAAAACCAAACAAAGAGAGATTTCTGTTGCCGTTCACTGGAGTGCTTTCCCCTGGTCTTTAGTCTCTAAAAAATCTTTCAAATAGTAGGAAAAATAGGCTAGGGGCATGGCTCAGTGGTTGAAGCCTTTGTCTTCCAAGCTAAAGAACCTGAGTTTGGATCCCCAGATTCTTTTTCTTTTAAATTTTACTTTTTCTAGTTTTATAAGCATATTGAATACTTATCTCTACTTCCCTCTATCCCCCTTCCCATTTCCCTCCTTTCCTTTCATCAATCCATTCCATTCCTTCCCACTCTCCTGCCTGTTCACTTCAACAGACCCCATGGTTCCCTCTGGCTTGTTTACTCTCCTGGGGGTTTAGGCCTCTTGTGGCATATAAAGTTGCCTATCTTTGGGCCACTGCACTGATAGGGGCATTTCCCTTCACTCATCCAGCTTTAGTTTCCAAGGTTTCCACTGTATGTTCTTACCTCTCTTGAGTTTCTTGATAATCTATGGGGGCATGTTGGTATGTCAGTCATTATGCAGGTCTGGTAATGATAAGTCTCACTGCAGTGAGTTCCTGGATGCAACAGTATTGCCTTGAATGGAATGTCTTGTCCAATGGTGAACCTTCCTATCCTTGTTTTTACAATCTCACTGCCTCATCTTCCATGAGGTTCCTAAGCCTTAGGATGGGAGAGATGAGGTTGACCTGATTCTGGGTGAGACTTGCTGTGGATCCCCAGATTCTACATTAAAAAATGCACCATATGGCACTGGCCTGAAATTCTGGTCCCGCAAGATGGAGCCTGGGCGATCCCAGAGCAAAGCAATAAGATGGAAGAGCAATCTTGGATGACTCCTGATGTTACTTGTAGGTTTCTGCAGGAACATACACTCAAGTGCCTTGTACACATGACCACACATAATACCCAACAACAAGCAACACACATTCAGCTGCACACGTGTACACACACACACACACACACACACACACACACACACACACACACACGATGTTAGGTAAAATAAGCAAGGGGATCACCATATGAGTACTAGAATTCCTGAAGAATTTATAGTGTGTACCTAACTAGCCACAGAGAAAGTAGGGTTTGTTGAATACTCAACAGGGAGGTGGAAGTCTTCTCTTCATACACTGTTTATGTAATCCTAAATTCAACTGGGCTCTCAATACAGGAATTTTCATGGACCTTTAATACTCCATGACATCAGAAACAAAGGTGGGATTTACCATAGAACTACAAATAACTGTCATTGTGTCCTGTCCTCTCACATAGGTTTCAGATCCAAGTGTAGCTGCCAGGTCATTGAAGTCTTCCATTCCAGTTCCCCTTGACTGACTCGGTTCTTCAGTTTAGCTAGAGGATTTCCTTTGAGAGAAAACTTCGTATATGAAGGACTATGAACTTAAATATTCTAATCTTGAGTCCTGAATGAGCACTGAATAAACATGTGCCCAGTTCTTGATAATTTCTGCAGATAAAACTTCTGGAATAAGGGTTTGCTTCATTGGACTAAAAGGTTGGGTGCCATCTATTGTTAATAGTTTATTTTATTTTATTTTTTTTCTCGGTGTAACCAAATAAACCTTTATTCTTCATTCACGTAGCGCAACAATACAAAAAGATTCCGAGCTGGGGGCTCCATGCCACATGTCCTAATGGGATGACACGCCTTTGCCTGTCTCAACAACTAACACAGTATTCGAAATGCCAAGGGCAAACAGATTATTAACCTTAAAAGGTCTGTTAGGGAAGAGTTGTCTTCTTGGGGTTATCTATGATTATAATGTAAAGTACACCTCTGTAATGAGAACAAACACGCAAGTTCTTAGGTAAAACAAAGCGTATCAAGGGCCCCAGGACGTGAATGCTGACCAAGTACCATCCTCATCCTCACATGCAAAAGTCTGAAGAGAAAATGTCTAAGAGTGACCAAAACGCAGGGGCCCAGCACTTACTGACTGTACACCGGGGAGCAGAGGTGAGGACGACCAGCTTGGGGATGCTGACCCTTGTCTCCTGTCAAGCACAAAGCACGTGCCTCCCACGGTCCCCGCGCAGGAGGGCCGGCTCACGGTCCCCACGCAGGAGGGCTGGCTCACGGTCCCCACGCAGGAGGGCTGGGTTAATAGTTTAATATTACAAAATTTGAATTTATATCAAGATGATCATTGCAGATTCAAGCAGTACCGACGGGAAGAACACCCTCCATTATCTTTGCTTCTTGTCCCACTTTGCAAAGGCAGTTACATTAAATTCTTTTTAATGTGTTTTCCAGTATTAACCAGTAAACAAACTTTTGTTCTTGGTTTGCAGTTTAAAGTTTATTAATTTTCTGCTATCATAGGTGGTAGCATTCTTTTTAAGTTTATTTTTTTTTCAGATAGAAAGGAAGAGAGGGGAAAAGGAGAGAAAAAAACAGAGATAGAGAACACATGCCATGGAATGCTTGTGAAAGTCAGAGGGGGACAACTTTTGGATATCTGTTCTCTCCTTTTACCACGTGGCTCTGAGAATTTAACTCAGGTCACCAAGCATGTGCACAGATGCCTTTACCCATTGAGCCATTTGCTGGCTCAGTATGACTTTTTAAAAAAATTATTACCATTTTTGTGTGCGTGTGCATGTGTATTTGTGTGTCAGAGGGCACTGTGTGTTCCTGTGGAGGACCAAGGATGACTTCACGAACCGTCGTGGATCGCTTCTACCTCCTTTTTCCTTCACTCTGGGATTTCCCAGGCTCCTCCCACCAGGAAGTACAAGCCACTGTCATTTCTGCTTTTTTTTTTTTTTTTTTTTTTTTTTTATGGGACTTAGGATCAGAATTCAGGATCTTCTGCTTGTGAGTAAAGTCCTAACTTCTGAGCTATCTCTCCAGCCCCAGTATGGCATTCTTTAGCTCTAATTCCTTGACCCTGTTATCCTAGAATTTCCAGTCAGTATTAGATGCACTTGCGAGAAAACAAAGAGGGCAAAAGTATTTCCTGCTTATTTCCTTTCCTGTGTAACTTTTGTATTATGGGTTTGAAAACTGCCTCACTTTGTTTTCTATGAAATCATCATCCCTGTTTCAAATGCTTACAGAGAAGCTATTGTATGACCACTAGTGTGTTACCTCTGTATGGCCAACACAATGGGTAAGCTGCCTATTACTCTCCTGCCACTCAGAGCTCTCTCTTTGAAGTCTAATTCCTACTGCTCTAATCTGGATCAGGTGTTGAACATGCTGTTTTGGATTGGAAGGCAACGTTCCCTGAAGACCCACGTGTCAAAGGCTCACTAGCCTGTGTACTGTTGAGGCCTAGTGGGAAGAAGTTTGATCACTGGGAGCAGCCACTGGAGGGAGTGTTGCATCTCAGTCTTCTTTTTCTTGCTTCTGGTTGCCTTCAGGTGAACAGAGTTCCTGTGCTACCTATTCCCACCACACAACACAAGACAAAGTGGCCAAGAGCTCATAGATTGCAACCTCCAAAACCATGAGCCAAAATAAATTTTCCTCCTCATGAATCGATTATCTCACACATTTTGTCAAAGCAGTGGAAATGTGGCAAACACATGTATCTTTGTCTTAGAACTTCCTTCTGACATTTTCTGTGTTGACTTTCTATTTCGATTGTGTCCTTTCCTTTTTCTTATTTTTCTGTGCATATCATGAAGCAATTCCCTAAAGGGAGTTATATGTCTGATAGACTTTTTTTTTCAAAATTTTTTTATTTATTCAATTGTGCATGTGTGCATATGTATGTGTGCGCACGCGTGTATCTGTGTGTGTGTAGAACCACGGATGAATTGGGGAACCACCATGGACGCCTCCACTTCCTCCGCCCCGGGATTCACAGGCTCCGCCCTACCAGGACCAGAAACATAGGCCACCCCCGTTTCCGCCTGGCATCTATCTATACGTGGGATCTGGGATCCGAACTCAGGACCTTGCGCCTGCAAGGCAGAGGCTTAACCCCTGAGCCACCTCTCCAGCCCGTCTGATAGACTTTTTGATTTCTTACATTTATACATGAAATTGGTTGGCTATGTATTTCTAGTATGTTAATATTTTCTCCTCTAAGAAAACTAGCATTATTTGAATTTGCTCCTTTGTGACTTCAAACCATTAATTCTACCTCTAATCCTACAACTAAGAGTCTTTTAAGAGCTTCTCTTTACCCCAGTGTCTTAACATTTCATAATAATGTGGCTTGGTGAGACATATTTTATTTTACATTGCTAGGCATTATATAGATCTTTCTAGTTTAAACTCATGTCTTCTAACTCTGGAAAAACTACTTAAACTTATTCTTTGAATATGTCCAGCTCTTTATTTTCAGGGTACTTTTTGTGTATTCTATTTTATTATTATTTTTTGCATATGTGTTTGTGTGTGTGTGTGTGTGTGGGAGGGTGCCTCTGTGTGTATCAGAGGGCTCTGTGTGTGCCTGTGGAGGCCCAAAGGTGACACTGGGAATCATCCTGGATTGCTTTACCTTCTTTTTCTTTTGTTCTGGGGTTTCCTTTGCTCTGCCTTCCAGGACCAGAAGTGTAGGCTAACACCATTTCTGCTTTTATGTAGGATCATGGGATCTGAATACAAGTTCTTCACTTGCCAGGCAGAGTCTTAACCCCTGAGCCATCTCTTCAGCCCCCCTGTGTGTATTATATTATTTTGATACTATATGTAATAGTTAGATACAGGTGTCAACTTGATAGTCCAGGGTTTGAGCTCTGTGCACATTTGTAGAGAATTAGCAGTTGAGTTAAGCCCAGAGTGAAGCTGTAGGAGATTGTCTAGTTGATGCGGAAGGCCCACCCCAGGGTGGGACTAGGACATGGACAGGTGAATGAAATGCAGAGAGCTGGTTGAGGAATTTGGCATCCTTCCTCTGGTCTGACAAGTAAGGATTGTCCTTCTCTCAGGTAATATGGTGTATCCAGTTCCCTTGGCCCTTACTATTGGTGTTGCTGGAAAAGCAACTGTGACCAGGAATCATAAGCTAAAAATGAAAATCCCTTGTTCCCTTAAGCTGTTTGATGGTGATTTTATCAGCAACCATACAAGTGAACTATAAATCTATACTCTCTGTTTTCCTTCTAAAATTTCCCACCTTTTCTACTTTCCATATATTTTTTGGCTTTTCTTATATTTTCTGAAAAATTTCCCAACGTTGTATTCCAAAGTTCTATTAATTTTGATTAGTTTTATTTTCCAATGATTTTGCAAAAAATTATATTTTTAGGGTACTCTATTGTTTTTTTAATTGAAATAGTTCCTTAATCTAAGGACACTAATTACATTTTTCTTTGCATTGAATTTTTCCTTAAAGCTTATTTTGTGTTTTCATACCTGAAAGTCTTTGAATTTGTGATACCAACTAGAAATTGTATCTTTATGGGATGATTTGTCAACAAGTAGTTTTCACTGTAGGGAGATGTGTCAATCTCTTAGAGGAATTACATGAAGGATTTTTTTTTTCCTGTTTCTGGACACTCAAGGATTCATCTACTCAAAGGTACTGCTCTGAGTCTAGGTGAGGAAAGGTGAATGGAGGCCTATTCTTCTTTCTCAAGCTCTTCCTTCTGCTTTTCCTTTTTAAAAATAAACTCTGGTCTTTTGTTTGGGGTAGCTAAAAGTGGCAGTTGCCCCAACTGTGCAGCATAGGAAAGCCATGTTGGGGTATTCTGCACAGGCTTTCAATAATCCTGTAAGTCCAAATCCTATAGGTTGGGGTATTCTGCACAGGCTGTCAATAATCCTATAGGTTCAAATCTCCTGTGGTGTCAAGTACCTCACTCCTAATCTCCTCAGGGGATTGGTAGAGTGAAGTGGCTGTCTTCCCTCCTACAAGAATACTGGCCTTGATTTTTATCTTTCATTTTCTAGTTTTCAAAACCTGATTATGATTATTATAGTCTTCTCTTGAAGAGAAGACTATAGAATGAATCTGAACTGTATCCCCAAGGCAGCATATGGACTAAATGCTTTGTCTCCAGAATGTGCTGCTAATGGGACATGTGACTGATTTGGGAAGGTCACTGGGGGAATCCCTTGGAGGAAATAAGGGAACCCAAACCTATTCCTTCTATCTCCCTGCTGCCATGAGATGAACAGTCTCCTCTACCATGTCTCCTCCATCATGTGCTCCCACCATGGTGTCCTGCCTTGCCACAGACCCAAAGCAGTAGAGCCAACTGATCACTGATGGAAAACTCTAGAACATGAGCTAAAGAAATTTTTTCCTTCTTTAAGGTGACATATTTTAGGTATTTTTAGAATATTGGCCTTTAAGGTGATGTAACTTAGGTATTTGTTAGAATAACGAAAGGCTGACTAACACACAGGCTTATTATTTTTGCTGTTTTCTTAAAAATTAATTAATTTATTTATTTCCGCTCATACAAACTTAATAGGTACACCGGTCCCCTCCCTCCCTTGACCTCTCCCTGGACCCCCAGCTCCCTCCCCCTTTTTCCCCTTCCTTTCTCCCCCCTCCCTCCCTTTCTCCCAGTGCCTCCCCCCCATCCCTGGAGCATCCTTTAATGTGTATGTGAAACTTTCCTCTGGGCCCTCCTCTCTGATGAGGTGTAAGGACTCAGTGGCATTTCCTAGAACTCTTTCTTGTGTTCTCCATAAGTATTTGCTTTTTTTTTTTAAGAATTGGGTAATTGAAACTTATACACACTAGCTAAGAACTCTACTCCTGAGTATATCCACAGTTTTACTTACTATTTTTTGTTTTATTTTATTACTGGATCTTGGAAAGGAATAGTGATAAATGTGTAGTCGATCTGGTAAAAATATCTAGTATCAATAATTAAATTTCTAAAGAAAAATGCTTAATATGTTTTTTAAAAGATATATAATGGTAAAATGGCTTTTAATATGGATTTATTGGAGACTCAAAATATTTAAAATTAAGTATTTATGACCATTTTCAGGATAAAACTGGTAAGAGACATTTTGTTGAGAATTTAATGTTTTATAGCTCAATAACAGATAAGCAAAACAACACAGATAAGAACCCCTACTTCTGCTCATCTTGCTTTTCAGACACCTGACACCCTTGCTATAGAATTTCAGCCTTAGCAATTGTTCTGCCCTTGATCAGTCTTTCTGAGTCTTTCCAGACGTCTTCTCCTGTAAAGTCACTAAGGTTGTCTGCACTTGCTCATTGCCATAATTGTACCTTCAGTCAGGATGACTTCTTACTCCCTATCTCTAATCAAGAGCCTGGGGTGAAAGCTCAGTTTTCCCATGGGTCACTCACTTCCCTCACAGTGCTGAGTTATACATTACTTTATTAGATCCATGAGATGAGCATGGGTCAGATTGTTTATTTATGTCTATACAGCCCAGGCTGGTCTGACTTGTGATTCTTCAGCCTCAGCCTCTTGAGTACTGGGATTACAGAATGTGCCACTATGTTTGGATGAGTCCCTTATTTTGATTTAAATGTTCTGTTATATATAATATATAATAATATAATTTAATATGTAGACTATTATAAATAATAATGCATCATATAATATAAATTATATAATATATTTCATATATTATATATGTAAATATTATAATATAATATATATTAAAATAGAAAATACAGTAAAGCAAAAATTCCAAAGCTAAAGAAGTGTATATTATAGTTCCTAGAGCTATCTTTTGTCTTTCATAAGTTCTCATCCTGGGATATAACAATGTAGTTGTTTTCTTGATATTTTTGGCATTTTCTCAAAAGATATTTTATGCATATAGAAGCAAATACATTTTGGGACAGTGAGATGTTCAGTGGGTACAAGTACTTGCTACACAAGTTTGGCAACCTAAGTTTCATGTCTGGAACCCACATAGTGGAAAAACTCCCCAAAGTTGTCCTCTGATCTCTATACACATGCCATGGCGCTTGTGCTTCTTCACAACCACATGAACCAATAAATACAACTTCCCACTTGAATTCCAACTTAGTGTCCCCATCCAGGTAGAACTCATTTCCAAATACTGAGCACGCTCCTTATCAAAACAAGGTATTTCAGACACCCTCAAAACCAAAATAGGAAAGACTTACGATAATGAGAGTTTTTCTGTTCCAGCATTGCCTACAGATTGTAGCAAGTTTAATACAATCTGCTGCTCTGACAAGCACAGAGACCTGAAAGGGACAGGACATAGACATGAATGTATACAAACACACACACACATAATATACACCTACATATGCATATATGTATCATCTTAACATAATTAAGATTCTTTGCACTTGATCTTTTTTCATTTCTTCTAATTATAGCTTTTCTACTATTAGCCACTTTCTCTTACAGTGACAATTTGGAAATAAATACACTTCCAAATAATTTAAAAATACACAATATCTCAAGAAACACACAGACAAGACAGAGGTTGCATAACCAGGCTTGGTGATGCTTGCTTTTAATCCCACCATGGGGGGATGGGGTGAGGAGCTGAGGCTTGAGGTTTAGTTTCAGGCTGGTCTGGGGTACACGGGGAGTTCAAGGTGAGCCTGGACTACGAAGATTCTGTCTTTAAAAAAATTAAGGTCAATCATTCACTCTAAGTTACTACAAAGACTTCTGATTTATTTGTTATGTATATTTCACACATTGGAAAGAAAGAAAAGCCATGCAGTAAAGAGACAATATTTTCCAGAACTTCCCTGTGGACTTTTTTCCTGACCTCATCTACTCCAGCCACAGGGTGGGCATGAGATTAAAGCAAGACCAGACACAGGGCCTCCAGCTTCCTTGGCCCTGGGGATCAGCGTAAGGGACAGGTAGTGAGCCAGTGCAAATGGCAGAGCCCTTCTCCTAGGACTCTTTCACACTGAAGCTTGAAAAACCAGCTTTTCCTGCTGGTTATGGTTAAGACACACAAGCCGCCCCAGCTAAATCCTTATGTCCATCACAGGAAGAAGTCAACCCACTTTGGAGTCAGACCCACAAAATAGTATTGATGGTGTGGGATTTTAGTGTTTTTTTTTTCTTTGTATGAGTGTGTGTGTGTGTGTGTGTGTGTGTGTGTGTATCAGAGAGCATTGTGTGTGCCTATGGAGGCCCAAGGGTGACTTTGGGAATCATCTTGGATTATTTTTACCTTCTTTTGCTTTGCTCTAGGGTTTCCCAGTCTCTGCCTTTTAGGGCCAGACCATCAGCATTTCCTCCAGGTATTTTTACGTGGGATGGGGGATTTGAGCTCAGGTCCTTCTGCTTGTGAGGCGGAGGTTTAATCTCTGAGCCATCTCTCCAGCTGAGATTCCAGTTCTTGGGCTGGACTTTAGGTCAGTTCCATGCATCAGCAACCTCACCTTTTGTCTAACTTACTTAAGAATAAGTTAAGTGCCACAAAATTCATCTTGCCTAGTGTTGCTGTTAGTCTGCATGGTTGCTGATAAATCACCATCAAATGTCTTAAGGGAACAAGGAGTTTATGTTCTTATGATAGTCCAGTTAGTCTCCTGTCCAGCTTGACAGGAGAGCATGCACCACACAAGGCCAAGAGAACTGGCCACACTATCTCTACGTAGAGATGGCCACACCATTTCTACATAATGGCTGAGAGAGGGATGATTCTTACTTGCCAGACCAGCATGTCTGGCCAAGTATATACAAGGATGCCAACTTTCTCAACTAGATATCTGTATTTTATTCCAGGGCCTAGTCTCACCGACCGTGAGCTGGACCTTCCCCATCAGCTAGATATCTCTTGCAGGTTTGCTCTGGGCTTAACTCAACCACTAATTCTCTACAAATGTGCCCAGAGCTCAAACCCTCAACTGTCAAGTTGACACTTGTGCCTAACTATGACAGGGTCACTGCCATATATCTAAGTGTTTGTGAGTTATCTCCCTCTGGTGTTTCTGAAACTTCAAATTCATCTCTAGTGTTACTCATCTTTGCTCCCTTCTACATTCTATTTGTAGCTCTCCAGTATTTTCTTATCCTGATTATTAACCTACTCAGTACCATGCCAAAAGTCTACAGATTTCTTAGGTTGCTCCCATGTGGATATGATGTGTGTGGAGGTTAATACTGGTGTTTGGTGTCTTCCTCAATTGCATCTCCATCTGATTTAATTTTATTTAATGTTGCATACATGAATGTATGAATTTAACATATTTTCAACCTTTAGTCTCAAATCCCATCCCCCTTCTTTTTTCCCTTGCAACCTTTCATCTTTCCTGCCAGATCTTCCTATTTTCAAATTTTGTCACTTGTGCGGCCCACTGTGTTTCATCTAGTCTGTGAAGACTTATGCCTGATTGATTCATGCTCCAGCAAGCATCCTAGATCAGTGGATATACTGAGGAAAGCATCCTCTTTTACTTCCCCATCAGCATGAGTCCTGATCCGCCTCTCAGAGGGTGTGCAGTTTCTCGAGATCCTTGTGATGTTATGTCTCCATCTGATTTTCGAAACAAGGTCTCTAACTGATCCTATTGGCTCAAATAGCTGGTCATAAGCTCCAGGAATCTTTCTTTCTCTGCCTCCTCAATGCAGGGGTCACAGATGCGCACCGTTATGCCTGGACTTTTACAGGTGTGCTGGGGACTCAAACTCAGGTTCTCATGCTTGTGCAGCAAACACTTAACTGACCTAGTGGTCTTCCCAGTGCCTGCAGGTGGTCTTCTCCATTTAGATCTCTTGTATTTACCATATCCTAGTCCACTGCCTTTGACACCCTTTTCTGCCTTTTTCTTTCCCTCACTATACCGAAAAAAATAATCAAACTTTGGAAACTCACTCTTCCCATTGACGCTACCGAATGAGAGTTTCTGTCCCCTTCTGACAAGGTTTCTGGGCTCAGAGCAGTCATTACAGAGGTTGGTCAGTAACATAAAAGAGAACATGGGGAAACCGCAGAGAGTAATTCACCAATCAAGCCTTCCTCTTGTGTTCAATGTGAGACTCAAAGAGCTACGCATTGCAATAGAAACTGAAGATATACAGAAAAAAGGCAGAGGTGCTAGCAGACATGTAAAACCTTGAGTAAATAGGAAATGAAAAGGCAGAGCTATGAGTAAAACTACTGGGAATACTGAATGGAGGGTAAAGTAATTGTTGGGACTGAGGAACAAAGGAATAAAATCTTTATGACTCTTTGTAACAGTTATTCTATTACTATTGCTGTGAGACAATACCCAAAGTCAATCAACTTAAGGGAGAAAAGGAGGTTTATTCAGCTTACGGTTCCAGAGGGAAGGTGCAGTCTCTCAAAGCAGAGGCGGCATGGCTGGCTGGCCAAAGCTGGAGGAGGCTAAGTCACCGCAGACATCTTGGAAGCTGAGAGCTGCAGACTGCTTGCAGCAAAGGCAGACTTCTCCTGGAGGTAGGGTGGGACTAATCCACCTCAAGGCCCACCCCTTGTGACTGCCTTCCTCCAGCAAGGCTCCACCTCCCAAAGGCGTCATGACCATTCCAAACACATGAGACTGTGGGGACACATTTCAAACCATGACACTCTTCACAAACTCCTGCTAATGAGACAAAATAATCCTGCTAGTTCCTGGATGGTGACCTGCACACTTCCTAGCAGGGACCTGAAACCTCAAGCCATTCTGCTCTGAGTGTACAGGACAGGAATCATCCCTTCATCTGTCCACTCTCTATGTACTAATTCACATTTGTCACTCAGATAGCCTGTCACGGTATCACAAGGCTGTGTTCAAATAACCTCTGTTTTACTTAATCATGATCACAAGGCACGGGTACTGCTGCTACGTATGCTTAAGAGAAGCTATGAAGTGCTTTCTTTAGTAAGGATACACAAGATACTCCACACAAGTTAGGGCTGAAGCAATCATAATAGGACTTTGCATAACCTGTGCAATGACCAACACATTATTAACCCTCAAAGTCTAGCATAGACTAAAGGTACTAGGATCCTTAGAAGCAAAGGATTAACAGTCACAATAGTGTTCCTATACTTAAGGGGAACACAAGAAAGAGTTCTAGGAAATCCCATGAGTCCTTACACCTCATCAGAGAGGAGGACCCAGAGGAAAGTTTGACATACACATTAAAGGATGCTCCAGGGATGGGGGGGAGGAGCCACTGGGAGATGGGGGGGAATGATGGGGAAAGGGGGGAGAGAACAAGGGGGTCCAGGGAGGGGTGTAGGGAGAGGGGACCGGTGTACCTATTAAATTTGTATGAGCGGAAATAAATAAAGGAAAAAAAGTGAAAGAATTAAGAAAACTGTACAGAAACAGAGAGAAGGGGAGAGAGTATATATCCTCATGTTGTTATTATACTACATCACTATAGTTCTATTGTATTACTAGTCCCTGTTAATTCTTACTATGCTTCATCTATAAATCGAACTTTATTATATATGTATACATCTATGCATATGCCCATATGTTTTACTGTCATCAAGTTGCTGCAATACATACCTGGCTCAAGCAGCTTATGGGAAAAATGAGTTTTATTCAGTTCATCATTTCAGCTTACAGTTCATCATCACAGCATCAGAAGCCTAAGGAACACATCACATCCATGGGCAGACGGCGATGGCCAGCGCTGCATCCTTGCTTGTCTGCCTGCCAGTCTGCTAACTTAAACTTAAACTTAAAGGGAATAGTGCCACCCCGCCAAGGGTGGGTCTTCCCACCTCAGCCGAAGGATGGAGACAATCTCTTACAGCTTTCCCAATGGCCTGTCTTTCAAGTGTCAAAATGACAGCTGAGACTGTTACTGTATATATAGCTCAGGAAACTTAGCATATACAGGATTTGGCACTGTCTGGTTTCAAGCACTCACTGGAAGTATTGGGATTTATTCCCTATAAAGAATGGAATACTACTGTATTCCACTGTTAAGTATTGCTGGATGACAATATACTATTTCCCTCTTTTGACACAGAAATTCACTTTGTGGCCCAAACTGGCCTTGTACTCACAATCTTCCTGTTCCTGTGTGATTTCTGCGGTCTCAGCAGATTATTATTAGTCTGGTGCCCTCAACCACAAATACCATATATTCTAGTCATATAATTTTTCAATCATGGGACTGTTTGCTATAACTATGCTCACAGCCACTATTTACTCCAACTAGAATAGTTTTTCTCATTGCCTAAACAAATACCCTAACTTCCTCTGGCTACCACTTATTTTTTATAGACTGAGCTCAGGCTTCGCTTAGTAGACTTTTATAACCCGGTCCGGTTCGTTATTCTTCCTTTACTCCAAACTAACACAATGGCACTACGCATCTGTGTTTGCAGATAATAATACACTTATTTCGAGAGGACAGAAAATGCACGTCATTGCTTTTGTTGTCGCTCTGTTGCTAGGCTCTTAGTAGGTTTCCACCATCACTGCTCTCTTGAAAGATGCAGTTGCAGTGTGCAATATCTCAAGTGAGCCATGGTATGTTAATACTGTTTCATGGATTTTTACATGAGCTTTCCTCAGCTCAGAATGCCTTTAAATTTTTCTTAGATGCTGATTTATTCGTTGTGTGTGTGCTATGGTGAGCGGGGGGTGTGTGTGTCAGAGGGCCATTTGTAGGAGTGTTTTCTCTTTTTACTACATGGATTCTGGGGATCAAATGCACTACCAGTGAAGTTTGGGAACAAGAATCTTACTCACTGAACCATCTCACTGACCCCAGGCTGCCTCAAATTCTCCTGAAATAATAGAAGGAGAGTGGAATGGAATAATGGAATGGAATCACACTGGTTTTGACAAGAGAATGATGGCTAGGACTGAGAACCATTGATGGGATAAGAGTTAGGGATGAATTCTAGGGCTGGAATAAGCAAGTGAAGATTCAGATCTGAGAAGAGGAGGAGAGGCACATTAAAAATCGATTCTTGGGCTGGAGAGATGGCTCAGGGGTTAAGACTCTGTCTCACACAGCAGAAGGTCGAGTTCAGATCCCAGGTTCTATGTAAAAACACCAGGCAGAAATGCTGACCCTAGTGAGCAGAGCTTGGGAAATTCCAGAGGGAAGCAAGAAGGAAGTAGAAGCAATCCAGGATGATTCCTGAAGTCACCCTTGGCCCTCCACAGGGACACACTATGCCTTCTGATACACACATGTGTACACACACACACACACACACACACACACACACACATATTAAAGAAATAAACTTTGTAAAAATTAGATTCTTTACTTTCTGATTTGATCAACTGAATGGTACTTTCATTCAATCATATTGGAAAGAGTGGAGAAGCAAGTTTAAAGGTTAAATTGTACTCATAAAATTCTATTTCTCCTCTAAATTTTATTGATGTGTGCTGACTTTTTTGGTGGTGGCATGAGGGCGGATCCTACGGTCATTACTGATCATTTTAAGCATTTTAGGCACTGCCTAGTGGCATTAAGTAATTCACATTGCTTTGTGATCACTACCACCATATATCTCCACATTTCCCCTACCCATTACGATGGCTACTAATTTTATTATTTTATTTTTCTAATTTTACACGAGTATTGAGTATTTATCCCTGCTTCCCTCCATCCCCCCTCCTTCCCATCCCTTCATCAATCTGATGGTTACCACTGACTGTCAAACTTGACAAGGTCTAGAATTGCCTAAGAGACAAGCCTCTTCCCACACTTGAGGGATTTTCTTGATTTGCTTACTTGACATGGCAAGATCTATTCTACATCTGGTGCCACCTTCTGGTGGAAACCCAAATATTTGGGAAAGTCAAAGGGAAAAACTTGGGGCTTTTATTTGCCTGCTTTCACATCCTCCTGGCTGAGTCCACATACCCTGTTACTGTTAGCACGGCCACCCTTTGCTGAAGTAAGAATCCCAGGTTGTTTGGCCTTCCCATGTGGACTGAAGACCAGTGGTTTCCACAGGAAACCCCTCTGCCCCTCAGGTCCCCAGCACCAGGTTGGCACTGTCGAAGCCTCCAGCCTGTGGCCCGAGTAGCTGTGAGTTCTCAGTCTCTCCAGTGTGAAGATGAAGAGTCATTGTTTGACTACCAAGACTGTACCACATAATACACAGTAAATAATAAAATATAAGTCCTATTTATCTAGTAACTTGTTTTTAATATGCATTCATTCTATCTGTTCTGATACTCAGACAACTCCACTGCACTCCGTAAACAGTAACTCTTCATTCCCCTTTCTTCCAGCATTCACTATCCTACTCTCTGTCTCTAGGAATTTGACTATTAGAGGTACTTGTCCTTTGGTGCTTGTCCTTCAGTGACTGGCTTATTTCACTTTAAGTGATGTCTTCAAAGTTCATGCATGAAGGCTGTCAAGATAGCTCAGTGGGTAAAAGCAGTTACTATGCAAGCCTCATATCCTGGATTTCATTCCCGCAGCCTATATGGTGGAGAGAACTGAGTTCTGAAAGTTGTTCTGTGATCTCCACACAGATGCACACACACTCTCTGCAGGATATATCAGAATTTCCTTCCTTTCTGAGACAGAATGATATTATGTGATTATTGCTGAAGAAGATACTACACATGTTGATCACAAGAATGGAGAAAAAAAGCTAGAATGGATCTGGAAGATTCCTCTTTGAGTAGTAGGAGCTATTACGCAGGCTGCTGGAAGAGAAAAGCAATCAAGAGTCTCACCCAGCTGTGAATGCTGCAAGGTACAACAGGTGACGAGTGTTGCAATGGTAGCATGAATGTTATGGCAAAACCACTGCTTTCTGATTACGTTTAAGGCCCACTTTCATCAGGGAATACATGTCAGGCACTATAAAAAATGAAGCTAAGGACCTATGGAAGAGAAGACCCATAAGTCCTGGAAGGGGCAAGGAGGAGGTTTACAAACTATTAATGCTTAACTTTAAGGACATGACATCAAACTGCCATCTAAATGCTCATATCTACAGATTACAGCTACCCCAAGGCTCAGGAACATTGTGAAAGGAGGGTGGGGTAAGAATGTAAGAGGTAGACAGGTGAGGCTGGGCTGCTGCATCCATGAACTCACTGTGGCTGTATCAGGAATAAGGGGCTTTATTTTGATTTATGATTGTCCAGTTCTTAGTCCATCTTGGCAGAAGAAAGCACACCAACACTAAGAATTGCCATGTCATAGCTACAGGACTGCTGAGATGGCAAACCTCGCTTGCCAGGCAGTATGCATGTCCAAGTATGCTGAAGAATGCCACCTTAACTAGCTCTCTTCATCTTATCTATCTGCCTAGGAATGGCCCCGCTCACTGGGGATCTCCTCCTATCAATCAGACAATCTCCTGAAGGCTTGCTCAGGGTTTAACGCAAATACTAGTTCTTAAAGCCTATGTCCAGAGCTTAAGCCTCCTATCACCAAACTGATACCTGTTATCCAACTATCACAGAGACTGCTGAGGGTTAATGGTGGATAGAGGAAGGGGAGTTACTTTCCTCGATAGTATCATCCATGCTCCAGCAAAGTGCTCAAGCGTATGTCAGTACAGGCAACTCAGATGAAACTCAGTGGGCTACACATGCAAAAAAGGTATAAAAATAAGAGAGAGACTGGTTGGGAAGGTTTGCAGTGGGAAGAAGAGTGGGGATGAGATCAGTAGTAAATTGTTACAAACACTGTTAATGCATGAACTATCAAAGAATAAAAATATATAAAAAATAAAAAAAACCCAAAATGGGTATCATATGCCTCAATTGTATTTTTACTTAATTTGAAAACTATAGTTTGTGTAATATGCAATAAATAAATATATCATTTTATTCATTCATTCATCTTTTCATGGACATATAAGTTGCTTTACCCTTTTGGCTACTGTGAATAATGCTGTGAATAATGTACTTTTTGAGTACATACCCAAACATGGAATTGTTGGGTCATATAATAATTCTATGTTTAATTGTTTTAAGGAAGCACCATATGGTTTTCCATGGAGGCCACATTATTTAACAACACACAAGGGCTTCAATTTCTCCACACCTCATTTTTTTTTTAATAGTAGCTATCCTAATGGGCAGGAAGTAGCATGCTGTGGTTTTGATTTACATTTTCTAAGGATTACTGAGGCGGTGTAACATCTTTTCATTTTGTGTTAGTTTCATTTTCCCATTGCCAAATGAATACAGGACCCAAACAACTTAGGGGAACAAAAAGTTTATTCTTGGCTTACAGCTTCTGGGTACAGTTCATTAGCAAAGCAGGAGAGTTCATGGTCACATATCCACAGGAGGAGCTGAGAAAGGCATATATTCTAACCTGCAGTCTGCCAAAATACTACCACAGTTATTTCCATCTTGTCAACTACCCAGGGAACGTTCTTACTCACTATGGGCTGCGTCTTCCCACATCAATTAGATAACCTTCTGCAGACTTGCCCAGAACTTGCCCTAACTAAACAACTCTTTGTAGATGTCATCCAAAGAGTTGACACTCAATTGTCAAGTTGATACTTGTGCCTAACCAGTATAAATGTGATTTCTGGATATTTGCATATCTACTCTGAAGAAATGCCTATTTTAAGTTCTTTGTCCATTTGCAAAGTGGGTAATTTTTTGTTGCTGACTTTACAATTATTTGTAGCATGGAATAATTCCGGGTATATGATAGATCTCCATGACATGAGAATAATTACATTGGAATGGCTAGGGACCGTGAGAAAAGAGGCAGAAGGTGACAAAGATGTCAAAGGATATCTTAAGAAGTTTGAAACCTTTTATGGAAGAGCATGAAAAATACATACATTCTTAGAACTCAGAGTTTGTTTTAATACTGGTGAATGACCTATGACTCTAACCAGGAACAGTATGCACACTTTAAAAAAAGGCCTAATTTAAAAAAAAAAAAGGCCTAATTTATAATCCACTGATCAAAACAAAACCCTTTTCAGTATGTAATTCACAGATCTGCTTCTGCAATTAATATCTAAACTTGGAAAGCATGGTGGTTGGACTAATGGATTACAAAAATATTTATAACGTAATATTTTTAGTTTGTGTATGTAATATTTTTCAATGAGCAGATACTGATTACCATGAACCATTTGTGAGGTACAAGCTAGAACTATGGAACTAATAGTTCGATGATATGACTGACAGAAACATGAGATAAACCTGGTCTGTACAGACACAGACAATGGCTGAACAAAAGGAAGGAGTATGTAGAAATCTGTGGTAATCACTGAGCAGCTAGAGAAAACATTACTGACAAATGGTGACAGATAACCAAACTCCAAGATTAATATAGGGTTTGAATAATGTAAATTTTAACATTCTTAAAGAAATCAATTTACTTAATTTAAGGAAAGTGAAAAGTGTTAGATTTTGAATTTTTTTGTAAAATGTTCCAAGGTTAAATCAGTAACATATATAGATGTACAACATTAATTTACATATTTTAGAAGTATATTTAGGATTGTTTTCAAAGTCCTACATTCTATATTCCCTGCCAGTAATCCATGTCTAAGAAAACATACCATCCTCTAATAGTAAAACAACACAAAGCTTTCCTTAATCGGAAATTATAGCATAGCTTTCCATTTCTTGTCAGGATCTGTGTTGCAAACTGTGAAAAAAAAAAACAGAGGGTAATAACAAAGACAAATATATTCACAGAATTTTAAATTATCTTCTGGGAAGAAAAGCACACTTCTTAATGTTGCTGATGAATATAAATTAGTTTGCTTTTGTATATGTAAACATTGTTGTGGGCTCTATATAGAAGCCAAATTTTG
The DNA here is from genome assembly GCA_023101885.1 of Typhlomys cinereus. Taxonomy (NCBI): domain Eukaryota; kingdom Metazoa; phylum Chordata; class Mammalia; order Rodentia; family Platacanthomyidae; genus Typhlomys; species Typhlomys cinereus. Next base: position 4,331,565 of record JALPQD010000033.1, on the reverse strand, counting down.
AAAAACTTCCTGAATTTTTAAAAAATATATATTCTACGGACAGTCTCTTTTCTATATTAATTTTTTAATTTTATTTTTTTGTGTGTGTCTGTGTGTACCAGAGGGCACTATGTGTGCCTGTGGAGGCCTAAGGGTAGTTATCACTCTGAATTGTGCTACCTCCTCTTTGCTTTGCTTTATAGTTTCCCAGGCTCTGTCTTCCAGGATTGGAAGTACAGGCTGCCACCATTTCTGCCTGGTGTTTCCACATGGGTTCCAGGATCCAAACTCAGGACCTTCTGTTTGCAAGGCACAGTCATAACCCCTGAGCCATCTCTCTAGCTCCAGAACCTTTTTATTATTATTATTACTCAACTGTGCGCATGTGCGTGTGTATGTGCGCGCGCATGTGTGTGTGTCTGTGTGTGTCTGTGTATGTGTATGTGTAGAACCACGGACGAATTCACGAACCACCATGGACGCCTCCACCTCCTTCTGCCCCGGGATTCACAGGTTCCGCCCTATCAAGACCAGAAGCGCAGGCTGCCCCCGCTTCCGCCTGGCATCTATACGTGGGATCTGGGATCAGAACTCAGGATCTTCAGCCTGCAAGGCTGGAGGCTTAACCCCTGAGCCACCTCTCCAGCCCGAACCTTCCTGATTTTTAAAGACGAAAATTCTGTAAAGATGATTGATCTACCACTAGCAAATAATGATAGAATTAGTTTACTATCTCTGACTCACTACTTGTTCTACTATTTAAAACCTGTATCTATTTCCAAAATCTTCCATATGCTGACTCCTTTGGACCTGGAACCTAGAGAACTAGGGGTGTCTTCCTGATGCATATCTTTGAGTATTATTGTGGTGGGTGAGGACTTGGACCCTACTAGAAATTACAATTCCTATGGAAGCTTTTGGTTCTAGTTTGTGGTCAACTGGTCTCATGTAGCCAATGCATCTAATGCCTGTCTGTCTCTCTAGCTGAATGTGATATTTAAGAGATGACCCTGATTAGTACTATTTTAATTGAAAGAAAACTCAAGCACCTGTAAAAATATCAAGGAGTGAGAGAGTTAAAATTTAGAAGTATACTTACATACTTTTCCTTCTTTTTCTAATTTTTTCAAATGAAGGAGGAGGTTATGTGCTGCCATTTTCCGTAAATTATCAGATATATTCTGAAAACAGGGAGAAAAAAGCACTTAAATTTTTTTGGAAACTTTAAAACAAAACAGATACTACAAACAAAAAGTTTAACTTAAACATAATTTAAAATAGTACTAATCTATGGCTAGGGATAAAGTAAAGTTTGTGGATCACTTGCTTAGCATGCCCAAAGCTCTGAGTTCTATCACCAGCACCTCATGAACCAAGGGTGGTGGCACCCCTATAATGCCAGCACCTAGGAGGGAAGGCATGAGGACTATATATTCAAGGTCATCCTTGGGCAAATAGCAAGTGTGAGGCCATCTTGGGATACAGGACAATCCCTCAAAAAACAACAGAACAGAAAACAAACAAACCAACTCACAAAAACCCAATTAAACAAAACCAGAAGAGCAATAATTAAAAAATTCTACTTTGTAAATGGTCTTGGCACACTATATTCCCATACATTCATATAAGTAAAATAGATTAGGTGATTAAAAACAACAATAGTTGGCTGGGGAGATGGCTCGAGGGCTAAGCCTTTGCCTTGAAAGCAAAAGGACCTGAGTTTGGATCTCCAGACCTCACAGAAAAACTCTGGGCAGAGATATTGGGGGGAAGGGGCAACTCTGGAAGACAGAGCCTGTGAAACCTCAGAGCAGAGAATAAGGAAGCAGAGCAGTAATCCAGGATGATTTCTGATGCCACCCTCTGACCTCAAGAGCACACACAATGACATGCCCACTTGTGTACATACTGCACACACACACATACACACACTAAGTACAGTAGCATCTATATTTCATGCACACTAGTTAATTCTCAGTTTAGTGCACTGGTACATAGTAGGAACTCATTAATATCTATAAATGAAAGAATAAAGGTATAAAAGTTATTCTTAGATTTTGAGTAGACCATTGGCTCTATGGTTTATTAGGTAATATCTATACATCTTATGATTCACAATTTTCCTTTATTTTAATTAAAATAAAAATGCAATATTGAGATGTCTTATCTAAATGAAAAATAAGCAAAAATTCCTTTTCTTCTTAAAATAGGGTTATAATTCTGAAGCCAATCTAGCCAATCTTCTTGACTAAGTTCACTGTTACTCTTTTTCAGCTCTCTGAAAATAATTTGCCAAGATTATCAAGTTACTTGAACAAAAGTTCAAGGGATTTTTTTTGTTTGTTTTCTTGTGACTGAAGTCAACTGGCTGTCTCCCTTTTGAAAATCTCTCTGTTTATTCTACTTTATCACTAATCTTTTTTTTTTTTAATTTTTTTTATTATTATTATTATTAATTCAACTGTGTGTATGTGCGCGCGCGTGTGTCTGTGTGTGTGTGTGTGTCTGTGTGTGTGTAGAACCACGGAGGAATTCGGGAACCACCATGGACGCCTCCACCTCCTTCAGCCCCGGGATTCACAGGCTCCGCCCTACCAGGACCAGAAGCGCAGGCCGCCCCCGCTTCCGTCTGGCGTCTATACGTGGGATCTGGGATCCGAACTCAGGACCTTCCGCCTGCAAGGCGGAGGCTTAACCCCTGAGCCACCTCTCCAGCCCATCACTAATCTTATACCTATACATTCTTTCTTAGAACACTGATGTTCATAAAGTATTCCATTATTGGCTCTCCCTTCTTCCCTACCTTCTCCCTCCCTCTCTGCTTTCTCTCTTCTTCCCTACTTTTCTTTCCTCCCTTTCTGAAACTGGGTCTGTCTTAGTTAGATACAGCTTTCAACTTGGCAGTTGAGGGTTTGTGAGCTCTGGGTCCATTGGTAGAGAATTGGTAGATGAGCTAAGTCCCAAGTGAGCCTGTAAGATGGTCTGACCGATGGGGAGGACCAGTCAATGATAGATAGGTGGGGCTAGCCCCTGGGCAGGAAACTGGTTGAGGAGATTAGCATGCTGGTCTGGTAAGTAAGGACTGTCCCTCTCTCAGCCATTATGTGGATATGGTGTGGCCAGTTCCTTTGGCCTTAGGTACAAGAGTGAGCTCTCCTGCCAAGCTGGACAAGGAACTGTAACCAGACTACTTACTATAAATCAAAATAACCCCTCCTCCAAATCGTTTGGTTGTGAATTCATCCACAACATGCAGGCCAACTACAATAGGGTCTCACTCTGCTGTTGTCTGACCTGAGACTCACTAAGCATCTAAGAGCGCCTCCTACAGTGATCCTGCTGCCTCCGTCTCCTTTGTTTTGGGATTGCAGGTGTGAGCCATTACACTCAGCTTCTCTTTCATTCAGCATATAGCATTCCTGAATCTGAACTTCCAATCTCCAACTCTACCTTAAGCATCAGTGCCATACAACCCACCAGTGTGATTTTCTGGATCTCATTATGTGTGTTTCCCACCTAAGATCCTCAAATGATCACTCCCAGCTTACTGGGTGAGTTTAGATGTTTTGGTTGTCCATGAAGTTTTACTGTGATCTGATCTCATCTACTTTTCCTGTCCTATTTTCTAGGGCTCTCTTCTTGTTCATTCACATATGCAGTCTCTGCCAGTAACTTGTTTTCTTTGTGGGTTTTCAAACACAGGATGCTCTTTCACTACTTCTAATGTTTGAATACAATTTTTGCTTTGCCTAGAATACCTTTCTTTCCTATTCTTGCTTTCAAATGCTAGTCCTTAAGATTCAATTCAGTGAATAATTTTCTGAAAACTTTCCAAATAAGACTCTTTTACTCTGCACTATCACAAGGTACAATGGGGGGGGGGGCAGCAGGAGGGACAAGATAATTACTTAAATTGCTTGTAAAACTAGAAAAAAAAAAACCAAAACAAAACTATAAAAAAACCAAGGTTCAACTGATTTTTTTTCCCCCATCTTGACATGCTGGGTAGAAAACCTCAACTATGGAGTAGAAAATAACAAAAGATTTGAATATTCACAATACTTGAATATCTGAAAACTTTGGAGTGTTGGAGAATCTTGAATTAAGATGCTCACTCTGTATAAGCAGTTAATATACTACCAGCATGAAGTAAAATGCTCAATAAATGGTAGCAATTATTGACTGAGCCAATACTACAAGTATCTGTTGAAACAGGTCTGCTCCATTAACCATGAATTCCCAGAAGAATCTGAGGCATCTTTGTATTTCTGCACCTGCTCTAGAGTGTGGCACATAAAAATATTCAATAAATACTGAATGAACAAATCATGCCAGAATATCCTTAACAGTTGAGGGTTTAAGCTCTGGGTACATTTGTAGAGAATTAGTGGTTGAGTTAGGCCCAGAGCAAATCTGCAGGAGACTCTCTAGCTGATGGGGAAGGCCCAGCCTATGGTGGGTGGAATTAGGCCCTGGAATAAAATACAGACAGCTGGTTGAGAGAGCTGGCATCCTTTTATACACTTGGCCAGACATGCTGGTCTGCCAAGTAAGGATCATCCCTCTCTCAGCCATTATGTAGAGATGGTGTGGCCAGTTCCTTGGCCTTGGTGTTGGCATGAGCTCTCCTGTCAAGCGGGACTGAGAACTGTAACCAGAAATTGTAAGAGAGAATAAACCCTTGTTCTCTTAAGGCATTTGATGGTCATTTATCAGCAACCATGCAGGTGAACTGTAACATAATTTGGTACCAGAAATGGGTTGTTGCTGTTAAATCTTGACTATGTGGACTTTGTGACTTTTGAACAGTTTTGCTGGACAAAGTTTGAAATGTTTGGAGATTTTTGCTTTATGGATTACAAATACCATTCTTCAGAGTTTAGGAGGACAATTGGATAATGCCAGTGCTGAGACAGTTGTGGGTTGTTTGGGTCCAGTTTGTGATGAGGGGAACGAGGACTTCGGTGGAGTTGAATTTAAAGATGATGGACTGGTTTGCTTGATAGAAGAGAGCTGTGTTGATTGATGGCCGTGAAGCTCTGGATGTGGAAAGAGCAGGCAGCTGAACAGCTGCCGTTGTTGGAGAAATGAACATCAGTGAAGGAAAACCTAGTGACTTGCACTGGGACGGTGGAAAATATGAATACCACCGTTATGGTGAGTTTATGGTTTAAAAACCTGGATTCCTTCAGGGGCCAAAAGCCCAAGTTATAGCTGTTCCTTGCCCTTTGCAAGTTTGGTTGCCTAGAAAAGAGGCTTTTCCAGAGTCAGAGCACTGAACTTGGTACAGCTGTGGCTCGAGTGGACCAAGCTACGTATCAACCTCGCTTCAGAATGTGGCAGCATCCCCCAAGTGATACTGGCTTTGGTGTACGATTATGAGGTTCATGAAGAGCAGCAAAAGCACCAAGTGGCAGGTGTAGAATCCTGCAAGAGAAGGTGAAGCTTATGGCTGCAGAGGTGAACCCAGAGTGTTGTTTGAGATGCCAGAACTGTGGGATGTATGCTGACAACTCGAGTGGAGATTCAGCCTGGTTCAGAGGATCTCTGCTTTTACAACTTCGAGCTGCAGACAGGAACTGGGAATGCCTAGGATCTTTGAGTCACCTTGACTACATGATGAGCAACAGAAGATGGACACTGAAGTAAAGGATGCAGTATTAGACTTTGGATTTTGATCTTTTTAATGTTTTCTTATTGTTCAAGATCTTTCTGTTTTAATGTTTTACCTGTTTTAAAGTATTTAACTTATTTTGATTTAATATACTTTTAAGGTTAACAGACTTTGAACTGAAGTTTTAATGAGAGAACATTTTAACTTTGTCTATGAAATGTATTTATATTTTTAAGATAACTTTTAACATCTATGGGGACAAAGATTTGAAGGTCACAGTTTAAAAGTGCTGTTTTTGTTGACAAGGGATGGAGTGTCATCGTTAGGCACAGTTGTCAATTAACAATTGAAAGTTTGAGCTCTGGGCACATTTGTAGAGAATTAGTGGTTGAGTTAGGCCCAGAGCAAACCTGCAGGAGACTCTCTAGCTGATGGGGAAGGTCATGGTGGGTGGGATTAGGCTCTGGAATAAAATACAGACAGTTGGTTGAGAGAGTTGGCATCTTTTGTACACTTGGCCAGACATGGTGGTCTGGCAAGTAAGGATTGTCCCTCTCTCAGCTATTATATAGAGATGATGTGGCCAGTTCCCTTGGCCTTGGTGTTGGCATGAGCTCTCCTGTCAAGCGGGACTGAGAACTGTAACCAGGAATCGTAAGAGAGAATAAACTCTTGTTCCCTTAAGCTGTTTGATGGTCATTTATCAGCAACCATGCAGGTGAACTGCAACAATGATTTTTGAAAAATTTTAAAATTTTTCTACATTTTAAAGGATGTTGGTATTTATCTCAGCTTCCCTCCCTGCCCCCTCCCTCCCACTCCCACTCCCCCTTCTACCTGTATACGTCTATGGACCTTGGGCTCACTCTAGCTTGTCTACTCCTGTGGAGGCTCAGGCCATTTTTTAGGCCACCCTACTGATATGTGCATTTCCCTTCACTCATTCAACTTTAGACCCAAAGGTTTCCACTGTAAGTTCCCATTCTGTGGGTATAATAACAGCTACCTACAGAGCATTTGGATGCACTGTCTTCCTATCTACAGGTTTATTGGCTGTCTTCCCTATTGATCTATTCCCCCCTCTTTTTTAGGTTCTTATTCCAGTTCACAGTAACAGGAATGGGTACTATTCTGACAAGAGGGTCTTGAACCCAATCAAAAAGCTGTTCATTTTCTCCTTGGTATTCATGCCACTATTACACTGGTGGTTACCTGTTGCCATGGTGATTTATATTGCAACCTATAGATCTCATGCTGGTTCTTACTGATTTTAACTGTCTTCAGGTTATTTTTCCAAACTTACCTTTAGTAACTACTTCATGTATCTAATAGCTATACAAGTTATGGTAGTGAGATTTTTTTTTATATATAGCTATATCTATATACATGACTTCCAACTTCCTCCTGTTTTTGCTTCTTGAGTGCTGGGGCTATGTATATGCACTGCTATGTCTAACACAGTGGAGCTTTTCAAACTCAGGTAATAGTATTCCAAGTCTACACACTTACTTGCTAAACTATTCTACAAACACAGCAGATATTGGATAAATATTTGCTAAAACATTGAGTAACTGATCACACTGTGCTACTCTGTGAGGATGCGCTCAGAGGTCACACTCTGAAGTGTGGAGCTATTTCCCTGTTCATTAAATATTCTACTCAAGTGGATTGTTGTTTATGTTTTCCAGTGTAGGCTATATACTCTCACTGCCAGCATCCCAAAATTTTTCTGTAGGCAATCAGCCCATGTCACTTACTGTAGGCCAGGACACTAGATAATCAAGAATTCTAGATAATATGTCATTACAAAACTATCCATAGCAGTTTCCCCTGCTGAGTCAAGTACATAAGGTTAATGATAGTTCAGGATGGCTATTTTCGTTCTCTATGCACAAGTTTTTTTTTCTTAACATGAAATTGCTGGTCTCAAGTCTAGACAAGAGACATTACTTACAAAAATTAACAGACTTAATTCTTACTTAGGATGTAGTAAGTTTACCATATATAGCCTATGAAGTAATTATTTATACCAATAAATTTCTAACTATACCAATAAAATGAATGAAAATTACCTTGTAAATAATGTTTACAAGCTCCATTACTGTAAATGATTTTTCAAAGTTATCACGAATTAATGAAAGAATTTGTTTTTCTCGTTCATTTCTGTGAGAAATATATTCTAGAATTTTAGCTTCGGCATTATGGATTACTGGTCCATGTCCTAAATTAAAATAATTATACAAATTACTACAAATAAAAATTACTAAGCACAATACTAATTTACTTAAAAGTAATTCATACGCCATAATAAAAAATAATAATAAAAAAACACATTACACTAAATGCATACATATACATTATTTGGAAAGCTAAACTGGTAAAAGAGGTTTAAATATGTGTATTTAAGTCCTGCATAGGATTGGGAAACATTCTGCCATCAACAGGGGAGGATTTATGGGCCCTGTGCATCTATTATGATGCTGGGAGGAGAGCCATTTTCTTCAGGTGTAAGTTACCATGCCCCTGTAAATGACTCTTCATCTATGTTCCAGTATGCAAGATGTGAAGGTAAAAGTGGGACTAGTTGGGAAGATAAAAGAGATCAGCAGGAGGAGGAGGAAGACAGGGTAAATATGATCAAAATACATTAGGTACAATGTGAAAATGCCATAATGAAACCCATTAATATTGTAATTAGTACCTATTAATAAAAAGTGCTATATTACAGACAACTTGGGGAAAAACAAAGCTTTGATGTAACTACAAAAAATTGTGTATAATTGCAAAAAACTTTGGAGAATTATATCAAATAAAATAATAAAATGCTATTATACACATTAAAGTGTAAAACAATTTGAACAATATTCAATGAGTAGCACTATAGTATTTGTAGAGTGAATCTAAACACTACTAGGATCCCATGAAGTAGGCACAGCTCATGGAGGTAACCTGCTTATAGCTATACTACTATGGAGTCGTGGAGTAAGGATTTTGATTAGGCAATTCTTAAGCATTATGGGCTCCCTTAACTACTGTAGTTAGCCTATAAAAGATTCCTAAGAAGGGAGAATGCAAAAATATCGTAGATCCATGGAAGGAACAACAACAAAAAAGATCCATGGAAGGAATTTAAGATCTTACATATTGTGTAGTACCTTGAAATTTTGACAATACAGATTAAGTAATAGCAAATTTCACTTGCTTTTCTTTTCTTTTTTTTAATACAGGTTAATATGTTACTGAAGTCTAAAAAGGGAATGCTTGAAATATTTGAGAACAAAATATACAGATAGATGCAGGCTACCTAGCAACACATAAAGAACACTGGGCTCTGGCTACCACAGACTGTTTATCAGCTCTGAGAGGAATCTGTGAACTTCACTAAGTCTAGTTCTTCAGCTGTGTGGTGATATGACATCCAATTTCACAGGGCTTTTGGAAATATAGCTTCACTATATGGTAGCTATGGCTACAGAATATAATTCACATATGAACAACTTATGTGCTAATAGCACATGAGTTCGCTGGCTTCAGACACTCTATGAACCTTTTGTAAGCAGCCTCTCAGTGACCTAGTCTGTGAGTGCTTTAAACAGTTGCTGGCATTTATTCCTTTCAACATTATGGTGGGAATATAAGCGCCTACATCCACTCTATGTTTACCAGTCCCTCAGAGGCAGGAATTCATGAAAGAATGTAATGTACGGACACTGTTCTGATAGATCTTTCCATTTCATTAGGAGCAAGTCAGATAGACTTAGAAAAGTAGATAACCTATTAGTCCCTTTTCCCTTCTGTGACTTCTTGATAGATTCTGTCTCTTTTTTTTTTTAGCTTCTACAGTAGAGAGGATATTCATTGTAAAGCAGTACGGTGACATCCAAGAAACAACGTTTCTTTTTCTGGAGACTGAAAATAAATATACCATTTTACAGTTTCTATGGAAACCTGACATATCAATATTGTCAGTTAAAGTTCAGAGGACAAGTGTTACAAAGGTTTGCAGCTAAAATATGGTTTACCAGAGAAATGAGTTAATGAACATGGCAGTGGCTTATAGAAAAAAACATTTTACTGTTCTCATAAGCTTATATTATTTGTTCACTAGTTCTGTCAAAGGCTGTGTAAATGTTAAAGAAAACTCTATAAATAAAAGGTTATTAATACAACTTTCAGCCTTCTCCTCAAATTTAACTCTATGGTTAGATAGAACCCAAAGTTATAACTGAAAGAAGTAGCGTAGGGCAGATGAGAAGCTTCCTTGGTGTAGCACCATGAATGAGAAGAGTCAGGGTAAAAGAGAACAATCTATAGGAGGAGAGAAGGAAAAGGAGCATTGGAAACTGAGGAAGGTGACAGGATATCCAAAAGCATGGAAAAACAGACAGGTATACAGAAAAGAAGGGAGACAGCCTTCAGTTCTGACTGGGGGCAATTCTAACTGAGCAACAGCCTCAAGGTAAGGTAGCCAGTCTTAATGTCAACACACTGACAGTCGAGCCCCCAGGGAACCCCACAATCCTGGCAAACCTTATATCCAATGAGGGGGTTTAGCGTGACAGTGATGTTAGGCTAACAAGGAAGAAGAAATTGCTCCCATATCATGGAGTGCTAGAGTCCAGCAATCTTGAGAGAGGCTATTGTTTGAGATTGTGAGGCTCCAGGACCTAAAAACAAAGAATAGTCACAAGTTGGGGATCTTGTAGATGTGCCCCTGCGTCTGCATGAGGCAGTCATGGAGAGGGGAGGCTTGGACATGGATCCGTGGGGACGTTCAGTCAGCAGGGAGGTTGGGCGATGGAGGGCACGGTGATCTGTGGCCTGCTCTATGTGGTGAGCCTGCAGCCTGAGGAGGGCCGTAAGCTCTGCTGAGCTTCTCTCTTAGCCTGCAGAGCAACTCTTTATCACGTGTGTGCACAGGGCAAAGTGCTCTAGCCTCGTCATTTCCCCAGACTCCTTCCTGCAGGATGCTTAATGCTTCAAAGTCTAACTGCTGGGTTCCCTCACAGTTCTCCATGGCCAGTAGGTGACTACTTGCCTTTCAAGTTTGTTATCCCTGGGTACACAAACCAGAAGAATCTCTAGAGTAAGTGGGAACTCGCCTGGCCCACAGGCCCCAAGACTTATATCCTGCAACATAAGGGAAGCCCTAAAGGAAATGCAGCCTGATGTTGGTAAGAAGAAAAAATATCAGGAAGACAATGTTAAGGAATTACTATGTTTAGATACTGAAAAAGACCCCCCAAAGAAATCTCCAAACAATCATGATCACAAGATTTGTGACATGATCATGACACTAAACCTAAGAATGTGTAGTGTAGAAAAAGAAATTAAATGCAGACTAAACGTATAGAAAATGTATCCAATGAAGTTAGAGCAGAAAAACTTTCCAATCTAGAGAAAGGAAAGGACATTTAAGTGCAGAGACATTTAGAACTTCTGATAGACATGATGAGAAAACAGCTTCTCTGACAGCTGAAATGCCAAATGTACAGAACAAAGAACACTGAAAGGTGCATAGTGAAGTATCAAGTTACAAAGGCAAACCTGTCAGAATAAGAGAGGCCGTGTCAGCAGAAATCCTAAAGTCAGGAAGGCATGGTGTAATAATTATTATTTTAAACCTTGAGACAACCAAGTTTACTATATTCAGTAAAGTTATTGTTTCTTTGTGTGTGTGTGTGTGTGTGTGTGTGTGTCTGTATCAGAAGTGTTGGATGTACCCGTGGAGGCCTAGGGTGACTTGCTCCACTTCTCTTGGTGCTGCTCTGGGTTTCCCAGGTTCCACCTTGTAGGGCCAGAAATATAGGTTGTCACCATTTCCACCCAGTGTTTTTATGTGGGATCTGGAATCTGAACTCAGGTCCTTCTGCTTGCAAGGCAGAAACTTAACCCCTGAACCATCTCTCCAGCTCAATATAATTCCAAGTTACACTTCTGTTGCTGTGATAAAATACTCTAACTGAAGCAATTTAAGGGAAAAAGGATTTATTAATTGGCTTAAGGTTCAAGGGTTTATTACAATGCATCATGGCAAGAAACACAAGGTAGCAGCATGGTGGCAGGACACTGACATTACAGCAGCTACCAGAAGGAAGAGTAAGAGAGAGGAGGGAGGAAGTGGGGCGGTTTACTAAACTCAAGGCCTAAACCAAGTGATGTACTTCCTCTAGAAAGGGTCCACTTCCTAAAGGCTCCATAACCTTTCTAAACAGTGGTGCCAGTTTGGTGACCAAGTATTTACACACATGAGTCTGTGAGGGACAATCCACATTCCAACCATAACAGCTATTCCTTAAAATTGAAGGAGAAATACAGACTTTCAGTTACTAGCATAAAATAATTCATGACCACTTAGCACTATAGAACATACTTAAAGGAATGCTACATACTTCATAGAGATGAAAAAAATATATACATAAGTCTGAGAGCTAAGGATTCTTCAGGAAAGAATCTCAGATGAAAAATGATAGCTGGAAAAGAATAAAATAGCATTTATTTGATAAACCAGCAAATTTCTGAGATTAAGAAGGGAGATTAGCACATATTTTTAAACATCATCTGTTGTAATTAATAAGAGATGGAAATGGAGTCTACAGAAAAGGAAACTGATATGAAATTAACTCTTCAGAACTTTATTAGGAAAGTTGTAGGCTCATAGCCATAGACAGTCAAGTTTTCAGAACAGTAGGGGAGTTAGGGCACTGTACTACAGACAGCACAATGAAGTACTGAAGGGACAGAAAGACCCTTCAGTTCTAGAGGGAGTTACTGACCCTCAGTAATTTTTTTGGAGGGTGTTCCAGATCATATGTACTAACCTATATGCTAGGTCACAAGACACTGACAAAAGTAAAGTCATAATTTAAGGCTGTCTTAAAGCTGCAAGGAGGAAGACTGGAGACTGCAAGGCCACAGAGGAACTATCAGCTCTGTCAGGGATAGAGACTGCAGGGGTGTGGCCTGATTTCTAGAAGAGAAAGACAACTAGAGAATCTGTCATCTAACCATAATTCTAAATGTAAATATTCTTAACTCTCTAATTAAAAGACAAAGACTAACTGAAGAAATTAAAAACAAACCAATAAGACCCAGCTATTGGATTTTTGACAAAGATACACCCAGACTTGAAATGAAAAGATGGTAAATATCGATAGAAGCAGAATCTGAAAGCAAACAGGAGTAGTTACACTCACACGTGTAAAAAGACACATAGCCAAAATTACTTAGAAGGGAAAAAAGGGTAAATGGATATTAATAAAGAGAAGAATTAACAAAGAAAATCTCATAGTTGTGTTTTCTCTTTCTGAAAGATGGTACATATCACTTCATAAAATAGTAATGAGTATAAGTGACAGGTAAGTTCGGATACCTGTGTAACAGTGGGTGACTTTCATATATACTTTATCAATAAACAGATCATCCAGACAAAAGCTAAACAAACTTTAGAGTTAAACCACAGCACACAGCAATTAGATGTGAAGACATCAATAGAACATTCCATCCAACAGAGACAGAACATACATTCTTCTTAAAAACTTATGACACTCTCCAAAATAGATCACATTTCAGACCGTAAAGTTTTAAGAAATGCAAAAATCCTGAAATAACTTTTTGTATCTTATTAGATTGTAAGAGGACAGAAAGAGAAATAGCAAAAGAAACTAGAGGAATGCTATAGCCTATATTAAACTATATAAACAAGGATACTTAGTAGTAAAATTCTGTATGATTACTAGACCAATGAGAAAAATCAGGGAGGAGATTAAAAAATATCATTTACCAGAAATTGTGGAACACAGCAAAAGCAATTGCTTATGAAATTTTGTAGCTATTGTTGTGCAGCAATCTCCAATGAAACACTCCCTCTGTGGAGGAAGGAGGAAGGTTCCTGAAACTCAGGAGGAGGCCAATGAAAAATGAAACTTAAAATTCTCAGGAGGGCTCCTTAAACTTTTATCGCTCCTCCCATAGGTTATCTAAACAGTCACTGTTGCTTGGGTAGGAGACCTGCACCTGCTGAGCTTCCTGAAAACTCTGTGTGTGCGTGTCGGACCAGTGCGGAGGTGGGCTTTCGGTGGATGCAGCTGCCTTTAAGCTATGCATGTTCCTGTGAGTGGCTCCTCACTTATGCTCTGTGAATATGCTCATTGATTTGTCAATGTGGATTTTGATCTAATCATTTTGGTCTGTTGTTGATGCCCTATTGGGGGCAAAAAACTTTTGACAAAATGCAACATCCTTTCATGATAAAAGCCCTGAAGAAGGTAGAACAGAAGCATATACTTCAACAAAGTAAAGACTATATATCACAAACTTACAACCAACATTATACAAATTGGGACAAAACCAGGAAGCATTTCTTCTTAATGAGACAAGGAGCCTACTCTCTCCACTTTATTATTTTCATTTAATAATTTATATTTTCTTCCTAGTTTTACAAGCCTACTGAGTACTTATACTTGCTTCCCTCCTTCCCCTTCTTCTCCATCTCCCCTCCCCTCCCTTCATCAATCCATTCCACTCCCTCCCACCCTGTCCATTTCTACCTGTCTCCACTTTAATTCAACATTATGATTGAATTTTTAGCCAGATCAAGAAAGAAATATATACAGCTGTTTGGTCTGAATTTAAATGTTTCTCACAGGCTTGTTTTGAGTACTTGTTCTCAGCTGGTGGTGCTATTTTGGAGAGGCTGTGAAACCTTTAGGAAGTAGGGCCCAGCTAGCAGAGAAGTGTGGGGGGAGGGTGGAGAGGCCTTTGAAAGTCATAAACTTGTTGCTTCCTTGTTTACCATGATGTGAACAAGCCGCTGCCATGTGCTCCTGCTGCCATGAACCAAGTTAGTCCACTAAACTTTCCTGTTGATGGCCCCAAATTCTCTCCAACTATGAGCTAAGTAAGTCATTCATTCCTTATGTTGTTTCTGTCAGGTACTGTGGTTACAGTATACAGAAGTAACTAATGGAAGAGAGGATGCAAATAGTAAAATAATAACTTAAAGTAAAAGAACAAATCAATATTATGACATGATATGAAACTTAAAAGACCCTACAGAACTAAGTTTTCACCAAAGAACCAGAATATAAATTTAATATGCAAAAAATATTTTTTAACGTATCAGATGGGTAATGTATAGATGTTGTTACAAGGTTTGTGGGAGGCATATCTCACACAAAAGCATAATTATATAATCTTCACACTTATGAATCAGAAAAGGAACACAGAAACTATTTTCTGTATATCAATAATGAAATTTACTGATAAAGGAGTTGGGAAAACATTCCCATTCAGTACAGTCTTACGATTCCATTCCCCCCTCAAAAAATCACCCAGAAACAAAGGAAATTGAAGAGAATGTGTGCTTTAAAAAGAAAACTGAAATACTGTATAAATAAGCTGAAGAAAATATTAGAAGAGTAAAGACTTAGTCATATCTTAGCAGAGTTAATGTTGTGAAATAGCCATTATAACCAAAATGATATAATCAATGCAAATCCCATCAAGATTCCACTAACATCTGAATACAACTAGAATGAACAATCCTAAAATTCATTTACAAAAAACCCTCGGATACCTGAAGCAATCCTGACCAAAAAGAGCAAGCAGAGGTGTAAACCCAGACTTCAGATTATACTATAGAGCTACAGAAGCAAAACCAGTATAATTCTGACATTAAAACAGACATAGATCAATGGAACAGAACAAAGGACCTCAAAATAAACCATATAGCCACAGTCACATAATTCTTGAATAATGAGTCCAAATCATATGTTAGCAGAAAAGATTGTCTTTTCAACTAATGCTGGGGAAACTGGATCTCTATACATAGAATAAAACTAGATCCCATCTCTCACACTGTACAAAATGCAATTCAAAATGAATCAAAGGCCTTATTGTGAGACCTGAAACTTTGAAACTACTGAAGCTAACCTTGAGAAACACTTCAAAATGCAAGCATTTCTGAAGAGGACTCTAATAGCTTAACAAACAATACTGAGAACTAACCAATGGGGTGGCATGAAATAAACAGACCCAGGGCCACAAAGGAAACAGCAGAGTGAGGGTTGCCTTGGCCAGCATACACCTGAAAAACCTGACACCGAAAGCACTAATACCCCAGTCAATACGAGGGAAATGAACTGAACAGGCTATAACCTAGTCGATAAGAGGGAGAACTAACTGAATAGACTATTTTTCTTTTGTTGCTATTGTTCTGAGACAGGGTGTTGCTATGCTGCTCTGGCTGGCCGTTATGTGCTATGTTGTCACGGTTGACCTTGTATTTGTAGTAGATCTCCTGCTTCAGTTTCCTGAGTACTATAGGCATGTATCAGAATACCCAATTCAAACACATAATTCTCAAAAGAAGTACAAATAATAAGCACATGAAAACATAGTCACCATTCTTAGTCACTGAGAAAATGCAAATTAAAAACATACTGTATCTTATCTTACTCTAGTCAGAATGACTATCAAGAATAGAAAAAATGTTTGTTAAGGATGTAGGGAAAAGGAATGTAAATTAGTACTGTTACTATGAAAATCAACATGGCTATTCCTTGAAAATGAAAAATGGTAAAGTGGGATGGAGTTCAGAGATACAGTACTTGCACAGAACACATAAAGTCTTGGGTTCCATAATAAATAAACAAAAGAAACTTAAAAAATCAGTATTACTCCTGAGAGAATCAAGTTACATACAAAGGAGAATCATAAATACCCATATTTATCTTGACGTTGATCACAATAGCCAAGTTACTGAGTCAGTTTATGGGCTCACTATGAATGAATAAAAAAGTGATAAAGATATGAATATTTTATATATATATGATGGAATACTGTTCTATAAAGAATAAAATCATGGTATTTGCAGGAAATCAGACAGATTAGTATGCTATGCTAAATAAGGTAGACTTGGGAAGAAAAATATCACATGTCATTGCTCATGCATAATCTAGAATAAGAAAAAGAAATGAAACTTGAGGAAGAATAGTGGAAGGGGAAAACAAAAGAAGATAATGGGAAATGATTATCAAAGAATATCATATACATACATGCATGGAAATGTCACAAAGTACCCATTATTTTGTTCAGTTAATATAGCTACAAAATGTAAAATCAACCTATCAATCAATCAGTCAATCAATCTATCTGTCTGTCTGTCTGTCTGTCTACCTACCTACCTACTTACCTATCTCAAAATGAACCTTCCTTAGTATTTGAAAGAGTGGTTTGGTAGATTAAAAAAATTACCCACCTGGATATATAATATCAGCTTTAATTTTTAATAAGTCTTTTAGGGAGTTCATATAATCATAGAGGTCTTCAAATACAGTTGTTCCTTCTCCTAGGATACAATCCCCAGAAAAGAGGGCGTTTTCCTCTTCCAAGAATAAAGCCATGTGATCATCAGTGTGGCCAGGCGTGTATATAACTCTAATTGAAAAAAAGAAATAAGAAATAATAAAATAGTATGAATTCTTAGCCTTGGAGAAATTCTGAGAAGTAAATAGTTCCATTCTCTTGGGACAAGACATCAAAAAATGATGCTAATATGTTGAAAAGTTCATTTTGTGTGTGTGTTGGGGGTGCCCATTAAAATTGACTTCAGATAATTCTCTCATAGTAAATCACATTTCTCATTCAAAAGTATAAATTTAAAGTACAAAATTACTTAATAATAAGCAAAAGATTACAAAATTTGCGAGACTACCTGAAAATAACAACCAGCATCACTCAGAAGCAGTATTTTTATTAGTTTTTAAACCAAGAAATCCAAACCTTTTATTTGTATGCATTTACCATTTTGAGGCTATTGAAGTAATAGGTCTATTGGCAAAAAGTTCACTCAGATTTTTAAGGCTTCCAGAGTAAAAATAACATTAAGCAGAGGAAATTAACTATACTACATTGTGAATATAATTATTAAAATGTAGATCTAAGTGTAATCACTACAAAAAATAATGTGTGATGATGCATATGCTATTAGTTCAGTCATTCTACAGTGTATATAGAGTTCAAACAATAATAATATATTCTTATTTATCAATTAAACACAAAGATATATACATATATAAAGATACAGACTGGGGGGATGAAAATAAGAATTACTACTAATTTCTCATAAAAAATAATTCTAACAGTAGCCCATCATCATTAAAGTACCGAAAGAAAAAGTAAAAGAAGTAGAATATAGAATTCCAAATATAATGAACACATTTTTAAAAAATTGAAACACTGATTTTTTTAGACAAAAATCTGAAAAATTTTGTCTACTTTTATTATATCTAAAACATTTTTAAAAATTTATTCATTCATTCATTCATTTAACGTGTGTGTGTGTGTGTGTGTGTGTGTGTGTCTATCAGAGGGCACTGTGTGTCCCTGTGGAGGACTAAGGGTGACTTTGGGAATCATTCTGGATTTCTTCTACCTCCTTCTTGCTTCGCTCTATGATTTCCCAGCCTCTGCCCACCAGAGCTGGAAGTGTGGGCCACTGTCATTTCTGCCTGGTGTTTTCATGTGGGACCTGGGATCTGAACTCAGGACCTTCTGTTACAAGACAGAGTCTTAACCCCTGAGCCATATCTCCAGCCCATCCAAAACATTTTTATGCAAGTAAGTAAAAACAATGTAATTTGATATTTGAGTTTTAAATTTTCACTTTCTGTAATATACTATATATTTATAATATAGAATATGCTATATTTTTCTACACCATTAAATACTTTTCAAAGATAAGTTATTTAAATATTTTATGTAATAGCACAATGCCACATACTTCATGAATTTTATAGAACTATTTCAGTAGTTCTATAAAATTTAAAAGAAAAAGCATTTCTTTGGGGACACATGCGTGTACTGGTGTGTGTGTACATGTCTGTGTGGAGGCCTAAGGCTGAGGGCAGGTATCATCCTCCATTGCTCTCCATCTTGTTTACTGAAGCAGGCTCTGTTGCTGAGCCTAGAATTAGATGATTGGCTAGCTGGCTTGCTCTGGGGAAGTCCTGTTTCCTCTACCTTCCCAGGACTGGATTACAGGTGGATGACCATATCCACCCAGCATCCGGATGGGTTCTCAGGATCTGAACTCTGGTCCATACGCTTGCATGGTAACCATTTAGTCACTGAACCATGTCTCCAGGTCAAGAAACATTCCTAAATGTATTTTTTTCTAAAAAAAAAAAAACATAAAAGTTTTGATTGATTATATCACATTTAAGAAATATAGCATGCTTTTATTTTTACTTTTGTTTTCCTCTTTGTATTTTTCACTGCAGAAACAGATAACAATATCTTCAGTTATGAGAAATATTTCAAGAACCTTATTTATATATACAGTAAATTTTATATCTGTAACAATAAACACATAATAAAGAGCTAAGTTTGACTTATTTATTCTTTGAATCACTCCCTGATTTCTCGGTCACCTAAAGACTTAACCCTCTCTCCAGGCAATTTTTTTCCTTTATGTTATTCTTGTACTTTGAATTATACTTCTTTTGTGTAGGTCACACATTGCTTCTTGTCTGTTTACTGTTAGATCTCACAGAGCTATAAGGTCCTAAAGGGCAATACTCTATTTTATTCTTTTTTTTTTTTTTTTAACATTTTTTATTATTCTGTTTTATTTTAACTCTATTCCCAGGGCCCACCTTTTAGTGGCAGCTAATTTTATTTTATTTTTTTAAACTTTTTATTATTTATTCAATTGTGCATGTGTGCGTGTATGTGTGTGTGCGCGTGTGTGTATATATGTGTGTGTGTATGTGTATGTGTGTAGAACCATGGGTGAATTTGGGAACCACTATGGACCGCCTCTACCTCCTCCTTGTTTATTCTGCCCCGGGGCTCACAGGCTCCGCCCTACCAGGACCAGAAACGCAGGCCGCCCCCCGCTTCTGCCTGGCATCTATACATGGGGTCTAGGATCCAAACTCAGGACCTTGCACCTGCAAGGCAGAGGCTTAACCTCTGAGCCACCTCTCCAGCCCCTAGTGGCAGCTAATTTTAATGTATAGGTGTACATGTGTCAAGCACTCTCTTTGGGGTTTATGGATATTGCACATTTTATGTTCACACTGCTTTGGAGTGGGGTCTACTAACCTTTAAGTTTTACATTTTAGCTAAGTGGATCACAGGACATAGCAGTAAGTGTCTGATGAAACATGGTACAAACTGTTTAATTTAGCTTCTGAGACTAATTATGTTCTTCCATGTCTAGTTTAGCAGACTGACTTTAATGTGTTTGGAATATTTTAATAAAAATAGTGGACAATTTTTATGGGTTAGGGTAAGCATAACTGCATATTTATATTTAATATTTAGGAACTCCTAACAAGATCTGCTTAACAAATATTCAGGACTGGGGCTGTAGCTTGGTGGTAGAGCATGTGAGTTCTAGGTTCAACCTTCAGCACAAAACAAAAAAACAAAACCCCCATCCAACAAAAAAAAATCCCAACCTCTCAAATACACAGACTTTCCAGTTCACCTATCAACCTGGAGCAGCTGGATGAATGTCCCCAGTCCCGCTAGTAGGAACATAAGAGCTGAATCTTCTAAGAGGGGAAGGTAGCACGGAAGCACAAGACACTGAAAAGTTGACTTGCATGTGGACTCCCCAACACTCAGTTTCCATGTTGCAAGCCAGGCCTGCATCAAGCCTGAAGACTTCAGGGACATCTTTCCAAGGCATTTCACTAGTTGCTACAGATGGGCGCTTCCCAGAAGAGCACTCCATCCGGATCCTGGTATAGGGAGGCTCACACATATAACTTCCCCAGCACAACACTCTTTCAGCTCACATATAGCTCTATGGTCCTATCTCAACAGAAACAAAACACAGCTAGGATCATGAGGATGTAAGGAAAGCCTCTTACATTCAAGACAGTAAGAATGAGCCAAGGGGTTGAAAGACAGCAAACTAAAGAAGAAACTTGAAAAATTCAACAAAAATGTCAAGCTCACAGACTAAAACTCTTCAGCAAGAGAGAAATCGCAACTAGAAAACAGAATAGGCTAACTAAAGATGCTCCATGGATTGTGGGGGAGAAGGGGGCAATGGGAGAAAGGGAGAGGGGGGTAAAAGCAAGGGGAAATGGGGGAGGGAGCAAGGGGATCTGGGGAGGGGTGGAGGGAGGAAGGGGATGGGGTACTGTTAAGTTTGTATAATAATAATAATAAAAATAATAAAAAACAGGATAGGCTGGTATAAGAGGAGCATCAATGGAACGAAAAATGCTCCTGAGAAATGTGTGAAATGAAGACCAAGGGAGCTGGGTGATACCATTGATGACAACCTCCCCAGGATACAGCAAGGTCAAAGAGAGGGAACTCAGGAGGCACAAAGGAGGTAGAGGAGGACTACAGGAGTTGCAACCAAATACATTTTAGTAAATGAAACAACAAATGGAATCAACAAGCAATTTTGAGAAAAAGAACTGAAGGACCTGTTTCCAGATGGGAAAGGCCTGTCTGGGAGTTCATGAAGATTCTTTTCTGTCACCAAAACTTTGGTCAGGTTTCTCTGAGTTCTTTCTGATGATGGGAGGCTGTGCATTGTGGTTCTTTGAATAAACCAAGCTTTGCAAATGGAAAGAATCAGAGAAAACTAAAGAAGCAAGAAGGTCTCTCTGGCCTCTAACCCTTGAACTAATTCTGATTACCCAGAGGTAATTTTCTGATCTTCCTCTAAGGATTTTGTAAGGGTCACAGGTGAAAGTTGCCATGGCTACACTCAGACCCCCCCCTCTCTTAAGACACAGACACACTGAAAGAAAATGAACTTTCTCTCTATCCCCAATTTTTTGTTTATTTTAAGATACATAAAACATAAAACTGTATATATTTGTGGCAGACAACGTGATGTTTTGTAATATTTAAATAAGATTATCTATCTCTCATTCAAAATTTTTTCTTCCAGCTTTCTCCTATACATAGTATGTTATTGCTATCTGCTGGGCAAGAGCACATTGAGGCTTTTTACTTCTACTAGTAACTTAGTACCCAGCTGTGCTCTTCAGATCAAGTTAGATTTTATTTTATTACTTTTAAAATTTTATAGCACCTTCTCTATGCTAGGTAAGCACTTTACTCTTAAGCTACAATACAAAAGCTTCAAGTTATATATATATATATTTATATATATTTTTAAAAAGACACTGACATAGGTGAAATCTATCAGCTTTCAAAAGAGGGAGCACAACAGATATGGGTTACAGAAAACAGAAAATCCAACAATAGAGACAGGCAAGGGAAGCTTCACGTGAGGAAAGGGAACTCTGGGATGATTGCAAAGGAGTCCTGGAGACCTAGAAGAAAACTAGTTTAGACTATTATTCAATATGAACTGACTTTCCTCCAGACCTCCTGTCACTCTCAAGCCAGAGTTAGTTCCTTTCACACCCATCTTTACCACTTCCTTTATCTCTGTCCAGTGCTGGCTTATTTTTCCATTTTTTCTTGTGCTTGTGTGCTTGCATGCATGTGCAGATGTGCATGCCTATGTATATATGCAGGTCTGAAGGTGATGTTGGGGAATCATCCTCGATTGCTCTTCCACCTTATTTCATAAGGCTGGGTCTCTCAATCAAACTCAAAACTCACTAAATGGGCTAGTCTAATCACTGAGCCATTTCTATAGCTTTTTTTTTTTTTTAATTTATCTCTCTGTAAAGCCCTAATTAGTATACTACCCAAGTCACTTAGTGTTATAAAATATTAACTGGAAGTATTAATGAATAGAATAAAAATCACGTTGAACTGATGATCTTTAAAAGTGCAAGGGTGATCCAGTGTATATGACCTCTAAAAACAATGATGTAGCAGCTATGGAGAAAACTAACGTCCTTAGAATTGGAAATGACATTTGACAAAAGTTAGGACTGACACCTGAAACAACTGTAATGTAGAGGAACTTTTCCTTTGTCAAAAATTAATCAAATCCCTAGTATTAAATATTGCAACTGTAAAGTCTTTTAAAACTCTACTAAAATGTAACACATATGTAAGGTATGCAAACATGAGACAGTAGAGTAAAGGGATCTGCCTGTGCAGGATGACTTCAGGAATCATTCTGGATTGCGCTAGCTCCTTCTTGTTTTGCTTTAGGATTTCGCAGGCTCTACCTTCCAGGGCCAGAAGTGCAGGCCCCCAACAGATCTACTGGACATTTTTTATGTGGGATCTGGGGATGTGAACAAAGGTCTTTTTTCTTGTGAGACTAAAGTTTTAACCCTTGAGTCATGTCTTTAGCCCAGATAAAATCAGAAATTCTACTTCTCCAGTCACCTGGGTGACTAACAGCTGCATCTGCGTGAAGCTGTTACAATTCAATTTGCACAATGAGGAGGGCAAAAGGAAACGGCATCAGGATGCTTTGCTGAAGATGACAGGAAATGCAGCTGCGACCTTCCCAGTCATCTCTGCATGAGTAGGCTTTGGGACTGCTGCTTGGGAAATGAGGTCAGAAAAAGCTATTAGATTTACCTTTCTATGAGAAATTAAACTTAGCTCTTTAGGAAATTCCTGAATGTGATATCTAGATGGAAATTCTTTTCAGAATCAAAATTCACCAAGAAAAACCTCCCCTTTCTACATTTTATGAGGGCTCTTCTCCATGTTTAGTATTTTTCATGGTTGGCAAACAGGCAAGACCAACAAGGCAACAAATACTTGATGTGCACAGGTTTTACCTATGTACTTATGGAGCTTCTGTTTAACAAGTCTTCAGGTGCCTACTAGAGAGGCACAAGGGCTTTACTGACTTCATCAAAATGCAAAGTGGAAATCACAGTAACCAGGAAAGTAGAGTTTTTCAAGTTCTTTATAGCTAAGATGACAGTTTTAAAAAGAGTATTTATTAGCTTTTTTTTAAAGACAAGTGCATCACTATTGACCCCACAAAGTCTAGTAATTGCTAAAGATGTCAAGATCCTTGGAGGCAAGGAATTGACAGCCACAGTAGTGTTCCTATGCTTAAGGGGAATACGGGAAATGGTTCAGGGAAATGCCACTGGGTCCTTGTACATCATCGGAGAGGAGGGCCCAGAGGAGAGACTGGTATGCACATTAAAGGATTCTCCGGGGATTGGGGGGGGGGGCACTAGGGAATGGGGAGGGAGGGTTTGGGGAGGGGGAGCAGGGGGGTCGGAGGGAGGAGGAGGGAGGGAGGGAACCGGTGTACCTATTAAGTTTGTATGAGTGGAAATAATAATAAAAATGTTAAAAAAATAAAATAAAAATAAAGACAAGTGCATGTGGCTTGCATTTTTGATTCTGTGATAGTATTGCTTCAATCTACAAAAGATTTGCTGGACTTAACCAGAATACAGCCAAAAAAAATCAAGTAGAAGTCAGGTAACACTGTGACTCTTAGCACAAATCCGAGCGTGTATTCAGCTAGTGGTGAGGGGATGCAGGAGGATCTTGTGGGGCACCTGCCTTTTCATCTAAGTACTGTCATACAGCCTGTGATGTGTGCAATGGCTCATGTACATTGATAATATGCATATTTTCCTGATAACACATTTTGCCTCAATAAAAAGTTTTAAAATGTTGTCTTGGTCACCTAGAGAACATTCTTAATCTACGAAACCTGAAAAATTAGATATAGATCTGATAACCATGATTCTGTAACAAGTGTGATAAACCAGTACTGCAATATTCAAACTTTCCTTACAGAAGGCTCAATGAACTACCCACTCTCTGTTTCTCCCTCTTTCAAGCTGGCACAGTGTTAGGGTGTTATGGAAGAGATTTGGGCCTATTAAAAGTACTTCTTGGGCTGGAGAGATGGCTCAGTGGTTAACTTATGCCTCGAAAGCAGAAACACCTGAGTTCAGATCCCAGCTCCCATGTAAGAAATACAGGGTGGAAATGCCAGTGACCTGCTCTTTCAGTCCTGGGAGTCAGAGTCTGGTAAATCCCAGAGCAAAGCAGTAAGGAGGTAGAGCAATTCAGGATGATTCCCAGTGTCAGTCACCCTTGGGCCTTCCCAAGTATACACACAAAATAAGTAAGTAAAATAAATAAAGATATTTTTCAAATCAAGAGTCGTGTACTTATTTTCCTTTGGTATCATGAGAAAATTCTATTCATCCATCTATCCATCTAATTGTCTGTCTGTCTTTTTCTGTTTGCTTGCAGGGCTAGGAATTGAACCCAGGGCATTTTCCATGCTAGGCAAGCACAGCACTACATGGCATTTTGAGGAAACTGTCCAGAAACTACCTGGTATATAAATCATACCAGTGGTTCTGTAAATCACTGACACGATAAAATAAGAGATAGTGGCTTACAAGAGAATAGTGGATACCCATTCTCCAATTCCTCTTTCTCCTTTAGCTGACCATGTACTTGAGTTTTCTTATCTACTTACTGCCTGTAGGAAAATATCTCAGTGCCTCTTCATGCTGGGGATTGAATTTCTAAAAATGAACATGATATCTACCAGCTAACTTATCAAACCTACTTCTTTTTAGGCATGCAGTTAAAATACTTTCCTTAGTGGGCATGGCTGAATTGACAATTAATGAAATAGAATGCTTGGACTATGAAACTTCCCATGCAATATCCATGCCAAAAAAATTCTACTTGCTAGATTGAAATGAGAGATGGCTCAGTAGTTAACTTCTGCCTCGAACTTATGCCTGATGCATAAGAGGGTGAAATCATAGTTACCCGAATTACTATCCTGCTGAACACCTTGAGGGCCATTTACTAATCAGGAATCTCTTTTTAGAGATTCAATATTTGAGCCATTTTATGTTTCCCAACTAACTGCTGTGGCATAACTACAACTGTGAACTCTAGAAGTAATTACTCTTTTAAAATCTTATTTTAAAAATTTATCACATTTCTTTTGTGTATGTGGCCAGACTGGTACATGGAGCACAGTAAACATTATCATGCAGGTAGTGAGTCATCTAAGCTTTCAAATGACAGAGCGAAGGGGGGGCAAGTTAGAAAAAGAAAGCCTGGAAATAAATGATTAAACAGGAAGAACAGCAGTGGGCTGTGGTCACGAAGAGGGGACAGCATGGGCAAATACTCCTTTTCAAAAATTATTTTTATTTTACTATTAATGAGAGAGTGAGAGAGAGAGAACACTATGCATACATGAATTTCATGGCACACAGGTAAAAATCAGAGAGAGGCCACTTCCCTATTTCCGTTATGTGGGCTTCTTGGGATTGAACTTTGGTTTCCAGGTCTGAAAGCAGGCGTGCTACCCACTGAATTATGTTGCTGGTTCTGGCAGATACTTCTAAAGCAAAAACTAACCTGATCTGATGAGGATGGATGGTTAGGTGAAGAGTAGATGGAAGTGTAAAGGTAACCGTGAGTAAAGTACTGAGTGAAGTAGATGCTGAGATTAGAAGGCAAGTATAGCTTGAGGAGGAGAGAAGAAAATGCTTAGTTCAGTTAAAATATCCAGTTTGAAATATCTTTCTGAGGCCCTGAAACATGTCATAAAAGGTTATGGATCTGGTCTAAAATATATTTACTTCCTGTATGAGTCATATTCTCAAAGTGCAAATGGGAACACCCTGAACTCAAGTGTAGGGAGATCCCTAAACAACCCAATGAGGAAGATTAATTTTATAAATGAGTAAGCAAATACATAAAGAAACAAATAAATTTGTGTTTTGAGATAGAGTCACATCCCAACCTGGCCTGGAACTCATGAGGTAGCTTAGGCTAGCCTTGAACTCACAGCAACCCTGTTGTATCAGCTCCTAAATTCTATATCGCACTTGAGTTTAACTTATAAAATTTAAATTTATATAAAAATTTGTAAGAACAAAAAAGAAACCTATTAAAACCTACACAGAGTAAAAAGTTTATAGTTTCTCTAATAATCCATTTTCTCTCCTGAAATTACTTCTTCTGCATTCTTCATGACGTATTTGCTACACACATAAGGAAACATGCTCAAATCTGCCTTCTTCCTTCTGTGTGACATGTATATGCAGAACCCTCACCTTTCCTAACAATTACTTACCTTAGAGTGGCTCCCTCAGTCTTAATCGATTCTCCATTTTTCACATAAACATACTGCTGTTCTCCATTTCCTATAATTTCTTCTCTCTGAGGATTCCGTGGAAGTTTCTTAATGTAATAGGGAGTATCTAGTGATAAAACACGTAAATGTATTAACTCATACTTTAAATGATTCACTCTTTTAAGAGATCAACTTTCATACAGATAATGCTCTTTACTGCATTAAAACATTAAGACAACAGGAAAATGAATGGATCACAGAAGTCAATCTCTGTACTATTTGACATAGCTCAACTAAAGAGTTTTTCAGCATTTTATGCCTCTCCAGGTGGACATAAAAGCCCTTGTGATTTTGTAATGATCCACAATCTCTGTAAAGATCTAAAGGCAGTCCTTTCCCTGCACTATGACATCAGGAAGATGTTAAGCAGGCGGTTAGTTACAGGGGATCTGAACCCTTTTCACACAATTGTTAATGAAAGGATGCTAGCATATGGTCCTTGCTGTCAGTCTGAAAGGAGCCCCCAAAGACTGCAAACTTGAGTAAGACAGTAAACCTCTAAAATATGTCTAACACATACTGTATCTTGCTGGCAGAAAATTGATTTCTTAACCAGTCAGCAGGGCCAATTATCCAACTAAGATATTACATACAGCAAATAAGCAATTAGAATCTGACACAGATGGGAAAACGAAAGTTACAAATGAAAGCCAAGAACTATCCTCGGTATTACTTCTTGAATCCTAAAAGGACAATGCAGATACAAAAGGCAACAGGAGTGAAGGAAAAGGAGAGACGGTTAAGGAGAACTTTGGAAATATGACAGATGTTGAGGTGTGAGAGGCAGAACGAGCAGGGTATCAGTACAGAGGCTGGCCTGTGGTAGGAGAAAAACAATAGTAAGGGTATGAAAAAGAGAACAAGTGTGCACAGGTGTGACAATACAATGCTGCCATGCTATTGTGCACTCCATGGTCTGGAGAGAGTACAAAAAAGCTGAATAGGTGAGATGAGCTCAATTAATAGAAGACAGGAATTTAAGTGCTCCCTGGGTGGTAACCAGCTCTTAGTAAGATAATGAGAAGGTGTTAACAGGAGGATCAACATGGCAGCTGTGAGCACAAGGAGAACAAACAGAGCTAGGAAGGGATGGCTCCAACAATCCTAAGAAAATAACGCATGCTAGGGAAGTAGCACTGGGACACCAAGGAAGAACCAAAAAAATCCCAAAGACAAACTGATAAGGCCTAGAATTTAGGTTAAAGCAGTAGACAATAAAACAACAACTTCACTTCTGACCTCAAACTCTATTATTTTGTGTCTCTGAACAGATCCTAAGCAAACAGTTGACTTTTTGGATCCAGTCATGAGATATATAGTACAAAGTAATTTTCAATTATCAAATAACTAATTATTATTTATAAGATTTATTCAAAGCTAAACCAAACCAGTACCAATCGTCCTGGGATGATACAGTTCTCATGTCTAATAAAATTCTGGCTCCCTGCAAGTCACTATGAGTTCCCAAATTATACTGTCTGAAAAATTGGTTAACATGTGCTTTAAATGGCATTTATATTTTTAATGTAGGCCTAAAATAAGGTAGCTAAAAACTATAGGTAGTATGCATTGTGAAGTACCTGAACCATTTCTGTCCTACCAATAATTAAAACTATAAAACAATATGGGTCAAAGTAAACTAA
Source organism: Typhlomys cinereus (assembly GCA_023101885.1). Classification (NCBI taxonomy): domain Eukaryota; kingdom Metazoa; phylum Chordata; class Mammalia; order Rodentia; family Platacanthomyidae; genus Typhlomys; species Typhlomys cinereus. Next base: position 4,303,259 of record JALPQD010000033.1, on the reverse strand, counting down.
AGTAAAACCAAATGAAACAGGAATCTAGAGAATGAAGCCATCAAATGGAACTGTTGGAGAGATGATGCAAAGCACCTTTGAATAATCTCAGTGTCAAGCCACCCCAAGTCTGCATGCATCTTGTCTAGCTTCAGTGAAGTCCAGAAAGAAAGACAGTTCTTGAATAAGTATTAAAATTTTAGTGGCTATAAAAAGTAGTATTAAGTTTCTCCTCTATTTTCTTAAAATCATTGGATGGTAATTAACTGGGTATAGAACCCAAAACTATTAACTTTTAGTTTAAATTTTTTATTATTATTTATTCAATTGTGCGTGTGTGTGTATATGTATGTGTGTGTGTGTATGTGTGTGTGTGTGTAGAACCACGGGCTAATTCGGGAACCATCATGGACCGCCTCCACCTTCTCCTTGTTTACTCTGCTCTGGGATTCACAGGCTCCGCCCACCATGACCAGAAACGCAGGCCGCCACTGCTTCCACCCGGCATCTATACGTGGGGTCTAGGATCCAAACTCAGGACTTCTGCCTGTAAGGCAGAGGCTTAACCCCTGAGCTACCTCTCCAGCCCCGCAAACAAGTTGATTTATAGAGGAAATATTTTAAATTTAGTCTTCATATTAAAAAAAAAAAAGTTGACCAAAGTAACAAAACTAACTTGAACTTTTAGAGTCATTTTTAAATTCACAAAATCTAATGGGTAGTCCTCATACAGAAAGGAAACTGAGTTAGTTTGAGAAATTGAGTTCCTCTGACGAGCAGTAATCGTGAGTTGAAAGGAGGAGATGGAGTATGTGTGTAAATAAAAAGGCCTTTTTCTAAGTGGCAGATGGGGGTGCAGTGACATAGGCACGGTGTCCATTGTCCCAAGACCTTACAATATTAGTTGAATGCAAATGCTCATGCTTGTATGAACTACAGTTTGTCACTCCTTGCTGTGCCTTGAATGCATCCAAGCACACTCCCATTCCAGCATCTTTGCTTCCGTCATGCCTCAGCTGGCATGCCTGCCCCTTAGTAGCTCTCTCCTGCCCATCCTCCCAGACAGAATGACTATTGCCTTCCTTCATTTTATTATTTCTTTCTTTGATCTTCCTGTAGCTTTATCCTCATGGTCTGCATCATCGATTCTATTCTATCATCTATATCTAACCTATTATTTAACATTTACTTTCCCTACTGCAGGTTGAGTATTCTTTTTCTGAAGTACTTTTAAAGAGTTTCAGTTTCAATTTTTTGATTAGTTGTCAACAGAATGTTTAGATGGAACTGAAGGTTAACATGAAATTTATTTATGCTGCTTAGGTATTGCCCTGAGGTAATTTATGTAATACTTTCAGGGTGTTAGTGCTTTAACTGTCATCCATCCATGGAATTTTCCAGTTGTGGCATCATGTTGGAGCATTTTGAACTTTTGGATTAGAGATGCTCAACCTGTAGAAGGAAAGCTTCATGATAAAAATATCTGTTTTATTCACCATTAATGCCAAAAACATGCAGCAGGCACATTGAGTAGTGGTTTAATGAATGAGTGAATTAAAGTGTGGAATACAGGGATGAAGGAGTTGCAGGAGGAGATAAAATGTCAGTACTAAATAGGTTTCAGAGAAAAAATTAACTAACAGCATATTTTCAGTATATCATCTGTTTGACAGGTAGACAGAAACAACAACTACCTTACAGTCCTGTGTATTTAGCCTCGTAAACAGTTTAAATGATCAACAGTTGTTAGTTATAAAGTCTGAAACAGTAACTTATCTTTATCACTGAGGAAAGTATGAGGGAAAAAGGATTTGAAACACAAAATGGAACTTTTCTCCTTCATTAAAATTAAGGACAATATTCAAGTCATCTGCATCAATTTCTAAAAGTACCACTGTGATATAAAGCATTAAGAGCTAAACATTTAAATCATAACCGATTCAGCCAGGCCAGCTTTCTTCAATGAGCTCAGTGTGGCCTGCTTACCATTACTGATGCTTTTACAAATGTCTCCTATGCCTCCTGAATGATCACGGTGCCAGTGAGTCACTAGGATTTCCTGGATTGCTGTGTCGAACTCAACCAAAGCTTGCTTTAAACAGCTGATATATTCGGGAACTGAGGGCTCTCCAGTGTCGATGAGGATTCTCCTGAAAATCAGAGGGAAGACAAATCACAATTAGAGCACAGATACTAGCATACTTCTTACACAGATAACTTGCATGAAATTCAAGAAACAATGAACTTTCAATGTGCTTGTTGTGTTATTTCAACTTAATTAATATAAACTCATTGTAAGGAAGTTCTCCGAAACGAATTATAGCTAAACATAATCTGAACAAAGAGTTAACAGCAGTAATATTGAACACTTACATAGCAGTTAAACACAACACTATTCCAACTGTATTCCTTTGGATAACTGTTTAATTCTTCAGAATTTAAGTGATTTGCCTGCAAATAAATGGCAGAATCTGCATTGGAACTCAGGTACTGTGGTAACAAAAAGTGTGCTGTTATCTATTCTGCCTTCCATATCTTTATAAATTCCTTAAATATCTCATATATTCTAATTCAGTAGCAACCCTATCAGGCACAGTATTCTGACAGAAGTTAAAATAGAGATAAATAGTAAATAAAGGCCAGAAATACTAAATGCTCAATTTATAAAGGCTCCAACTTAAGAGTGCTGATGGGAGGAGCATCTTCCTCCCCTGGCTCTGGGATGCCACACAAAAAAAGACAGGTCTCAAGAAGCAAATAGACAGGAGGTCTGCACGAGTCTCCGTGAAGCAGACACTTGTAAGGGATCTGCCAGTGCAGCATCGTGTTTACCTTCTGGTCTGGGGCCTGGGAGCCTTCTGAGACCCTGAGATCAAGTTGCTCTGCCAGACAGTTCTGCTCTACTCCATCTCCCAAAGCCCACAGACCCTATCGCCAATCAGGTGAGCAGGGATACCACCATCAGGTGAGTATGAGATGCGAGATGAAACTCAACGCAGACTGGGTTTGCAAATGTTTACTTAGGCAAGAACTGTGGGGAGTTGGTGGAAAACATCTAGGGGCCTGCTGGGAGGAGAGCAGCTGGCAGCAAAGGTATAAACAAAAGCTTAGACAGTGAAAAGCACACAAGGAAGATGTTGCCCATCACAATGGAGAGAAGGCTTGGCTGACCTGGAGAAGAAGCCAGGTGTTAAGTGTGGCAAACCTAAGGACTGATCCTTATGCTGCGATCTAACACAGCAGAGAAACGTTATGCTCTAACTTACCCTGATTTACACAGAGCCTAACAGCCAAGTTTCCACCTGGAAGGTTGGCTGCAGAAAGTTTAGGAAGCAGAAGACACACTCATGCTAAAAGAGAAGCAATAATGACTGATATATTTTTAGTCAACTGTATTTTATGTTATTATTCTTAGTTTGCATTTTGTATTTTGAATTTAATTTTTTCTCTTGCTTGAATAGACATTTTTTGAGCGTTCCCCCTTCTCTACATTTATTCTTGTGTTACAGCATGCTTCTTCTCATGCCTTTAATTCATATCCCCATCATTGCTGTTTTACTCCCTCTTTCCTCCTTTTCTGATTCCCTCCTGTTTACTTCTTAATTACTAATATCCTTGACTTTAAAGGTCTTTAAATTACAGTTATGCTAACAGTATACTGAAGTGTACTTGGGGATGTGAGTGAAACTCATGAATGCCTTTTACTGCATTTTAATTCTGAGTCTGTTGCCAAAGCATTGCTTCTGTTTCTGTTGCCTGATTCCTATAGATAGGTAACAGTGGGCCACAAGCCCAGACAAAGACTAACACAAGGAAGATTCATATAGAGTCAATCTAACAAGCAAAGGGAGTGACAAAAGAAAAAAAAAAAAAGAAAAGAAAAAAATGGAGGGATACAGCTATCTCAACAGATGTTCCAAACACAAAGAAACAAGCATGAGAAAAAAAGCCCCTGTGACAATTCTAAAAGCTCACAACTCCCCAATAACTGGAATCAAAGATAAGAGACTAGCTGAAGTGCCATAAATATCTCATTTTTTATTATTTATTCAATTGTGCATGTGTACACGTATGTGTATGTGTGTGTGTTTGTGTGTGCAGAACCACTATGGACCGCCTCCACCTTCTCCTTGTTTACTCTGCCCCGGGATTCACAGGCTCCACCCTACCAGGACCAGAAACGCAGGCCACCCCCGCTTCCGCCTGGCGTCTATACGTGGGGCATTTTTTAAAAATGAGATATTAAAAATGAGATATTCGGGGCTGGAGATACGGCTCAGGGGTTAAGCCTCTGCCTTGCAAGTAGAAGAACCAGGGTCCTGATCCCAAATCCCACGTAAAAACACCAGGAGGACATGGTGACTGGCCCTGGAAGCACTACCTGCGAAGCCCCAGAGCAAAACAATAAGGAAGCAGAGCAATCCAGGATGATCCCCAAAGTCACTCTTGGACCTCCACAGGTACACGTACACACACACACATCACACACAAAGCTTAATAACCACATGATTGAAACAGGAAAATGGAAGAGGTAAATTCAAGACCTACAAAAGATAATTAGCAAAGTGGATATGAAGATCAATGATACAGATGGAAAATTCAAAAAACATGGAGGAAAATTCAGTAAGGGAAATTGAGGGTCTGAAAAATTACAGAAATTCTGAAAATGACTCAGTAAAGGAAAAAAAAAACCTGTGGGAAGTATCACTAAAAACATGATCAAGCAAAAGAAAAGATATCAGAATTGGCAGAAAGATCAGGTAATAATACAATCTGACATCTACACAGAAAAACAACTAAAACGCTGAGGTATGACTGAGAGCCTAAGTTCAAAAATCCACGGGGTAGAAAGAGCTGAGAGGAAAAATGTGGTCAGGAAGGAGAAGACAAGCACGTGTATGCATAGTGCAAAGGGGGAGATCGGAGGACGATTCTTCCACCACACTGACCTCTGGGAATGGAACTCAGGTCGTCAGGTTTGCAAGCAGGCACTTTATTTGCTAAACTGGCCTCTAAACTTCTTTGCTGACAGTATTTCCTAGTAATATCTCATTAATTTATGCTGTCAGAGAGAAGTTTAAATTAAGAAAGTGCGAGTCATTCATTTATTCATGTAGGACTGTTTGCAAATTATCTATGTGCTGTGCCTTTATTTCATGCAGAAAGCAAGACTGATCTGCTTACTTTCTAGTGGAAAAGGCTGGCTGTGTGGGCTTCAAACCAATAAAAGTAACATAACAGAAAGCCTTTTTTAGAGTATTAAAACCAAGTACATATGACTGATGAGATGGCTCAGCAGGTAAAAAGCACCTGTACCCAAACTTGGTGACCTCAGATTGATTCCCAGATCCTACAAGGTAGGAGAGAGAAATGATTTCCAAAAGGTATCATGATACAAATGTCTGCTTTCTCTCTCAAAATAAATAAAAAATATTAAAAACATCAGGTACATAGACAAGAAGTAACTGGACAGCTATATTACACTGGATGGGATGATACCCACGGCTATTAAAACCAATTCCTCGCATGGACTAAAGGCACTAGGATCCTTGGAGGCTAGGGACTGAAAGTCACAGTGTTCCTAAGCTTAAGGGGAACATAGGAAAGGGTTCTGGGAAATGCCCCTGGGTCCTTGCACCTCATCGGAGAAGAGGACCCAGAGGAGAGAGTTCGGCATGCATATTAAAGGATGCTCAGGGGATTGGGGGGGGGAGCCACTGGGGGGAGGCACTGGGGAAAGGGAGGGGGGAACAAGGGGGTGGAGGGAGGGAGGGAGTTTGTATGAGCAGAAATAATACAAACAAAAAAACAATTCCTCTTTAATTATTACAATTAAACTGGAGCAAGAAGTTCTGGGGGTGCTATAAATAACAGCAATTGTATTTCTTTTGAAAACTGTGCCTTAACTTTATTGAAAAAGATGGCCACATCATTTTCATTACATATATATCATAATATTCATTAAAATTGTAATAACAAACTAGTTCTCTAAACTTAGGTTGTTCATGTGTAAGAATTACAAGAAAATACAAAGAGATTGCCTTGCAATTAGCACAAATCCCTTCTAGAGAGATAGGAGAAATAAAAGGACAAATCTAGTTGTCTAAAAAATAATTTACTGTACATATTTTATTTACAGTTTTGTATACTGTCTTACTATGAATGGGACCACTTTTCTACTTGAGTCATTTTTAACTAAAGAAAAATAACCTAAGTAATATAAAGTGTTAAAATATAGCAGAAAGATACAAAAAAAGACATTCTAATTCTAGTTAAGAATGTAGTTATGGTGTTACACTTCTTTATACTCCACAGTTATGTTCAAGAAATCCCACATAGATGTCTCATCTGAATGAAATGCATAAATCTGTAGAAAGCTTTGTAGTTACAAATAAAACAAAAACAAAAAAATACCAAAGAATGCATAAAATTAACATTTATTCCACCTTTCTATCATATTCCTGGATCCTTCACCAATGTTACATGAGGAAAAACAAAAGCAAAACAGACAAAAAACTGAAATCAGAATCACTAATGTGGTATTTCTTAAAGCTAGAGTACTTCAACAGTTTTTTGGGAAGAAATGAATGTTTGAGGTGATAAATGTTTATTCTAGTTTAAGTGCCATGTGATGCATAGATGTATCAAAACATTATATGAAATGTCATTAATTAATGTATCTTTCTTTTTTATAAATTAACTAATATCATTTTTAGAAATTACAGTTTCTCACTAAGGAGGAGGACGATGCTCTTATGGCCAGTTGGCATCTGCATCCTAAGGTCATTAGATTCATGAACTGACTTCAGAAACAGTGTTAACTGTCCACTCTGGATATGGTGACCAGATGGTTATGTTGATTCAAGGAAGCATTTCTAAGTCTTCTTGATTGAAAATATAAGCTCTGGAATGGGTGAAAGAACATTTAAGGGACAATTAACAGGACTTGGTGGGGTTACTCATTCCAAGGACTGGGAAGTGATTGATATGCCATTAAAATTATAGGCACTAGAGGAAGCAAATCAGGTTTGATTTGGGTCACAGTGGGTTTAGGTGGCATTATCTTGTAACATGAATTTACTGCCACTTGCATATCCTCCACTACTTTACAAACGTGAGTCCTATAAGCACAGGAATCTTGTCTGGCTGTAGGAATTCATGAATTTATTTCTGCATCTACAATACATTGTACAATGGTTGGCTCTATGTACATTTAACATTAATACTATGATAATTCCATGTAACATGATCCTAGATTTGTCTAGTTTTATATTTTGGTATTTACTCCCAATTCTTCCTGTACCTTAGTGATTGTCACCTGGACTAATTTTGAAACTATTATATTCTTGAGAAGATTCCTTCCATGTCTCACATCAAGAGTTGCTCACATTTTCAAACCACACTTTCCTTATTACATTTTAATCCTTGCTGTTCCTTCCTCCTGAGAAGCTCCTTTAAACTAACCTGTTCATCTAAAGCTGAATTTAAATTTCCAAAGGCCTGATTATATCGTGTTGATCAAAAGTTATGACAAAACTAACAGAGTAAATATTCAGCTTTACTTAAAAAACTGCTAGTGCAGAAATCAGATCTTTAAGAATGCTTGTGCTGCCTGTAGGCGGGTCAAATCTGAGTAATGGTAGTTTTCTGGCAATAGAGAACATGGTTCCAAAGCCTCCTGCTTTATGTAGCTTAATAGTTCTGTTTTGGTCTAATAAAATTGCACTTGGCAAAAGAAGGATGGCCAAATTGAGGATATGTGCCTGGATACACAAAAATCTGCTCAGAATGGCGAAGTTTGCATGAGTATGAAGAGAAAAAAGATCACAGAGATAGTAATTTAAACCACTGGGAACACATGTGTTTACTCCTCGGAACAATTCCAGAAAAGAATTACTTTATTATTATTAGTTTATTTTATAGAAAAAGAAAGGCTAAGTGATTTGTCTCAAGTTTTACAGCCAGCAGAAGGCAGTGCTGGGTAGGAGACACAAGGAAAGGCTTTTCTATTCTAGACACTGTGGAAGAAATCTGGAGGAAAAGTCACTGCCTGGCAAGCCCTTGGAATTATTCCTTATGGCATAAATAAAACTTCAGATGTAGGCTAGAAAAAGTTTCCTACCTAATAGTCATTCTATGTGTAATGTCGGTAAATAGCTGTTATGTGATGATTGCCTTTGTCATTTACAGTCATAGACAGTATCCCTTATTTTCAGGAAGGGATTTTGCAAATACAAGTTCATTGATAAAGGGACTCAAGAGAAGAGGGTAAATGAAACTGTACAGGTCTAGGAATGATTTATTCACCAGAACTCAGACCTGGCACAGAGTAGACACAAAACAATTGTCTGGTATAAATGGAGAAAACCTCATTGAAAGCAAGTTAGTAGAATGAACTACTTCTTTATAGATATTTTATATCAGTATTAGGATTACTATTAACTTCCCTGATCACTTACTGTCAATTTTTTGAGCATCTTCTTGAACCCAGTGCTGTCTATAAGTTACAAGAAATAGACATGATGAATAACATTTTAACATGCTCTCTACATTCTAGAACTTTTAAAATATTTTCATTTAGATTTCACTGAATACTCATCTCTCTATGATTCACTGCTCTCAATTCTTGCTGTAGATAGAGGTGGTGTGACCAACTGCTTCAAACTCCTTCCATTAAGCTTGCCCACTATGATAGACTGTAACCTGGGATTGGGAACCAATTAAAACTGTTGTTTGAGTTGCTTGTTTCTGTTGCAGCAATTTATAATGAAACTGCACTTTTTGATATTTTAAAAAATAATTCTCTGGCTACATGTGGGTGAATGGATTGACTGAAAAGGGACAAAAGCAGAGGCAGAGAAGTTAGGAGATTATCCCAGAAGCCCATGCAAGGAGACAGCAGACATAAACAGACCTTTGTGATCATTTGGATGTCTGCCAGAAGGCAAGAGCATGTTATGACACGAAGAGTACTGAAGCATTCCACTTGATCAAATACACAGGTGGTTCTGTTTACCAAGGGACTGTTTCAGGAGGGCCTCAGCATGGCTTCAGCAGGAAAAACTAGGAGTTAAGTTTGGAGACTACTACTTCAAGGGGCTGTGATCCATGTGAGGAGATTTAAGAAACCATTCGGCTGTGAGAGCCTGACAATCAGACTTGGCTTTTGTCTAAGCATGAGCCGTGAATTTCACTGTTAATAATAACAGATCGTAAGTAAGGTTCAGGAAGATGACAAGATCATCTAAAGAGTCTAACTTAAAAATAGAAAAGGCGTATTAGTTATTTTTCTCCTTGCTTCAACAAAACACCTGTAAAAGGGAACTGAAGGGAGAGTTTATTTGGGGTTACAGTGTGAGGGGTCAGGGCAACATGGAGGCCAAAGTGTGACTGCAGGAGCAGCACCAGTAATGGCAGCTGGGAGCATGAGGCAACTGCCACTTGTATAGTGAGGAAGCAAAGATGAATGTTAGTGCCCCACTCACTTCTTTTTGGTTCTGTTTAGGACATGTGCTGCCTACCATTCCACCTCAGTTAAACCTCTCTGAAAATGTCCTCCCAGATATTTTCAGAGGTTTGTATCCTAGATAACTCTAAATTCAGTCAAGTTACAAATCGAGATGAACCATCATGAGGAGTTAGGATTGTATTTAGAGAGCTCAAAGATCTTGTAAAGAAGACAGAGAATGAGAAAACAGAAGCTAGAGAGGGAAGAGGCTGTATGGTCAGCCAGTCAGGGCCCGAATGGTCAATATTATCCAAAGTGAGCAGACAGAGAAGTGATAGAGAAGCCACTGGTTTGTGAAGTACAACAGTGGACACCCATCTTAAGACATCTGACTCGGCCTCAATTATTTGTTCCTGTCACCTGTTAATTTATATGTTAAATTATTTTAGCTTTACTAGAATTAAACAATATCCTATAAAATTAGTAACTGAACGATAAATACGAGGTTGAGTTTTCGTAATATAAAACTTGGGATGGAAGATCATGAGTCTGCTCTCCCCCAGCTAATTTCAGGTCTTCTAAGTCTCTTTGGGTGTTAAGCATTCTGGTATACTAAAGAACATGGTTCAAATATTTAAGACAGAATATGCGTTTTTTCACACAGCTTAGCCTCTAATTGCAATCCAACCTCTTCACCTGGTTTTCAAATGGCACCAGCCATCTGTTTCAACCTTGGAAGAGCAGCACTCCAACAATAGTGTCCTACTGGACTGTCTAGGGTAATTCTAACTATATGCAATACTCATTTTAGGTGCTGACTACATTAGGAGTTTAAAAGGACAGACTGAAGACCATTCCTGTGGACTCGGGGGCTGAGTAAAGTCCACTCAACACTATACCCTGGAGGTTTGGCATTTTCTTGCTCCTTTGAGTGTGGAGGCCGCGTAAGGGTCTTGTAGCCCTTGTTCACTCGGACTTAATGTCTGATTGGGGTACTTCCACTTCCTTCTAGTATGCGGACTGGAAAATTCTCACTTACCGACGGGAAACTATTAAATGGATGTTAATGAAAATTCACACTACGCTTGTCAATACACAACTTGAACAAAATCTGAATGGTTAAGTACTTCCCATGGGCTGGGGCGTTGCTCTTCATGGTTTTACAGTTAACACTAAGAAAACTCTGCCCTCTACTGTTGAGAAAACGGCTTCTGCACGGTGGATTGCTTTTGTGACAGGCAAGCTTTGGGCAAAAGACCAATCAAAGTCAGATAAGCAGACTGGGCAACCCTTTTTGAGGGGGGGCGGTGGAGAGAGAGAAGCAGGGTCCTGGCAATACTGGAACTCTCTTAGGCAGGCGAGGACGGCTGGGACCTCTAACGATCCTTCTGCCTCCGTCTCCCGAGTGCCGAGGACACAAGCTGAGCCTGAAGTTAAGTCCACCTCGTACTAAAGTGGTCGTCATGCCGACAGCCAACAGCAAGCAGAGTACACTGGGGTTCAACTGTAGGGCGTCTGTTTTTCCTTCTCGCGCTCGGAGGTCCCCACCAGGGCGATCCTGATCTGGCGGAGCTCGGGGTGCAGGGCGGACGGCGCGCTCCGCGGGTGACCCCGCCGGCTTGAGCGTGATGCGGGGGGAAGACGGGGTCGTTTACCTGCTGCCGGTTCCCACCAGGTACGTGTTGGTGCCCTGCAGGGTCATGGGACCCGGGTTACAGCCCAACACGCGCACCACCCGGCCGGACAGCTGTTCGATGCGCTGCAGCGTCGCAGCCATGTCGCCGCTCCCGGGCCCGGAGCTCCTCAGCAGCTGCGGCGGAACCCAAGGCGGACAGAGCCGGCGGCCGGGTGGGCGGGGGCAGCAGGGCGCGTGACCGGCAGGCGGGGCCCGGGATCACGTGATGCCGCGCGAGGTGGGAGGAAGCGCACAGGGGCGGGGCCATGGGGCACGTGACTCAGTCGGAGGGGCGGGGCGTGTCGCCGTGGCTACGGGTCACGTGGCAGGCGCCGTCCGCACGTGGGCGGCTTCTGGAACGGGTCATTGGCCCCGCGGCTTGGGGTGACAGGTGACCGAGGTGACGTGGCCCGAGACGAGGGCGGAAGCGGGCTGTTCGCCGAGCCTGGCGTCCTCAGGGGCCCGGTGCCCTGGTCACTCGCGGGGCAGGCAGGCAGGCAGGCAGGGCGGGCAGCCGCGGCGGGCGGGCGGGCGGGCGGGCGGGCGGGCGGGGGCGGAGGCGGGGCCGCCTCTGGCGACGGCGACCGGCCGGCAGCGCTGCCCCTTCATCCACAGGTCTCTTCCTGGCTCCTTTGATGACTACACCTGACTTGGGGGGCGCAGAGGGGTCCAGGCTGTGCCCCCTTCGTCCGGCCCAACTCCGGGTCCCTCTGTGGACCGCAGAGCGCTTGCTTGTCCGTCCTCTGCGTTACTGTCACTCCGTAGGAGTTTGAGACGACGCGAAGTGACTTGTTTTCTCTTCAAAAAGACCTTTTCCTATTGGCCACGCATTAATGACCCTTTATTAAAATACTACTGCCCATTAAAAATTGAGTTATAGCTACCATTCTACAATATGCACCAAGTAGGACAATTGTATATAATTGCTTCCCCCAAAGAAACGGACGTTTTCATTGGCAACCTACGCTTTTTTGAGAATCAATACATTGGATGAAAATGTCTGACTTTCAGGATGGACAATTTTTTAATTTTTAGAAGAAAAAAATTCCGCTATTGACTTTACAAATAAACAGTTTAGTGTTTCAGTTTATTTGGAGAAGTTCCTCTCGTGTCTCAAAAACCAACTTAATGGAGTAGTTTCTCCAGTGTTATTGAAGTAGACCGTAAAAATCATTTTCCTAGTTCACAATAAATTATTTAAAAGCGCTTAGAGCAACCATCAAAATTTGTCAGGCATTTTCATCTCACCAATGTTTATAGCCATCATTAATGGCGATTCAGACAGGAACTGCCCCCATTCTCTCCCCTAAAGAATTCTCTGATAAGAAGTCAGTGAGTCTTAGATAAAAGAATGCAGTAGTAATTACTGGACCAAAGTATGCTTTTCAAGTCTCCAGGGAGCTGTTCCTATCCCTACCCTGTAAGAATAGTCTATTCATTGTGCTTCCTATCTTGACTTCATTTAATCTATAGTCAAGCTTCTCATTTGGCTGGCTGAGGAAGTGGACTGAATAAATGATTTAAAAGTCAAGTGACTTGCATAGAATTGAGCAAGAAACAGCAGAAGAATATAAAAGAGATAGGGAAGGGGATTCAGACAAGTTGAAGTGGCTATGGCATCTCTAGGTAAAGAAATAGAGAAAATTGAATATATGAGTTGGAGTCTAGAAAAAATACACCACAGATATGAAACTGAATCTATGTGAATATGTTGGCAATGTGACTTGAAGGTTGAGCTCTCCAAGAAATACAAAGCTTTTTTGTTTTTTTTAACCTTTTGGTCATTTATACTTATACTCATTTATTATCTGCCCGCAGTGTACCAAGTATTATTGTAGACATTTAGGAGGTGTATATAAAAATTGAGTAAGATGGTCTTTGCTTTCCAAAGAGTCCTAGCTCTATTTTAATGTGGATAAAACCCAGTAGAGTGGGATAAGCTCAAGAATGGCGTAGCAAGAACTGGAAAAGCTGAGGATTTTGAGGGAATTCTTAAAGGATTGATAGAACTTCATCAGATAGTTGATTATTTTAATTAATAGATTACCTTAACTAAAGGCTAGGATATACAGTGTTTATTTTAGGACTTGCTGTAGTTTGGGCCTGGATATCTCCAAAGGCCCAGGTCCGTATCCCATGACTCTTGGAGGTGGTAGCATTTTTAAAAGGAGGAGGAAGACCTTCAGGTCACTGGGAAGGGTGCCCTTGAAGGGGATTGTGGGATCTTGGTCTCTTCTCTTTGCTTCCTGACTGAGAGGTGAGCAGCTTTGCTCTGACACCTGTTCCTGCCATGATGTGCTGTGTCTTTGCCAGAGATCTAAAATCAAGGAATCCACCTCATCGTGGACTAGAAGTTCCCAAACAATGAGTCCAAATAAGCCTTTCTTTCCAAAAATCTTTATCTCACGTGTATGTTACCACAACAGAAAACTGCCTTACAGGAATAGAAACCAACAATCATATTTTGGGGCATAGGACTTGAAAAGCAAGCAGGCTAAAAAAAATTGTAGCTATGTCTAAATTAATGAGGCCCTCTTTCTAAATTCTTTGTCAGTGTATTTCAAATTTAAAAACATATATCTTGTTTTCAAACAGATTATTATACACTTGAATATGCTGTGAGACAAATTGTTTTTTAATTTTTAAGATTAGTATAGAAAACGATGGATTTTTGTACAGTTCATACATATGTATTATACTTTCATTCATTCTCATTCCTTACCCCCTTCATGCCCCCAGCTCTTTCTTCTTCCAGTTCCCTTTTGACTTCCTATTACATATATCCATCACTCTGTGGAATTTCATCTCCCTTAAAGATCTCTTCTTCCTCTCTTGTGATCCCCTGTTTGTTTTCTTACAAACACACTAATATAAATGTACATGCATAAAGCTTACAAACACATTAATATAAATATACATGTATAAAATTTGAGAGGAGACATTAATTTGTCTTTCTGAATCCATTTTCATACAAATATGATTTCATTTTTCTTTATGGTCAAGTAAAATTCCCTTGTGTATAGAACTACACTTTCTTTTTTATTTTTTTAATTTTCTTATTATTTTATTCAATTGTGTGTATGTATGTGTGTGTGTGTGTGTGTGTGTGTGTGTGTGTGTGTGTGTGTAGAACCATGGGCGAATTTGGGAACCATCATGGACCGCTTCCACCTCCTCCTTGTTTACTCTCCCCTAGGATTCACAGGCTCCGCCCTACCAGGACCAGAAGCGCAGGCCGCCCCGCTTCCACCCAGCGTCTGTTCGTGGGGTCTAGGAACTGAACTCAGGATCTTCTGCCTATAAGGTAGAGGCTTAACCCCTGAGCCACCTCTCCAGCCCCTGAACTACACTTTCTTTATCCTTTCATATGTTGATGAACCTCAAGACAGGGTATGCTCCATTTCCTGTATTGTGAACAGTGCAGCTATAAACATAGATGGACAAGTATCTTTTGTATGTTGAGTTACAGTCCTTGTGGTACACACCCAAGAATGGTGTAATTGGCTCATATGGTAGTTCTATTTTCAGTTTGTTGAGGAACCTCCATACTAATTTCTTTTTTTATTAAATATATTTTTTATTCTTTTGAAAACCTTCTTCCTGACCAGTTTCCCTCCTATTTTCATGCTTTTTCGTGTGTGCGTTTGTGTGTGTGTCCCACTGAGTTTCATCTGGGTTGCCTGTATCGGCATGTACCTGAGCAATTGCTGGAACATGTGGGAACACATTTGAGGAAATTAGCTTTCTCTTTCCCCTCTGTGCTAATTTCCATAACAGCTACACAAATTTACCTTCCCACCAACAATGAATAAGTGTTCCTCTTTACCCACATCTATATCTTTACTAGTATTCATTGTCTTTTGTTTCTTGATGGCAGCCAGTCTGACTTAGGTGAAGTAAAATCTCAAAGCAGTTTTAATTTGCATTTCCCTGATGGCTAAGGATGTTGAACACTTTTTAAATGCTGATTGGTTATTCCTATTTCTTCTTTTGGGAACTGTCTGATAGTTCCTTTATTGATTGGATAATTTGATGTGTTTGGTGGTTAATTTTTTGCAGTTTTTCATATGTGCTAAGGATGAAGACCTTGTCTGATGTGCAGTCAGGGGTCTCTAGAAGAACAGAATCAATAGACTATGTAAGTAACTTTATTGAATCCATTCACAATAAAAGTAGTGTCCTTCAAAATAGTTGTCCGTAGCTGTTTCTGACTAAAATGTCTCACAAAGTGGAAGGATCCTGGGAAGATCTCGAAACTCTATCTCATTGGAGGGTTGAAGACAATGTGATCCAATGTTTATGAAGAATAGCTGGCTTCTGATATCATCGATAAATAGCAAACAGTGTTGAGGCCTAGAGACCAGGCAGTGGGAAGAGCAGCAAGATGGAAAGGGTGAAGCTCTGAGTCAGCCAAGGTCAGAGGTAGTAGCAGCCGTAGCAACAAAGAAGGCAATGAGGCTCGAAGAGGGGACTCAACAGAAAGTGAACACAGGATAAGGGAAGAACAAGTTCCTCCTCCTTGCACTTCCTGTTATCTGGTCCACCACTGCAAAGCACTACCCACTATGGGCTGTGTTTTCCATATCAATTAAGCAAGTACTTGTTAGGGGCCTGCTCTGACCATTGCTTCTTCACAGCCGTATCCCAAAAAGACTGTAGCTCTAAAGTTGACACACAAATCTAGCCATAATAGTTGGCAAGTGCTATAAGCTATTTCTTTACTCTATCTAGTTTCTTAATTGTTGCTGTGATAAAATAACTGAACAAAAGAGTTTATTTAGACTCACAGTTCCGGGGTACAGTCCATCATGGTGAGGAAATCGAGGTGGCAGGCAGGAGCTCGAAGCACACATAATCAGGAAGAAGAGAACATGCTGCTGCTCCCTTCATTTATACAGTGGATCTCACCCATGGCATGCATCTAAAGTGGGTGACTCTTCCCACCTCAATGAATAGAATCAAGAGAATTCTTCACAAGCATTCATAGAAACTGGTCTTAGTCTTGAATATTCATTGCTGTAATGAAGCAGGATGCAAACAGTTTAAGGGAACAGGAAGATTTTTATTTATGCTTAGAATCTCAGGTTATAATCTGCTGGCAGGCTCATTACCAGCAGGCCAAGGGAATGGGTTATATCACATCCACAGGAATTGCTAAGAGAGGGGCAAGCCTTCTAGCTTGCTGGTGTGCTAATTTCCTACCAGTGGTCTCTCTCTCTCTCTCTCTTTCTCTTTCTCTCTCTCTTCTCTTCCTCCTTCCCTTCTCAATAAATGATGCTAGGAAAACTTTATTTCCATGTATGGAAAAATGAAACCAAATTAATATCTATTAACCTACATAAAAATTAAAAGTAGACAAAGGATGATAATATAAGGCTTGAAAATTTAAAACTGTGAATAAAACACTTCTGGGTACAAGCAGAGGAAAAGACTTTCTGATCAGGACTTCAATTAGCACCAATAATCCCAAGAATTGACAAATGGGATGGCATGAAATTAAACATGTCTGTAGGAACCAGTGGGATGGCTACAGTGGCTAAGGCAACTGCACATAAACCTGGCAACATAAGTTTGATCCCTGGAGACTTTTTTCAATTTATGTATTTGACAACATTGTCAAAATCAGAAAATTATAGCTCTGTACTTATTTGTAGATTTTCTATTCCACTCCATTGGTCTGTGTGGCTGTTTTTGTTATTGTGCTTCTATAACATAATTTGAGATTGGGTATTGTGATACTCTAGCAATGCTCTCTTTGCTGAGGATTATTTTAACTGTTTGTTGCTGTTTGTGTTTCCATATGAATTTTTTTAAGATTGTTTCTTCTAGTTCTATGAAAAATGTCATTGGAATTTGTTGTGGAGTATATTGAGTTTGTAGATTCCTTTCAGTAATAATAGTTTTTTTTTTTTTTTTTTACGAGATTTTGCATATGTGTAAGTATGGCAGTATTGTTTTCTTAAAGTTCTCATTGTACAGTTCTTTCTCTTCCATGGTCAGGTTATTCCTAGGTATTTTTAATTTTGTTTTATTTTATTCCACTTTCATATGTATGTGGTGTGTATGCATGTGTGCTTTGCACGTCTGTAGGTGCACATGTGTACCTGTGTGTTCAAGTGTACATGTGGAGATCCAAAGGTGATATTGGAAATCATCCTTGACTGCTCTTGTGCCTTTCTATTTTGAAACTGGGTCTCTAAACTCAAGCTTGCCCATAGGGTTAGTCTGGTTAGCCAGCTTGTCATGGGGATTCCCGGGTTACAGCCAACTACCACACCTGTCAGGTGTCCTGCAATGGATGTTAGGGTTTCAATTCTGGTCTTGTTCCTTGCTTAGGGAAGTGCTTTAACTGCCGAGCCATATCTACAATCCCCTAGGTATTTTTTTTAAGAAAACTTTTGTGAATGGGATTACTCCCCCCCCCCCCGAAGGTATATTTTCTTAAATGTTAAATGATAGATATACTAATTTTGTGGTTTAAACCTAAAGAAGGAATCATGCAATTTTTCTTCAATGAGAGGTTTATCAAGTAGAGTACAACAGTCATGATGTACAGACTCTTATCACTAGATTGGAAAGCGCCACATGTGACTCACGGCTGGCTTCAGTTTCATTTTAGCATTCGATCCTAAAGGAGTACATTCTCCTTGCTTGTCCTTGTTTTCAGTGAAGAAGTAATGCGAATTACAAGATGAAGATTTTGCTGAAAGAATTTTGAATTACAGAAGGCTTTTTAAAAATGTGACAACTCTGTTTTCTTGTTTGTTTAAGTTGATTGGTAAGTGAAAATTTCCTAGTTTTTATTTCTTTAAATACCTGCTCTATTGCTGGGAGATCATGTACATGGGTAAAGGTTATATATTTTGGCTGGCAGCCAGATGGCCATACAGGTAAGCTGAGTAGTGAATGGAATTACATTGTCAATAACTAAAAGCTACATTTTTGTAGGTAGTGTTATTTTTACTAGGCGGTATTGAAATAGCGATCAACTGTGATGTAGAGATGAACTATCTATAATATGAGTTGTAAAATCATGTAGTTATCGAAAGAGTGGTGGGCAATGTTTATGAGCACCATATTTATTAGCTTATTCTGTAGCTTTCCTTCCTGTTAGCATTACATTCTATTTGACTTGACTGAATCAGGAATATGGCCATTACTATATCAAATGCCTCTGATGAGTCTAATGTTCTTCTGATAATATAGGTTCTACTTCTTAGAAACAATTCTTTCCATTTTGTAAAATGTTTTATAAAACTACTTGTATTTTACTTACTCAGATAAGGGAAAGGAAGTTCTCTTTATGAATGGATTAGTAAATACACAGACAAATTTGGTATTATAGGCTATAATTTTAAATAAGCTATTTGCATTAAAAATCTATGTAAAAATTTAGCTTCACTATAGCATTTTAGTTGAGTCTTGTCATTCTGAAACATGTCAAATTATAAAGTTTTGCTATATAGACTCTAAATAGGAGTTCAAGATTTTTATTCTTGTATCATAAGAACAGTAAAGTGTCTTCAATATTATTCTATAGATTTTAAAAATGCTTATAAATGGAAAATGATATAAACATAGTACTAGTTTGCTTGTGTGTTTTAGTAATACTTTCTCTTTTGCTTTTTTAAAATAGTGTTTTCTAAAGAAAACTGTATGTTAGCTGTTTTGGTTGATAGAATACTAGAGGTTTATTGACTTATAACAAAAATTTATTTTATCACAAATCTGGAGATGAAGTTCTAGTAGAGTTGGTTCTTTCTCTTTGAGTTCAAGAGGGGCTGCCGTTTTGCTGTACTCACAAATGACCTTTCCTCTAGTGTCTTTTCCCCTTTCTATCTTTTTCCTTTTCCTTGTCCTCCCCACTTTCTTAGTGGTCCTAGGAATCAACCCAAGGTCTAATACTAGGAACATTCCCTACAATCTAGTCCTTTTTCGTGTGTGTGTGTGTGTGTGTGTGTGTGTGTGTGTGTGTGTGTGTGTGTGTGTGTAGGCTTAAGAGTGACTTTGGAAATCACCTCGAATTGCCTTTTGTCCTCTTTGTTTTGCTCTGGTATTTCCCAGGCTCCGTCTTTCAGGGCCAGAAGTACAGGCTGCTGCCTTTTCTGTCATTTCTGACTTTTCTGCCATTTCTGCTTGGTGTTTTTACACAGGATCCGGGATCCAAACTCAGGGCCTTTTGCTTGTGAGGCAAGCTGAATCCTTGAACCATCTCTTTAGTCTTACCCAGTCCTTCTTATAAGGAGATTAGTCTTATTGGGTTAACTTTCAGGAGCTGATATATTATTACTTCCGTAATAGTCATATATCCAAAGTTACAGCCATATTTGGGATTTTTTTTAAAGTTTCTCATTTTATTCTTTTGTATTTTTGAAGCTTCATGATCACAACTATTATCAGTTATTTGCTGTGTAAAGTGAAGCCAGAGATCATAAATTCAGGCCCTTACAGAGAGACACAAATAGACATACAAATAATAATAAAAATCACTACCATTTCTTGAGCCCTGTGTGACAAGTTGTTTTCTAGGGGTTTACATGTGTTATGTGGATTATTTATCTTAACTTGCATAACAGCTCTGTTGTAACCAGAATTTTTCATAAAATATTATAAAAATAATGCATAAGTATATGAATATTTTATAAAAAATCAATATAGAAGCAGAGAAAGTAAGTGACTAAAGTTGTATCTATTTCCTATTCTTAATTCCCTTCCCCTATCCTTTATTAAAAATCATAAATGGTGTTTATCTTGTTCATACTCATGTTTACTAAGTGCATCCTGAGTATCTTCTGAAGTCACCTCAATGTTGCTTTATTCTTCTTATAGGTTACATGATTATCCTTAACTATGGGTGTAACATAATTTTTTTATTTTTTAATGTTTCATGTACAAATATATTAAATTTATGCTATTTTCATCATTTAGTCCCCAATCCCATCCTCCTACTTTTCTGCTCACGACCTTTAATCTCCCCTGTCAGACTCCCTCCTATTTTCAAATCTTTTCATTTGTGTGATCCACTGTGTTTTATTTAGTTGGTCTTCGTTGACATATATCTGACATGATTCCTTTTCCAGCAAGTATCATAGATCAATGGGTATACCTATGAGGAAAGCATCTTCCTTTTCATTCCTGTGAGCATTAGTTCTCATCAGTTTCTAAATCACTACATACCACAGTCCTGTCACATCCAGGAGAAAAATGTCTGGCCTGCCACTGTCTCACTTCAGGCTCTTAACAATCTTACTGTCCCCTCTTTCGGATATGTTCCCTGAGCCTTGAGTGGGTGTGGCTTAGATGTCCTGTTTAGGGTCAATCAGTCCACAGTCACTTATTTTCTGCATTTTGGTGAGTTGCAGAAGGAGGCTTCTAGATTGATTGCTAACTGCTCTTCCAGTCTATGGGTAAAACAGCAAGTAGTTAAAAAGCAGTTTGATGTAGTGTCTTCATAGCTAAACATTCATAGCCTGCTCTTCTCCTGGGACCTATGTCCTTCCCTTCACAGGTTCTTGTTCTGGTTTACAGTAACACATTCCTTTCTGACATACAGGCTTTAAACCTGCTCAGAAAGCTTTTGGTTGCCTCTCTGACATTCTTGCCATGACATTACACTGATGTTCACTTGTTACCATGCTGACTGAATGTACACAGTATTTTCTGATGCTATGTAAGCTAAACAGCAAGGAGAAAGCTTTCAGACCAGTTCCAGCTGGTGTTTTTTTTTTTTTTTTGTCTATGTTCTGTGATCCATATGCATTGCATCTTCGGTAATAGATCTTACTGTCAAAATTAGTTTCTAGGGGGCAACCAAGAACAATGGCAAAAGTCTATACTGTTTGGGGGGCTTGAAATCTCTCTGACCAATGACTTATCAAGAAGTATTACATACCTGTGATACTTCTATTATTGTTTAATAATTATCTCTCAGTTCTAGGTGGAGCATCCTGGGGCATTTTTTGTTTTACCCTGTTTTCCTCTTTCTATGTTCCTCTGTACAGGGACTTCCAATCTCATTCCTTTTCTTTAAACTAAAATGTTTTTCGATATATTAATATCATAAAAGATTCTTATATGGTTGTATACTGCATTCTTATAGTTTTTCTGCTTGTCTCTCAGCCTCTCCTGTACCCCAACTCCTCATCCACAATTTATTGTTATTTAGGTAACTTTTAAAAGAGCAAATTTTTTCTTTTAAAAGAGCAAATATTGTTGTGTATATCTGTAAATATTTTCCTGGGCCAGAACATTGCACAGAATTTCTGGGCCAAAAATATATTGAGAATTTTCACAGATATTTTTCCTTGGTTAAATAAATTAATAACTGCAATATTCTGTTTCATGAATTGAGCTTATTTATTTTCCCATTTTTATTAGTGTGAAAAGAATTCATTGTACAAAAGAATGGATTTCATCATGACATTCTCATGTTCATATATCATGTACCTTGATCTTTTTAACTTCACCTTTTTCTCTTCCTTTCCCTATTGCACCCCTCCCACAGGAGAGTTCCTTCTTCTTCCCAAGTAGTACCCACTGTGCTTTCACATCATTTTTTTAAGTTTAGATTCTACATATGAGAGGAAGTGTCAAATATTTTCCTCTGGGATCTGGTTTCATTTAACATGATAAGCTCTAGTTTTATGTATTTTCTTGAAAATGATATTTCATTTTTTTGATGTTCTATGATAAGTATCCTTATGAGAGAATATATTTTTATTTTTCATCCTTTTTAATATTTATATTTATTTATTTAATGTGTGTGTGTGTGTGTGTGTGTGTGTGTGTGTGTGTGTGTGTGTCAGAGAGCACTGTATATCCCTGTTGAGGACCAAGAGTGACTTAGGGCATCATCCTGCATTGCTTCTATCTCCTTCTTGCTTTGCTCTGGGATTTCCCAGGCTCTGCCCACCAGAGCTGGAAGTACAAACTGCTACTGTTTTCTGCCTGGCATTTTTATGTGGGACCTGGGGTCTAACTCAGGACTTTCTGCTTGTGAGACAGAGTCTTAACCCCATATTTTTAATCATTTAATTAATATTTAGTCTTTCTAATTACAAACATAATGGGTGTCTCTGACCCCCTTTCTCCCCCTCAACATGTTTTTTTAATTAATTTTGTTTTTATTTTTACTCTTTTATAATCTCATTCATGTAGACAATGCATTTTGATCATAGCTACCTCTTTCTCCTCCTGCTTCCCATGACATTTCCCTAGCATGTCCACCTCCTGTCTTTATGCCCTAATTTTTTAAATTGGGCAATATAAAATAATATGTAGGGAATAAAAATACATGAAGAATACAGATAGTTATCATTGAGCTCCCAGTTGCACATGGTTAAGAACACATGATCAAAGTGAAGGATAGCAGTTCTGTCTGTCTTCTTCTATGAGATTAAGTTCATGGTATGATTACACGGAACCTAGCCCATGGGAGGCAGTCCCCATTGTGAGGCCATGGGGCCTACCCCAAGAGAGGTCTTTTGGTTGTGAGTACACAGATATAGAATTTAGGATTTTGGCAGGCAGTGTATTATGTAAGTCTATGAATCATTCAGCTGTCTGTAGGTCAGAATACTGAACATAGAAATAGTCTCATCTCCTCTCTGCCACTATATGATGCACACAGGATACAGTAGGCATATGTGCAATGCCTCTAGGGGCAGGGAGAATCTGTTTTTAAATGGTTAAGTACTTTAGTTTGATTGGCAGTGGTCAAATAGTACTTATATTTTCAGACTTTATTTTTTCCAAATATAAGACATATTTATTGAGAATATATTTAAAAAAATAGATCCTTGCTAAAACATGGAGTAGACTTTATGCTTAAGTTTCAAAAGCTTAACATTTTTGTCTTCTTTTAGGTACTGTCAGTTGTAATGAAGATAACTGGGAAAGAGAAGATGGGACCAGGCCTTCTTGTAACATTCGACCTGGATTAGATATTTTCAAAAGACAGTTTAAATTATTCACTTTGTTTTTGTGTTCCAATTTAATAATATTTATTTATTTATTTTTGTTCTGAAGATTGAACCTAGGACCTCATGCATGCATGAGAAACGTTCTACCACTGAGCTCTTCTGTATTTTCTTCTTTAAGTAGATTCAGAGAGTATATATTAAAATTCAGTGCTATAACAGAGGATGAACTGATTCTCATCTTTCTTTCCTTTTTGTATATGAGAAGAAGCCTTATAGCTATTCATAATGAAGTACACAAAATGCAATTTTATGATGTCAGTTCTTGGCATTATAATCTATGTAATTGACTTAGTTGTGGACATCTATTTGTCAGTTAAGTTTTTCCATGAAGGGCAGTATGTTTTTGGTGCTTTAACAATAGGCTTCATGCTTTTTGGGACACTTGTAGTCCAGTGTTTTAGTTATTCATGGTTCAAGGCTGATTTTAAAAAGGCAGGCCAAGAAAGTCGGCGTTATTTTCTCTTAGTTCATTGTTTACAAGGAGGAGTTTTTACAAGGTGAGTATAGACTTTAGATCACTGACATTGTTATTTTCTTCAAATGGTATATTTTTGTGTCTCCTCCACATTAGCAGGAAAACTGTTGCTTTCTTTACAGTATCAATTTTTTTAAACTTTATGCTGGTGTGTGTGTGCGTGTGTGCATATGTGTATGTGTGTGTGTGTGTGTGTGTGTGTGTGTGTGTGTGTGTGTGTGTGCATACAAGGACGCATTTGGGTGTGTGTGCCTGTGGAGGCCCAAGGGATGACTTCGGGGGCCATCCTGAATTGCTTTATCTTCTTATTGCTTTGTTCTAGAGTTTCCCAAGCTTTGCCTTCCAGGGCCAGAAGTGCAGGCTGCCTCCATATCTGCCTGGCATTTTTACATGGCGTCTGGGGATCCAAACTAAGATCCTTTTGTTTATAAGGCAAAGGTTTTAATTCCTGAACCATCTCCCTAGCCTTAGTACTCACTTTTTAAAGTTACTTCTATCATTTACTTAATTAAATGAATTTTTGCTATAATGCAGAAGCCACATGGTTAGATACATACAGATTTATAGACAGAACTAAAAACAATCCTAAGAACTATATTGGCCAGGTATGATGTTACATTGCCTGATCTCTGGACTTGGGAGACGGAGGTTTATGAAGATTATTTGGGATTACATGACATGCTTTAGACTATTATGAGGTACATGATGAAACCCTGTCTCTAAAACAACAACAAAAACATGTGGTTAAAACCTTATTTCATTTATTTATTTCTGTTTGAGGTAGAGTCTTACACTGTAGTAGGCTGGCTAGAATTTGCTATATAGATCAGGCTTGCCCCAGTCATTGGTGATCCTCCTGGCTCTCCTTCCTAAATACTGGCACTATAAGCTTGTTCCACAGACCCAGCTTAAAATTTATTGTGTAAGTAAAGCTTTTAGAATCTAAAATTCTGGTTCTCTGTACATCTAGTTTCATGGCATTTTCATTATTATCTTAAGGGATTTATTCTGCTACAAAAACTATGTGTCTTTGAAGAAAGGAGACAGAGATGCCTGTTGAAAGAGAATGACATGCTTTGTTTGTTCTTTTACAGTTAGACTTTGAACGAGAGAAATTTTAATAACTGACCCAGAGATTAATTTTATATCCTATCCTGTTAAACAATACAAATTCATAGCCATTAGCTAAATTATTTTCAAAATTCTCATATTTCCTTATAGTACTTAATGGTACTACCATTGCATTAATGTAGATTAATGTACATAGATTTGTAAGTATTTTCACATGGTTTGGGTTTAGGAGTTAGAACTATTAAGGGAATGCTACTCAGATCATACTTTTGACCACCAACATTGTTACTCTTTAATCTAAACAGTAATGCCTTGTTTAATATCTAGGTAGTCAGATGTGCAAAGGTCCCCTATGAAAACTAGCACAGAGGTCACTTGCTTCACATTACTGATGCTTATCTGAGTCATTGCTATACTGTCAGAATTTTCCAGATCATTTTATTTTTGCTATTGTGAAACAATACTCATATACAGCTTAAGGAAAGAAAAGAAGATTTATTTGGCTCACAGTTACAGAGAGAAGATATAGTTCATTATGTTGGAAAATGAATAGTGGATGGCAGAAGCTGGAGGAGGCTCAGGTCACAACAGTCATCATAGAGGCAGAGAGAGCAAGAGACAAACTCCATGAGAAACAGAGCCAGGCTACCAAATCTTCAAGGCTGGTCCCCTATGACATTTTTTTCCTCCAACAAAGCTCTGTCTCTTAAAGATGCCTCTACTTTTCCAAACAACATCAGCTAAGGATTTAAACACATGAGCCTGTGGGAGGAAACTCACATTCAAACCATGACACAAATTCATTAACAATGTTTTACTTTAATGGACCATTTGACTTGTTTAAAAAGAAGCAAAATATAAAATTAGAAAATTTAGGGAGGCTGAAAAAATAGTACTTTAGTATAATTATGACGTGAAAAGGATAGGAATTACTCATTTGTGGTTTATTTTCTTATAAGTTTTTTCATTAGCATACAAAATAGTGCATTTCACTATGGTATTTTCATATGTGTATCATTTATACTTTGCTCATATTCACCCCTCTGCTGGCCCTTCTTGTCCCTTTTCTCTTCTCCTGCCTATCCCCCTTCCCTCCAGAAGTCCTGCTTTTGCTTTCATAATTTTTATATATTTCTATGTTCTGTATAGGAGAGAAAATGTGGCATTTGTCTTTTTTTCCACCATTACCATCTTTTGTCTTCCTGTCCTCACCTTAAACCCATTCCTCCCCTCAAATAGTACCCCGTCTACTTTCTTACTTCCATGTCTCTTATATATGGTATATATGTTTATGTGTATATATTGTACATGTATGAGAGAGACAAAAACCTATTTGAATTTGGTTTCTTTTGATTATGATCTCTAGCTCCCTCTATTTTCTTGAAAATTGCACATTCTCAATCTTTATGGTTGGATAAAACTCCTGTTTATACATACTACATTTTTATCTAGTCATATGTTGATGGACATCTGGGTTGATTCTATAACTTGGTTATTTGAATAATGTTTTAGTAAGCAGAGATGTGTAATACCTTCATGGTATGCTCATTTATATTCCTTCAGGTAGATTCCTAGGAATGGTATAGCTGGGTATGGCAATTCAATTTTATTTTTGGTGATAGTGTGCATGCTCATGGGCTGTGGGTGGATATGTAAAGGTTAGAGGTCAACTTTTGGGTTTTGTTTCTTGCCTTTCCATTGTGTTTGAGACTGAGTTTCTTCATCATTGCTCCATATGCCTGGCTAGCTTGTCCTCAAGCTTTTGAAGACTTTCAGGTTTCCATTTCACATTTACCATTGGTAGAGCAGGGATTACAGATATTTAGCTACTACATCTGACTTTTCCATGGAGTCTGGGGATCTGAACTCAGATGGTCTTGTTGACCCTCTCCTTAGCCTTAAAATTGAGCTTTTGAGGATCTATACTGAGAGTTGTATTTCTCTGGCTAAGGATGTTAAACGTATTTTCACATACTGTCTAATCAATACATCTCCCATTGGATGATTTCTTGTTTTGGTATTTAATCATTTTAGTTCTTTATAACTTCTGGATAGTCATCCTCTATCGGATTAATCGATATTGGCAAAATCTCTCTTGTTCTTCAGACTGTCTTTCACTCTGGTAGTTGTTTCCTTTGTTGTGCAAGAGCTTTTGAAATTCAGGTCTTATCTTAATGTTTTTGATTGTTTTTAAATTGATTTTTTAAAATAAGGTTTCTTGGCACACAATCTGAGAACAGATCACATATCTTCCCCTTCCCATTAAATTGATTTTTATAAAGGTCACAGATAAAGAGATAATGTCAGTTTTCTACATATGAATATTCAGTTCTTCCAACACCATTTGTTCCTCTATTATTAGTTTGCTTGAAGTTTTTATATAAAGAGATATCAAATTTTGTTAAAGGCCTTTTCTTTTTAAAATATTTTATTTGTTTATTTTATATGTATCTATGTGTGTATGTGTGTGTATATCAGAGAGCACTGTGTGTCCCTGTGGAAGTGACTTTGGGAATCATCTGGATTGCTTCTACCTCCTTTTTGCTGCGCTCTGGGATTTCCCAGGCTCTGGCCACCAGGGTGGGAAGTGCAGGCTGCTACCATTTCCACCCGGCATTTTTATGTGGGATCTAGGATCTGAATTCAGGACCTTCTGTTTTCGAGACAGTCTTAGCCCATTAAAGGCCTTTTCTATCTTTATTGAAATGAATGATTATGTGTTTTCTGTTCTTAGATAATTTATGCACTGTATTACATTAATTGATTTGCATATGTTGAGTCTTTCTTGCATCTCTAGAAATTGAAATCAACTCAATATGGTATATGATTTTTTTCAGTATATTCCCAAATTCAATATAAAAGTATTTTATTGCTAATTTTCCTCTAATATATGTACTTTTGTCTGATTTCAAATGGCTTTAGTTTTGTGGGTTTATTTCTGGGTTCTACAGTCTATCCTATTGGCCTTTGTGTCTGTTAAAGTGCTAGTATGAATACTGTTTTTGTTACTCTGGCCCTGCATTGTAATTTAAAATCAGTCCTTGAGATACTTCCAGCATTGCTCCCCCCCCCATTGTTGCCTTGACTCTTCTGAGTCTTTGTGCACATATGAATGTGAAGTTTTTGTTTTTTTTTTTTACTTTGTGACAAATGCCATGCTGTGATTCTCACAATTAATGCTACTTAGCAAGCAAAATGCATGTGGGCCAAGAACATAAAAAGAATGTCACTGGGATTTTGATGAAGATTGTATTGAATCTGTAGATTACTTTTGGAAATTGATTATTTTTCATATGATTAATTGTGCCAATCCACTAATATGGGAGGTTGTGATGATTAATCTTTGTGGTCATTTAGTTTTATTACATCTTGCTGCAAATGCCTGAGCCAAGCGACTTAGAGGAAGAAGCTCACAATTCCAGGTTACAGCTCATCATAGTAGAGAAATCATACCAGTAGGAGCCGAGGGAACTGTCCACATTATATTCATAGTCAAGAGCTTGCCTATGCTTAGCTAGCTCTCTCCATCTTTATACAGTCCTGGACCATTGGCTTAGGGAATGGCCTTGCCCACATAGCCTGGGTCATCCCACAACAATTATGCAGTCAAGAAAATCCCTCACAGGCGTGACTAGAAGCCTACCTTCGTATAGAGACTATTTCTCATGTAGGCTCAGATACCTGCCTCTCTGCTGTCAGTTCAGCAGCAATAACCATCACAAAGGTCAATTTGATGAGATTTATAATCACCAGGAAAGTAAACCTCTGAGTCAGAGCAAACCCTTCCTTCAGTTGTTTCTCTCAGATATTTTGTCATGGCAATGAGAAAAATGACTGATAACAGAGATTGCTGCATCATCTAGTGTCTTAATTTCTTTCTTCCATTGTTCTACAGCTTTCAGTCCAGAGGTCTTTAACCTTTTTGGCTAGACTTACTATAATATTCTTTTTTAATTATTATTGTTATTTAAATTTTTGCTTGTGTGTTTGTTTGTGTGCTTCTGTGAGTATCTGTGTGTATTAGAGACTACTGTGTATGACTGTAGAGGCCCAATGGTGACTTCAGGAATCACCCTGGATCATGCTACCTCCTCTTTGCTTTACTCTGTCTTCCAGGACCAGAAGTGTAAGCTGCCACCATTTCTGTCTTTTTAAAAAAAAAAAAAACGTGGGATTTGAACTCAGAACCTTCTGCTTGTGAAGCAGAGGCTTAACCCCTGAACCAAGTCTCCAGCCCCTGAACCATCTTTCAAGACCCTGACTTACTAATATTCTTGAAGCTGTTATGAATGGGATTACTTTCTTGACTTTTTTCTTTACATGTTAAGTATTCATGTACAAAACCCATTTTTTTGTATGTTGATTCTATTATCCTGATATTTGCTGAAACTGATAATCAGATCTAGGAGTTTTCTGGTGGAGTTTCCAGGGTCTTTTAAATACAGGATTATATCTTTACTCATTTGTATTTCTTTTATTTCTTTCTCTTGCCTTATTTCTCGGCCTATCAGTTTGAGCATTGTATTGAATAAGACTGGAGAGAATAAACATCTTCTAATTCTTCATGTTAGGGAAATTCTCAGTTTTTCTCAGGATACTCGTGACTATATATGCTCATCATACGAAGCCTTCAGAGCTTTTAATGAAGGACTTTGTTAAAGGCCTTTTCTGTATCTGTTAAAATAGACATGTGTTTTCTGTCCTTAAGTGTATTTATGCATCATATAACATTGATTTTTATATGGTGAGCCTTAATAAAACAAACATAGCAGGGCCTAAAAGGACACAAAATATCACAGGATTATGTCATATTTTCCTACTAACAGGAGTGTGTATTTTACACTTGATGGGAGGAATATTCTATAGATGCAATTTAATTCATTTATTTGTTGATTTTATTTTGTTTGGATAATCTATCTACCGATGAAAGTAGACAACTGAGTTCTCCCAAGGTCACTGAATCTATCTGTCCTTTTAAATTCTCTAATATTTGTTTTATGAAATCTATCTTCTTGATGGATTATTCCTTTTATCAATATGTAAAGATGTTCTTTATCTCTTTTGACTCATTTTGAATTGAAGTCTGCCTTTTCATCTATGAGTATGATTATTCGTAGTTGCTTTGTAGATTGTGTTTGCTTGGTATTGTGATTTTAAATGTTAAATGTTCCTCACAGGCTCATGTGTTTGAATATTTGGTCCTCAACTGGTGTTCTCTTTGGGAAGGGAATGCAGCCTTTATGTGCTGGAACCTTGATGGAGGAAGCATGTCACTGGCGGGTGGGTGTGGAGGTTTGATAGTCAGGACCTACTTCTTGTTTTCTCTCTGTTTCCTTTACTGCTAAAGTTGTTTGAGGACCCTAGTTTGCTATCTACCTCCATGTCCCCACCATGCTAGTTTCTGTTCCTTAGTAACTAAGCCAAAGTAAACCTTTTCTCCTTAAGTTGCCTTGTCAAAGTACTTTGTCACCACAGCAGTAGAGAACAAAGACACTTGGAACACAGTTTTTCATCTTCTCATTTTCAGTCTGCATTTATTCTTGCCACTGAGGCAAGTTTATTGCAGACAACAGTTGTGTATTTTTGGTTGTTCCTATCTTGTTATTAAAATCTCCCAGCCATTCTGCTAATTTTTTTTAAAAAATTGGTGAATTAAGATAACTTACATTTAGGATTATTATTAAAAGTTATGTGGTGATTTCTCCATCATTTTAGAAGTTTGCTGGTTAACTGAATTAGCAATGGCTTTTTTCCCATTCTTGTTTGCATATCTGTTCTTCTACCAAGATTCACTCTTTCCTGAGCTTGTGCTTGTGTATATATTTCTTTCTTTTGTGTGTGTAGTCCAAACAGTCTGCAGTGATAGATAAATCATCATTAAATGATAGATTAGTGATTATTAATTGCCTTAGTTTTTGCTTATCATAGTGGTCCTTCATTTCTGTTTCAAGGAATAATTTTGTTATATTAGTTATTTTGGTTGGCACTTTTTTTTGTTTCTGGGTTTTGAGATACTTTCAACCATGCTCTCCTGGTTTTTAAAGTTTCTCCCGTTACTTTAGTAGGTTTGCTTTTGTAAGTACATCAACTCTTGTTTTGTGTATCTCTCAGTATCTTCTTTTTCTGTACTCTTGTCATTTTAACTCTATCCTAAAGGGGAGGGGCTCTTTTCTAGTTATTTCTAAGGGAAGTTAAATATGTTATGTATTTGGATGTACATTCCTTTTCTTAAGTTGGGAAAGTTTCTGCTGTATTTTTAAATAGGATTTCCATGCTTTATGTCTATATTTTGGTTTCTTTTTCTATACTAGAGATTCATGATTTGGTTTCTTGTATCTGAGATATCGTGAATGTTTTGGTCATGGTTGCTTATATTTTGTTTTCACTTATATCTGAATGTAATATTTCTTCAAACCCATCTCTAGTATTTGATACTCTTCATTTTGTTTGATCTAGTTTATTGGTGCTTTTTTCTTTTATGATTTTTAAATTTTATTTACTGAACTTTTCCTTTCAACAATTTCTATCGTTTTTTCAAAAATTTGTTTTGTTGCTGAATGTCTCATCTAAATTGATGAAATTGTTATTTAAGTCTTGTATTGACTTAAAGTTAGAAAAATAAAGTTTTAAACAAGATAAAATTTGGAGATGTTTCTTTCTTAGTTCTCCAATATTGGATTCCATTTTTTCTGAGGAGGAGACAGTGACAAGTGGCCTGAATTTTTTATATTCCCTTTCTGTTTCTGCTGTAGGTATGTTGCAATACATCTCACTGGGATGTTCAGTGGTATATTGTTCACATTAGGATTTTATTCACTTTAGAAGCTTCTGTTTGCTTTCTGTTCCTCAGTTACTAAGCCAGTAAATTTTGTGGCCTATGGGCTGTCAGTTCCCACTCACTCTAGAGGTCCCAGGATGTGAACTCCAAGTTGAATGGTGTTCACTGGGTGCATCAGAGAACAGGGAGAGTAGGTGCACTGAGTTCTGCAGTAGAGTTACAGGACTGAGAGACCTGGGCACACTGACTGCCAATCTCTGCATTGTTTGGAACCAACCTGAAGCAAATCAACCTGTGAAAGGGAGGAGGCTGCAGAAATCAAGAGATTCTCTGGATCTGAGCTCAGAACTCTCAGTCCTGCCCAGAGCAAACCACACGTGGGATTGAGATAGCCCCAAAGGTAGGTGCTCTGCCAGCCCTGTAGATGGGAGCTGTCAGTTGCCACAGGAACTGACAGGCAGTGGGCCTGCCTCCTCACCACCCAGGTAGTGCCATTAATCACCTGCTTTCTGCAACCCAAACTCCCTTCAGCTTAAACCTCTTACAAAGACTACATTTGACACTCCTTCCTCCATTACTGTGTCTGCTGGGTGCCTTTTACACAGACACTGGTCAGGGTGTCCCTCAATCACCCTCAATCTCTAACATGGAATTGTTCCTTGTTTTCAGGTCCCCAGTAAACTATTAGGCTCTTCTCATGGTGGCTTCTTACTATCAATGAAACATTGGGAGTGATTTAGTGGATTTTTTCAATGCTAGGCATGTCACCTGCCAGGAGGAGTTTCTGCCAGAACAAATCTCCTCATTTGATTAAGGGCAGTGAAAAGTGTAGGTTTCTGCTGTGGATTGGGCTTTGTAGCTCACTTTGTTGTTGTGGCTTCTGATTCTTCTCCTGGGAAGGCAGAGCTGGAGCTGAACACTACTACATTTCTGTCTCTCCATGTTCCTTAGTGATTCTTTCATTTCTTTCTTGATTCCTGATGCTCTTCCCCTTTCTCACCCTGAATGTCATCTATTCTTTTTTACCTGACTCTTCTTGTTTATGGGGTAATATAGAGGAAACTGTAATCCATTGTATTACTCCAAATATGTTAAGGCCACTTATTCTAGTAATCCTCTCTCTCATTCTCTCTCTGCAATCTTTCTGACTTTTTCCATTAATCACCATAACATTCGCAAATAAAAAATACAATTACTATAGCTTTATAATACAACTTGAGTAATCTATTCATTCCCTCCTCATCTAAATTTTTTTATAGCAGTTTTAAGTTGACAGCAAAATTTAGTGGCAAAACCAATTTCTGTATACTCCCCCACCCTACCACATTCTCAGTTTTTGTGCTGTCAATATCCTGCATCTAATTGATTGATGTGTGTGTTGCAATAGATGCATTTATACTAGCATACATTGTCCCCTTAAGTCCATAGTTTACATTGGAGTTCCTATTTTGTATTATGAGTTTTGACAAATGTACAACGATATGTATCTACCAGTGTAGTAGTGCACAGAATAGTTTCACGGTCATAAGAATCTTGTGGACTTTACCTATTCATTCTTCCCTCCTTGCTAATTGTTGGCAATGCCAACTTTTCTACTGTATACTTTGTTTTGTCTTCTTGAGAATATCATATAGTTGGAATTATGCATAATGACATCTTATCAATCAGCTTCTTTCATTTAATAATATGCATTTAAAGTTTTTCCATACATTTTCATGGCTGACTTACATTGTCTGGTCATACCATAGATTACTTTTCCATTTACCCTCTAAAGGATATTTATTTCCAAGTTTTGGCAATTATGAGTAAGGCTGTTGTACATATCCCTCTGTAGGATTTTTGTGGATGCTAAGTCTTTGATCACTGGAGTAAATACCAGAAGTAAGATGGTTGGATTGTATGTTATGAGTATGTTTAGTTTTCTAAGAGTCTGCCAAAATTCTTTCTGAAGTGGCTGTATCATTTTGTATTCCCACCAGCAATGTCTGAATTTTCCTTTGGTTTCATATCCTCATCAGTTTTGGTATTGTCAGTGGTTTGGAATCTGTCCATCCTAATAGGTATGCCATGGTATCATATTGTAGCTTGAATTTGCATAATGACATACGATATGGTCCATCTCTTCACATACTTCCTCACCATCCCGTTCTTCTTTGATGAGATATGTCTTCAGACCTATTACTCACTTTTTTTTCCCATTGGATTGTTCATTTTCTTAGTTTTGAGCTTTAAGAGTCCATTCTATATTTACATTAGTGGTCCTTTATTGATATCTTTCCAAATATTTTTATTCCAGTCTGTGGCTTTGCCTTCTCATATTTTTAATATCTCTTTCCTTGCTTTGTGTGGTTTCAGGGACTGAACCTGGGGCCTTGCATATGCTAAGCAAATGCTTTACCATAGAGCTACTCCACAGTCCATTACTTTTATTTATGTATGCGTATTTACATTTAAGGTGGATTTCTTCTTCTCTACATAGGATTTAGTCATACGCTCTCTTTCTGTGGTTGTGATATGCTCTCACAATCTGTATTTGTTGACTGGTTTAGTTTGACCTCTGATGTTTAAAGTGACTGCTGAGATGTTTGGATTAATATACAACATATTATGACTGGTTTATAATCATTTCCCTTATTCTTTATAATTATTTTGTCATCGTTTTTCCCCTACCACTTGGGTGTTTAATTGAGTACCACATAATACCAGATTTTTCTCTTTAATGGCATCATGGCAGGAAAGGCATGGTGGCAGGAATGCACAGTGGCTGGTCACATTGTGTCTACTGTTGGAAAGTAGAGATATAAATGCTGGTGCTCAGATTGATTACTCTTTTTTTAATATCCAGTTTGGGATCCCAGGACTTGGGATAGTGTTGCTCACAAAGACATATCCCGAAGTATGTCTGCTAAGTGAGTCTAATCCCATCAAGTGAAGATTAATTATTACATATCTCTTAAAATATTTTATTTGTTTGGAAAAGAGAGAGAGAGAGAGCAAGAGAGAGAGAGAGCAAGAGAGAGACAGAGAGAGAGAGCTGGTACGCATGAACTTTGGCACAGAGGTACAATCAAAGGGCAGCTTTCAGAAGTCGGTTTCTTGGACTGGGGAGACAGTCCAAAGGTTAAAATCTTTGCTTTGAAAGCAAAATTATCTGAGTTATAAAAATGCCAGGCTGACATGGTGGTGACTTGTAATTCCTTCTCTGGAATGGAGAGAAATGGAATTTTTAAATTTTATTTATTCATTTGTGTGTGTGTGTGTGTGTGTGTGTGTGTGTGCATGCATCAAAGGGCACTGTGTGTTCCTGTGGAAGACCAAGGGTGACTTTGGGAATCATCCTGGATTGCTCTATCTCCTTTTTACTTTCTTTTGGGGTTTTCCAGGCTCTGCCTTCCAGAACTGGCAGTGCAGGCCATGGCTATTTCTACTGGCATTTTTATGTGGGATCTGAACTCAAGTCCTTCTGCTTCTGAGGCAGAGTTTTAATCCTTGAGCCATCTTTTCATCTTAAAGAATGGAATTTTTAAATTCAGTTATATATAAATTACTATTATTATGATTTTCATATCTTTCTGTAATTTCCAATTGTTTACTCATTACGTCACGTTTCCCATTACAAACCTATTTGTAATTTTTTATTAAATTTTTTTAATTTATTCAATTGCGCATGTATGCATGTACATGTGCGTGTATGTGTGTGTGTGTGCGTGTGTGTGTGTGTGTGTGTGTGTGTGTGTGTGTGTGTGTGTGTGTAGAACCACGGGCAAATTCAGGAACCACCATGGATCGTCTCCACCTCCTCCTTGTTTACTCTGCCCGGGGATTCACAGGCTCTGCCCTACCAGACCAGAAACGCAGGCCACCCCCACTTCTGCCTGGCATCTATACGTGGGGTCTAGGATCCGAACTCAGGACCTTCTGCCTGCAAGGCAGAGGCTTAACCCCGGAGCCACCTCTCCAGCCCCAAATATTTGTAATTTTTAAAAAAGTTTTTGTTTTCTTAATTTTAACATCTGGATCAGATATCGTTCTATTTCTGTTAACTGACACATTTATATTAATTGTTTTTTCTTTGTTATGAATCACATTTTCCTGTTTATTTGTATGTTGAATAATTTTTTATTGCATTGTGAATAGTACAAGGCAAGTGACTGATACTTCCTGAGAACACTGATTTCTGTTATTCTCTGAAGAGACAGACAGGTAAATTATTTACAGCTTACCTTGCTGTTTCATAGAAGCTTGGCTTGGCTTAGACAAAGAAAGTCCTTTTGACTTTTGTTGTAAGATAAAATCATTCAGTTTTGAGATATAGTTTACACTCCTAAATTAAAATACACTTGGAGTTTCAAGGGAATTCCAGAGATTTTTTTCCCAATCCTTTTTAATTTGGTGAGACTCATTCTCAATTCTTCCCTCTGGTTTTTTCCAGCTCCCCCCCCCCATCTTTGTACCTTATATGCACAGCAAGGGAAAAGCTAATGACTTGCGAGAACTTGAGTTTTGAGCTTTTCTACTCTGTTGAGTCTTCTTTTTTGGAATTCCCTGAATTTTTTACTATGCTGGTAGGCTCAACACAATCCAACTTCCATAGCTGAACAAATACAAGATCAACAACTTAGGGAAACAGAAAGCTTTTTTTGTAAATTTTTTTATTGATAATTTTTTCACATACAAACAAAATGTGTTTATGTCTATCACCCCTCTTTCTTACCTCCCTACTCTTCCACTCTCCCCTCCCTTCACCAACCCAGCCTCATCCCTCCTACCCTCATTCCTCCCACCCTCATGTCCCTCTCCATTTGAGGACCTGAGGGCTCCCTTTGGGGCACCTGTACTAGTAAAGGAGCAGAACTGTGTGGTAGTATATGTGACTCTTCAGTGAGTAAACACACAGGTGGGGAAGCTCCTCTTCTCTTATCCAACACTCGCCTCAAAGAGTCTCTTTGAGTATAGTTGTTTCTCTTGAGATCCTCACTCATGGGGGCAGGGGGTGTGTTGATATGTCAGCCATTGTGTAGTTCAGGTGGAGGTAGATATCACTGCAGTGAGCTCTTGGATGCAACAGCCATGTCATGATTAGAGTGTCATGGTTGGTACGAAGGCCTCCCCAATTTAGGCTCTTACATTTTTACTGCCCTGTCTTTTGCTAGGTTCCTTGAGCCATGGGATGAGGGTATCTCATTGAGTATAGTTTTTTCCAATTCTATACATTCACCAGTAAATTTGTCAGTTCATTTCTCTTGACAGTGGAATAGTATTCCATTGTACATATGTACCACATTTTCATTATCCATTTATCTACCATTGAACCTCTAGGCTGATTGTATTTTCTTGTTACTTTGAACAGAACTGCAAAAAACATGGATGTACATGTCTCTGTAACAAGATGTAACATTCTTTGGCAATATTTCCAAGAGTGGTATAGCTGGGTCATATGGTATTTTGATTTTTAACTTTTTAGGAATATTCATACTGATATCCAAAGAGATTATACAAGTTTGCATTCATCAGCAGTGAACGAGGGAGTCTTTTTTCCTGCATCTTCACCAACACTTGTTTTTATCTGTGTTTTGGATTTTTGCCATTCTGACTGGAGTGAGATGATATCTCAGGGTGGTTTTAATTTGTATTTCCTTAATAGCTAGGAAGACAGAATATTTTTAAAAAATATTTGTTAGACATTTGGATTTCTTCTTGTGAAAAGTTTCTTTCTTTTGTATATTTTATTTATTTTTTTCCCAATCATACAAGCTTAATAGTTATCTCGGTCCCCTCTCTCCCTTGAAAAGTTTCTTTCTAGTTCTAGGGCCCATTTTTTTTTTTTTTTTAATTATTTATTTATTTTGTGTGTGTGCGTGTGTGTGTGTGTGTGTGTGTGTGTGTGTGTGTGTGTGTGTGTTAAAGGATACTGTGTGTCCCTGTGGAGGACCAAGGGTGACTCTGAGAATCATCCTGGATTGCTTCTACTTCCTTCCTCCTTTCTTTGCTCTGGGATTTCCCAGGCTCTGACCACCAGGACCACTGTTTCTGCCTGGCTTTTTACATGGGACCTGGGATTCAAACTCTGGACCTTCTGTTTTCGAGACAAGAGTCTTAACCCCTGAGCCGTCTTTCTTATCCATCTTCTAGGGTTTTATAGTCTCAGGTGTAGCATTGAGGTCTTTGATCAATTTGGAATTAATTTGTATGCAGTGTGATAGGTAAGATTCTAGTTTCATTCTTCTGCAAGTAGATATCTAATTATCCTAGCATCATTTGTTGAAGATGTTCTTTTTCCAGTTTTTTTTGATACCTATGTCAAAAAATGAGTTGATTGGTTTAAGAATTTATATCTGAGTCTTGTTAACAAATTTTTTTCAAAGAACCTGCTTTTTGTTTGTTTGATTGATTCTTTGCATTATTTTCTTTGTCCAGATTTCAGTTATTTCTCCCCTGATTTTACTAATCTCTGCATGTCTACTGCTTTTGGGACTGGTTTGTTCTTGTTTTTCTAAGGCTTTAAGCTGTTTACATGTTGTTTACATGTGATGTTTCTATTTTTTGATGTAGGTATTGAGTACTATAAATTTTCCTCTTAGGACCATCTTCATTGTGTTCTAGATATATTTATGCATGTTGTGTTTTTTTACCATTATGTTCTAGGAATTTTTAGATTTCCATATTGACTTCTGCTCATACTCATTCCTTACTCAGTAGCATGTTATTTAGTTTCTAAAAGTTTGTGTACTTTCCGTTGTTTACTTTGTTATGGATGTTTAGCTTTATTCCATGGTGATCAGATAGAGAAAAGGTTGTAATTAGTGGAGGGTTGCTTTGTGGCTTTTTATATGATCTATTTTGGAGGAAGTTCTGTGGGATGCTGAAAAGAATATGTATTCCTTGATGTTATGGTTAAATACAGGTGCCAACTTGACAGTTAGGTGTTTGAGCTCTGGGCACATTTGTAAAGAATTAGTAATTGAGTTAAGCCCAGGGCAAACCTGCAGGAGATTGTCTAGCTGATGGGGAAGGCCCAACCCATGGGTGAAACTAGGTCCTGTACAGGTGAATAAAATATAGAGAGCTGGTTGAGAAAGTTGGCATCCGTGTGTTGCTGGTCTGGCAAGTAAGGATTGTCCCTCTTTCAACTGTTATGTGGAGATGGTGTGTCTAGTTTCCTTGGCTCTGGCAGTGGTGTGAGCTCTCCTGTCAAACTGGACTAAGAACTGTACCAGACTATCATAAGAGAATTGTTCCCTTAAGCCGTTTGATGGTGATTTTTATCAGCACCCATGAAGGCTAACTGAAACACTTGATGTTAGGATGGAAAGTTTGGTAGATGCTGATCAAGTACATTTGGTTTATGGCTTAATTTAGTTCCAATATATCTCTGTTCAGTTTTTGGCCTGTTGATCTGTCTAATGGTGAGAATTGGGTGTTGAAATCCCCTGTTACAATGTTTGGGTTGATTTGTTGTTTTATGCTTTGTAGTGTTCAGCAACTGTGGGTGCATATATGTTTAGAATTGTGATGTTTTCATGATGGATTTTTCCTTTGCTAAGTATCCATTTGGATCTCTTATAGTTTGTGTTGGTTTTTCAGATATTAGAATAGCAACTTCTGCTTGTTTTCTAGTTCCATTTACTTGGATTATATTTTATCTACTTTTTACCCTAAGATATCACCTGTCTTTCATAGTTAGGTGTGTTTCTTGAAGGCAGTAAATTGATGGGTTGTGAATTTTATTTTACTTGT
Organism: Typhlomys cinereus; assembly: GCA_023101885.1. Classification (NCBI taxonomy): domain Eukaryota; kingdom Metazoa; phylum Chordata; class Mammalia; order Rodentia; family Platacanthomyidae; genus Typhlomys; species Typhlomys cinereus. The sequence goes on along the minus strand of JALPQD010000033.1, from coordinate 4,264,115 downwards.
GTGCACATGTATATGTGTGTGTGTGTTTGTGTGCGTGTGTATCAGAGGGCACTATATGTCCTGTGGAGATCCAAGGGCAACTTTGGAAATCATCCTGGATTGCTTCTACATCCTTTTTGCTTTGCTAGAATTTCCCAGGCTCTGTGCCCACCAGAGTTGGAAGTTCAGGCCGTTGCTGTTTCTTACTGGCTTTTTTTAAAATTTATTTTTTAGTTTTACAAGCTTATTGAGTACTAATCGCTATTTCCCTCCATCTCCCCTCCCTCCAGTTCTCCTCTCTTTCCCTCATTAATCCACCTCACTCCCTCCCACCCTCCTACCTGGCCACTTCTGTGGATCCAAGGGTTCCTTCTGACTTTAGGCCTCTTGACCCTCCTTGGGACACCCCACTGATAGGGGTACCTCCCTTCACTCAATCCAGCTCTAGTCCCTAAGGTTTTCCCTGTGTGATCTTATGTCTCTTCAGTTCCTCATAGTCTATGGGGACATGTTGGTGTTTCAGTCATGCCCCAAGCATTAGGATGGGGAGAGATTAGGATGGCCTGATTCTGGGAGAGCATTGCCAGGTTACCAGTAATCTGTACTGCCTGGCAGTACATGGGACTTTTTACATGGGACCTAGGATCCAAACTCAGGTCCTTCTGCTTGGGAGGCAGAATCTTAACCCTGTGCCATTTTTACAGCCTGGGTTGTGAGTTTTGATCCACGCTATTACCTTGTGTCTCTTTATATTTAAAGATTTAAAATTACAATTGAGAAATGTTTGTTGATTCTTGTCATTTTTTCAATTTTTGTGTTTCTTACATTTGTGGTTTTTTTCTTAGTGGTTGTGCTGGTTTTTCCCTTCTATAATTTTTTCCTTCTATAATTTTGTCTGAGCAATATGGTAAATACAAGTACCATTTACTGAAATGGCAGCACTGGAGAGGGAGCAGGTTGAAAAGGGATGTATATGTGTGGGAAAATTCAGGACACATAAGGAGTTCTGATAAGCTTTGGGGTAGACTTGGTTGCTGTATTCTTCAAATTGTTTCTAAATAAGTGCCAGTTTTTAAAAAATTTTTGCATGTGTGTCTGTGTGTGTAATGGTTACTCTTAACTATTGCTGTGAGAGAGCACTCAAAGTCAATCAACTTAAGGGAGAAAGGGATATTTATTCACCTTACAGTTCCAGAGGGGAGAAACAGACTTTCATGGCATCGGCAACATGGCTGGATGGCTGAAGCTGGAATCAGGCCAAGTAACTCCCATTCATGAGGCTAGTGGGTCATGGCTGAAGGCTGGAGGATTCCTGGAGAGTCTTTCCCCCCAAATTTATTATATATTAAGACGTGGGCTGAAGAGATAGCTTAGTGGTTGAACCTTTGTCTTGCAAGCAGAAGGTCCTGAGTTTGGATCCTGGATCCTACATAAAAACACCAGGTGGAAATGATGATGGCTTGCATTTCTAGTACTGGAGAGCAGAGCCTGGGATATTCCAGAGGTAGTACAATCCAGAGTGATTCTGGAAGACACCCTTGGGCCTCCACAGGCACACATAGTGTCCTCTGATACACACACACACATACTCACACACATGCACACACACATAAAAAGAAAAAGAAAATATGTATTATAAAGAATATGTAAGGATAGGGAGAGGTGTTAAATTATAGTAAAAGCAGAGTAAGAAGATCATGTTAACAGTAGAGTGACTATAGATTGCAGTGATGTATGTATATTTTGAGAGTCTAGAGGGTTTTAAGTATTTTTTATTAAAGGAATGATAAATATTTGGGGTAATAGACATGTTCAACCTGATTTAAATATTATATAATGTTTGCATGTATTGAAACATCCATAGTGTCCCAATATGTGTAATGTTTATGTATCTTTTAAAATAATTTTTAAAATATATGACTGAAGATAAATGTTTATATTTACTTTAAAGGTATTGGTTTGCCTTGAAAAAGGGTTACCATGTGGTTTTCAAACATGGCAGCAAAACTAATGACTTTATGGATGAGCAGCTTGATCCACATAAAGAAGCTATCGACAGGACGACTGACTTGAGTATGCTCAGGTTATTTGAGACCTACCTGGAAGGCTGCCCACAGCTTGTTCTTCAACTTTACCTCTTTCTGGAGCATAATGAAGCAAGTTTCAGCCAGTGTAAGTTCTTCTTAACACCCCAGGCCAAATATATACTCCTGAGATCTTGCATCTCATACAACTCTCAGGCAGGTCTCTGAATTTTTTAATAATTTAAATTAGAATTTTTTAAAAAAAGGAATATCAAGAAGCATACAAAGATTCACTCTCCTTTTCTGCTCTTTATATTCCATTTCTGTCAGCCAAGAAAAAATATTTCTGCTGTCAGCTTTTAAAAAGGCATGTATTATGTTTTCTTTTTCCCTTTAGACATAAAAGATAAAGACTGTTTTGCATTCAAAAGTATATCCTGGAGATCTATCCAAATCAATACAGAAAGAGTTCCCTCATTCTTTTTTATTGCATATGTTATATAGATGCATGTTAATTACATGTATGTCAAATTATAGATATAACATATTGTTTATATGATAAGCCCTCTATTGTTTGTGTTATTTTAGGTTATATTTTAATATCAATTATTAAATGATATAATTAATAACCTTTTGGATCTTTATGTTATAGTTTTTGCATATCTTTATAGCCTTTTTAAATAAAGAAATTTGAGGTAAGTTGATTAAAATGAAAATAGGAGAAACAATATGAAACAGATAAATTATAAAAAAGTTACTGTGGATATTTAGAATGAGACAGTATGTCAGTATGTCACTTTCAGAAGGAATGTTTATAAACAAGTTTTAATGCATGTGAAAGAATTTATGAAATCAAATTTTAGCAAAAGAGAGGTTTATAACATCTCCCATCATTTTTAAGAATGCAAAGAAATGCTTATAAACATTCTGGAAGAAAACATGTTAAAATGTTAAATGTGGCTCCTTGTGAGTGGTGGAATTTTTATCTTCTTTTGAATTTCAGTAGCTAAGTGCTATTTGAAAATCATAAACATTATTCAAAAATACTAAAATCATATTATATACAGAAAGACTTCAGGAAGCTTTACACAATATTTTATTCTTTCTCTTTCTGAAATCACACTAAAAAGAGAATAAAGGAATAAAATGAGTACTTAAGGAATAAGGTTTTGCATAGAATAACTCCTTAGAATTATCAACACGTGTTTAGAAGGTAGAAAGCAGATGGAAAACAGTTTATTTTTATTTAGTTTATTTTATGAGAGAGAGAAAAAGAACATGTATGGAGGTCACAGCACAATTTTCAGGAGTTGGTTGTCTCCTTCCACCACCTGGACTCCTGGAAGTGAACTCAAGTTTCAAGGTTCAGGTACAGGCACCTTTAACCTTTGAGCCATCTTGCCACTTCCAAGATGGTTTATTTAAATCAATCAGTTATTACATCGAAAGTTAAAGACTTTGAAAAGTCTTCCTAAATGCAGGCTATCTGTTATAATAAGTCAGATTGTGCATGAAAGCTAGAATGTGTTAAGTAGAGCTCTGAAAGCATTTACATCTTGGAGGGGGGTGGTTGAAGCTTATAAATAGGAATTCAGTTTGATGACTGACAGAGTGCAGAAGATAGAGGGCAAAGGTTAGGTCAGAAAGGCCTGATCTCTAAACCTGCAACTCCAGAGCTTTGCTTCTCAGAGAAAGAATAAAGCTATACTTCCCAACTTTCTACTTCCAAGAGACAGTAAACTAAAACAAGCTAATTAGATAAAGAGAAAAAATATCCAAAGAGATTATAGCAACCAAATTTCATATCTGTTGAGTATTGCAAAGAAAAAACCAAGGGCTGGGGGCATTGCTTAGTTGGTAAGGTGCTTGTCTTGCAAGCTTGAAGACTTTACTTTGAGCTCTAGAAACCTAAATAAAAATAAAAACAGGCATGGTGGCATGTACTTAATAATCTCAGCACTGTGGAGGGGGAGACAGGAAGATTCTTAGGGTTTCCTGGCCAGCCAGTCTAGTCAGGGGATTCAAAAAAGAGGAGCTGGTTAGGTGACACGTAAAAAGTGATGCCCGGAATTATTCTCTGGATTCCACACACATGTGCATATGTGCATCTGTACACACACACACACACACACACACACACACACACACATGTGTGCACCTCCTACCTCCAAAGTAAGAAAAGCTAAGCTATAAATAGAGTTTGAAATGGTCTTAGAATGACAGTGGCATCAGGTAACTAGGAGAAATAAGAATAAATTCTCTTCGGGCCCATCCAGGGACGCCAAAAAAAAAAAAAAAAAACCAAAAAAAAAAAAAAAAAAAAAGAATAAATTCTCTCTGGAGGAATCCCTATGTTCCCAGATCCCATATAACTTTCATAAATAGTTTTCCAAGGAGAATTAATGTTGAAAATAGTTTATAACACTAAGAGACATAAAGTATTGTGAGACAGATCAGTAGAAATAGAAAAAACTCATTTAGGTTTGGAAATAACCAGATGAAACATGTAAAATAAGCATTTCATTATGTTTAAAGAAGTAAATGATGAATATGAAAATATGGAACAGGAAACTATTAAAGTGAGTTCCTATTTGAAAAAGAAATAAGTAAGGTTATAGGAACTAAAAAAATCTAAGAATTGAAACTAAGAATTTAGTAGAATAGATGCAACTAGATAGTGAATAAGCCAATGCTGAGTCAGAGCAAATTATCCAGACTGTAGCATAGATAAGAGGTAGAGAACATGGAAGAGACAGAGATACTAAGAGACATGAACGATAAAGTGAACAGGTTTAATGCCCAATGAATAGAGACCTAAAAGGGAAGGAAGGAGGAATAGAACAAAAGCAGTAATTGAAAAGTGAATGGCTGAAATAACGAGACACCTATTCACAGATATTCACAGATTTGAAAAGCATACCCTCTTATAACACCAAGTAGAAAGAAATCTGTGCCATAACATATAACTATTATATATAACATTCATTAATGGAAATTCCAATGAATATACTTCAGACAGAAGTGTTTAAAGGTGCAAGAGGGAATAAAAGGCAAAGAAAGTAGAGTAAACTTCTGGATATGAGTAAGCATTGGCTATATAAAACAAAAAATAATACCATGTGGTTCAAAAGCTAGAATGAAAATATGGGACAATAATATTATGCAAATAAGGTAGAGGATAAATGGAGTTGATGTATTTTAAGTTCCAAATATAATCCAGGAAAAGATGGATCTGAATTTTTTGAGGTATGTAGCAAAAACATTTAATAAGACCCTATTTAAGAAGAAGAATGTAATTAAGGAAGCAAATTCAGATTATGTTAGTGTACTTAGATTGCCATAACAGAGTAACAGATTGTGTGTCTTAAACAAATTTATTTTCTCACAGTTCTCGAGCCTGAATGTCCCAGATCATTTGCCAGAAGCACTGGTTTCAGGGAAGGACTATGTCCTTGGATTGCAAACTGCTGCTTTTTTGTTGCATACTAACATGGCCTTGCTTGTATACATGGAGAATGTGGGGCAGAGAAAGGATGAGTGAGAAATGCAGGGACTGGAATACAGATGAAAATATTGATTTTCTTTTTATGAGATATCAGTTAGTGCTCTAGCATCGTGACCTCACTTATCATTAATTACGTGGGTCATTGTGGGGATTAGGGCTGCATTGTATGAATATTGAGGATATACAATTCTATAAATGATATGAAAGTAATTTAAACTAAAAAGATAAGTTATAAATGAAAGAGAGCTGACATATACCACAAATTTCACAATACGATGGAAAGTAATATTAATATTTTTCCTTTATCTAATTTTGAGTCATATTATGATTTGACAGTTTTGTAATATTTCTACAAAGCTAAAAAATAATGTATCCTTTAGTATATCAATTGAAATTTTTTATTACTTTCAATTAAAAAAATTTTAAAACTTCACAATGTATTGGTAATATTATACATATTTTGGGAAGTTTTTATCAAGCTTTAGAAAACTTACTTGGTTGTCAGTAATAGACAAGTAATAGGGTTTATGATTTCAGTACATTCTAAGATTTTTTTTCTCTTTAGATGAAATAACTAATTTTAACTACTGTTCATATTGAGTTCATTAATTCAGAAACAAAAGATTAGGAATCATTTGGGAAAAGTCAGTTCAGGGCTGAGGAAAACATGAGCAAAGGCATGATTTGGTAAAAATAAGGACTTTATTTTGGAGAATGGAAGGTACAGATCAAAGTAGCAACATGATCAGCAATCAATATGCTGTGCAGGGGAGATGAATCAGTATGGAAGGCACTCCCCATTAATGTGAAGACTGAAGTTTGAATCCTCAGAAAACAAGTAAAAGCTGAGCAGGTATAGCAGCTATCTGTAATCCCAATACTCAGGAGGCATAGAGAAAGATTCCCCAAGGAAAACTGAAGGTTAGACTAGCCAATCACTGAGTTCTGGATTCCATTGCCTTAATAAATGGCAAACTATACGGGAAGACACCAGATATCAACTTTGAACCTTCACATGTATGTGTACATAATGTATCCATACACACATGAACACACACACACTTAACCCCACATACACTTACATAAAAATAAATATACTAAAGCAAGTATTTGAATGGGAAATGGTCAATAATGTCAAATTAACAGCGTTAGTGGCTAAGGGCAGACCATCATGCCCTGACATTGGGAATCAAAGGCTCAAGTTCATTATGTAAAACAGTATAGTATTTACATATATAACATATGCATATCTTCCAGTAGGCTTACAATCATCTCCAGATTGCTTATAGTACCTGATATAATGTAAATTCTGTATAAATAGTCACTGCATTATTAAAGAGTATTATGCATTATTTTAGTAGAAATGCTTGCTTTTCTATAAAGAATCTTGTCTGGGCCCACAAACCAGCGTAAACCCAGACTTACGTGCAGGAAACAGAAGTGGGAGTGGTAGGAATTGATCAGGCATTGGGTCAGAGGGAGCCTAGGATGTCCATCATCCAAGCCAACTTTACTGTAGCATACATAGTATTTATAGGAAAACAATCAAGGAGCATGGCTAAATTCTTTACAGGATTATGTAAAATGTATACATTCCAGTTAACAAAGAAAAGTCAGGAGTGACATCTACCAGACATGATGTCACCAGATAGAGTAAAACAGGCATGGCACTTTATTGCTAGAAGGGAATGGACAATGTATACCTCAAAACAGAGTTACCTGGTCTATGCATAGCATATCTCAGATAAGCAGGGAGGAACTGTTGGGGGAGGAACAGCCCAGCTGGTTTCTAAGAGAAACAAAAACGATCCAAGAACAGACTGGAGGTAAGCTAGACTCCCAGGGAAGGAGTTAGGCCTGCCATTGTCTTGCAGACAAGAGGCAAACTCTACCTCTTAGGGAAGGAGCTCCTAGAGACAGTGTGGGTGTTGTTAGGCCCAAAAGCCTGCTCTCTAGATGATACATTTGCAAATGAACTGTTGAGTGACTTCTCTCTTGGGCGTTTGAATTTGCCTCTTGTCTGCAAGACAATGGCAGGCCGAACTTCCCTTTTGGGAGTAGAGAACTTCTAGGTCATTTGGATGCTTTTGTTTCTCTAAGAAATTGGGCTGTTCCTCCCCATCAATTCTTTTCTGCTTATCTAAAGGGATGTTAATGCGTGGCCGAGGAACTCTGTTTTGAGGCATATGTTCCTTTCTCTTTTAGCAACAGCCACCATGCCCGTTTAGCATACCTGGCGACCCACGGCAATTGGGTGTCACTCCTGACTTTTCTTTGTTAACCAAAATGTATGCGCTTTACATAATTCTGTAAAGAATTTGGCCCTGCTTCTTGATTATAAAACCCCTGTACATTACAATAAAGTTGGCTTGGATGATAAGGGACATCCAAGGCCCCCTTTGACCCAAAGCCTGAAACTTTTAATTCCTACCGCTCCCCCTTCAGGTTCCTGCGTTTGTAGGTCCCAGTTGGCGCTGACATCCTGTTTCAGATGCTAATGTATCACCCAGAGAGCAGGCTTTGGGCCCGACAACCCTCACAGAATCCTACTGTTTTCCCCTGTCCAACCTAGAACTTGAGACTCTCCTGCCTCAGTTTCTGTGTCCTGGGATTGAAGGAATGGGTCACCACATCTGACTGTAAACTTTTAAAAAATATTTTCAATCTGTAGTTGTTTGAATTCACAGATGTGAAAACAATGGATGTAAAGTAATGACTGTATGGTGAAAAGTTAAGACCGGACAGACTAGTAGAGAATCCCAGCTATGCTGCTTCTTAATTATGCTTGTTCAAGCAGAGCTTATAAACATCCTCCCCAACAGATGCATAAATGTGTTCTCAGTTCAGTTTTTCTCAGCCCAATTCCCCAAAGGCCTCTAGCCAACTCTGATACAGCAAGGAAAAATGTGACAGAAGGGGAAGTAGGAGGAAACAATTTAATGCACTGAAATTAAACTTTTTTCAAATTTTATAAAAATACATGGTGAAATGCACACATTGCTATAACTTTACTAGGGTTTGAAGACTGCTGCGCAAGTGAAATCTAAGTTTCAGGGCCTTCATGATGATTTACCTCTAGGTGACAGTATAGATTACTGTAAGCTTTGACGTTTATTATGCATGTAATTTCTAGGCAAATTATCCAAGAAAAAATCAAAATTTATCACTGAAGGAGGAAGGATTATTAGATTGAAACAGTGAGTAAAAATTGCGCATACAAAGAATATCATTATATCATTTCAGAAAAATAAAGATAAAGCTATAATTCTGGAACATTTGAGAAAGAAAGATCACTTGCTAAACTCAATGGTATTGAAATTCTTAACTGTAATGGTTGAAGTTAGAACACAGTAGAGCAATGACTTGAATGTTTTGGTAGAAAATGTTTGTTTACTTATCTTTTTAAATATATCGAGATTGCCTGGAGCCCAGGTTAATCTCCAGCTCTTGGCATTTTGCCTCAGTAACCCATGTGCCGGGATTATAGGTCTGAGTTACCACATCTAACAATAAGAAAATGCTTTAAAACTTTAACTTCTATCTTTAGCAAAACTATATATCAAATATAAGAATATTTTGTTACATACAAAAATTTTGACTTCAGCGCACCTTTTCCTAGGAAGACTTGGAGATAGTTAGTCAAAAACATGAGAACAAATGTAAGAAAAAGATAAAAATCAGGAAATGTTAAGTCAACACAAAAGGGAGATAAAGCAAAGCTTCTGGAAGCCAGGAAGCAAGTCTTGAGAGCAACCAACTTAAGCCAAAAGGATGACATTATGAAACAAAATACACACACACACATTTTTCTTTAACTTGAAGAATTTATTAAGAACTAGTAACATGATCATTAAAAGTTCAACACGACAATTAGAAGAAAAATGAAATAGTTTCAAAGAGAGGAAGTATACTGATAGTTATTGAGTGATAGCAAAACAAAAGTACACAGTGCATGGCTTTAAGCCTAGTGCTGGATAGGATGGAGAGGAGAATCACCAAGCTTGCAGGTTGCTAGCCTATCTCCACATTCAGTAACAGACCTTGTTTCAAGGGAACAAGGTGAGAGCAGATAGAGCAGGACATTTGGTTGTTCCCTCTGGCTTCTCTCTGAGCATGTGTAAATATATGCCTTTGCATATACATATGTATCCATTACATGAAAATTCCACACAAATTAAGAATCAAAACACAAAAAACACAACTCCAAAACAATGCATCAAACTAAACCAAACTGAAAAAGTCCTTGTTCTGATAGTTAATATATAGTGAACATTGACTATTGATTTTAAAAAAATAAACACTATGAAGTTACTTTTTTAGGCAGTTGAAGGATAGGAAGATAGAAGAAGTCCATGTATATATATTCTGAATCATCTTCTTTCCAAGTTGAAAGTCAATAAAAAAAGGTCTGTGCAAAGAAACAACAGATGTGTGTTTTATAGAGAAAGATGATGATACAAGTCAGAAAGATCTAGAAAGTTGATGCTGATTTCTTCTGGAGTTGGGGTTAAGTGATGAGCAGAGTTAGAATGACTGCTGTTCTTCTTTAAGGTATGCAGAACCTTTTGACTTTGAAAAATATGCATATGTGTTAATTTGGCAAAAATTAAAACCACTTAAAGTCAGGCACTATGGTACCATAATCCCTGCACTCAGGAGACTGAGACAAGGGGATCACTGTGAGATCAAGGCCAGCCTGGACTATAGAGAGACCCTGATTGAAAAAGCAAAACAAAATAAAAAAAAAAAACCCAACCCATTTATTAAAACAATTCAGAGGGAATTGAGGGGAAAGCTGTGTTCAACAAAGCAAGAGAACAAAGTAAGTTCAAATCCAGGGATAGGTGCCAAATCAATAATGAGTAGAAAGACATTTATAAGGCCTGGCCATTGTTGTTACTGTGAGCTATATTGTAAGTCTGGGTTTTTACCCTTATGCTTATGTTTGGTAGGGCTTAATGAAATGATGCACACTTTGTGTTTTGAAAATGATTCCATTCTTTTTTAAGAGAGTCCTCTGCTTTAACAGTGAGCTAATAATGACATATTTCTTTTTTTAATGACTTACATTTTCAAACAGTAATGAACTCATTCTTCATTGCTTGTTGGGCAAAACTGTTAAAGTGATATCAGAGTATATTTGTTCATTTGATTAAAGATCTGTATGCTATGGAATATGAATTTTCTAATGATATATACCAATGCTAAATTTTCTGTCTAACCATCCCATGAAATCATATGTTGGTGAATTAGGCATATGTTCAAGGTCAAAGACAAACTTAGTATTATAGTTGTAGTGTCTAGGCAGAATATTATCCACTGAATTTCATTATGATCATTTTAAAGCAGTTTAATGTGGTTGATTACTATTCCAACTTTCAGGAATCTGGTATTTTAGCCATAAATCTCAATTCAGTAAGTTTTTAATTATATAATTATGGCCAAGTAATGTATTTCTTCAGATTTTAGTTCCTTATGTGAAAGGGAGTATTAATTTTTACCCTCCAGGAACTAGGTGAGATGAGCCAAGTGCCTGATATTTGTGTGTCTGTATAAGTAAAGCATAAATGGCATGTAACTACTATTACTATTATTACTAGTATTACTATTACCATTCATTAAACAACATACATTTTTGTTTTGTTTTGTAGATGCGGCCATCATAATTTCTTGCTGTGCAATTTCTTGGTCAACTGTTGATTACCAAATAGCTTTAAGAAAATCTTTACCTGATAAAAATCTCCTCAATGGATTCTGTCCCAAAGCCACATATCTCTTTTATAAGTTGTTTACCTTATTGTCTTGGATGCTGAGTATTGTCCTTCTACTGTTCATAGATGTCAAGATTGCTTTATTTCTGTTGTTATTTCTTTGGCTTGTGGGTTTGATATGGGCATTTAAAAATCAAACTGAGTTTTGTAACTCAAGAAGCATGGAATTCTTATATAGGACTACTGTTGGATTCATTCTTGTCTTTACATTTTTTAATGTTAAGGGACAGAACACCAAATGTCCAATGTCTTGTTATTATACTGTAAGGGTACTGGGCACATTGGGAATATTGGTTATATTCTGGATATACCCTCTCTCAATTTTTAATTCAGACTATTTTATACCTATCTGTGCTGCTATAGTTCTTAGTCTTCTCCTTGGGATAATTTTTCTTATTGTTTATTACGGAAGTTTTCACCCAAACAGAAATCCAGAAAGAAAATGTGATGAAGTTGATGGGCAACCAATCCAGAGAGATTGTAGAGTAAGATATTTTCTAATGGAATGAGCTATTAATTTATGATGTGTGTTTGCTTATTTGCCTATTTTTGTTTCATTGGCTAGTAAAAGAAAATGTACACTCCGCATGCATGTGTTGTTTCTTGTTATTTTGTCACTGTAAATTTGAAATTGGTTCTGGCACAAAAATGTGAATATGGGAAAGTATAATATTATTTAACTTTTCCTTTCTTGTGGGATTAGGGATTGAACTCAAAGCCTTGTGCATGCTATGCAACTAGTGTACCATCAAGCTAGACCCCCAGCCATCTCATTGGTTTTGAAGATCTAAGATATTTTTACTTACCATCTGATAGAGCTGCCATCTTGCACCTAAAATGGAAGGGATAATGTGGTTCCAGTGCAGGTTTCCCTTGAGCTTACTTTCACAAGGAGCTGCTGCATACATAGTGAACTGCTGCAAAGAGAGAGGAGAACAGAATGCCTTCTCGCCTTGTTCTCATTTCCTTAGTTACCTTCACTGAGTACATATGTTTTGATCTGGGAACAGGTTGAGAGGAGAAGAAGGAAAAGGAAAAAGCAAGTCGTTAGCATGTATCTACTTTGCTCCTTTCTATGAACTCCACAATTCAGTAAATACAAAAAAGAATTTGAGAAGATTAAAAATTTCATTGCTTACTGATACAACTTTTCAAAAATATTTGTATTAATGTGGATTACATACACATAATAGTGGGTTTCATTTTGACTTTTTCATAAATATAATAGTATATTCTGATCACATTCACCGTGTTAGCCTCTATTGCCTCCTCCCACTGCCATTATTTTATTTCCCCAACCAGCTCCCTGTCACTTTCATGTCTCTTTTTTCTTTTGTGACTTAGTGAGTTATATTAGATGAATAGAAAAAAATGTGGTATATCCATACAAGGGACTATTTCCTAGCTTTAAAAAGATCCTGTCACATGTTACAACATGAATTAATGTATTATACTTTTATGTTTTAGAATTTTCATTTAGTCTTCTTCATAGTGTCTATTTGTATGCTATTGTAAGTATACTTTCCTTTTTATCTTTCACTGTGATAATACTTTTAAAACTTTTTAAAACTATTTATTTATGTATTTATTTATTTTGTGTGTGTGTGTGTGTGTGTGTGTATGTGCGCGCGCGTGTGTATCAGAGAGCACTATGTGTCCCTGTGGAGAACCAAGGGTAGTTTCAGGAATTATCCTGGATTGCTTCTACCTCCTTTTTGCTTTGTTCTGGGATGTCTCAGGCTCTGCTCACCAAGGCCGGTAGTACAGGCCTTCACTAGTTCTGCCTGGCAATTTTATGTGGACCTGGGATCTGAACTCAGGAACTTCTGCTTGTGAGTCAGAGTGTTAAACCCTGAGCCATCTCTCCAGCCTGGCACTTTAAAAACTTTATATGGTAATCCTAATATCTTCATATCCTGGTTACTTATCTTATTACTGATAAAAAAGCAGGAGAAAGAGTTTATTTGGCACAGGGTCTCAGGTTACAGTCCATCATGGCAGGGAAGTCACAGTGGTAGGAGCTTGAAGCAACCGCTCACAGCACATCCACAGTCAAGAAAGACAGGAGATGAATTTATGTATTGTTGGAGCTTGGCTTGCTTTCTACTTCCTGCCCAGCAATGTGCCACCCACAATGACCTGATCAAGATAATTCCCTACAGGCATTTCCATAGGTCATTCCCCCCCCCAAGATCCTAGGGTGTGTCAAGTTGACAGTTGACACCAACCATTACATTGATGGTTCTGAGATTGATTGTCTTTTCTCCTGAATATGGTGGATCACACTTCCTTGTTTCTACTAGTCTTCAACTGTGTTTTGGATTTTCTGAATGATCCACATCAGACCTCTTGATTCTGTTTGTTCTTTAGAGTTTTGTTTTCCTTTTAAAGGCAGTTTACTTGAACTTCAACCTCTGAATTCTAAATAATTTTTTCTTTCAGTGAGGTGCTTGGAGTCTGTCTTAATATGGACAGTGCAGAGCCAGCCAGAGACTTGAGTAGTGTTTATATATGGTATGATTTTTCCCTCTCTGTTGGTTTCCTTCCCCCCCCCCAAGATTTTCACTTCACTTTTGAGCAGCTGCAGTTATTACACATTCTGTCCTTTGGGCCTTAAAACCACTAGGACTGCAAGCTTTCTCACTCTTACTTTTAAAAAGTGAATTGTATCTGTTCTTTAGGATTGTTTTGTGTGTGTGGGGGTTTAAGCTATATGTGTATACATGTTTGTGCTGTGTTATGAGTGGTGTATATACTTGTTAGTTTGGCTATGTGTTTATGTGCATGTATGCAAATGTACATGTAGGTCAGAAGTTGACATCAGGCATCTTTCCATGACCACTCTCCACCTTTGTTTTTTGAGACAGGGTCTCACACTGAATCTGAAACTCATCAGTTTGGCTGGACTGGCCGATCAATGAATTCCAGGGGGATCCACCTGTTTTCTGGCCTCTGACCTTAGAGCCTGGTGACAAGTGTGATTAACATTTTACCTGGGTTCTGGAGATTTGAATTCAGGTCCTTCTGCTTGCATGATAGGCACTTATCTACTGAGCCCTCCCCTTTGCCCTCTATCAGGGCTTTGTATACTGTTTGGGGTTTCAGTGCTGTTACTTTTAAACATTGTCTTCTTACTGTTTTTTCTTTTTCCTTCCCAGAGATTTTAGGTTTTCCTTTCTGTACAGTGCTTATAGTGGTTATTTGTGAGAGAGTTTACACAGTAGTTATACTTGTTGTTATTAAGACATTTTAAGTATTTTTCTGTAAACTTTGTTAAGCTTATTATAATGTTTACTTAAATAGAATATATAAATCACTTTGACAATGAAACCTCTTATCCTTTTATACTTGACATTCCTAAAAACCACACAATATAGAAACTGGAAAAATTGCTGGATAGCTATTCAGTTATCAGAAGGCTTGATGGTTACTGAGGATGGGCACCTCCCTCACTATCTACAGCTTGTAAAACTTGGTTTTGGAGCTTCCTACTTTGATTCCTGATCAAAAGAATGGACTCAGAGTACGTCTCTAGTCCTGGGTGAGTCATGATGTTCCAAACTCTCCCAAAGATCATGGGATTCCTATTTAGCCGGAGGCTTTTTGGTAAAAACAAAGATATATGATTGTCTCCCTCTCTTAAGAATTATTCCAAACAGGCCTTGCAATTATCTGGGCAGGAAAATGCCCCCTCCCCCCACAGATACATCTCTAACTGCATCCACTCTCACCTCTTAAGGGTACGCCCCGCACAGTGGCTCCTTTGACCACTGCCTTGCTCGTCTCTTGAGTGTGCTCCACTTTACTTTGAAGTAACTCCGTCCCTCCACTGTGCTCTGCGTCTCCTCTGGATTCTTTCCATGGAGATTGCAAGGACCTGGGAACTGAGGGGAGGGCAGAGTGAAGTCCTGGAAACAAACGCAGTTTCATAACGTTGAAGTTCAGATGTGAAATCTCAGAGTTTTGACCTCAAGTCCAGTTTACATCTTATGGAACCATGCTGCCTTTGTCAGATGAAAAGATTAAGGTGATTAGCAGCCCAGGGCTGACATTGAATTATACATGCCTTTCAAATTATTAAATGACTGTTTCTATCAACTTTATAGCGAGGAAATAAATGGATATATCCTGGTCAGATGTTTGGCTAGTGTGTGAGCTCTTAACATGAACTTTTAATACCTAATAAATTTTAATATCTATTTAATTCTCCTTTATCCTCTTGTGTCCTATATCATTCAGTCATGGTTTATAACATGTCTAAATTTCCTTAGTAAATTGCAAGCTTTTTCTTCTGGATTATTCTGTGTATACAAAACATTTTGAAATTAGAAAAAGTATAGAATTTATGAATAATAATCTCATCTAAGAACATGAATACATGCTTGTATCTTTCATATCTATTTCAAGTTTGAGTACGTTTCCTTTAGGATAGTACTTCTCATGTTTCAGCATGCATCGGAGTTCTCTGGCAACGCCATAAGCACAGCTTGTTGGCCATCACTCCAACAGTCTTAGATAAGTCTCAATATGTGTCTGAAGAAAGGACTTCTTTGAGAACTGCTGAGCTTTGAAAGTACTGCTATTAAGAACTACTTTCAAAATAACCACTAGAGGGCAACGGAACCACAGACAAATGGACATACCGGTTCCCTTTGATTTGCTACAAACCATGGGATGCCAAGCCACACCACGTTGATTTCTTACGTGCTGTGCTCATTTCCAAGCTCAATTGAGAGCAAAGTTTGTTCTTGTCGTCGTGGTGGTCATTGTATACAGTGCATTTCTCAGTGCGGCTGATGTCCATTTAAAGACATCAGCATGGACTTTTCTGTGGGAACATTTGGACTTACACCTAGCCATCTTTAGGGTTAACATGAACCATCTGTGGTTTCCAAAGAGACTACATTTTAGTATTAGATCTATTTTGTCAAGACATATGCCTTACATTTTGTAGAAGTGGGGATCAAATACTCTTTAAAATATTAAAGTATAGGGCTGACAAGATGATTCGGCAGGTGAAAAGCACTTGCTATAAAAGTCTGACAATCTAAGTTCAGAGCACATAGGGTGAAGGGGAGAACAGACCACTGAAAGTTTTCTTCAGACCTATGTGTATGGCACACATGCAACACACATACACATAAAAAAACTAAAAATTGAACAATATATGTGTGTGTGTGTGTATATATATATAATATATGAAACCAAATTTACAGAATATGAAGATCACAGAACATAGGGAATTTACAATTCCTTTTTCACATATATGGCACTTTGATGGTAGAAAGACTAGAAAACAGCTGAAAGGCACTTGTCAGAATGTTAAAATTTCTTGTTGCTTAGTCTGGGGAAGAAGTTGATTTTATTGCTGCTGTTACTCTTTAGAAATTCTCCTTGGGGGCTGAGGGATGGGGACTGGTGAGATGACCCAGCAGGTCAGAGGGCAATTTGTGGAAGTTAGTTCTCTCTTTCTATCACGTGGGCTCTGGGGAATAAATTCAGGTCATCAGGCTTAGAGGAAGTGCCTTTACATGCTGAGTCCTTATTTGCTTTTTAATAACTCAATGTGTTTCATTAGGTTGCTTAGAAGAGAGTGGATAAAGGTTTGTTTACAGAATCATGGGCACCTTACCAGTGGCTATGCCAGTGAGGAAAACATCTCTCTCCTATCAATCATTAAGTGTATATAACTCCTCAGACAAGGGTGTGAACCCATAAACTCTTGCTGTTTTTTTGGATAGGTTATTGATGGACCCAATCTTGTTCAGCTGTCATAGTTGCTTTTAGTTTGAGAGTTCACCAGTCATGGCATGCCCGGAAGTCAGCATTCTATACCACTGACCCTTCTTCCTCCTGCTCTTGCATTCTTTCTTCTGCTTTTCCTATGATGTCCACTGAATATTGAAGGGTCATATCACATGATGAGTGAGTTACTTATTCTTGGCACTTTGACCAGTTAAAGAGTTGCCTAAACACAGGATTGACCAGCTTCATAGTACCAGATCCCAAATATCAGATTATGTAGAATTGAAATCCAAGTACTGAGTTTGATTTTTGAAGTAGAAGTAGTATGAATAAGTAGTAATGATGATAATGATAATGATAATGTTTTCATGGAATAGGAAAAGTCAGTAAGATACTGTTGCAGTGAGTTTGAGCTGTCAAGCTGACAACTGAGCCTTTAGGTACACTTTTAAAGAATTATTTAGTTAAGGCATATGTCTGAGAAAGTTTTGTGGAGATTATCTAGTTGATGAAAAAAGACCCAGCCTGGGCAGTTGGCTAAGATGGAGAGAGATTTGGTTGGGATTTTGCAGATTGGCATGCTGGAAGGCATGCTTGAGTCCTTGCCCCTTTTTCAGCTCTTCCTGTGGTTATGGTATAACCATTTCTCTGGGCCCACGTGGGGAACTCTCCTAACTGTAACCTGAAATTGTAAGCTGGAATAAAAATCCTCTCGTTTCTCTAAATTGTTTGGATCTATTTCTTCATTGTAGAAATGGGAATATGAATCTAAGACAGATATTACTTGTGATAGTGCTGTGAAAATTGTAATTATCCCAGAAACTTTCTGTTTTGGATATTTCTCCACTATTACACAGCATTTCTTTTTTTTTTTTTTTTTAATTTCCACTCATACAAACTTAACAGGTATACCAGTCTCCCCCTCCCTCCAACCCCCATCCCCCTGTGGCCCCACCCTCCTCTTCCCTCCCCATCCCCCAGTGCCTCCCCCTCCCATCCCCGGAGCATCCTTTAATGAGCATGCCAAACTCTCCTCTGGGTCCTCCTCTCCGATGAGGTGCAAGGACCCAGGGGCATTTCCCAGAACCGTTTCCTGTGTTCCCTTTAAGCATAGGAACACTACTGTGACTGTCAATCCCTTGCCTCCAAGGATCCTAGTGCCTTTAGCAAATGCTAGACTTTGTGGGGTCAATAGTGTGTTGGACATTGCGCAGGGCATGCAAAGTCCAATTATGATTGCTTTGGCCCTAACTTGTGTGGAGATTCTTGCATATTGTTACTCCTCCCATCCTTGTGCTCTTACAATCTTACTGCCCCCTCTTCCGCAAATTTCCCTGAGCTTCAGGATGGGGAGAGATTAGGCTGACCTAGTTCCAAGTGGTTGATATAGAGTCTCTACACAACATTTCTGAACATGTCATTATCATATCCTCATAAAATAAGTAGGAATGAAGTAGCAGTTGAAAGAAATGAGGAATTAAATGGAAGCTTTAATTCTTTGGTATATAACACATACCTTTTTCCATTACAACATTGTGTGTTACATATTATCCCTGACATGTAGAAAGTAATCTATACATTCTCTTAAGTACAGTCAATTTATGAGAGAAACTCACTTAAATTTCAAGTCATTTTCTGGCATTTACAGTATGTGTGAATATGTGTGGTGTGTGTATGCATGCTTATATGCCTAGTAGATTTCATTAAATATACTGATACATGTTATTTCTCTTACTGTTTTTCTTGATTGCTTTAAGGTCAAATACTAGTAAATGGTCACTTAGGAAAGTCCAAATTAAAATTTTATTTCATATTTGATTGTATATTTTGTAAATCAGAATATAAACTCACATGAATAAAATATTAATGCTTAGAGGACTTTCCATAGAGTTTTCTGTTAGTAGCAGAGTACTGTTACTCTTTTTGAGCTCCTAGAAAAGTGAATCTGGGCTTAGATGTAGCATGCACAAAATCTGGATTAAACCCTAGTACAACATAATCTGGGCCTGTCGGTAGACGCATATAATCCCAGCCCTCAGAAGAGTATATGTGAGAATTAGAAGTTCAAAGTCATTTTTTTTTTCTTTTTTATAGAAGGGCATGCCTTGCAAGCAGACAACAGGCAGCCTTGAATCTTTATTTCATACAGTATTTATACAGAAAGAGAATATGTTAAAAACAGAGTGAGGGAATAAATGCAGTTGAAAATGCAGCTGTGTAAACCAGCTCATTATTTCCCTTCCTTATCCACAAAATTTTAAAAACATTTTTATTATTATTTATTCAATTGTGCGTGTGTGTGTGCGCGCGTGTGTGCGTGTATATGTATGTGTCATGGTTTGAAATGTGTCCCCCACAGTCTCATGTGTTTGGCAAGGTCATGGCACCTTGAGAGGTGGAGCCTCACTGGAGGAAGGCAGTCACAAGGTGTGGGCCTTGAGATGGATTAGTCCCACCCTACCTCCAGGAGAAGTCTACCTTTGCTGCAAGCAGTCTGCAGCTCTCAGCTTCCAAGATGTCTGCGGTGACTTAACCTCCTCCAGCTTTGGCCAGCCAGCTATGCCGCCCCTGCTTTGAGAGGCTGTACCTTCCCTCTGGAACCATAAGCTGAATAAACCTCCCTTTCTCCCTTAAGTTGATTGACTTTGAGTATTCTCTCACAGCAATAGTTAAGAGCAACTGTTACAGTATGTGTGTGTGTGTGTGTGTGTGTGTGTGTGTGTGTAGAACCATGAGCGAATTCGGGAACCACCATGGACCGCTTCCACCTCCTCCCTGTTTACTCTGCCCCGGGATTCACAGGCTCTGCCCTACCAGGACCAGAAATGCAGGCCACCCCCGCTTCTGCCCGGCACCTAAACATGGGGTCTAGGATCCGAACCTAGGACCTTCCACCTGCAAGGCAGAGGCTTAACCCCTGAACCACCTCTCCAGCCCCATTATCCACAGAATTCAAGGAATAGCCATAGCACTTCTTTGAGGCCCAAACAATTAATGAGCAAAACACATTCTTGGCAGAATATTCACTTCTTTCAAGGTTAATAAGCAAGATTGTACTCTTAACCTCACTACTCAGGGCCCAAAAGTCTTCAAGATGGAGTCGCTCAGGCTCCCACAATTATGGGAACATGTCCTTATGTCCCACAGAAACTAAAAGATCTGCCAAGCATATTCAAAATGCGTCAGCACTCAGGACTCATGTCCTGGCCATGTGATTTATAACAGTCATCAGTAAATATGCTCCGCATAATTCCCCCTTATTTTTATATTAAAATAATGGCTCAAGGGCTACTTGCAGCTTGAAATGACTGTGCCTGTCTTAGGTGTCTGCCATACCCACCGAAGCCTTACCCATCATCGGAAGTTGCAGAAACAATCTCCAGTCTGCAAGCCCTGTCTTAGGATGGTCTATGGCCAACTTACCCATCTTTGACTACCAGCCATTCATAAAAGGTATTGATTTAAGTGAAGTCTGTGTACTTTGCTTTTCAAGGCAGCTCTGCTCTTAAAGAAAGCCTTGATGATAATAGGGAGCAAGAATAATAAGAGGAGACATATGACTCCAAACATGACCAAGGAACTGATCCAATGAGTGACTGATGACCAATTTGGTAATAAACCTTGAAATCCATCAATAATATCCTGTGTAGCTTTGGCGGTGTCAAAACAAGTGTGGGGCTTCTTGAAGTAAAAGAATTTGTTCATGTAACAATTGAAGATCCATAGATATGTTCTCACTAGACCAAACTCCCTGTAAATTTTTTTTTTAAATTTTATCCCAAGGAAATTGAGTTTTATTATAAGTAGAATTAGTAACACAAATATGAATGTACTTAACGTGACAATGTAAGTGAGAGCGTATTTTTAACCCTTGAATCTGATCACCAAGGGCGATAACAGTTTCATAAAGAGCACTTAAGCTATCTTTTCATTTTTGGTCTATATCTTCTTGAGTATGCAAGCAGAAACATTGGCAGCAAGATTATTAACATAGGTTACAGTTTGAATTTCTTAAGTGCTACTGATGCCATCACAGTGGAAATGAGAATAGTAATGAGTGTAATAATTCCCAAGACTATTGTTCCCACAGCCCTACAAGGTCTAATCAGCAATTCTCTTGTTTTTTCTAATAAGACCTTTTTCATCAAATCATGGTGTCGACAAGTTTGCGGGGACCATTATAAAAGGAGGTTGCTTAACTATCAATACTCTAATTCCATAAGGTGAGAAAGAAATACAGTTAGTAAGACTACAATTAGTACAATCAACATTATAAGTATTATCAGTATGATTAACCTCAATTTCAACTTGTCCAACTATTAAAGCATAAGGGGGATGAACACAGGCTGAAACAGTTCCAGACAGTGAGCAATCAGTAACATGCCTGATTGTAGGCTCTCTTCACTTCCTACTCCTTCAATTTGTCCCGTGGCCCCAGCTATCTTCCATACATGTGTCTGCCATTGTCCAGTGTTTGTCATCCAAAACCCTGCAGCAAACCCTTTATCCAAGCCCTCAGCATCTACCTGGGGAGACTCTTTAGTCCCACCAATTTGATTCCCCGACCAGTCCAAAACATACCGGCTCATGTTTACTATCTCAAACTTTAAAGATATTTTGGCAGTACATCGACGCCATCACAGAATTTCATTATTCCATCGAGGCTCCTCTTCACACGGGAAGAATCTCTGTGGTGGTGATTCTCCTGTTTTACAATTTCCTCGGGGAAGGAATAAATGTATAATAAGTTGACACATTTTCCTTCCTGATCCAATGATGAAATGAGATAAACACCCAAACATCCTGGAGGAGATTCATTCTTTTGTAAAACATAGAGGTAAACCTTGTCCAGTATGTTGGTAAGAAAAATCAACTGATTCTGTCCAAGTAGATGCTGCAGGACTCCTCAAGAGACCGGTATCATTCACTGTCACCATCACGTCTTTCTCCTCCCAGGTTACAGGATATAGGAACGGTGGGTCTTGGAACATAAGTCCATACTTATCTCATCGCCTTTCTGGGAAGCAACCACATCATAATGATGAACAAGAAGCTCAGACAACCAGCGGGGGCCATCTTCATTGATTCCAGAGGGAAGGTACAGTCTCTCAAAGCAGAGGCGGCATGGCTGGCTGGCCAAAGCTGGAGGAGGCTAAGTCACCGCAGACATCTTGGAAGCTGAGAGCTGCAAGACTGCTTGCTGCAAAGGCTCCAAAGTCATTTTTGATCATGTTAATAATTTTTTTTTCAAGCTCTGGCAAATTTTATTATAGAAAATTTATTCATGGTTTACTTTTCACCAGTCTGTTCTGGCATGCTTCTAATAATGTCCGAATCACCTGGATCAATGATAGACAGTGTACATACTCTGTAGTACTTTCCACAGGCTGTGCCCAGTTCAATATTGTTGCCACTGTAGTGATGGACACCAGTTTTGGCCAACATAGCATAGTATTCTATTTCAGATTTCCTCAAAGCCGGGCAGTTGTTAGCGAGGATGACCAACTTGGCTTTGCCCTGTCTGATCATCTTCAGCGTCTGTTTGTACACCAGCACGTACTTCCCACTCTTCATGACAAGCTGGAGCCTAGAGTTGATGGACTCCAGCAACTTTTTTGTCTTCTTTGCGGCCACCACCTTCCTGCCTTAGGTGCGGGATGACCCCAACCAGGTGCGGCTGCCAAGATGGCTGGGGAGCGAGAAAGGGCCATGTTAATAATTTTTTTTAAAAAATGAATTCCTGTAAATACTGTTCCAGTCAAACTGTGACTTTTGCTTTGGAAAGAATAATTTTTGCAGGCATTGCTTAAAATTCGCCCTGAAAGCAAGGAGAATCCACCCAGTTCTCTTATTACTTGCTCTGTCCTGCAAACTAGTTAGCTGTCAGTGTAGGCGTTTTCTTTATTTGAACCACAAATCTCCCAAATGCTTTTCTTTTTCTTTTTCTTTTTTTTTTTCTTTTTGTGCTGGGGATGAAGCCTGGGGCCTTGCTACCAATTACTTCTCACCATAGCCTCCACCCTTTACTCTTTCTGGCAAATGAAGTCAGGTTCTTTGGGAAGAAGTTAGAAGCTGTTTGTGTTGTGGCTGGCATCAGGAGCAGCTGCTGGGTGGGATATCAAACTTCCTCCAAGAGGGATTCTGCGTGTAGGTGGGCAGGAAGCAGCCTCATGATTTGCATGATTTGCATCTCTTGGCCTGCACCCCTCCTCATAAGAGTGGGGGTGTCTACTGAGGCCAATTTACAGGTGCATCACACTTGTTTACTATAGCTGAGTTCCCTACGAGGGTGGAAGAAGATGACCATTCTTGTTTGTAACGTGGACTCAGCAAATACAGCCGGGGGTGAGATGAGAAACACTTGTTCCTCCTGGGAAGGAAGCTTCCCATTGAGAGCTTGGTGAGGAGGAGTCCTGTGCTCTTAGCCACAGCAGTCTCTGAGGGAGACGGACCACTGAGCTGGGTGTAGGGGGAGTGGCTCTTGCTTTTACTGAATTGTCATGAATTTTGGAGATACATATTTCTTCATTTACTGTTTGCGTTTGAGGCCATTTTTCTTGAGGCTTTAGATGTTGGCTTTTTAAAGAAATTTCACCAGTTTCATTAGGGACCAGAGAAACTCTTCATGGGGTCAGGCCACTATTGATAGATGCCCACTAAACTGGCATTATGGGGAATCATGCAACATGCATCAGTAAGAACTTAATAATTGTGGGGATTCAGGAGCCTTCAGATACCCATTGAACCAGATCTTCTCTACCTGACACTTCCCAGACAATGTGTAATCAGGATGCTTTTGGAAACCCCAGGTCCCAGTTCAGTTGTTTCTGAATGTTATCATGGCTACAATGCCTGGCTATCTTCTTTTTATTTATTTTGACCTTCACAAGTAGCAGTTGAATTGGGATTTTTCTTTTTGAGAAGTCAGTCTCAGTGGTGTTAGTTTTTGCTTCAAGATTAGAGTAGTTCAGCAGCAGTCTTGTCAATTCTGCTGACCAGCAGTGCAGTTATAAATAGCAGAGCCCCAACTGGAGAGATGGCCCAGACGGTCAGCCTCTGCCTCACAGGCAGGTCCTGAGTTCATTCCCAGGTCCCATGTAAAAACACCAGGTGGAAAGGGTGGTGGTCTACACTTCGAGTCCTGCTGTGTAGAGCAGAGCCTGGAAAATCCCAGAGGGAAGCAAAAAGGAGGTGGAAGCAAAAAGGAGGTAGAAGCAATCCACGATGATTCCCAAAGTCACCCTGATCCTCCACACACACAGTGCCTTCTGATACACACACACACAAAAATAGATAAAAGTTTTAAAAAATAAATAGCAGAGCTCTGTGTGCTGCATCTGCTTGGCTGGTGTGGACACAAACTTCTAATGTGCCAGCCTACGCCAGCTATGCTGGTATGGAACGAACTGCACAGAGACCTGTCTGCAGGCCATGACAGTCGGGGTTCCTGCAGTTCTACTGAAGGAGTGCATGAGAAAAAGGAAGAACTTCACTGCATGGGAAAGTACTCAATTTATTTTATTTTCTGTTCCCTTCATCCCTATTCCTATTCCCCATCTTTTTCTCCTGACAACCCTTTATTTTTCTGTCACACTCCCTCCTGCTTTCAAGTCTTTTCACTTATGTGGTCACCGTGCTTCATTTAATTTTCTTTGATGTCATTTACTTGACATGATTCATGTTCCAGCAAGTGACATAGATCAGTGGGGATAGCATCTTCCTTTTCTTCCCTATTAGTTCTCATGAGTCTCTCAGGAGAGACTCGTATGAGGAGGTATGGAGTGTCTTGGAATCTTTCTCCTTCCTGTTGACATGTTGATAGGACAGTTCCCATGCAATTTATGTTTTCATCCCAGAATATACTCATATACCTTGAAGCAATAAGATATGTTATTCTCTCTATAATGAAAGGGATTCCTTGCCTTCACAGGAGTCAAAACCAAGATAAGCACTTAAGAAAAAGGCTGAATTAGAGACAATGATTTTGTCAATCATGATGAGAGAACTATTAGACTACATTTTATGTTACCATGCTCATCTCTTAGATCTGTTTCTGGGGTTAGATAATCACATATCAAAACTATTGGCTATAATATACAATTTCCTCTTTTTATTAAATGTCTCATAACCCTCCCTTTTTGTCGTCAGTAGCACTAAGGTTACAGAGGAATCTTCAAAGCCTTTTTTTTTTTTTTGTTTCTTTTTTTTTAATTTATTTCCTCCACTTATACAAAGTTGATAAGTACCCCATTCCCCTCCCTCCCTCCACCCCTCCCTGCATCCCCTTGCTCCCTCTGCCCTTTTTCCTTTCCTTGCCCCCCCTTTTCCCCCAGTGCTCCCTCCCCCCCATTCCTGGAGCATTCTTTAGTGTACATGTCAAACTTCCCTCTAGGTCCTCTTCTCTGATGAGGTGTAAGGACTCAGTGACATTGCCTAGAGCTCTTTTTTTGTGTTCCCCTTTAATATAGGAACATTATTGTGGCTGTTAATCCCTTGCCTCTAAGGATCCTAGTGCCTGTGATCCATGCTAGACTATGGTGGTTCAATGATATGTTGGTAATTGCGCAGGTCATGCAAAGTCCTATTATGGTTACTTCGGCCCTAACTTGTGTGGAGTATCTTCCATATCGTTGCTCCTCCCCATCTTTAGGCTCTTACAATCTTACCACCCCCTCTTCTGCAAATTTCCCTGAGCTTTAGGATGGGGAGAGATTAGGCTGGCCTGGTTCCACAAAGCCCTTTATTTTATTACTATTGTTTTTAAGACAGGGTCTTGTATACCCCAAGCTGGCCTTGAACTTTCTGTGTAAAGGAAGACGACCATGGATTCTTCTGTCTAGGCTTCCCAAGTGCTGCGTCACAGGTGTGCATCAAGTCTCTAGAGTAAAACATCTGTCCAATACTCAATGAAATGAGTTTGTTATTCTGCAAGAATTATCTTGTCATTCTCTCCTCCTAATGTTGAAGGACAAAAGCTTTCATTTTGGACCTTTTCAAATAGCTGGGGTTTGTACAGTGCAGAGTGTGCACTGCTGCAATAGGTGTTAGAGCTTACTTCTTTAGGAAATGCCAGGATTTAAAAAGGGGGGTAAAGAGAGACAGGAAGGAAAGGGAAAAATAGGAATAATCCTTTTAAGGATACAGTCTAGTCATGGGATTGTGAGGATGAATTTCTCTCTTTTTTATTGTAGAAATGTTTGAAAATTATCCATCTGTTAGATCATACACCGTGCTTGGCCTTGTCATCTTAATCCACCAATAAATAGAAAACAACAATGTTTTCTACTCCACAGGTATGGTTATGACATCTTACAGAAATAGGCCCAGCAGGTTAAAAAAGTTAATGCTCTACTTCCTCCTGTTTGACTATTGTCACTGTGCGGGAGAGAGAGCATTCCATGGGCTTGTTTTAATTACCCTGTTGGCATTCACTGCGGCCAGTGGCATTGGGAGCTCACCTGAAGGACTACAAAGAACTCTGATTTATGAACCCATAATTGAGTTTCCAATAAACATTTGTCAAAGTAATGTATTAGTGCAAACCAAAGCCTTCTTTATTTATTCATATAAAAGAGCACTTAACTTGCAACAAAGAATTGCCTATCATCAAAAACACTCTGTAAATGCTCAAATTTATGAAGACGTGTTTCTAGAGGGTGACTACCCAAAGACTGAAGTTTGTTTTAACTCTTTAGAGTGCTTAACATTCTGCTTTATTTGTTTCCATCATATCTGTTCATATTTTCATTCTCAAATAATGAGTATTTTAGTAGTCATTGAGTATTTGTTACTGAATGAATCTAATGACCTTTAAAATATTTATTCAATTATCAAAGTAACATGTTTTTAGCAGGCATCATTCTATTATTGTTTCAGGTTCTGCTAGGGCAATATACATTAATCTGTGTTTTAATTTGCTTCTAAATAAACAAAATAGGCACTGCTTTCCAACTACTTTATAGATTGGAAAGATCACTGATAATTTATCATTTTAACTATTGGCAAGTATACAATTCAATTGCATTAAGCATATTACTAACTACACACCAATCTCCACTATCTAGTTCCTGAGAGGTTTTCTTTTTACAAGTTCAAACTGTGTGTACTCATTAAATGATAAAATCCTGCTTTATTTCTACCAGACATTGATAGTCTCTGCTTTACTTTTGGTCTTGCTGTGTTTGACTGCTCTGGGTACCTCATATAAGTGGAATCATTCAGTCTTGTCTTTTTCTTCTGGCTTATTTCACTGTAATACTTTCAGGGTCCATTCAAATCCTAGTATTCCACATTTTGATTTCCCACTCATATGTAGAATTGTTTCTGCTTTGGGGCTTTTGTGAACAAAGTTTCATGGTGAGTCTGTGTTCAACATTATTTTCTTGCACTTGGCTTTTTTTTTTTTAAATGGATGTCCAACTTTTTGAAGAGCACTACTATCTCTGCTAAAGCTTCAGTGAGAGAGTTATTCTGTGAACTCAGTGTGGGAGCCATCTGAAGTCATGATATTTCTAAAAATATTAGTGCATACAGACATTCAGCTCAGCTGCTCACATCCATAAGCACTGGAAGAGAACTAGCTGCCTCCAAGTGTCATGCTAGCCATTGGTACTCAGAGGATCAGGAAGGCCAGCCGACTGACCTTAAGAGATCCTTAAGAGAATCGCAGCATAAGTCTGTTAAGAAGGGCTAAGAACATGTAGTGGTGGAACTAGGCTGCCGATGATGCTAGCAGCATCGAGACGAGCGTCAAAGACAGGGGCCTTGCCTACCTGGTGCACATGTGGGTGGATCCCTCTGGCCTTTGGGCTACAGCAGCAATCGTTTAACTAGAGTTCTTCAGCAAACCCAAGTGTTTCTGTTCTATTACTCTGTCCATACTTGGGATCAGAACCTTCGTGCAGGTGCTAGGGATATGGTTTAATCCCTATGCATGGCATATGCATCTGCACGTGCACATAGATGCAGACACAAGCACAGATGCAGACAGAAACAGGCACACACACACACATACACACACACACACACATCCACATACACCTTCCTCTTGTGCTGGCTTTACCTGAAATGGAATTTGAGAATTGAAAATTTATGGCTAGCTGTTCTGGTCCCTGTGAGTTCCCATTAACATTTATCTATTTACAATGCACAATTTTTGTAAATAACAACATTTAATATATATGAAAATGTCCTAATATACAATGAATATATACAATGGCAATTTCAAAAAGATTCTTGTAAAGAATACATCAATTAATAGATTCTTAAATTTTGAGGCCTCAAAGGGAATAAGGAGATCTAGATCTTGTTTCTGAAAATTCCCTCCTCCATGACTCCCTGAGTCATGTTACAACAGGCTGAAGAGCAGTGAGTACTCTCTGTCTCTTAGTGGGAATAACAGTGCAAGTGACCAGGTTATTTCCCTTCAAGTTAACATTCAAACGCGCAGGGAAGAGCTGACACGGGAGTGCACTGGGTTTAGTGGACTCCACTTGTAGGCAGTACATTGCCATTGGCATATAGAGCTTATACTTTTTATGGTTCCTGATGTAGCTCTGACTCAGGCATTGAAGAGGTGGAGATCCAACCTGTCTGACATGGCTTTCCTTGGCTTCCAGGTATTGCTGCCTTTGTCAGAAGTCTACTGCAGAGAGCCTACCACCCGCTTACTGTGGCACTAGCTAAAGCTCTGCCTGTTCCTCCCCATGGAGGCTCGTGCCCTATGTCAAGCCGCTGCCTTGTTACCTTCTCATCCATTCCTCAGAGATACTTCACTGCTTTGCTTACTCTGCTGGGCAGCGTGGCTTTGGCTCGCACAGCAGTTGGGGTCCGAGTAGCAGAGGGCAAGGGAAGCCTTTCACTCGCGAAGTCCGTTCACAGCATGTAAGTTTCTGCTGTCTGAGACTTCTGCTTGGAGAGGCAGGCCGGGAAATCCTTGTTCCTTTCGTTCCTTCCTTTCTCTTCCTCTTCCTCTCCCAAGTTCATAGGAAAAGCAAAGAGTGGGCTTTCACACGCCTTGTTTAATGCATCTCCACTGTGGAGAACATCTGGTCAAGTCAGCCAGTCTGTCTGTTCATTCATTGAAGAGGGAGATTAAGGAATTTAGAAAACCCCTTTGTCTCAGGCAAACCTTGACTTTCAGGGCTGTTTCCTAATCTGGCAAATTTACCATTCTGTGGGGCCGGTAATTGCTTTTGTTTCTTTATGTTAATGTTACTGCACCTTTCCTCATCTCATTCCCCAAAGAAGACAGACACTTTAGGCACTAAAGGTTAGGCTATGTATAGGAAATATAAGAGGAGAAAGTTTAAAGTATATTAAAAACACTATGTTCAGCACTTGTTCAAGTAAAATTCTAGCCTATCCAGCTTGCATGTGACATAAAATGAAGATGGGATGGCGTAGAGATTATGATGCTGATGAAATTGGGCAGCTCAGGGATGGGGATCTTTTTTTTTTTTATTCAACTGTGCGTGTGTGCATATGTATGTGTGCGCGCGCGTGTATGTGTGTGTGTGTGTGTGTGTGTGTGTGTGTAGAACCACGGACGAATCCGGAACCACCATGGATGCCTCCACCTCCTCCACCCCGGGATTCACAGGCTCCGCCCTACCAAGACCAGAAGCGCAGGCCGCCCCCGCTTCCGCCTGGCGTCTATACGTGGGATCTGGGATCCGAACTCAGGACCTTCCGAAAGCAGACGCGTAACCCCTGAGCCACCTCTCCAGCCCAGGGATGGGGGTCTTAAAGCAGCCTTTTCTTCTTTTCTTTAGTTAGGTTCTGGGGAATGTTCTTGGTTCTGTACTGGCCAGAGGTTGAAAATGCCAGAAGTGTTTGGGAGCTTTGGCCTCTAGTCTGGTTCCTAAATGATTTGGGGGGTCTCAAGTCTTGACAGGAACACTACAGGAATTTGTAGACACAGAAAATGTAAAGGATGGACTCCTCCCTCATACTGCTTTTGGGCTCCACTTCTTCTTTTCCTGGTAACACCAGAAAGAAAAGTACCACAATTACCCCTCCTGAGGCCCCTGCACAAAAGAATGGAATCTAAGTCTGGCCCTGAGTAGAAATCTGATATTCTAATCTGCCCCAAAGATTAGAACATACATCATACATACATCTTTCCTGGAGTTAACCCAGCTGGGTCTGTCCATCTCCTGGCCAGGAGTCCACTCCTCAGGGAAGCCCATTCACCGGAAGGCCTGTGCTAACAAGAGGGGAAGAGCAGTTATGCCCTTAATGAGGTCATGGGTGTATCCTTCCCAGAAGCCCCTTCTCTGATGTTTGCAGAACTTCACAGCAAGCCTGCCTGGCTTTTGAGTTTAGCTTCTTTTTTCCTGTCTTTCTTTCTTTTTTTTTTTTTTTTCTGAAACCCTCAGTATGCTTTCCTTGTGGAAGTATGCATATGGAAGATGCCTATGCATCTTTCTATAAATTTGCTTTCCTTGCCTATGTGTGCTTTCCTTGGCTTTCTGAACTTTCTCTTTCTCAGAAACTCCTGTCATACAACTCCTTGCTAACCTCTGTTGCTGAATTTTTGCTCCATTTCTTGAACCCAACTCAGATAATCTGGCTATCTCTCTTCCCTTCCTCCATCTCCCTTCTTCCAGCAGATGATAAGTTTTACAGATCAACCGTAATAAAATTGTCCTTAAGTTCCCTTTCAAGTTCGTTTCCAAATTCTGTGCCAGTTAGGTACAGATGTCAGCTTAAAAATTGATGGTGGAGCTTTTGGGCACACCTATGAAGAATTACTTAATACAAAGCCCCGGACAACCCTGTGGGAGATTATCTCCTCCCACGTCATGGATTCTGCCCATAGTGGCTGAGACCAATCTCCAGACAGGTGGATAGCTGGAGTGAACCGTTTCAGTATGTTGTCACACCAACATGGCAGCAAGTAGAAAAGTATGTCTCCTATTCTTTGTGTGGATGGTGTGGCCGGTTTCCTCAGCTTCTCATATTGGCAGTAACTCTCCTGCCCTGCTGATGAAGTGTATCCAAGGACTGAAGGCAAGAATAAGCCCTTTGCTCCCTAAGCGTCATCCTATCAGCCATATGTAAAATGACAGGAACACAGACCAAGAACCTGAGAGAATTCCCAGGACCAGGCCAGAGTCCCCTGCAGGCTTCGCCAGGGCTGGCTGCTCCCAGGGGTCTCGGACCTCTGCTCTTGGGTTACAGAGATGGCTGAATGCCCCCTTTCCTTCTGCTTAGTACGTAGACCTTCTGAGACTCCATTCTTCCTTACCAAGCCCCACTTCTGGAGACCTGGGTGGGGGTCTGCAGGGTGGGGGTGGGGAAGTGGGGGCACAATCCGTTAGCCCACCGCACAAAGATGATGATAGATGCCGTCTTAGTTTCTGAACTTCACTGCTATAACAAATACCTGGTCCCAAACAATTTAGGGGACCGAGGGGATTCCGTGGGCTCAGGATTCTAGGTTGCAGTTCACCGTAGCAGGAGAAGCCATACCGGCTGGCCCATCCGCAGTCAATAGCACAGGGGCCAGGACCAGAGCTGTATTCTTGCTTTCTGGCTTGTCAGTCTGCTGAAGCCAATCAGTCCTCTTCTCATCTTATCTACCTGCCCAGGGATGGTCCCGCCCACTATGGACTGGGTCTTCCACATCAGTTAATTAATAATTAAGGTATGTCTTACAGACTTTCCCAGAAGCGTTTGAGTAGATAATCTGTGTAGATGTGCCCGGAGGCTCACACATCAGTGTCCATTTGACAGTGGAAACTAATTAGCACAGATATTGACAAGATATTTGCATGAATAGCAAATTGATTGATTAAAAACTCAATAATACTTCCTATGTGAAATTTGGATAGCTGTCTCATATGGCAGCTTTAGGGATTTTTAGATAGAGCTAGCTTAGTGAGAGCTTATTCTACACTTACATTTATGATTCATCATCCTCTATTAATCCTGTAGGAGGCACCCCATCATGCGTGCATTTCACATTGTTAATGAAACAGAGTTGGGATGATTTTTCTGTTTTGAGAGTTTATTTCTATTTCTGTGGAGAACATCATTGGAAATTTAATGAGGATTGCGTTGTACTATAACAGTTTAATATTAGTTCTTCCAATTCATGAATATGTGAAGTCTTTCCATTTTCTAGTGTCCCGAAAAGGAAGCACGGCCCACAGCTAAGCCAGGACAGTCAAGGACATACTGAACTTTGAGTCTCCAGCAGGCTGAGTAGTCCCAGTGAGAGCACGTTCCACACAGCAGGTGCCCCAGGCTGTGTGCTTCTGGGCAGGGACTGTTCCCAAGGGTCCTGTCTCCCAGCACCCAGGGGCTCCCTCAACTCTGCGACTGATTCTTTAGGTCTAAGTCTGCTTTTCTTGATGGTTTCCCCAAAATGTCTCTATTACTCATAGCTGAATTTATATGCCTGCAGCCAAGGACCTTGAACCCCAAATGCATTTAGCTGTATGGAAAGTGCAGTTGCTTCACTGTGGTATTCACTGCAAAGACTTGTAACTAAGCTGTTTTCTTAGTGTGTGTGTGTGTGTGTGTGTGTGTGTGTGTGTATAAGAGAGGGGAGAGAGACAGAGAGAGAGAGAGAGAAGTATATGTGTATGTAGCTACAGACACACTGGTGTAGGTAGTATACAACTTTCATATGTTGTCCCTCAGCTTTTTTTTTTTTGAGACCCAGTTTCTTCACCACTGCTGTGTAAGTCCAGCTGGCCTTCGAGCTTCTGGAGGTTCTTCACATCTTACAATTCTACATATGTCAGGAAGCTTATGCCATTGCATCTGGCATTGTGAGATCTGGGGCTGAACACCAGTTCTCATTCTTCTGGAGCAAGCGATTGGCATACTGAGTCATTCCCCCAGTCCATTATTCAGCATTAATCATTTTAATTAGCATACAAAATTATGGATTTTATTATTTCCTACATTTTCTTTTTTAAAAATTTGCTTTTTTCCTTTATATATATATATATATATATATATATATATATATATATATATATATATATATATATATATATTATTATTTCTGTTCATACAAACTTAATAAGTACACCGGTTCCCTCCCTCCCTCCTCCTCCCCCCACCACCCCCTGCTCCACCTCCCCTCATCCTTCCCTCCCCATCCCACAGTGCCTCCCCCCCACAATCCCTGGAGAATCCTTTAATGTGCATGCCAGACTCTCCTCTGGGCCTGACTCTCCAATGACATATAAGGACCCAGTTGCATTTCCCTGAACCTTTTCCTGTGTTCCCCTTAAGCATAGGAACGTTACTATGGCTGTCAATCCCTTGCCTCCAAGGATCTTGGTGCCTTTAGCAGATGCTAGACTTTGTGGGGTCACTAGTGTGTTGGACATTGCACAGGGCATGCAAAGTTCAATTATGATTGCTTCGGCCCTAACTTGTGTGGAGTATCTTGCATATCATTACTCCTCCCATCCTTGTGCTCTTACAATCTTACCTCCCCTTCTTCCTCAAATTTCCCTGAGCTTCAGGATGGGGAGAGATTAGGCTGGCCTAGTTCCAGGTCTCTGAAGTTCTGGATTATGGCTTGTTGATTTTCTTTTGCAGTTTTGCTGCTCCTGCAATGCCTTTCACTCCATCCTGATGGGTATTGGATGTCACCCCCTGACCAGAGATAAAAAGCTGTTAAACTAGAGTCTTGTTATAAGAGTATATTCAAAGGTAGATGTAATAAAATTAGGAAACCACAGTGAGGGAGGGGTTAATCACCCATTTGTAAAATGGTTACTTTTTATCTGCCTGACTATTTGCCCTCCCCTTCTGGTGAGATCATACCCTCTCAGTTGTAAATGATCAGGAACGAAAGTCGTGAGCTTAACCAGATGTCTCATTACTTACTTGCAGTCCTTGATAGAGGCCTATTTTCTCTGCTGTAACATGGTCCCCTCTCTCCTTGCTTCTGGTGTGGCCCTCTTACCCCATCCCTCCTGTTCATAATCCTTGCAATTATTGTAGGTATTACAGAGATTTATCTTGAGTGTCTCTAGGTGGGCTGGGTAGGTTTGGTACTAGGAACCACCTATTAAGGAGTACATACAGCACTTAATTTTCTGGGTCTGGGATACTTCACTTAATATAATTGTTTCTAATAACATCCATTTACTGGCAAATTCCAGTAATTCATCATTTTTGATGGCTGAGTAGTACTCCATTGTATAGATGTACCACAGTTTCCTTATCCACCCGTCAACTGTTGGACATTTGGGTTGATTCCATGACTTTGCTATTGTAAACAGTGCTGCTATGAACATGGTCGTGCTTGTGCTATCGAGGTGAATTTTTGCTGTATGTAGGGTTATTCCCAAAAGTGGAATTTATTTTTATTTAGTGTGTGTATGTGTGTGTGTGTGTGTGTGTGTGTGTGTGTGTGTATCAGAGGGCACTGTGTGTCCCTGTGGAGGACCAAGGGTGACTTTGGGAATCAGCCTAGATTGCTTCTATCTCCTTTTTGCTTTGCTCTGGGATTTCCCAAGCTCCACCCACCATGGTCAGAAGTGCAAGATGCTGCCTTTTCCACCTGGCTTTTTTACATGGGACCTGGGAATCCAAACTCAGGACCTTTTGCTTTCAAGGCAGAGTTTTAACCCCTGAGCCATCTCTTCCAGCTCATTTTCATACACATTTGTTGCAGGTATTTTCTTTTGCCACTGTGAGACAATACTTACACACAATTTAAAGAGAAAGGGATGTGGATATTTGGTTTCAGAGGGGATGTAGTCTGTTTATATCAGAAATCACACAGTGGAAGACGACAGAAAAAGAAGGAGGCTGACTCACATCATCACAGCCACCGGAAACAGAGAGGAAAGAGAGAGAGAGAGAGAGAGAGAGAGAGAGAAAGAGAAAGAGAGAGAGAGAGACTAACAAACCTTGGGGTCCGTCTCCTGTGACTTACCTTTCTCCAATAAAGTTCTACCTGTGAATGATGCCACAACCTTCCTAAACATTAACGCCAGTTAATGAGCACATGAGCCTTTTGAGGACAACTCACATGTCAAACCATGTGTTTAGATTTGTGCCCGTATGTGGTTAAGTGACTGAATTTTTAAAAATAACCTTTATTCCTTCAGCAGAAATGTTTACCATGTTCAGGAAGGACTAGGTTATAATAGTATCGAGGCACCATTTTTCTCTGCTAGATTGGTACCTGGGGCACCAACCTCCAGTTCTCCTCTGAACGTGGAATACTGTCTGCAAAAACAATTACTGTCAAAGACTCACTATGAACATACAGTAGTATGTAACAATTATCTCTTAAACTCCAGTCTCTTTGGGAAGTAGAGGAACACTGATAGTATGGTATGCTTTAGTACTTTATTTTATTTTTTTATTTTATTATGGAAGGCTACACACAAAGAAGTTCCCTAAGTGGTTGTTTTGTTAGGTAAGTCAGCATTCCTGATGCTGAATTAAGCTATTCATGTTTGATTGTGGCAGCTGAAGAAATCCACCTTAAGAAAACATATTTACTTAAGATTATTATTAGTCTTTTGGTAGGTTCAAGTAGTTATGGAATGGGACAAGTGATTTCAAGTGGATTTCCTTGACTTTTGGTTAGATGAAACATACTCTGAATGACTATCAAGACGGAAGATGTAAAATATTCCCATGATTTTTGGTCTGCAAAGGATGAATACAGATGAGGATAACTTCAAATAACTTGAAATGACACCAGTTCACCTGACGTGGGATCTGTCAAAATGTGTCATTACTGACAGTGGTAAGAAAATATGTGTGATGCGAGGATGAGTTGGCAGGGGATGGAAGGCATCTAAAGCCTTTGGTTATTCAGCAAGTACTTGGTATAAAATAGCAACTCTGTCATGCGTTGTTGAAACTGTGGTTTCTGGTGGAAACTGTCAATTCTATGGAACAGAATCTCAACTTGACCTCCCACACAACAATTCAAAGAGCTAGCAGTGGTCATACTTTATTATAGTGTGCTTTGCTGTGTGTGTGTGTGTGTGTGTGTTGCAGGCACTTGAGTGTGTGACTGTTCTACATGCACAGATCAGAAGAAGATGTCAGTTATCTTCCTTTACTGATGTCTTTTGTGCTTGAGAAAGGGTCTCCGATCCTCACTGTTTTGGCCAGACAATTCTCAAGAGCTTTCTGTCTCTGACCCTGAACGCTGCGGTCATAGGTACTGGCAGTCATGTTGGCCTTTTTACATGGATGCTTGGGAATTTGAACTCAGGTCTGTATGGATGCAGTGCTCTTATCTACCCATTCAGCCATCTCTGCACTTCTAGAAGTTTTTTTTTGGGGGGGGGGGAGCACCACCAAGACAAGATTTTCAGAAAGGAAAAAATCCTCTTGCACTCTTTCTGTTCTCTCTGAAGTTAGAATAAAAATGAGATGTTTATTCACATGTAGTTTCTAGTTTTCAGTAGTATTTTTGACAAAAAGATACAAAAGGAAAGGAAACTGTATTTCAGAATTCATTTAATTGTACAATTGAGCAGTTTCTAGCTTTCAATAATAATTAATGTACCATGTAATAGCATGTCTGAAGAAGAACATCAAAGTTCCAGGAAAGAATTCTATATGTCTTCCAAGTGATGACTTCATTTTTAAATGAAACAATAAGATTTATTGACCAATATCAATTTGTATTTGAGGGTCTTTATTTGTATGAGAAGACATTTTCAAACATAAAATCAATCCTTATTCCAGGTCTGCAATTTTGTTTTGGTGATATTAGTATAGCAAATCTAGATCTTTTGGTTACAATTGGGGTAACATTATTTTCCTATTTAACACTTAGTCAAACAGTTTACAACTTTGCCTACCCTTCACTTCCTTCTTCATGGTGCTTCTAGGTGTGTGTGTGTGTGTGAGAAAGAGAGAAAGAGTGACAGAGAGAGAGAGAGGAGAGAGAGAGAGAGAGAGAGAGAGAGAGAGAAAGGGAGGAAGGGAGGGAAGAGGGAGACAGGGAGAGGAGAGAGAGAGAGAGAAAAAGAGAGAGAGGAAATTTAGGTTTTCAGGTTTCTCCTGTGTATGCTTAATAACTCCAGGCCTGTGTGTAGCCTTCTAAATTGCCAAGAATATTGAAGAGAGATTTTCAGATGAGATCAGGCATGTTCAGGGTGGCATGGGTATAGTGTGAGGATTTTGCAAAGCTTCTAGTGGGCACACCTAACCTTTTGACATTGTCATGTGACATTGTCATCTATAAAGTTCATGCTTGAGAATTGTGCAATCAAGTTACAAAAAACTGCAAACAAATCTCACAACGATTTAAGTAAATCTTTGGCATTATATTGGGATGCATTCATATCTCTCCTTGGGGACATCAAGTGCATCAAGCGTTGGACATATCTAATGTTTCTTGTTCATCTGGTTTTCTGTTAGTATTCTGTTTGTCCCAATTAGTTGCTCTTGGGACTGTATTATCAAAACTTTTGACCAGGTGCTTTCTAGGAAAGAGATAGTCAGCCTGGAGTAAATTTACCTGAGGTCAAACAAAGACAAACATTTTGAGTAGGGGGCTTCCAGGCATCCTCCACATAGGTTAAATTTGTAGCATTGCTTGAAGATGGGAGAGTTTTGCTATTCTCTCTGATGCTGGACATGGGAGCTGTTATTTTTCCAAGGCTATCACTGAATGGGGAACTAAATAAGTCAAGAGTAAGTCAAGCCAAGTCTAACTTTATCACTGATAATATTTAGTTAAAAAAATCTGAGCGATGCTGGCTCATTGGAAATCTTTTGCTAATTTTACAGAATTCTTAAAAAGTTGATCTTAACATTTTTCCAGTTTTTTAAAAATTTATGGGCAAACTCTTTACACTAGCTTCAATTTTGATGTCTGTAAACACTAATTCAGAGCTCCATCTATTTTTATTTTTCCATTATCTTTTATTTTTTTAATGTTGTATACATGAATATAGTGATATTTTCACACCTTAGTCCCAAATCCCATCCTCTTTTCCCCTTGCAATCCCTCCTCTCCCTTCTATTTTCAAATCTTTTCATTTATGAAGCCCTCTGTGTTTCATCTAGTTCACTCTGATGAGCCCCAAAGCTCAGGGAACATTGTGGAAGAGGGTGGCAAGATTATAAGACCCTGAAGTGGGACAGAGGTGGGCCAGACATTATCTCCTGGACATGACAGGGTTGTGATATACAAGACTTCATGGCAGATATGTATACTTACAAAAGAATGCATGATAATTGTCTTATCAACACCTTGCCAGAGCCCCTATTTAAACAAATTGTTATTTTTTTCCCCTATTGCTATTACATTTCGCTAGTTTTACAGAATTCTTAAAAAGTTGATCTTGACATTTTTTCCAGTTTTTTTTTTAAATTCATGGGCAACTCTTTACACTAGCTTCAATTTTGATGTCTGTAAACACTAACTCAGAGCTCCATCTATTTTTATTTTTCCATTCTCTTTTATTTTTTATAAAATTTTTTAAAAATTGTGAAAATGTGTTTCCTTTATTGTTGAAAAAATATCTATGTGAGATCTGTGAATTTTTTCTTGTGGTCTTTAAAGTATAAAATATTCATTATCTTGCTCTTTATAGGAAATGTTTTCTGATTCCTGGTGTTTTCTAAGTTCCAGAGATTTTTCTCCTTTTTTTTAAGAAAAAATTATTCTTTTAGGTTATACTTTTTCTCCTTTTTTTTAAGAAAAAATTATTCTTTTAGGTTATACTTTTACATGATATACTTGGAGTAAAATTTTTGTTTTCATTTTAAAATATGAATCCAGATTTCTTTTTTCTTATATGACTATGGAATGGTTATGTCCTGGTCTCCTGAAAAAGTCACCTTGTACACTCTTGTCTTTATACCTTGCCAATATACCTGTGAGTTTATTTATGGAATTCTGCTTTTTTTCCTTTGCCAGTACTGAAGGTTGAGCAGAGGGTTTCATGTGTGTTAGGCATGTGCTGTCCCACTGAACTATACTAGTACACTATACCAATACCATTTAGTTTTGATTACTGCAGTTTTGTAATAACTCTTGAGATCAAGAAATATATGTTATTCAACTCATTTTCTCTTTTAAGAATCATTTTTGGCTATTTTAGGGTCTTAAACATTTTTACATGAAAGCTAAAAATAGCTTATCAATTTCTACACAAAAAGTGCTGCTGAGATTTTGCAGTAAGATTGTGTTGAATCTATATATCAATATGTGCAGAAGGGTTATCATAATAGTATTGGATTTTTGGACCCATGAGCCAGATAGGCATCATTTTTACTAACCCAGAATAGAACCATTGCCTATAGTATATAAATTAATTTCAATATATATTTTTGCTCAAAATTTCTTACAAAATGTACATATCTTAAGTGAGCATTTCTTAGTTTGGGAAGAGCAATAAACTTGTGCAACATAACATTCTTTCAAGATATGGAACATTGATATCACCATACAAGGTTTCCTTTTGTCCTTGCTTGCAAAAGAGGTACCATTGCCTGGTGTTTGTCTTTCATTTCAAGTTAGTTTTGTTGTTGGACTTCTAATGGACACATCTTGCTATTTTTGATACTTTGTGTCTGGTTCTTATATGCAACGTTCTCTATTTTATATTTGCTAGTGTTGTTGCCTCTGTAAGTACTTTGTTCTTCCTTTAATTCTTTTCTCTCTTTAATTCTTTCTTTAATTATTTATTCCTTTCTATTTATTTATTTAATGTGTGTGTGTGTGTGTGTGTGTGTGTGTGTGTGTGTGTGTATCAGAGGGTGCTGTGTGTTCCTGTGGAGGGCCAAGGGTGACTTTGGGAATCAGCCTGGATTGCTTCTCCCTCTTTTTTGATTCGTTCTAGGAATTTCCCAAGCTTCAGAAGTGCATGCCATTGTCTGCACTTCTGCATTTTTTTCTGCACATCTGTATTTTTATGTGGGACTTGAGATTTGAATTCAGGACCTTCTGCTTGCAGGGCAGAGTTTTAACCCCTAAGTCATCTCTCCAGCCCAGTACCAGTATGCTTCATGTCTTTTGGATATAATGTCCATTTTATTTCATGTGTATTCATTTGTAGAAGTAAACATATCAGGCACTACACAAGACTTTAAGTAAATATTGTGAAGAGTAAGTGATCTCCCAATATTTGTTATATTTTGCTCCTGTTAATTCCATCTCTGTAGTAATATTCCGACTTAGAATCCTCTGGGCACATACCCAGGAGTGCTGTATCTGGATCATACAGAGGTTTTAGTTTAGGGTTTTAGAGAAACCTCATCTTGATTTCCACAGTGGCCACACCAGCCTCCATTCCCACCTGAAGGGAACAGATTCCTCTTTCTCTCCACCTCCTCAACATGAGTTGCCCTTTGCTTTCGTGATGACTGCCAGTCTGTGTTGCTGCACTATGCACAAGAGCCAAGGCATGGACCCAGCCCAGAGGTCTGTCAGTAAGTGACCACATGAAGAAGATGGGCTACAGACACACGATGGAATTTGCTCAACTGCAAAGACATTTTCAGGACAATAGTTGTTAAGCTGGAGGTAATTATGCTAAATGACATGTTTTTCTCCTGTGTGAAGTCATTATCTTTTCTCAGATTATCATCGATCCATCATATATTTGTCTCATTTATTTATCTATCCATTATCATTTATCTTTCTATATTAGTTTATTATCTATCATCTATTTATTATCAGTAATCCATTATCTATCATCTGTCATCAGTCATCTATTATCTGTCTATGTGTCTATCTGTCTACTGTCTACTTCTCTATCTTCTATGTATGTATTTTTCATCTGTCTCATGTCTATCTACAAAGGATATGTAAGCTGAAAGGGGACAGGAGAGGGGAGAAAGAAGTCTGAGAGAAGGGCGAAGAAGGGACTGTGAGAAGATAACGGGATATATGTAACCTGAAAATGGAAGAGGGGATTCCAAGGGGGTAAGCCAGAGGGGAAATGGGGAAGGCAAATGAGAACAAAATATAATGATGGATGTGTGAAAAGATCACACATGAAGTCCATGCTAATTATATATGTTAATTAAAACAAATTTGTAAAGAAGAATCAGGCAAATTTTCTAAATCATTTTTTAAAATCATTTCCAGTTCCAGGGTCCTGGGTTTAAGGACTCCACACAACATGAAGGCAAATAGGAACATGTTCACTTTGATCTTTAGGCCGTTGCTCATTTTTAAAAAAATCTTGGCTGTACTACTATGTGATTTTTGGAGACTTCATTGGCTACTCCATGCCTTAGTCCATAAAAGGAGGAGTTACAGTAGCTATTCACAGTATCAAAATACTTAGAATAATACTCAGCAAAGATTAGAGCTACTTATTAGTCTTTGTGTGCTGTGGCAAGGGACGCATGGACATGTGATTTGACTGATACTATTAATACTGAAGGATTATTGCAGTCATTGTATAGGGGCAAATAAAAATGAAGTGATGTAGTGAGTGGTAATAACTGGAAAACGATTCTATACCATACAAAAATACTCATAGAGTGATGATGAGGTTAAACAACTGTGGATAAAACAGCTTTGTAATAGTTTACATTTGTAAAGTGCTTTCAGCTTTTAAATACTTTCACATTTTTATTTGAGCACATGGTATCTACGATTGGTTTTTAAAAACCACTCTAGTTACGGAGAGAAATCTACATTGCTAGCCAAATAACATGATTTGGTCTATTTCTCATTCTGCTGTTTAAATAAACAAAAACTCCTTAACTTCAAATAATGAGTGCTTTGTATATAATAATAGACCAGTAGAAGAAGCAATTTATAGAGTATATAGACGAATAGTTAAGAGTACAGGATTCTTCCGCCATACCAGCTGGCTCAGCGTCTACCCCATCACTCCCTGAAAATACAATGGGACAACTTACTTAGCTTTCTTCTGCTGTGGTTTCCTTATCTAAAAAACAGGGATCAACAATGATACCAATGTTACTTTGGAAACTGTATTGGGGGGGGCTGCAGAGGCAGTTCAGAGGTCAAGCCTTTGTCTCCCAAGCAAAAAGACCTGAGTTTGGATCCCAGACCCCACATAGAAATACCCTGTAGAAATGGTGGTGACCTGCACATCTGGTCCTGGAAAGCAAAGGCTGGAAAAGCCCAGATAAATAAGGAGGAAGAGCAAACCAGGATGATTCCTGAAGTTGCTCTAGGGTCTGCAGGCACATACAGTACTCTCTGATACACACACACACACACACACTCACACACACACACTCACACACACCACACATATGCAAAAATTATTATACAGTGATTGAATTCATAGAAATTTTTTTGTAGTTTATTTATTTTGCATGTGTGTAGGTAAATACTTATGTATGATATGTATATTCAGATATTTTGTTATAACAGTGCAGATTTACTCTCTTTTCTACACAAGAAAGACCACATTATATTTATTTGTATTCAGGTATATACTTTTAGAAAAAATAAATTTTGGCCTACTAAATACCTAGTTCCATGGGTTACTAATATATGACTATATTCAAGCTTTACTAATTTTCTGTCTCTCAGCTTTCTTGTCTGTGAAATGGGAGGATCACTAAAAGAAGTAAATGCATGCAGAAGTCATACATCCAGAAGTCATACTACATACCAGAAGGTCACTGCTATTGCTAGATAATAATTAGAAAACAGCAAAAGTTGGCGGTTGGTACACTTTCTATGGATAACGGCAGGACCAATGAGTTATGAAACACTAATTGCTCTTAAAAATAGTTTTTATACTAAGTGTTTTGTATAGTAATTGCCTAGCAAATTAATTCTAGAAGACAATAAACATGTTGGCTAGTCAAACAATACAAATTATTGTGTTTCTTATTTTACCTTAAGTAGCTAGTGGGTTAGTGAGCATAGACAGCTCTTTAAATCTGTTTCATGAGGTAGAAGGGAGAGACTTGAGTCTGCTGGGGCATGCTTGTTTTGGGAACAGGAAGGCTGTAGAGCTTTGTGTTATGTGGTGATGATAAGGAGGGAGGTAGAAGGATATAAATTCTTATTCAAAATTTTGCAATCGTTGGATGCTTTGGTTCTTCTCCAAGAGCAGAGTCAAGTCTACATGCGAAGATCTATCTTAGGCAAGATGGCTAGACTCAGGAGAGTGGCTTTTTCTTTTCTCTAGCAAAGCAGATTTGTTAAAGGAAAGTAAAGAACTCTGGAGAATGGAAGGAGCTTCAAGTGAAGACTACCCTTTTCATTTTATTTATTTATTTTTTTTCGCAGAGAAGTTTTCACGATTGTGTAAGAGGGAGTCTCTTCTAGAACTCTTTCTCTGAAAATTATAAAAGTGTCCAAGAGAATAATAGAGACCAATATTTACTAAGTGTTTTCTTTGAATAATACATCATTCCAACTCATTACATTAGGATATTAGTAACAAATACTTAATAGTTATTGTCAACTTTACTTTCGAATAGAAACTGAAACATATATTTGAAAGGCTTGAATATACATAAAGTGTGGTTCCAGAGCCAGACTCCTAATTATTCCACCTTTCATGAATTCTAAGAGAAGACATATTCCCAAATGATTTGAGGATGAAGATTACAGTGACACTACTAGTTGCCCAGCCCAAATATCCATTGTTCCTTAATAAAAAGAATATCATTTTAAACCTTCCTATTGAGACTCATATTAAAAACAAACAAAATGAAATTGAAACCATTCCCTTGCAGTAAGGCATAGCCACTGTGCCTAGCGAGTAGTGAAGGAAAGAAATGCAGTTGCAATCCTGCAGGGATTTCTGGGAAGAGTCAGTCAAAGGAAGAGGTGTGTCCTCAGTATTCTCCCTTCCTGCTGCTCACTGAAATGCCTGGGAAAGCTGGAGCTCCAGCAAATACCTGTGCTGTGCTGTAACTTTGGAAAGGGAAGAGAGATGCTGAGGATGATGGGAAGTTGGAACTGGATGGCAGCTGAAGACTGAGGACTGAGATGTATATTCTACCTTGTTTAAGCAGCTGCTACTTCAGAGTTTCAAGTTAGATGTAGCTAATCTTGCCTGACATACAAAGAAATAGTATCGAAAGTCACAATATGGCTATAAAAGCACTTGTTGACTTTCTGTGTCACTTTGTGTGTTTCTCCTTTTCCAGCTTTTATTCCACACGACCTAAAGAGTGGAATTTCTAGACTGGGTCCTGGGCTCCTTCTCTGAATGTTTTTTTTCTTTTGTGATGGCATGCATGTCCAAGACTTCATGTAAAATCTGGTGATTTTCTCATTTATATTTCAGCACAGATGCTCCAGTACCTATATAGCCACCTCCTTGATGTCTCCACTGGGGTGTTTCATAGACACTTCAGAATTAATATATCCTGAGCTGCAATTTAACTTCCCAGGGCCTACACCACATCCTCCTGATCCTGGTTCTGCCTTCAGTCTCCCTTTAAATAAAAGACCAGAACTTAGATGTCATCTGTGACTTTTTTCCTTAATATTCATTTTTTTCATCATTTCAGGCACTATTCATTATTTACTCTAATGGTAGAGTTACAGAGATAATTTTTGCAGTCTATCTTGATTCCATCCACATTTCTCCATCTCCACTGCTATTACCTTAGTGAAGACATTGTCATTTCTTGCATAAAACTACTATAGTGGCATTTGACTAATATCTTTTCTTTTTGTCTCATTTTCTTCCATTATATTTCTACTTAGTGGCGATAATAAATGAACTTTTTAATCATATAAATGGTTTAAGTTAGTCTTCAAACTAATACACTTAACTCATCCTCATATTTATACACAGATTAAAAACTTTCGCTATGAGCTCTGACATGCCACATACTCTATGTTCTGACACTTGTCTTTTTTTTTCTTTTTTCTTTATTTCTTTCTTTATTTTCCCCAGTCATACATTCTCAATAGGTACCCAGGCCTCTCTTTCTCTCCACCCCTCC
The DNA here is from genome assembly GCA_023101885.1 of Typhlomys cinereus. Taxonomy (NCBI): domain Eukaryota; kingdom Metazoa; phylum Chordata; class Mammalia; order Rodentia; family Platacanthomyidae; genus Typhlomys; species Typhlomys cinereus. Next base: position 4,219,221 of record JALPQD010000033.1, on the reverse strand, counting down.
CCAGTCTCCCCTTGTACTCTCCTCCCCCTTTTCCCCTTCCTTTCACCCCCCTCCTACCCCTTTGCCCAGTGCCTCCCCCTTCCCCCTCCCATCTCCTGGATCATCTTTTTGTGTGAATGTCAAACCTCCCTCTGAGTCCTCCTCCCAGAGCCCTTTCTTGGGCTCCCGGTTAGTATGGGAACTCTATTATGACTGTTAATCCCTTGTCTCTAAGGATCCTAGTGCCTGTGATCCATGCTAGACGTTGGTTCCCTGAGCTTTAAGATGGGGAGAGATTTGGCTGGTCTGGTTCCAGTTGATTAATGTAGGGTCTTTGGTGTTCTGAATTATGGTTTGTTGTTGATTTCAGTTTTGCTTTTCCTGCACCACCTTTTTTTTTTTTTTGACTTATAAAACAAATGTTTTTTTATTATTATTATTTCTGCTCATACAAACTTAACAGATACACCGGACCCTTCCGTCCCTCCACCTCCCCCCCCCCCGCCCCTGCTCCCCCCTACCTCTCTCCCCTCCCTCCCCATCCCCCAGTGCCCCCCCCCCCAATCCCCAGAGCATCCTTTACTGTGCATGCCAAACTCTCCTCTGGGTCCTCCTCTCTGATGAGGTCCTGCACCACTTTTGACTCTATCCTGATTGATATTGAAGGTCGCTTTCTAACCAAAGATAAAAGGCTGTTTAAATGAAGATCTTAAGGGCTGGAGCGGTGGCTCGGGGGTTAAGCCTACGCCTTGCAGGCGGAAGGTCCTGAGTTCCGATCCTAGACTCCACGTATAGATGCCACATATAGATGCCGGGTGGAAGCGGGGGCGGCCTGCGTTTCTGGTCCTGGTAGGGGGGAGCCTGTGAATCGCGGGGCAGAGTAAACAAGGAGGAGGTAGAGGCGGTCCATGGTGGTTCCAGAATTTGCCCGTGGTTCTACGCACACATATACACATGCACACGCATGCACAATTGAATAAAAAAATTTTAAATAAAGATCTTAATATAAGAGGAGACTGAAAGGTAGATGAAATAGGAGTAGGACACCGCAGTGAAGGGGGTTCAGTGTCCCATTTGCAGGATGGTTACCATCTATCAGCCAGTCCCTATACTCTCCCTGATTGGTGAGATCAAACCTCTTCAGTTGCAGGTGGCCAGGAAGGAAAGTGAGAGTGAGCTTCACCAGATGTCTCTTTACTCACATACAATACTTGGTGGTGACCTGTTTTCTCTCCTGAAGCATGATCCCCTCTTCCCTTTTACTTGGGTAGGGGGCCTCCTTCTCCTTCCCTCCCGTTCACAATCTCTGAGATTACAATAGATATCACAGAGATTTATTTCCAAATATGTCACTAAGTAGGTTTGGTACTAGGATCCACCTATTAGAGAGTACATACGATGTCTAACTTTCTGTGTCTGGGATACTTCACTCAATATAAATTTTTCTAATTCCATCCATTTCCCAGCAAATTTCATTAATTCATCTTTTTTGATCACTGAGTAGTATTCCAGCTCTGATACTTCTCTAACTTCAGGGTTTCTCCCTTTATTGGCGACACCTCATCCATTATGACCTTCTTATGGGTTTTTCATTTGGGTCGTTAACTTGTGCAGTGATTTTACCATGATTAGTTCTTCGTGTCCTTCAAAGTTCAGCTTAAGACCCTGGAATGTCCATCTTTGGTTTATCCTGTGTGAAAATAATTTCATATCAAAGCACTCTTATTCCTGTTATAGTCCCTTATTTATTTTAATTGCTGTATATTGTCTTACCTTGTAACCACATTCTTTTATCTATGCCACTATGTGTGGCTTAGACAATAAATTGTGCATGCGTACGTGTTATATGTGTGCATGTGTATGCATGTACTCATCGTGTGGTTGACATTGGGATGCCTTTCTTAATTGCTTTGAGATCTCTTGTCGAACCTGGAGTTTGCCATTTTGACTAGAGGGCTGGATGACCAAGGAGAACCCAGTACCTGCCTGTCTCTGCCTCTCAACGCTGGGATTCTAGATATGTGCAGCCCTGGCTAGACTTTATTTATATATATATGATCTGAACTCAGGTCCTCATGCATGCATACCAAACACTTTATATACCAAACTATCTCCATAGCATCTTAGATTATCAACTTTATAAGTATAAATACTGTGATTTTATTTAGTAATGACTATTCATTGGGCATTATTTATTCAATGAATATATCCTAGTATCTGCAAGGACTCTGGAGAAATCATTGACATTTGGGGACAAAAGGCCACTTACATTGGTTGTATAAGGCAATATTTGTGCTGCGTTGCATTGAACGCTTTTGCTGGCTTGGGGCTTCATGCAGAAATCACTGTAGAGAATATAGCAGGGTTTTAGAGGCTGTTCTGTTCTGCCATACCTCTGTGAAGTCATTACTACAGAACTGAGTTCCACACTGGCCTGTTTACAGTGTAGCTGCAGTTTGACAAGACCAAGTCCGAGGCCAGCCATCTGGGTCGGAGGTCCTTCTTTAGCTCTGGAACAGCGAGACAAAGCACTCCTGTCTTTCTAAAGCTGATGAAGAACAGACTTCGTCCCTGGAATAGAGCCGAGTGGTAATGTGCCTCTGAGGACCGTGCTGAGTAAACCTTTAGAGCAAGGTGCAGTCAAAGCTGATTAAAATCACACCATGTCCCAGCACTCCTTACAGGCAGAGACATGCACCAGGAAGCAGCTAGGAAAGAGAGCTGGCTGCACGCGGGGCAGTCCCTTGCATCTGTTCTCCACCCTGAGAGCTGTTTGTTTAGCACTGCATAGAAACAGATCCCCTGGCTTGCTTGTTAAATTGTCAGCTTCCTCTAGCTGCATAACTTGCTGCATAAGATATATGTGGCTGTGCCACATTTTTCCATCTTGAGACTAAAAGATGATGGTCTTGTCTCTCTCCTGTATCCTTGAAAGAAAAGATGTAGTTATGTTTCAGAAAAGAGAGAGAGACTTCAAGAGTCATATCTATGGTCAGTATGTTACTGCCACCTAAAAAGGTGTCTTTTCTTCTCTGAGGAAGAATTTTTCCAGAGTGTGTTTTCCAGAGTCCACTGGTGCTTCAGCATTCAGTTTTTAAATTTTTTTTTCCTGAGTGGTGATGAAAAGATGTTTGTTCCTGGAATTTAAAGAAGGTTCATGTTATGACTTGGTCAGTTCGCAATTTGAGCACTGCCGGCAAATCACTTAACATCTCTGAGCCTCAATTTCCTTATGTAAAATAGACATAACAGCTGCTACTTACCTCATCAGGCTGTTTTAAGCACCAAATAAAATAATGGAAATGAAAATATTTTGTATCCGGTGAGGCTCTTTGCAAATGTGAAGTACTATTGTCTTTGCCAAAGCTCTTTCCCTTTCTCGGTAAAGAAAATGTTGATATTTTCCAACCACGTGTTCCTCATTCCTCCAGGGCTGCACTTGCTCTGTCTTGAGCAGGTGTCAGTCTCTAGGATGAGATGTGGAGGACAGTGGAGAAGAAAGCCTTTCAGGACCTTTGGGACTACTAACCTCTAAACAGACAGCCCCTTTCCTTAGCACACGCTTTCTAGCAAGGCCTGTTGAGAACCACAGCCTTCTTATTAGACAGCATCAGGGTTCAGAATCCTCTCAAAACACCACGTGGGCATTTGAGATAATGGCAGAAGCAGGGAGCTCAGGTTTACACCTTTTCCTGTGATTCCTTTCGGAAGCAGTTATAAAATGCTGCTTTAGAGAGGTTCAGACCTCATCGGTGGAGGAAAGTGTATCCCAGGAAACCCAGGGACCACAGGAGAATGTGAAATCTCGGACTAGCACAGCTCCTGCAGCTGGGTAACATGACATCATAGGTATTTGTCCCAATCATACTTTCCACAAATGTCCACTTCTCTTCATTAAATCTATGCATAAGAGTGAGCAAGTGTACCCATTTTTGGGGGTCTTCATTTGTGAAATCTGTGTGATTTAAGCATATATTAAATACATTTGTATATTTTTCTTGTCTACCTTTTGACCATGATCCTAATGATGGTTTAAAAGTTTTTTTTCTCATCACTGCATGTTTTTGAGGATAATGTTTGCATGTACTTATAAAAGGATATTTTACATGCACTAATATTGAGCAGATTTGACCCATTACTTCATTGTAAAGGGACATAGAAGTGTCCTTGATATACAAATCCACTTGACTAAAAATCAACTTAATTTTTGTATTGCATAATATTTATTTGTATATTTTGTTTAAAATCAATCTTATTTCCCCTCTCTAATTTTTATGAGACAGTCTTAGTGCTTTAATTATAGACAGTTATAGGTCAAATTATAGAACATTTTATCATAATTATCCTCGATAATTTCTTATCTTCATGAGGGAGCAGAGAGGGAATAAGAAAGCAAGAAAGGAGGTGAACATGATTAAACATGCATCTATGGAAATATCTCAATGAAGGCCTTTATTTGTATAATATATATGCTTAAGAAAGAGATTTTTACCCACTCAGAAAATTCTACTAAGGACCAAATATCCGAGCAACTCTTATGCAAGAAAATTCATAGAAAGAATATAAGACATTATCAGGTAAATAGACTGAACTTAGGAGCCAATAAAGTTCTTATAATTAATCATAAAGTCAAGCAAACAGAATAAGGAAAAAGTGAAGAGAACAGTAATCATTTGTCTACTTGTTATTAATGACAAAGACAGTTAATTTTCATTTTTCATACCATGGTTTTACATTTTTAGGATTTCAATATGGAGGACAGTTTGCTGGATGGGAGATATTTCTTTTGTGTCTGATGCCTGTGTGGTCCAGAGCTACTGGTCGGCCTCTGGAGTCCATGTGCAGTTGCACAATGACACTGAAACCCAGACACCTGAAATCAACCCAGTTTTTGGTACCCCTCATCTTACACATTCCACACAATAAGTTGGTTTTCTCTAAATCATCCTAAATCATCTCCTCAGTCCTAGATTTTAGAACCACAGGAATTTACATAAAAGTTCACTAGTTCTTACATATAACTTTCTGGGCAATGCTAGGGTTTAAGGTTAGTTTTCCTCAGCTCCCCTTGTCTTCAAAAGGAGACCAATGCACAGCTTTCTATTGGTTTAGCATATGCACTGCCATGGTTTGGTGCAGTGTCAATTTGATGGTTCTATGCACATTTGTATATAATTAGTAGTTGAATTAAGCCCAGAGCAAACCTGAAGGAGATTGTCTAGTTGATGGGGAAGGCCGAGTTTGTGGTAGGTGGGACTAGTGTCCAGGCAGGTAAATAAGATGGAGGGAACTATTTGAGACATCCACGCTGGTCTGGCAAGTAAGGATCATCATCCCTCTCTTAGTCATTAGTGATGACTTTAGTGATGGTGTATGTTCTCCTTTACCAACTGGACTAACAACTGTAACCAGACTATAGTTTTCTCTTAAACAGTTTTGTCATGATTTTATCCACAATCATGTAGAATAACTGCAACATACACTGTCTTTTCTATCTGCAGCTATAGTTTCATCTTTTTGCTTATTATTAATAGGAATGACAATTTATATATGCACCCAGGAACTCAGATTTTTACAGTTGCTAAAAAAGCATGCATCGACGTAGAATTTTTGTAAAATTACTGTTAGCAGAATTCTTGTGCTTGGATAAAAATAGCATTCTTAGTATTCTATTCTTTGAATGTTTTCATATCTCAATAAAATATGCTCATGAGATCATTCACTGGAAGGAATTTGGGGTTGAGGGGGTAAGTGTGAAAACTGAGCAATGAGGCTGGTATTCATGAGCCAAGTAGACAAGGATTCGTATAGTTGGGCGACTCTGAAGGAAAACAGCACTGAATATGAACTTTGTCCTTTCCCCTATTCTGCCTACAGAAGGAGTAAACTTCCCATTTTATAAGAACATAAAATCAAGTTTCAAAAATTTTTGTTTTTATTTATTTTTATTTTTACTTGTGTGTGTGTGTGTGTGTGTGTGTGTGTGTGTGTGTGAGGGCACTGTATGTCGTTGTGGAGAATCAAGGGTGACTTCAGGAATCATCCTAGATTGCTTCTCCCTTCCTTTTGCTTTGCTCTAGGATTTCCCAGACTCCCCTTACCAGGACCGGAAGAGCAGGCTGTTGCTGCTTTCTGGCTTTTTACAGGGGATCTGGGATCTGAACTCAAGACCTTCTGCTTGAGAAACAAAGACTTAACACCTGAGCCATCTCTCCAGCCCAAAATCAAGTTTTGTTTTTTTTTTTAAACCAGAATTTCTTGTGGAAGAGCTGTGACTCACAGGAATATATTATCACAGTGGTTTGTAATCTTATCAGGATTTCTTAATGAGAAGCTTAATCACAATACTGTTTGGAGTCAACTAGTTTAAATGTGACACTATGAAGAGAATACTGGAAAATAAATTACGGTTCTCAGATAGTGACTAAGGAAATAATGCTAGAACAACATTATAGCTATTTAGAAAAGTATGGTAGCACTTATTTGTCATCTACTTTAACTACTTTAAATGGTAGCCTGGTATAGAATAAGCACACAATACTTATAATTTGCTTTTGGCACAACATCAAACAAAAGATTGCTATTTTCAATCTAGAATTTTGCTACAATCTAAGTTAAGGCCTTGTTTAGTATTTTCTTTTGTTAGGTTTTCTAGCTCTGTTCTTTTCATGTGATTGACCTTTCTCACCTAAATCTCCTTAGTTTCTGGCTTCATAATCTTATTCTCAAAATTCCTCATTAACACTTTGACCAAAATGCCTTTTACTGCTCCAGGAGGTCAGTAGAAGCAGGCACAAGATCTGTGTAAAAGACTGACCACAGACTCTTCAGAGGTATAATCTACTAATCATACTCTCTTGTCTGCTGCAGGCCCAAAGAAGGAGAGCACAAAACCCACCAAAGTTGTGTTTTCTTCCTTCTCTGCTTTTCCAAATGTCTATGCAAAACCGTATAGACACACTCAAGAAACTTTAGTATCTGCTGAATGTCTGTGATTCCGTGAAGAAAGCTCTTTTATAGCCTTCTTGAATTCTGGTATAGTTTCAGATTCTGGTGGATTCAGTTTAAGTGAAAAGCACTTAGCTGAGAGAGGCATCTCAGATGGGGATTCATTAGAGTAATACATGCTACCTAGTATTAACAGGGAAATCCATAATGACTCCATAGATACTTCCATGTTTTTTCAATCAAATCAGTTTGAAATGATTAGTGTATCTTCAGTGGCAAGAGCATTTTTATTTCAAGTGGCACATTCATCATAATTCTCCAGTTTCTTTGTTTGAACTTCAGTGATCGTTCATTGCCTTACAGTTTTACTAATTTTCTTTCTTCTGCTTGAATTCTGTGATGAATGATGGATTGTAATTGTAGCCTGTACTTTGCCCTGTCTTCCCATGGATCAGGTCCTTAGGCTTCCTTCTGGAATGTTCCGTGGATTTGAAGGGTTTCCTTCATCCTTACTTTATTGATCAACCAGCTTAGGTGTCTTGGAAAATTTATCGATCCCGGCTCTGTTGCGTGGGAGAGTTCCTTTTTATACAGTTCTTTTTTATTGCATTATAACCAGAGTGCTCCTGGTTATAATGCAATATTTTTAGCTCACATAATCCTCTCACTGAATCCTACTAAGATGCCTTATCTTGGAAAAATTATCTTCTTGCTTTCGTTAAAAGGATGTATCCTTAAAGGATTAACTTGTTCTTGCTTTAGCCTTAGGAAATATTCAACATGGACATATTTTCACAGACTACTGTGCAGAACTTTTTCAGATGAGGATCCAGACATTTGCATGTCCCCCAAATTGCACAGTCATGTCTGCGAATGTCATTGCTGTCATTGAGAATTTTAATAGATAAGCCATGGGGAAATCTATGAAACACCTGCATACTTAAGAATCCTTTGAAAATTGATCATTCATTTGTGGGATCTCTGGACATGGTCTATTAACTGTCCAGCTTCCTTCCTCTTTCCTCCACCTCTGTCATGATCACTGCTACAAAGATATTGAAAAGATTAGCTATGTGCAAACCCCCCGCAAAAAAACAAGCTAAGTTTCTTTCAGAATAGTGCAGCTTGTTTTTGCAGTCATGATCTCTACATGTGTATTTATATTCTTGGCTACAATATATTTAATGGTATAATAAGTATTTATGTTGTATGTAGTTATACATTTGTATATTTATAACTTAATAAATTTACACTAGCAGACATAATATAATAAACTATTTCTTTTTCTCTGTTCTTTCTTTTATTTTCTTAATGTTGCATACATGAATATAGTGAATTCATAATATTTTCAATTTTTCACCCCAAGTCCTATCCCTCCTCTTTTCCTCTTACAATCCTTCAACTCCCCTGCCAGACTCCCTCCTATTTTCAAATCTTTTCATTTGTGCGACCCGCTGTGTTTTATCTAGTTTGTCTTTCAGAATAAACTATTAAGGAATAGAGTCAGAGGCTCCATGTAGTATGCTAATGCTATTGCTATGAATGAGGTTCTGTTACAGCTTCCTTTGGATTGTTTTCGAAGGGAAGGCTGTGCTGGCTGCATGTGCTGGTCAAGGCATCTTCAGAGCCAAATTCCAAGTAACAAATTTTAACACTGCTTTCAAAAGTTTTGACTGATTTTTAATGTATCTTCCAAAGTGTAGATTATTAGACTCAGCAGAAGAAACTTGAACTAATCAGTTTTGTGGTGTTTCAGAAACTTTGTGGATTTGCTTGCTTTTTATAATTAGTGAAATCAAACCTTGACTTCTTTTGATTTATTTAAATATATTTTGTTCACTATTAAGCATATTTTGTCAACTGATACAACTAGATAAAAGTTGTTAAAGAATTATCATAGCTCAGAACAGTGGATTTTTCAGACTGTTTCTCACATGTAGGACACCTTTTCATGTTACAGTTGACTCTTCAAGAATATTGCTGTACTATTCTCAAATATCTTCTATGCAGAAGGAGCTTGATATAAGCAATAATGAACACATTTTTAAAAGTTTGTATCACATTAGACATCAATACATATTTGTAATGATTCTCTTGACCTATTTTTAAAATAAAAATAGCTAACAAGTAAAATAGTAAAGGCTACAACAAATGTAAGTGTAACTTCTTTAATGATCCTTCAACTTTTAAAATTTGTTGGACATAAAAGCAGTGCTAATCTGATTAGTAACTGTGATTGAGTAAATCTACTGTAAAAATGGATAGGGTTCTGGTTTTTAACATGATACCCTGAAGTCATTTGAGAACTGGCTCTGAGGAACATAAAAGTCTTTTTGATGGACTATTTATTCTGTGATTAAAACTATATTTCTATGTATTTTTATTTGCACACATATGTATATGATTTTTATCACATATTTTCATGAATAGCTAAAAGTTTAGTTCCTTGAAAACTGAGAGAATATAAAGAAAAACAATGTGACACAAGTAAACATCAAACATAGATATGACTATGGTTATCATAGTTTAGACCCAAGATTATCTAGTGTTGTTTTTAATTTCTCTTTTTATCTCCTTCAGGTATATATACAGAAGAAGAGAACTAATTAATATCTGATACTTGGCCATAGGTATTTTATGAATGCCCCTCAATTAGTTGAAAAAATAAAGGGTTTTTCGAAAACCCTTTGTCATATTGGAAAAGTCTGTTAACTACAGTTAAGACCTTGGAAATACCCCCCAAGCCTTCTATCCGCCTGCAACATATTTTAGTATGTCACTTTTGTAGTCACACATCCTTCTTTTGAAGCATGGAAACTCATTCCTTGGCACCCATGCAGGCTGCAATTAGACGTTTTGCCAAATGCCAAAAATCTCTGGCAGTATAAGCCAAGTCTAAAGTCCTTTCAAATTGTTAGTATATATGAAAACAGAACAAGAAAGAAAAGGCTTTAACTAATTAAAAATCATCTAGTTTACACTTCAGATGGAATTTAAACAGAACTTTCCATTTTTATCTATTTCAGATTAAGCACTCCCATTATGAATATTTTTAATAAATCCAATGAACACCTCATTTATATGTAAAATGACCTTGTACTTTTATAATGCTTTTTGTACAGGAATTTCATTATTAACAGTCTTATAAAATGTGAGTGTGGACATCACATAAAACACATCATAACGATGAGATGGGAACAATTGAGTCCACAGAGTGAGGGTTTTGTTTCAGTTTAGCTGCTTACATTTTGCATTCTTTTGATGGCAAAGCTTTGAAAGAATTCATCACATTTTTGCCTTTTTAGGGGTTTCGGTTCCTGAAAACTACTCTATCTTCAGTGATGAAGACCAATACAGTTTTCAAATAGGCATGTAAGGCGCCATTTAAAAAGTATACCTGCCTTTGTAGTGTAACAAGTTATCTCTCTTCATGCCACCCCACTGATGTGTGTGTTTTCCCTTCACTATCCAGCTTTAGACCCAAAGATTTCCACTGTGAATTCCCATTCTACGGGCATAATAAAAGCTGCCTACAGAGCAGTTTGATGTATTGTCTTCCTGCCTATAGGTTATTGGTTGTTTTCTCTATTGATCTATTTCCTTCCATTTTTTGGGTTCTTATTCTAGTTTGCAGTAACAGGGATGGATACCATTTTGACAAGCAGGTTTTGAGTCCAATCAGAAAGCTATTGGTTGTCTCCTTAATACTCATGCCACTATTACATTGATGGTCACCTATTGCCATGGTGGTCTATATTACAACTTACAGATCTTATACCATTGATGGGATTTGTGATTATTTCTCTCCTCCAGCAGCTTCTACAGTATTCCGTGGTACTTACTCTGGAAAAAGTCCTCAGATTAGTTCCAGCTGACACACTTCACCCATGTACTTGGAACCCCCACAGGACTAGACAAGCCAGAGTGAACCCTGCGGTCCATTGAAGCATGCGGGCAGGTGGGAGGGAGTGGGAGGTAATAGTAAAGAGAAGGGAGGGGATGGGAAGTTGGAGGGAGGCTGGGATGAATACTCAATATTAATTATTAATAAAAATTAATTAAAAAGTATATTTAGATTTCTGATTAATGGTTCATGTGGAATCAACCATTCCTATATCCCTTTATTCGTAGTACTGGAAGGTGGCTCTCAACATGTAAGGAGAAAACCAGCGGTTGGAGAAAGTAATGGGACAGAAGGTTTAAAGTTTGGGTGGAAGCAGAGTCAAACACCTAGCCATTCTGGTAGAGTAGAGGACTTCACAGTCATGAGGGAATGTTCACCTGTCCACATTCACAAGTGAGCCTGTTAGTTCTGGAGTGAAGGTCAAGTTCCTGTTTTAAAATGTTTGCACACATGGAACCTTCTACTTCTATGTGTTACCTTCAGCAGTGCTCAGTTCCCCAAGACAAGTTTAAAAAGTGCTTTAATTGCCAGGGATGAAAAAAAGGAAGCTCTCTGGGTAGTGAGTCATAATAACTTCTGCCAGTCCATTAAATGGTGTGGCCATTTTTCATTGGCATTGATTGCCAGATGTGCTTGTGTGCCAGTTCTTCTTTTCAGTGAAAGAATAGGCTTCGTGGTCCAGTGTCTGAACTCAGATTTTTAGCAACTCTACTTACTTACTTGTAAGTTATTTCGTCTTTCCCTTCTTTGGTTTTCTATTTGGGACGAAGACAATAGTAGGAATTCTGTCTAAGTCAGTAGGAAACTATAAGCAAGGCACTTAATGAAATGAGTGTTAGCCTGGTGTGGTTGCACGTGCCCAGACCACAGTTCCTAGGATACTGAGGTAGATTGCTTGAGCTCAGGGGTTTGTGGCCAGTCTGGGCAATGTAGGCAGATCCCGTCTCGAACAACAGCCAAACAGTGGTCACTAAATACATGCTCACTACAGCTATTGATGTTGTCACTGTGTACTTTTATACCTCGGAACTTCTGGGGAGTTTCAGATCCTGGTTATGGGCTTAGGAAGTAAAGTTTCTGTACCAAAGATTCGGCATTTTAGATCTCATGATACATAATATTGAACCATTTTCCCAAAAAGTTTCTACCAAGTTGTCTTTTTAATAAGTTTATTTATTTGTAAAAGTGTTTGTGTCTTATGCCTTTTTCCTTTGAGATGTTACTTTTAAAAATGTTTATGTTACTGTTAAAAATATTTATTACTTATGAGAGAGAGAGAGAGAGAGAAAGAGGTGCACATGTCAGAGGACAGCTTCCAGAATCTTTTTTTCTCTCTCTACCATGTGGGCTCCCTGAGATTGAATTCAGGTCATCAGGTTTGTGAGCAGATGCCTTTACCTATTGAGATATATGCCAGCTATGAGATGTTAATGTTTTGCTCACCTGTTTCTCAGCTTTGTATTTCTTACGCTTATGTTCATATAGCAAAATTTATTTTTCATTTTCTTTGTGATTTCTTTCATTGAAGAGCTGCCATCTTTAAGATTCACAAAATTTATTGTACCTTTTAAGTCCCGATTTGTGTGGCTAAAAAGATTTATTTACTCATCAGTTTCAAGGACTTTGAGTCACATTTGTATGAGTTTAAGAAATCACTTACTTTAATGAAAATTTATCATAAAAACATAGCAGTAGCATCTTATTAGATATAAAATAATAAATTAATTAGGTATATGCTATCTCATGATAATGGTATGCTAAAATTATAAGACACTTCTAATGTACATTGGGGGTGTGAGTTTTGACCTTTTAATAGAAAGACATGAATCTCAGGACAAGTGTATCTTTTTGTAGTTTATACAACTATCAAGTGGTAAAGAACTTGGACTTCAGTTCAGGTCCTACAACTCCAAATCCATGCTTTGCTCCTATACTACCTCATCCTCAAGACTTTTGAAAATCAGTGCATGTTCTCAATAATTTTTGGGGGTAGGGGCTAAATTAAATCCAGCGTCTTGCTTAATGCCTGACCAGCATTTTTCATTGAGCTACATTTCTTTCTCTACCCAAACTTTTAAAAAAACCTAGCTTTTCTGAATTTCATAATTCCAAAGTTTTGATATTCCAGACATGGAATACTACACATGGAGAAAAAAATTCTATTTAAAATATATTCATATTCAAGCCTCTCTCTTGTCCAAAATACTTTTTAATTCTTTTTTTCTCTTTCATAGTGAACATACAATTTCATGGTTCATGCTATAAACTAATATATAATCTTTCAGTAGAGTCTGCATTTTTGCAGTTTGTGTTGACTTTTGCCAATTCAGCCATTCTTCTCTCTTTCTCCAAATGTTAAAACCATGTTAGGATTTCAAAGTATTTAGACCCAATGGTTGACTCATCACTTCTTAAACTGATGTGGGTGTTGCAAAAAGTCTGGCAAAAATAAAAAAAGTTTCCAAATGTTCATTACCTACAGTTGATTCAAAATCAAATGTGTAATGAATATTATGGGGTTTTGATGGCAGCACTTGCCCATGTTGCAGAACTCAACGTCACTGTAGCTTTGCTTCCTGCCTTTGCTTCTGAACATACATCGGTCCTGAACACTTGCTCCATGCATGCAGATCATTAATGCATGTCATGAACCACAGTGCTTTTTATGAAATTTTCATGAAGTTTTCTGTTTGTGCAGAACATAATGACTTGTTTATAGAAAGCAAAGATCTTTTAAAAATATTTCCCTACTATCATTCCTCAAACATCAAATCATTTTATCTTTGTATTGTGTTGAGTTGGGATGCTTGATTTTTAAAAAATTGCCCTTTGAGTTACTGTCTCAACTTTCCTGAGCATTGTTAAATCTATCTATCTATCTATCTATCTATCTATCTATCTATCTATCTATCTATCTGTCTGTCTGTCTGTCTGTCTGTCTGTCTGTCTGTCTGTCTGTCTGTCTGTCTGTCTTTCTGTCTGTCTGTCTATCTAATCTGTCTGTCTGTCTGTCTGTCTGTCTATCTATCTAATATGTGTGTCCTTGTGTGTGTGTTGTGTGTGTGTATCAGAGGGTACTTTGTATGAGCCTGTGGAGGACCAAGGTGACTTCCAGAATCATCCTGGGTTGCTTCTACCTCCTTCTTGCTTCGCTCTGGGACTTCCCAGGCTAGGATCACCAGGGCCAGAAGTGCAGGTCACCACCATTTCCACCTGGCATTTTATGTGGGATCTGGGATCTGAACTCAGGACCTTCTGCTTTGTGAGACAGAGTCTTAACCCTTGAGCCATCTTTCCAGCCCAAGATTTAATTCTTTACATGACAACAAACAAGGACATCCATCTTATTCATATACAATTTAGCTTTCATCTTTAATAAATGCTAAGCTTATATGTATACCAAAAGATTGCTTAAAATATTTCCTTTGATTTATTATAATAATTATTTGCTTCATATACTTAACATATTATATATATATGAAACATGGTTGGCTCACATGAATCATTTTTGCTCAAAAGAGATCTCAAGTGAAAAGTGTTTAAGAAACCTTACTTCTCACAATCACAGTCTCTTTTGATTTGCAAAACAGTATATGAAGTACATATCATAACTTTTTCTCCATTTAGTAGGTAAGATAAATCTTTGAGAATCTACTAACTTACTCAGGATCTCACTGCCAGGAAATTCCAGGGCAAAGACGGGAACACAAACCCTTCCTTGCTGTGTCGTGGGCCTCCCTGACAGAGATGACTCAAATTCTTTCCACCTGTTACGATCTGGAAGCAGTTTTTCTCATGTGTCTGAGCAGCCGTAAATGTACTTCTTGGTTCCTATCCCATAAACCTAATTCCATCCCAGGGTCATTCTGCACAGCTTGACTTACACATAAAAATGAACTTTAAAGAGGTTTACTTTAGTTTGCTAGCCACACACTCACTGATCTAGAAAGCAGGTATCCTGAGCTCAGTTTCCTTTACAGAAACAAATGCATGGCCTCAGCTCCTTTGAGCTCCGTCCTGTCGCATGTCATGCTTGCTTCATTGCTCCAGATTATGTGAGGATGCACTGAGCTACAATTAGCAAGTCATCCTGTTCTGCAGACTCCCGAAAACAACTGAAGCTGAATATTGGTAGGATTTGGCCTTGGACTTTTTGTCTGTTTTGGAAAGAGATAAAGATGGGGGAGGGGAGAGACATGGAGCGCAAGTGGCAAAGACTTATGCAAATTGCTTGGAGTAGAAGAAAAAAGATGCAAGGAGCTACATTACTGTGACACAAAGGAACCTGCTGAGCTGAAAGGGGATTTGGACGCAATGAACCTGTGTGTAAATGGCTAGTGCTGTGCAATCACTGGACTATTATTGGCCTTAAAAGATGGCTTCTATTAAGTGCTCTTGAGTGGCTAGCTAATTTACTCATCTACCCTCGCAGCAACCCTACAGTCAGGTATGCGTGAGGCTGATAACTTACCCAAGTTTACAGAACCAGTTAAGTAAGGAGTGCAACCGATATAAGAATCTTTTACAGTACTTAACCACAGCTTGTAATTATCTGCTGGTTTACACTCCATTTTTTGCGCCAGAAGACAATCCCCATGAGGGAAAGACAGAGCCTGCCCTTTTCTCGGCTCAATCTCCAGACTCTGACACAGGAGTTTGTTCAAATGGTACTTATCAAAGGAATGAATGAATGAGTAAAATCCAGTCTAACCCCAGAATCATAGGATAATCATTTTGTAATGATAGACTCCAAGCAAAAAAAAAAATCCAGTCTCATTAATTTGTCATGCCTTCCTTCAAATGCTATGCAAAAATTTCCCAAAGTTTTTTCTGCTTCAAGGGGAAAGAGACAGCTAAACAATAGAAATTCTTCCCAGGGTAATCAGCTGGCCTCATCTGGAAATGGTAGAGAGAAAAATTGGTATTTAGCCAAATAGAGGCAGTCGTGGTTTCTTTGAATTATAATTTTTCGCAATCATCCCCCATGATTTTCATGAAATTCAGATGAGTGAAGAAGTGGCACTGTCACAGCCATGGCCCATGACCAGAAGCGACGCAGTGCTTACCCACATGATGCTTATTTTTTGTTGACTAGAATCAGACTCAGGTCATGTCCTTAGTAAATGATAAAGTTAGGATCAGAGAGAGGACTCAGTGGGTAAAGGTGCTTGCTGGCAAATGTTACAACCTAAGTTTGATCTTTACAACCCATATGATATAAAGGAGAGAATATAAAGGAGAGAATTCACACACACAGACACACACACACACACACACACACACACGCATGCACACACTCATGTAAATGTAATCAAAATGCTAAACTATTGATTTAATATTAAGTAGCAGCATCAGTTATTCCCCCCTCCAATTTGAGTATCAAAAGAAAGGCAAAAATTACTCCAAGGTTTGAGGCTTATTGGATAGTTCAAAAAAAGGAAGAAGTGTAAAAGCCAGGTGTGGTGGTTCATACCTTATAATCCTAGTATGCAAGAAGCTGAGGCAGGAGGATCACCGTGAGTTTTCGACCAACCTATGATAACATTGAGTTCCAGACCATTGTGTGCTACAATGTGAGGCCACGGCTCCAAAAACCAAAAAGAAAGAAGGGAATGAATGAATTAGTGAATAAATAAATAAGTAAATAAAGAGAAAGTAAAAGTATAAGAAACATGAAGTATTTTGTAGAGGATATAATACCTTTTTCGACTTTGATATGTATTTGAAGCATTGGAAACATGGGGCCTTGCATATCTATAACTCCAGTTTTAGCTCTCTTAGCAGACAGTGGGTGAGGAGATGGCTCAGTGGGCAAAGCACTTACTGTGCAAGTCTAAGCATCAGAGTCTGCATTCCAGACCCCACACGAACAAGCAACGCAATGACATGAGGCTCTGCCATCCTTTCATGCCCACAGAAATGAGAGGCGGAAACCCGGGAATCTCTAGAAACTCACAGGCCAGCCAGCCTGGCTTACACAGCAGTGGTGAAGAGACCACCTCTAACTCTAGGTGGAAAGACAAGGAAGAGCACCAGAAGGTTCTCTTCTATGTCCACATGCATGCTGTGGTGCCACACACATGCCCACATCACACATGTACACAGACACATGTATGTGCAGTGACTGAGGAAGATGTATCCTTGGCTTCTACACACACATAATCACACACATGCAAACATGTACCTACACACAATATCCTCAAACCCAAAACATACACACATACTGGTGCTTAGATCCTACCTTGGATCAATTACATATATCAGAACCTCTGGGTCTGGGTCAGTTCTCTTTAAGATACAACAGTTTCCTTATTATTTTTATATGTCATGGATTTGAATCTCTTCTTAAACCTTACGCTTTTAAAATTTTAAACTTTATTTATTTTGCCTGTATATGTGTGTGTGTGTGTGTGTGTGTATGTGTGTGTGTGTGTGTAAGAGAGGGGGGGGCACTGAGTGTCCCTGTGGAGGACCAAGAGTGACTTTAGGAATCATCTTGGATTGATTCTACCTCCTTTTTGCTTTACTCTGTTATTTCTCAGGCTCTGCCCACCAAGGCTAGAAGTGCAGGCCACCAAGACTGGTTCTGCCTGAGTTTTTTTCTGTGGGACTTGGGATCCGAACTCAGAACCTTCTGCTTGCAAGGCAGAGTCTTAACCCTTGAGCCATCTTTTTTTCTCTTTTCCTTTTGTGATCCTGGGGATTGAACCCAGGGAGGGCCTCACATGTACTGGGCATGTGCTCTACCACTGAGCTGGAGCCCACTTCTTTTTCTCTGTATTATTCAGATATTCAGAACCTCCCAAAAGAATGGTAGCCAATATCTGGTTTAGATAGTATAAATTAGTTGACTTCAGAACCTCCATTCACTGTTCTAGACAACATGTTTCTTTAACTTCAGCCTAAAAGTGAATACTTACATAATACTTAAGACAAAAGCAAGCACAGAATATGTGATGGATCGACATCTGTCCCGGCAGAGTCCTCAGCTTCCTGGATACTCTTAACTCTCCAAGTACCACAGTCTTTGTCTCTCTATATTTTTGTTATACCTCATTTTCATGTATACTTTGGTATTACTTATCATGTGAAGCTTCTCAACTTTTGTAAAAAATGTCATCATACATATTCCTTCGTATCCTCCTCTCTGCTGGCAAATGTGACCATATGGACACCTGAAATTTTAGTTCATTAGTAGAGCAATCCAGGATGATTCCTGATTTTACCCTTAGATATGCATACTCAAGGTCACTATGCACATGTATCCACATATACGTGTACACCCACTCACATGCAAACACACACACACATGCATACACACATTCACTCCATGCATACGTATGTGAAAGAAATAAAATAAGGTGGGGAAGAGTTGAGGAAGACTTCTGACATGATGCAGTGATTATACTAATAGTCATACTTGTCAATGGGTTTTTAGAATTTATTTCATTTAGCCATCAGCTTACTGTGTTGCTTCAGTTTTCACAAATTGCACTATATGAACGATGGTGCCTTTATGATTCCCCATCCTGTTGCAGTGAATTTTCTGGACATGTTCATATCCTGCTTCAGCCATATTTCCAGTGGTTTAACTTTCCAAGACAGTTGTTTTATTTAAAAATGCAATCTTTTCACCTTGATTTAATGTTTTACTTGTCAAAATGTTCGTATTTTCTTACAATTTGTTCCTTGGATTTTAACTTCTAGAAGTATAAGAAATTCTTTGTACTTGTTTCAGCTTTGTATAAGAATTATGTTGAGTGGGGTAATACCTATCACACAATGAGGCAGAGTCCTTATCTTTCCATAGTATGCTTGAAATGTGCTATGGATCAAATAAAGAACAACAAGCTTTTTGTTGAGAAGTAGATTTGAGTAAAGCCTTATGTATGTATTTATTTATGTGTGTGTCTCTCTGTGTATGTGTGTGTCTCTGTGTATGACTGTGTGGAGGCCCAAGGGTGACTTTGGGAATCATCCTGAACTGCTTCTACCTCCTATTTGCTTTGCTGTGGAGTTTCCCAAGCTCGCCCTTCCAGGATCGGAAGTGCAGGCCACCACCATCTCTGCCTGGCATTTTTTTTTTTTATTCAATTGTGCGTGTGTGCGTATGTATGTGTGTGTGTGTGTGTGTGTGTGTGTGTGTGTGTGTGTATGTGTGTGTAGAACCACGGACGAATTCGGGAACCACCATGGACGCCTCCATTTCCTCTGCCCCGGGATTCACAGGCTCCGCCTTACCAGGACCAGAAGCGCAGGCCGCCCCCGCTTCCGCCTGGCGTCTATACGCGGGATCTGGGATCCGAACTCAGGACCTTCTGCCTGCAAGGCAGAGGCTTAACCCCTGAGCCACTTCTCCAGCCCTCTGCCTGGCATTTTTACACGGGGTCTGGAATCCAAACTCAGGACCTTTTTGCTTGCTAGGCAGAGTCTTAACCCTGTGCTGTCTCTTGGGCCCTATATTTATATGTACTACTTTATTCCAGATTAAAGAAAGATTTTGAGAGTAAAAATTGTTCCCTGAATCCTCTTCCACACACCAACAAGGACTTACTGAGCTACATCTGTCAATCAGTTGAATCCAGGGATGGAGAAGAGACAAAAACCCCACTAATATTCTCTACCTCAGAGCTAATATGTGTGATCATACAGGGATCGGGTCAGTTTTAGTTGATGGCAGGAATTTGAGTCTTGCCTATATCAACCACAGGGGGGAGCTGTGACCTAATCAGGCAGAAACTAACTTCTGATAGAAAGCATGACCCCAGATCCTTCAAAAACTCATGGCTTGGAAAATGATCTTCCTCAACATTGACATTTATAGAAGAAACTTTAAATGTATAAGCTAGTCTTTATTTCCAAAGGGAGAAAAGAAACAAGGCACACATATAATTCAAATTAAATCCTTTCCACGAAGGAAAAAAAAAGTTTCCTTTCAATTAGTTAGCTATTTGGAACAGCTCAATTGACTAATTATTTAATTTTTAATGCAGAACCACGGGCCTATAAAATATAAATAAAGGTCAGTAAATTTCCTGTAGCTGAAAATTTTTCACAAAAGTATACAAATCATGAGTGAACATTTCTGAGTTTTGAAAGATGAATGCACTTGTGTAACATAAGCTTCTCTTAAGACATAGGGCATGACTCGTAACCCTAGAAGCCCCTTCCTTCATCCCTGCCTCCATCAGAGGTGACCGTTGACCTCTGTCTTTTTCACTGTAGCAAGTTTTCCTCCTGTTGTACTTTCTGAAGTGTACTTACCCTAGGCATACTCAGTTCTTTAGTGTTTGGCACACTGGCTTTAGACTTACCAATCTCATCACCTGTCTCAGTTGTTTGTTCCTTTTATTTTGATTTCTTTATAGTTTCCTACATGGATATAGTAAATTTATGATCACTCCTTTTATTCTTGATGAATATTCCATTTTGTTAACAGTCCACAATATATTAAAATCTATTCTCCTCTTGTAGATGTTTGAGTTCTTTTTAGACCATAATTATCATGAAGCATTTTGTGCATATATACATTGTACCAATGTGTGTGTGTGTGTGTGTGTACATCAGAGGGCACTGTGTGTGCCTGTGGAAGCTCAAAGGTGAGTTTGGGAATCATTCTGAATTGTTCTACCTCCTTATTGCCTTCAAGGACTAGAAGTGCAGGCCACTCCCATTTCTGCCTGATATTTTAATATGAGACCTGGGATCTAAACTCAGGTTCTTTTGCTTGTGAGGCAAAGACTTTAACTCCTGAGCCATCTCTGCAGCCCTGTACCAATATTTTTAATAGATACATGTTTCATATTTCTTGAATAGATGTGTTTAGTTTTATGCATGTTCTTTTTTATTTGAAATAGGCACCTGTGCATTCTGTGATGTGTCAGGCTCAGGTCAGCCAGTAGGAACACTGAGGACTAGTGAGTATCTATGCTTGTCATGTGTGACATTCTATTGTATCAATGTATAACTCTGTAATACTTTATAAATTCAAAACTTCCAAATGACTTCTGATCTTCATTTCAAAATAATTGCACTGATTAGGGACATTTATTATACTGCACAGTGGTGAAGATCCCAGGGTTTGGAGGCAGAATACTTGGTTTCTACCATTGATGGCAGTGGATTTGGTCTCTGTGGGCCCTGGATGCCTTCTCCTGAAGCTTCCTGTGCGCACCTGTAATGCTGTGTAACTGCAACTATGTATGTCCATGCTTCTGTTCCACCATGAGATTCTTAAGTCAGAGCCCATAGCTCACTCAGTGCCCAGTGTCATTGGGGCATGACATAGAACCCAGCATGCGCTGGGTAAGCTTTGGTGAAAGACTCAGCACGACTTCTGAGGTTTAAGTCGTAGTTTCCAACAGGTATCTGGAAGGACAGAATGAGGAAAGTCTATTAGTACATACTGTCTCGCTACTGTGGGTTTGCCTGATGTGGGCACAAGTGCATGGAAGGCCTTGGGGGTGTAACACAGGGGGTAAAACTGGCAGCTTGGAGGCAGGAAAGGGACTGAAAGAGGAGAAACCCAGAAACCCAGGAAAGGTCACATGTTGGCTACACCCTGGTTGTGCTGATTTGGATCCTGGTTTGGAGGCAATAGGAACATCTACTGGATGAGGGTCACCCCCTGGATTTTCACTGGTGCCTGTAAACCGAGAGAGAAGCGGTGCTCTCTTGGGGTCGGTGGGCAGGATGAGGAAGTTGCTCATGCCCTCTTTCTGTTTCTCCATTTGAGCTAATTGGAAGCAGAGCAGATAAGGATGGCAAGAAGGAAATCAACCCACATCATCGTAGAATGGGATGTCTCCAGCCCTTTAGCCAGTGCTTCTTCACGATTATACTCATGACCCCTCCAAGGTCACTGGGAAACACCCACCCTAAATATCCTTACGGAGACAAGAATTCTGCTGTTTGATGTTACTGTGAACAACAGAAATCATGTTCCTTTAGAGGGTACTTAAAGGCTGCTGCAGAGACCAGCTGATGGGGCTTAGCAGCTAATGTTTTTCAAGAGAGGATGGTTGAATGAATATATTTCTAAATAGTAGTAATGGCAACAGATGTGTCAGGTCCTCGACTGTCCGCTGTACCCAACAGAATAAAGCTGCCTTCATGATGTCTGTTTATTCTTACCACCCTTCTATGCAGCACAGTAGAACCTTTCCACGATGCTTGGTGTGAGGCTAGAGAGAGAGGGCAGGGGGATTGCAGGTCAATATTGCGTGTACGGAATGCATTTCGTGATGTCATTTACTCAGGGAGGTGTTATTAGCCTGCAGTTTTCAGACAAGCCTCATGAGCTCTTACTGCGCTCTTACGATGTGTCAGGCATTCTGTTAAGTGCATTCCTGGCATTGGTGGTTGGGTTTCTGAGCCTTGTAACAACCCCGTCAGATGCACACCATTCATTATCCCTTCCTCATGAATGAGAGGGAAAAATGGGGGCTCAACCACGGGAAGCAGCTGGTCCAGATTCATGAGTTCAAGGCACACGACACAACAAGGCACATCAAAAGTGGCTCCACAGTATCTCTGATGCACAGTTTATCTGAGGTCAGAGTTCACAGGCAGAGTGAGATGTCCCACTTTCCACTGAACCTCGCTGTGCACTCTGTGGTTTTAGTGTGTGTACAGTATTGTGTAATCTGCAAAGGCAGAGAAAACCCACAAGGGTTTGCCTTTTATGAGACATTTTCCAGCGCACGTGATTAAGCATAGTCTAGTCTCGTGACTAAATGCCGTGACAGCAAATCCTTTAACCTTCACGGAGCGATCAAGGTTTCAGCTTGCTGATCTTTTTGCCTGTCCTTTTAAGTTTTATACCTCCGGTTGCTGGTCTGTTCTAAGGGGCTGCTTCCTGACACAGAGATCCTGTACCGTTCTTAAAGAAGAGTGTTGGTCTGAAGAGAGAAATATGGGTGAAACACTCTTGCCTAATTCCATATTTATTACACACATGGAACTTGGAAGTCTATTCTGCCCTGGGAAGACAGGAAAGGAAGTTTCAATGTCCTAGAATTCATTTTCTGTGTCCTGAAGGACTGAACTGTAATGACTGAATATGTTCCCCATGATTTTCACTAAAAAGGGATTTTTCACCTCCTGAATCATGCACCTTTGTGCCTGTTGGCAGGAGTGTCTTTCTCTTTTTTTTTTTTTTTTCTACAAGCCACATGGAAAGTATATTCTCCAAGAGGCTAGCATGCTCACAGGAGATTTTATAACTTGGTCTTTAAATATGTGCGCAGCTAAAACACCACATTACATTCCTGCATTTTTTTTCTTTTCCCAAACATTGGAGTTGCCATGCTCCTTGTAAAAATGTGTTCGTATTTGCTTGAACACGAAGACAGTTTTATCTGTGTGAATTCAGTGAACCACTTGGGCATTGGAATTCTTTGAAAATATGATTGTCATCTGCTTTCTTTTTTTCTTTTCCTTCACCACGCTTTTAAAATACCTTGTCCAACTTCCCGAGTTATCCTGCTTAATCATGAAGAGCGAGTGTAACTTGGACGCTGAAATTGAAAGATATTGACTGCCTGGTGATTGGCATCATCCTTGAGAGAGCCACCAGCAGATGGCAATGCCCCTACATGGAACCTCCTGCCAGTCACAGGACAAGTGTGTACTGTAAACTGATACCCCAGGAGTCACATGTCACTCTGGGAAACCTGATGCCCTCCGCAGGGTAGAAGCCCATTTAACATTATCTCTGCACTATTATCTCATCTCTCCCTTCCATCCCACAATTCTCCATTCAGCATTTTGTATACAGCATCCTAAAGGTCACACAGGGCTACCGGGGTGGAGGCTTAGCATTCAGTCCCTGAGCCTGGCAGGAAGAAGGCACATTTAACTAGAAACTCCAAATCTTCACGAGTAACCTTGGTGGAGTTGGCTGTTGTTTCTCCGTCCACTCTCTCCTGACCTTGGCTAAGTGATGGGTTGGGATGCGAAGCCATCAAATTACAAGGACTTATGAGCAAACTTCCAAGCACAATATATTCACATAAGAAATGTGGAGGCACATAAGAAATGTGCCACAACATGGCAGCTCATTGGACTTTGGTGATTTGATTTAGGTCCCTTCTCTATCTTCTGGGCCCCGGAAACTCCAGGTTCTTATTCACAAATTCACTTGCTAAAGACAGTGGCTTCCCAGAGACTGGTGAGATATGGAAATTTGCAAGTAAACTGAGGGCTTTTCAATTTTCGCAGTCTCCAATTCTTTTCTTTAATGTTGTATTCACGAATATAGTGACTTTATAATATTTCAATCCTTAGTTCCAAATCCTCTCCCTCCTCCTTTTCAAACCCTTCTAACCCTTCATCTCCCTTGCCTGACTCCCTCCTATTTTCAAATCTTTTTGCTTGTGCGACCCACTCTGTTTCATCCAGTCTGTGATGACTTATGTCTGACCTGATTCATGTTCCAGCAAGTATCCTAGATCAGTGGATATATCATTGAGTAAAATATCCTCCTTTAGGTCCCCATTAGCATTAGTTCTCATCAGTCTCTCAGACAGGTGTGAAGCTTTTTGAGATCTTTCTGATGTTATGGTGAGATGTTGTTAAGACCATTTCTGTATAAATATACATATCTGCCATGAAATCTTGTATGTCACAATTATGTCATGTCCAGGAGATGATGCATGGCTCACCACCTTCCCACTTCAGGCTCACCCACCCATGTGATGGGGGTGGGTGAGGTTTATATGTCCTGATTAGGAGCAAGCAGTCTACAGACATTTATTTTCTGCATTTTGGCAAGTTGTGCTTTTCAGTAATAAACACCTGTTGTAGAAGAAGGCTTCTAGGTTGAGTGCTGAGTGCTCTTCCAATATATGGGTATAATAACAGGTATTTACAGAGCAGTTTGTCCTTCTAGCTAAAAATTCATAGTCTGTTCTTCCCTTCTCTTTCATAAGTTCTTGTTCTAGTTATAAAACAGAAATATGTTCCATTAACAGAAATGTGTTCCATTCTCAGAAGTGGGTCTTAAGGTCCAATCAGAAAGCTGTTGTTTGTCTCCTTGATAATCATGCCACTATTTCACTGGTGGTCATCTGCTGCCATGGTACTTTCTGCAGATCTCATAAATTGATGAGACCTTTGATTATTTTTCACTCCCAGTAGCTTCTACACTATTCCTTGGTACTGTGTAAGCTGTCCAGCGAGGAAGCTCAACTGAGGCCTATTTTAAGATTTCTTTTCTTCATAGGAAAATCTCCCTGGCTTTCTATGCATTTTTTTCCCACTGAGGATCATGTATCAGAGTACTCTTGGTGATGTGGAAAAACCATCCCAAGTGGGCTCAAATAACGAAATTACTTGTTTTTCCATGTGAGGAGATTCTGATCTGTGGTCATCCTCAGAGATAGTTAAATCAGTTGCCCAACAATGCTACTGGACATGGATTCCTTGACTTCGATACGAGTAGTGCTGACTCTGCCCCATGTTACTTTCTCAGGATGACTGCCACAGCATGGCAGTTCACCATCAGAGGGTAAGTACACCTGGCTCCCTTATACCCCAGGAGGCTTGTGCAGCCTCCAACCAGCTTCTGGATAGGGATTTGAATTAGCTGCTCTTTGATAGAAACAGTCCATTGGCCCAGAGAAAAGACAAGGAGTTGGGGATTCATAATGCTTATCATGGTATCCATGGGACTCATTTCTAAGTCCAGACTGATCCTAAGTTGATCTACATATTCTGCTAGTCACTTGTAAATGTGGGTAACACAGAGACAAAACAAGAATTAATTCTGATTAAAAATGTCTTTCTCATCAAGAAAATCTATGTGTAAATTCACAGGATTTTGGGGTGGATCATGGTGACTGACACACGTGCACGGGCATGGTTACAATTGAGAAAATGACTGGAGGCATTATTTCAGTGAGGAAAGCAGGACTTTGCTTTTAATAATGCCAAATCAAGAGTGAGACCTTAGATATTATTATTGTTGTTAATTTCATTATGATCGTAATATTGGGTCTCTAGCTTGGGCTGACTTTGAACTCCCCGCATAGCTGAGGATGACCACAAACTGCTGTCCTCCTGCCTTCCCCTCCTGAGTGCTGAGCTTACAGATATGTGCTACCATCTCAGCTTTGGGGTGTTGGGGAGAGAAGCCAGGGTGTTGTATAGGCTAGACAACTCTCTAGCAACTGAGTTATAGTCACAAAACATCGTTTTTTTTTTTTCTTAATTTTTTGAGACAGGATCTCATGTGACCTACCCTAGCCTTGAACTCATTATGTAACGGAGGCTGACATTGAACTCATGATCTTCCTGCCCCTGCCTTCCCCTGTGCTGTTGTTATAGGTGTGCTTATCGCATTTCAAATTCAGAGTTTTTTTTTTTTTTTGCATGTGTGTCTGTGTGTGTCTCTGTGTGTATGACAGGGTGCTACATGTGCTGTGGAGATTTTGAGAATCATATTGGATTGAGCTACCTCCTTTTTGCTTTGCTCTGGGGTTTCCCAAAGTTCCTCTGTTCAGTGGCTGAAAGTACAGGCTATTGCCATTTCAACCTGGTAGTTTTTTGGTTGGTTGGTTTGCTTGTTTTCGAGTGGGATTCAGAATCCAAACTCAGGACCTTCTGTTTGTGAGGCAGAGGCTTAACCCCTGAGTCATGTCTTCAGTCAACTTCAGCTTTTTTGAAGAAAATAATTCAGGGCTGGAGAGATGGCTCAGGGGTTAAAGACTGCCTAGCAAGAAGAAGAACCTGAGTTTGAATCCCAGATCCCACATAAAAATGCCAGGCAGAAATGGTGGCAGCCTGCATTTATGGTCCTGGAAGACTGACCCTGAGACACCCCAGAGCAAAAGAAAAAGGATGTCGAGCAATCCAGGGTGAGTCCCCTGTGGGACACACACACACACACACACACACACACACCGCACATGCACATGCACAAAGTAGAAAAAAATTCCTATCTATGATTAGTGCCCTGTAATTATATAATTTTAGCTCTCTATCTTTATTTTAAAGGCCTTAGTTTCCAACTCTGAAAAGAAAGGCACTTCCAATATGGATGTAATTAAAAAAGATATATTCCTGATTGATTATTTAGTTTAGTAAAGGAATCATTCTTTAGATTCCCATGTACTTTCTGCTTAATTGAAATTCACAATTTGGCTTATATTGTGGCATATTCTACAGGTTTTATAATCTATTTGAGATTAAAAAAATAACTTATTTGGCAATGATTTCAAAGTTACAAATTTCAAGACAATTTCAATTACAAATTTCAAGACAGCACAAACCACTCTTGTATACTTTTCCTGGGAGAACACGCCCATCTTTCTGGTAACCTCAGTGATAGTCTGGCCAGCACAAGAATCCAGGAACATCAGCTGCAACCACTTGTATCTTTCTAAGCTCTTTCAGTCTTTCCTTGGGCTTCAGATCTTTGAAAGGTTTTGGATGTGTGTTTGGGGTAGTAGTGAAGCATGTTTTCATGTTGTGTGCATATGCATGTGTGTGCATGTGTGTGTGGACGTCAGAGGTCAGCTTTGGTTGTTGTTCCTCAATCTCTGTTTATTTTAAAGACAGTAAGCTGTTTATATTTATTTATATAAGAAAGAGGGGAGGGAGAAAGAGATACGTTGGGGGCAGAGGACAATTTTTAGAAGTTGAGTTTTTCTCTACCATGGGAAGAACTTTTCTTCTTCAAGGGATCAAGCTCAGGTAACCAGGTGTAACGGTTACTCTTATCTGTTGCCGTGAGAGAACACCCAAAGTCAAGCAACTTAAGGGAAAAAGGGAGGTTTATTCAGCTTACGGTTTCAGAAGGGAGAAACAGTCTTTCATGGTGGAGGCGGCTGAAGTTAGAGACAGGCTGAATCACTCGCATTTGTGAGGCTGAGAGCTGCCAGTCTGCTTGCTGCAAAGGCAGACTTCTACTGGAGGTAGGGTGGGACTCATCCATCTCAAGTCCCACCCCTTGTGACCGCCTTCCTCCAGCAGGGCTCCACCTCTCATGGTGCCTTGACCTTCCCAAACACATGAGACTGTGGGGGACACATTTCCAATCATGACACCAGGTTTGCACGTTTGAATGACACTAGTCCCCAGAGATCTCTCACTAGGATCTGGGGCTCACCGATTCGGCTAGACTGGCTGATCAGCATGACTCAGGGAGTCTTCCCATGATACATACAACCACATGTCCAGCTTTTCGTGTGAGTGTGGGAATCAACTCAAGTCCTCTTGCTCACACAGCAAGCACATAACTGACCAAGCTATTTCCTAGCTGAAGATCCCTGACAAGTTTGAAGGTCACAGGTCAGACACTGTATAGAAATGCCCTCAGTCTGAGGTTCTTTCAAACATTTCTTCATAGTCACATTATGTAGTTTTGGAAGCATTTCATGGCCAGGGCAATGTCCTCTGGCACTTCCCTGTAGTAGCACTTGATGGTGGTTTTTCCCTTACTATTGGTGTGACTTCCCCTTCTTGATTAGTGCCTGTTAGGATTCTCCACTATGAAGATCCATTTTTTCCCTTTTGTAATTAAGTAGGTGCTTTATGTGGAAATACTTGGGAACTGTATAAAACACCTCTTTTTCATCTCATTCTCACACACTACTTTTAGTAACCATTGATGTCTCTCATTGAAAATAGTTATTACTGTGATAAATTCTAAGTGATTTTGTTCTGATTTCATATCCTTAGTTAGCATTCGTTTATTAGCTGGCATAAAATTGTGCACCGATTCCTTTTCCTCCATTAACTCATCTACTTGTTTAGATCCACATCATCGTCCTACCCTGGTCAGGGTAGGACATCTGTTATCATCACTGTTCCTTTGATGTTCAGATGGTCTCAGAGTTGACTATGAGATGCC
This sequence comes from Typhlomys cinereus, assembly GCA_023101885.1. Taxonomy (NCBI): domain Eukaryota; kingdom Metazoa; phylum Chordata; class Mammalia; order Rodentia; family Platacanthomyidae; genus Typhlomys; species Typhlomys cinereus. The sequence goes on along the minus strand of JALPQD010000033.1, from coordinate 4,190,536 downwards.
CTGATGTAGTTTTTCTTCAAGTTACTGATAAATACATGACTGAACAACATAGGGGACCGGAGGTTTTATGTCAACTTTTGATTATGATTACAGTTTCCTGTCCAGTTTGGCAGAAGAGCTCATACCAATATCAGGAACCAAGGGAACTGGCCACACCACATCCACAGGAATTGCTGAGATATGCACAAACTTTCTCACTTGCCAGAATGTCTTCATGCCAATCTGCCAAACTACACCCAAGTACTGAACCATCGTGTCCTAAGAATAGTCCCACCACCTATGTGCTGGGTCTTCCCACATCAATTAGATACTCTCCCATAGGCTTTCTTAGAGTTTGCTTTAACTACCAATTCTTCACAGTTGTGCCCAAAACCTCAACCTTCAAGTTGTCAAGCTAACACCTGTAGCTAACTGGGCTACGCCTCCTCATACATGCTTTTGCCATCCTGACAACATATTTTAGAATCATGCCTCACCCTGCATTCAGTCATTTCTTTAAGATGTCCTGGTTCCATGTTTTCACTGACGACAGGAAGATTATTGGTATAACCACTAAGGACATCACTCTGGAGGCCACTGGGAGATCACCCTGGAGGTGACTATGAAAGTCACTCTGGAGATCACTATGGAAAGGACTATGAAAGTCACTCTGAAGATCACTATGGAGATGATATGGAGGTTACTATGGAGATCACTATGGAGATGATATGGAGGTGACTCTGGAGGTCACTCTGCAGGTGACTATGGAGGGAGGTCACTCTGGCAGTCACTACGGAGGTCACCATGGAGCTCATTATGGCAGCCTCTTTAGAACTTCCATGTGACCCAGCTCTAGCACTTCTGTTCAAGTACTAAAGGACCCCACACTCCACCCTGCCACACAGATCCATGCACATCCATGTTTGCCGCTGCACTTTTCACAAAGCAAGGAATAGAACCAGCCCTCAATATCCACCAACAGATAAATGAATGAGAAAGATGTGGTACCTATATGCAATGGAATTTTATTCAGCCATAAAGAAAGATGAAATCCTGACATTTGGGGTTGCCGAGATAACTCAGCTGTTAAGGTACCTACTTGCAATCCTGGGGACCCGAGTTTGATTTCTGGAAGCCTACATGGTGGAAGGATAGAACTGACTTCTGATCTCTACTCTTGCACCAAAGAATGCATCTCTCTCTCTCTCTTTCTCAAAATAAATAAATATTAAAAAAAGAAATCACAACTTTGCAAGAAAATAGATGGATCTTGAAAGTAGTATATTAAATAAGATGACCCAAACTGGGAAAGAAAAATATTACAGGTTCTTCCTCAGATGCAAATAAATCACAGCTTTTAATATATACATATAGTAGTAATACATATACTAGATATATGTATACAAACAGGTATGAGCTCAAATCTAGGCCATACATCTAGAAAGGACCATGAAAGGCAGGCAAAAGGTGCTGAGAAAGGGAGGGGGGATCAGCAAGACTCCAGTGATATGAAAGAAGAAAGAAGGCTACTAGGGCCCAAGGAGGTAGGAGAGAAGGGGGGGAGTCAATGATTTTGTTTGAAAATACCAAACACTATCTATGCCAATTAAAAAGAAAAGAAAGAGGCTGGAAAGGTGGGCGTTGATGGTCTGGGCGGCCTGCGTTTCTGGTCCTGGTAGGGCGGAGCCTGTGAATCCTGGGGCAGAGTAAGCAAGAGGAGGTGGAGGCAGTCCATGGTGGTTCCCGAATTCACCCGTGGTTCTACACGCGCACACACACACACACACACACACACACACGCACAATTGAATAATAAAAAAAAAAAAGAAAAGAAAAATGAAGTCCTGGTTGCTTTGCCTGTAGAATTGAGCACGCAGGCTGAGCCCTGAGTGACAGACCTGAGATGTGTCCGATGCCTTTTGGAGCTTGTTGTCTGTGCACAGACCTAAGAAAGAAACATTTCCATTTATACTAACTGAAGAGGTGAGTTCACTCTGACAACTCTAATTGCAGTGCATTGAGACCGCTGACTTCCATTATGATCAATGTGTCTACCGTCATTGTCATGTGTTTGTTTCTTTCTCTTTATTCTGAGCACTAGCAATCAAACCCAGGTCTCATACATGTCAGGAAAGGGCTCTCTCAGCTACACCTCCAGTCCGGGTGCACTTATCTGTTCATTCCATTTCTTCCCGGGCCGTCTCTGCCTCCACGTCCGCTGGGCTATCATCACCAGCTACGATGGGATTACTGCACCTTGGGAAGGACGTGGCTGCCGAGCTTCTGACTTTGTCTTTCCTCCCAGCTCTGGTGAATCCCACTACAGGCCACCATGACTGTGCTCTGGAGTCTACCTGATTACTTGGAACTGAAGGAGGAAAGAAGGAAGGAAAATCACAAATGTACAAACCAAAAGAAAGCACGGGTTAAAGCCGCTAGAGATTCTGGCGATCACTCTAAATTAGGCTGCAAGTCTGTGCTTTTTCTTTATTCTTCATTCTTGGCTTCTTTTGCATCTCATATAGAAATTTACTTCAACAGACAGGCGTACTCTCTTGCTCAGAAGAGAAATAATCAGGTTTAAAATATAACGAGGAGTATGAGATGTTACATAGAACCTGAATCTGCTCTACAAAGCCACAAACATCAGTTTTACTGCAGCAAGCACACCAGAGTCAGAGAGCTTTCATTCTGCCCTAGGTCACCAGCATTTATTACTTTGGTTAAGTTACTTAAACACTACAGCCCTTTGCTTCCTTAGCTGTAAATTGTGCATGATGATAGCACTTATCTTACAAGATGCTTTTAAAGGTTAAATGAGTTAATTAATATAAGCTGATTAGAAGAATGCCTAATGCTTAGCCAACTATCATGATGGGGTGATTATCTTATAATCATTCTTTCTTTTTCTCTCTCCTTTTGTATCAGTGTTTATCACCTGAGTTGTGCCTGTCTCATAGATATAACATCTTTTTAAAGTGTTTTCTTTGACAGTTTTGAATATAATGAATTTGTGTCATTTTTGACCCTTCTGGTCCAATCCGATCTCCCTTCTCCCAATGCAGACTTAATTCTTCCCCATAGATATGACACCTTTTTAAATGTTTTTGTTTTATTTTTTAAAATAATTTTCTTTTTCTTTTTTCTTTCCCCTTAGTCCCCATTCCCACCCCTCTCTTTTTCTCCAGACAACCCTTCATCGCCCCTGTCACACTCCCTCCTATTTTCATGCCTTTTCACTTGTGTACTTCATCGAGTTTGTCTTTGATGACATACATCTAACAAGTGAAATAAATAGGCATACGTTGAGGATAGTATCTCCTTTTCTTTACTGTCAGTTCTCATGAATCTCAGTGAGGTGTGGAGTTTTTGAGTTTTTTTTTTTTTTTGAGATGTTGATAGGACAATTTTTGTCATATTCAGGGGACAGTGTCTGGCCCACCATGGTTCCAGCTTTTACGATCTTACTATCTTCTCTTCCTTGATGTTCCCTGACCCTCGGGGTAGGGGGTAGATGTGACTTAGATGAGATATGACTTTCGTTTATTTTTCTAGTTGCACAAGCATATTGAGTACTTGTCCCTGCTTCCCTCCATCTCCTACCCATCCTCCTTCCCTTCTCTTCCTCAATCCATTGCACTCCCTCCCACCCTCCTGTCTGTCTGCTTCTAGGGACACCAGAGTTCACTCTGGTTTGGCTACTCTTTTTTTTTTTTTCAGATTCCTACTTTTACAAGCATATTTTTCCTCCATTGTTTCTCCCTCCCACCCATCCCTCCATCAATCCTACCCTCCTGTCTGCTTCTATTGGTCCCAGGGTTGCCTCTAGCTTGTCTACTCTTGTGGGGGTTCAGGCCTCTTGTGGCATACTAAGTTGGCTCTCTTGGGGCTATTCCACTGATAGGGACGTTTCTCTTCACGCATCCAGCTTTAGTCTCCAAAGTTCCCTCTGCTTTTTCTTATTTCTCTTAAGTTCCTCGATAGTCTATGGGAGCATGTTGGTATGTCAGTCATTATGCAGGTCTGGTAAGGACAAGTCTCACTTCAGTGAGTTCCTAGACGCAGCACTCCTGCCTTGAGTGGGAGAGAGATGGCATCTTTTTTTATGTTAACTTTTTATGCTTTGACAGTTTTGTACCTGAATATAACGAATGAATGCAATTTTCACCCTTCCAATCCACCCCCTCCTTCTCCCATTGAAAACCATCTGTCTCCCTCCTTCTTTTGTTTCTTTTTTGTACTGGTGACCCATGAGCTTCATCCGCCTTGTGCCTGAGCACTTGCTGGAGCCCGGATGATATATTCAGTGGGTACGCTACTGAGGAAAGTAGCTCCCTTCCCACCATCACCACTGACCCTCAGGGAGGTGTGGGACCTCATGAGCTCTTCCCCTTTCATGGTGAGTATTAATAGACCTAATCTCGTGCAGGTCTTATGGAAGTAGACACAGCTGCAGCGAGGTACGGGTGAAGCAGCCCTGTCATGGGCAGAAGACACTATCTGGCAGCTCCCTTCCCACTCCTCTGGCTCTTCCACCCTTACTGCGCCCTCATCTAGTTTGTCTTTGATGTCATACACCTGACATGATTCAGGCTCCAGCAAGGGAAATAAGTAAGCCTATCATTGAGGACAGCATCTTCCTTTTCTTCAGAAGTCTTGTTTAGGGCTATCAACCCTTTTAGAGGTTTTCTCTAATGAACCAGTATGGGCTGATGCTTGTATCGCCCAGATTTCATGCGTTCCAAGTGTCATCCCGCTGTGGTGGTAATGCAAGGGAGGTCTCTGGGAAGCGATAAAACAAGTGAGTGTCCTTGTAAGAGGACAGACAGCCAGCTCACTCTCTCTACCCTGTGAAGATACGAAGCCAAGCTGCAGACTGCGACCTAGAAGAGGCCCCTTCCAAGACTGCAACCATGCTGACTCCTGTCCTCGGGCCTCAGCTGGACATTGGGAGAGTCCAGTTCCTGCTGCTCATAAGGCAGTCAGTTCTGTGTCGCATTCTTAGAACCATATAACAAGTAAGACACAAACCTTCTGGAATTTTCTTTTACATGCTCTCTTTTCCTAGGTAAACTGTTGAGTATGTTTTTCCTTCTCTTTTCTTTCCTCTTCCTTCATAAGCCATCTCTTCTTGGCAGTTAATTACACAATCCTCCTCTCCACCCCCACAATTCTGTTCTGTTTGTACTTTTCCTCCTTATTTGTAAATATCTTAAGTAAGTCTTGAGGGAGGAGCTTTGCCTAGTTCTGAACATTTTTGTGGTTGAGAAGAAAATCCCCAAATGGAGGATGCAGCGAGTGAGGCAAGGCTGTGTGATCTTGTCTGAATGGCCAGACATTTCTATCTGTAAATGAAGTTGTGCAGTGCTATTTGCAGAGATGTGATTTGAATAAGGCAGTTTTATCAAACAGTCAGCATAGCATTGACACCTGTTAGGTACTCTCAAATTAGAAAGGTTGATTTTGGCATTTGTATTTTGATTTTTTTTTGCTTAATGGCCAGTTTGGACTGTTGAGTTTATTAAGCTCAGAATCACTATGGAAACACCATATTGTGTGTATCATTGAAAGTGTTTCCAGAAAGTTTCAACCGAGAGTGGAAGACCCACCCTGAATATGAGTGGCACCATTCCTTGGGCTGGGATCTTGGCATTTTGTTAAAACAACAAGAAAAGAACCCATAAAACTTTTTTTCTCTGCTTTAAAACTTTACTTCTCTATTATATTTTCCCTAATGTAACAACAACAACAACAACAACTGGTATTTAACATCAAACAGCTGATTTGAATACTGTCAGAGAAATAAATGAATCCTGGGAGGTTTTAGAAGAACATTGACACATTTAGGAATATAGATTTTAAGATCACATAGGATTGCTGAGAGCTTGTGCTGGACTTTATTTGTTTCGTGTAGGGGTGTGTGTGTGTGTGTGTGTGTGTGTGTGTGTGTGTGTGTGTGTGTATGTGTTGCATGTGCATGTATGAGTACCTGTGTGTGCCCATGGAGGCCAGAAAGAACACCGGATATCCTCCTCTATCACTTTCTGCCTTAGTACTTTGAGTCAGGGTCTCTTACTGAGTCTCCCACCAGACTGTCTGTCTGCTTCTATAGGTCCTAGGGTTCCTTCTGGATCTCCTGCTTTAGGGGGTTCAGGCCTCTGGCAGAACAGGTGGCCCTTTTTGGGGCAGACCCATTGATGGGGACTCCTTTTCCCTGTGTAGTCCTAGCCCCTAAGGTTTCCATTGCGTTAATTATTTCTCCTGAGATCCTTGCTAGTCTGAGAGGACGTGATGATATGTCAACCATTGTCCAGGTCTGGTAAGGACAAGTCTCATTTCAGTGAGTTCCTGGATGCAGCAGCCCTGCCTTGAGTGGAATGTCTTGTCCACTATGAACCTTCCCATCTTTAGGCTCTTACAATCTTACCAGCCCCTCTGCTACAAGATTCCTTTTTTTTTTTTTTAACATTTTTTATTATTATTTCCGCTCATACAAACGTAATAGGTAGACCAGTTCCCTCCCCCCTCCTCCTCCCCCCTCCCTCCCTGCTCCCCCTCCCTCCCTCCCCATCTCCCAGTGCCTCCCCCCCAATTCCCAGAGAGTCCTTTATTGTGTATGCCTAACTCTCCTCTTGGTCCTCCTCTCCGATGACGTACAAGGACCCAGTGGCATTTCCCTGAACCCTTACTCGTGTTCCCCTTAAGCATAGGAACACTACTGTGGCTGTCAATCCCTTGCCTCCAAGGATCTTGGTGCCTTTAGCCGATGCTAGACTTTGAGAGATCAATAGTGTGTTGGACATTGCACAGGGCATGCAAAGTCCTATTATGATTGCTTCAGCCCTAACTAGTGTGGAGAATCTTCATATCATTGTTCCTCCCATCCTTTTGCTCTTACAATCTTACCGCCCCCTCTTCTGCAAATGTCCCTGAGCTTCAGGATGGGGGAAGATTAGGTTGGCTTAGTTCTATGTGGTTGATATAGAGTCTCTGAAGTTCTGGATTGCGTTTTGTTGATTTTCTTTTGCAGTTTTGCTGCTCCTGCAATGCCCTTCACTCCATCCTGATGGGCACTGTATGTCACCTCTTGGTCAGAGAAAAAAAACTGTTAAACTGGAGTCTTGTTATAATAGCACATTCAAAGATAGATGTAATAAAAGCAGGAAACCTCGGTGAGGGAGGGGTCAGTCACCCATTTGCAAAATGATCACCTTTCATCTGCCAGACTATATGCCCTCCCCTTCTGGTGAGATCATACCCCCTCAGTTGTAAATGATCAGAAACAAAAGTCTGTGAGTTTAACCAGATGTCTCATTACTTACTTGCAGTCCTTAATGGAGGCCTATTTTCTCTGCTGTAACATGGTCCCCTCTCTCCTTGCTTCTGGTGTGGCCCTCTTACCCTATCCCTCCTGTTCATAATCCTTGCAATTACTGTAGGTATTACAGAGATTTGTCTTTGAGTGTCTCTAAGTGGGTTTGGTACTAGGAGCCACCTATTAGGGAGTACATACGGTGCTTAATTTTCTGGGTCTGGGATACTTCACTTAATATAATTGTTTCTAATAACATCCATTTCCTGGCAAATTCCAGTAATTCATCATTTTTGATGGCTGAGTAGTACTCTATTGTATAGATGTACCACATTTTCCTTATCCACTCATCAACTATTGGACATTTGGGTTGATTCCATGACTTTGCTATTGCAAACAGTGTTGCTATGACCATGGTCGTGCTCATGCTATGTAAGTGAATTTTTGCTGTAAGGGGGGTTATTCCCAAAAGTGGAATAGTAGGGTCATATGGCATTTCAATCTTTAATTTCTTTAAGAATCTCCAGATGGCTTGCCAGAGTGGATATATGAGCCTGCATTCCCACCAGCAATGTAGGAGAATTCCCCTCTCTCCACATCCTTTCCAGCATTTGTTGTTGTTTGTATTGTGGATTTTTGCCTTCCTGACCGGGGTGAGATGATATCTCAGGGAAGTTTTGATTTGCATTTCCCTGATGGCTAAGGATGTGGAGCATTTTATAAGATATTTGTTAGACATTTTAATTTCATCCCTGGTAAAGTTTCTTTTACGTTCCAGGGCCCATTTTTTAATTGGGCCATTGGTTTCCTTGGTGTTTAGTTTTCTAAGTTCTTTGTGCACTCTGGACAGCAGAGTTCTATCAGATGTGTGGTTAGTGAAGATTTTCTCCCATTCTGTGGGTTGCCTTTGAGCTCGTGTTACAATCTCTTTATCTGAACAGAAGCTCTTTAATTTCACAAGATCCCAACTGTTGAGAGTTGGTAGCAGTGACTGTGCCATTGGATGTCTGTTTAGGAAATGTTGGCCTAACCCAGTCATCTCGAGGGAGTTCCCTACCCTTTTACCTATGGTTTTTATAGTCTCTGGCCTGATATCAAGGTCCTTGATCCATTTGGAATTAAGTCTTGTACATGGTGACAAGTACGGGTCCAGCTTTAATCTTCTGCATGTGGAGATCCAGTTTTGCCAGTACCATTTGTTGAAGATACTGTTCTTTTTCCATTGGATTTCTTGGGCCCCTTTGTCAAAGACCAAATGGCTGTAACTTTGTGGGCTTATGTCTGGGTCTTCAACCCTCATCCATTGATCTGTGTGTCTATTGTGGAGCCAGTACCAGGCTGTCTTTATAACTATGGATTTGTAGTATAGACTAAGGTTTGGTATGGTGATACCTCCAGCAGTGTTTTTGTTACTCAGGATTGTCTTTGCTATCCTGGGTCTTTTGTAACTCCATATGAATTTTGAGATTGTTTCGTCAACTTCTTTAAAGAATTGCTTTGGGATTTTAATTGGTATAGCATTGAATCTGTATATTGCCTTTGGTAGGATGGTCATTTTTACGATGTTGACTCTGCCAATCCAGGAACATGGGAGGTCTTTCCACCTTCTGGTGTCTTCTGCAATGTTTTTCTTTAGGGTTTTAAAGTTTTCATTGTAAAGGTCGTTTACCTCCTTAGTTAGGTTTATACCAAGGTATTTCATTTTTTTAGGGGCTATAGTAAATGGGATTGTTTCTCTCAGGGCTTTTTCACTTCTTTCATTCTGGGAATATAGGAAAGCCACTGATTTTTGTACATTTATTTTGTATCCTGCTACCCTGCTGAACTTCTCAATTAGTTCCAGGAGCTTCCTGGTGGATTTTTTTGGGATCACTCAGGTATAAGATCATGTCATCTGCAAATAGGGATAGCTTGACTTCTTCCTTGCCGATTTGAATCCCTCTTATGTCCCTTTCTTGTCTTATGGCTTCAGCTAAGACTTCAAGTACAATATTGAATAGAAGTGGTGAGAGTGGACAGCCTTGTCTAGTTCCTGATCGAAGTGGGAATGCTTCAAGTTTTTCCCCATTGAGTATAATCCTTGCTGTGGGCTTGTTATATACAGCTTTTATTATATTGATAAAGGTTCCTTCCATTCCTACTGTCTCTAGCGTTTTGATGATAAAAGGCTGTTGGATCTTGTCAAAAGCTTTTTCTGCATCTATCGAGAGTATCATGTGGTCTTGGACTTTGCACTGGTTTATATGATGAATTACACTTATTGATTTGCATATGTTGAACCAACTTTGTGTGCTGGGGATAAAGCCTTCTTGGTCCCTGTGAATGATCTTTTTGATATGTTTTTGAATCCGATTTGCTAATACTTTATTGAGAATCTTTGCATCTGTGTTTATCAGAGAGATTGGCCAATAGTTTTCTTTTTTTAAAGTGTATCTTTATTAGATTTTGGGATTAAAATGATATTAGCTTCATAGAAGGAATTTGGTAGTGTTCCTTCCTTTGCTATTTGATGGAACAGTTTAAGGAGTATTGGTGTTATTAACTCCTTAAATATCTGGTAGAATTCTGTGCTGAATCCATCTGGTCCAGGACATTTTTTAGTGGGAAGAGTTGAGATTACTTACTCAATTTCCTCACATGTTATAGGACTATTTAAATAATTCACAACTTCCTGATTCAATTTAGGTAAGTTGTGTTTACTTAGGAATTCATCCATCTCTTTTGTGTTCTCAAATTTCACAGAGTATAAGTTTTTGAAATATAATGTTATAATTCTCTGGATTTCTTGGGTATCAGTGGTGATAACTCCATGTTCATTCCTAATTTTGTTAATTTGGGCTTTCTCTCTCTTCCTTTTGGTTAATTTAGCTAGGGATGTAACAATCTTATTGATTTTTTTCAAAGAACCAGCTTTTTGACTGATTGATTTTCTCTATCATTTTCCTAATCTCATTTTCAGATATTTCTCCCTTTATTTTGCTAATCTCCTCTCTTCTACTACTTTTGGGATCAGATTGCTCTAGTTTTTCTAAAGCTTTAAGCTGCATTGTTAAGTTATTTATTTCTGATGTTTCCATTTTTTTGATGTAGGCATTAAGAGCTATGAACTTACCTCTTAGGACAGCTTTTATTGTGTCCCATTGTGTTTTCATTTTGATAAGTTGTATTTTCATTATCATTCACTTTCAGGAAATCTTGAATTTCCTTTTTAATTTCTTCCTGAATCCAGTTCTCATTCAGCATCATAGTGTTAAGTTTCCAGGAGTTAGTGTATTTTCTGTCTTTTGTGTTGTGAATGTCCAGCTTTAGGTTGTAGTGGTCTGATAGGGCACAGGTTAGAATTTCAACTTTCCTGTATATGTGGAGATTCATTTTGTGGCCCAATATGTGACCTATTTTGGAGAAAGTTCCGTGTGCTGCTGAGAAAAATGTGTATTCTTTGGTGCGTGGATGAAAAGTTCGATAGAGATCTATAAGGTCCATTTCTTTAAGGGTTTGATTAAGTTCCAAGATGTCTCTGTTAAGCTTTTGACCTGTTGATCTATCCCATGTTGAGAGCGCGGTGTTGAAATCGCCAAGAATTATCGTTTGAGGGTTGATTTCTCGCTTTAGATGCTGTAGGGTTTTCTTAATGAATGTGGAGGGGCCCGTATTGGGTGCATATATGTTCAGTATTGTGAAGTCTTCCTGGTGAATTGTACCTGTGACTAAAATGTAGTATCCATCTGTGTCTCTTATGATTTTTTTTGGTTTGAAGTCCACTTTGTCTGATAGCATAATGGCTACCCCTGCCTGTTTCCTGGTTCAATTAGCTTGCAGAATTTTGGACCAGCCTTTCATTTTTATGATGTGCCTATCTTTTGTGGTGAGATGAGTTTCCTGAAGGCAGCAGATTGATGGGTTGTGGTTTTTAATCCAAGTTTGTAGTCTGTGTCTCTTAATCGGTGAGTTAATAACATTGACATTTAATGTTATAATGGAGAAATTATTTTTAATTCTGGACATTTTTTATGTTTAGTGAATTTTTCAAGCTTATTGTTTGACATTTATGTTTTTGTGGTATTATACTTCCCTTCTGTCCTCCTGGATACGCTTGTTTTTTTTCTTCAAGTTTGTGTATCATTTCTAGCATTTTTTGAAGGCCTGGCTTGGTAGACATGTATCCCTTCAAGTTGTCTTTGTGCTGGAAAATTTTTCTTTCTCCCTCGAGCATGACAGATAGTTTTGCTGGGTATATCAGTCTGGGTTGGCATTTTTGCTCATTTAATACTTGAAGTACATCTCTCCAAGCTCTTCTTGCTTTTACTGTTTCCATTGAGAAGTAATTTGTTATTTTAATAGGTTTGCCTTTAAAAGTGACTTGTTTTTTTCTCTTGAAGCTCTCAGCACATTTTCTTTGTCTTGAATGTGGAGTGTTTTGACTATTATTTGCCGTGCAATTTTCTATTTTGGTCATATCTGTTTGGAGTGCAAAATGCCTCTTGTATTTGGATGGGCCTCTTATTCTTCAGTTGAGGGAAGTTGTCATTTATGATAATTTGAAAAATTTCCTCAGGTGTGGTATTTTGAGATTCTTGCTCTGGTATTCCATGAATGCACATGTTAGGCTTCTTCAGGGTGTCCCATATCTCTTGAATGTATCTTTGAATGTACTCTCTCAAGTATCTTTTTGGCTTTAACAGTCTCTTCCATTGAGCTGGTTAATTCTCCCACTTTGTCTTCAAGATCTGAAATTCTATTTTCTGCTTCATTAGTTCTGCTGATAAGACTCTCTGTTGAGCTTTGGGTTGAAGATAACTTGTCTTTTAGTTCAATTTTAAACTCTGCCTGAGACTGTTTTAACTGCTCTATGCCTATTTTTGTTTCTTGAACTGTTTTCTCAACTCCTCCAAATGCCTGTTGTGTTCCTGTTCCATGTGGTCGATGCAGTTGTTTAATTCCTCTTGGATTTCCTCTTTCACAGTATTAATCATGGTAATGATCATACCTTGAAAGTCGTTGTCTTGGGTCTGGCTTTCTTGGCTGTTTTCTGTGAATTTGTTCTGGTTGGAATCCATCATTAAGTGGTTAATTCTTTCAGTGGGAGATTGGTCTTCTTGGGTTTTGTTTCTCATATATCTGCACTTTGACTTGGGCATTGTTGTTTTGTCTTCTAGGTCTTTTCAGTTTCTGTGTGTTTTTGACTGAACTGATTTAGTTGGTATTACTACACTTGGGCAGTTATTACTAGTGCTTTCCTTGGAGTTGGATATGTTTGTCTTTTGTTATTGTTATTTCCTAGTTGAGGCTATTAGGCTGTTAGTACATCAGTTAAGTCAGGTTAAGCAGACAGGGGGTGAATATTAGTATGGTAGTGCACTTTTACGATGTAGTATCTTGGTGATATGTGAGAGTGAGTGGTGTACTCCCTGTAATTGTATATGTTTTTGGGGTGGCAGTATGGAAAAGTTAATCTACAGTGATTAATATTAGAAAGGAACAGTACGGTGAAAAAAAGGAGGTTCACTTATCTTTGGGCTGGATGTGAAGAATCTCTCCCATGTGCTAGGATGATTGTAGAGGTTTTCAGATGTATGGCCTTTGACCCTTAGAACTTTGCTTGAGTTTTCTTTGGACTATTGAATTCTGAGTAGCAGTGTGTCTTCCGTAGACCACGTGCGTAGGTCCCCGGTGGGCCAGAGAGGCAGAGGGGCTGATTTTGATTGCAGAATTCTTCACCTGGGACCTGGGACTTGGCTTAGTGGCCCACCCAAGCTCCAGGGATGGAGGAATGTGAGCAAGTCCTGTCCAGTTAGGCGGACAGGAGAGCGGGAGGAAGAAAGGGTCTGGGGCCCGGGGCATGGCCCAGGCTAAAGCCCGAGGCAGCCTGGGTGCCACTGGGACACGGGGCAACCTGGGGGGCTGGGCGGACTCACCTGGGGACGGCAGACTGAGAAGTGCAGTCGGGTGGACAAGGCGGCGCGGGAGGGAGGGTCATTGATTATTTTCATGAACTTATATTCCTAGTTCACCTACATTAAATGGGTGAATCAGAGCATCTTTTTGTTTTCAGTGCTTTTTGGATCGGTAAATGTTGATTGAAATTCAACCTGGAGCCCATAGGGGTTAGTTCTTGAAATGATAGCCCTGTTTACTCTGGAATGCCAATCTTTAGTGCTTAAATAGGGTGTGTATTCAGCATTAGTTTTTAAAGTAGGATTTTGCTTATTTATGGGGGGGACAGGCAAACACATTCTATGGAGCATTTGTGAAAGTCATAAGACAACTTTGAAAAGTCAGTAATCTTAGCTGCATTCTCTCATTGCTGTAAATAATATGTGACCCACTGATGGGAAGGAAGGGAATTTCATTGACTTACATTGTTAGGCTATAGTTCATTTTAATGATAGGAGAATTAAGTGTAGCGACATCATATGCGCAGGAATAGTTGAGAGTGGCACACCTTCTATCTTGCCAGTCTGCCCAAGACAACTAGTTCTCTATCTTGTTCACCTGCACACTATGGGCTTGGTCTTCTGACATCAACTAGGTAATATACAGGTTTTCCCAGAAGCTTGTCTTTAACTAAATAAGTCTTCAATTTTTTTAAATGTACCTAGAGATCCCGTTCTCTCCTTCCATCATGTGTCTTCCAGGGATAATAGAACTCAGATTGCAAGGTTTTTGCACAAGCACCTTTACCTGCTAAGCCATTTCACATGTGCAGTCTCAGCCTTCTTGATACATAAAAATGCAATTCAAAGGCTCTTTAAGAGATTCTTGCTGCTCTGAAGGTTCATTGAGGGTGAATACTGGATGGAAGAGAAGAGGAAGGAGGAAAGTTGCTTTCCTTAATGGTATACTCACTAATACATAACTCATGCTTCAGCAAGTGCTCAAGCACATTCCATTAAAGACAATCCACATGAAACTCAGTGGACCACAGATGCATAAAGCCATGAAAGTAGGAGGAAGACTAGTAAGAAGAAAAATGTTTGTAGTGAGAAAAGGTGGGTGGATGGAATTGGGTAATAAGGTGTGAAAAATAACACATTCATATTCACGTATAATACTCTAAAAATAAGTTTCCAAAAATACCATCCATACCTATGCTTGGAGGCAAGGTGAAATGTTAACTTGGAGCCTTTCACAAATGTGAAGCTCGACTCTATGACCCTCTTGTGTTTCTCTGATAGACTTAGTGCAGAAATATTAAACTGATTCAAGCAAGGGAAAGACTGAAGTAGTCAGGCACGCATACTGAAAAAAAGAGCTTTCAATATAAATTGATCTTATAAGCCTGTGGGGATTAGAATTGATCAATCAGATGACTGACAGGGGTGAAGAAGATGCACCAGGATGGTTGAAAGGGAGCTGAAAGGAAGCAGGCCATTTTCATGTGTGTTAAGGCTGAATCACAGAGAAGAGCCACAGTCTTGGGATATTTAGAGAACACAGCCCCACATTGGCACTAGAATACACTTATTGGGCTGACTGGGAAGTGAAATGCTAACGCCATACCAAATATGGTGATTTTTAAATTTTATTATTTATTATTTTTTATTTTTCTAGTTTTACAAGCATATTGAGTAGTTATCTCTATTTCCCTTTATCTCCCCTCTCAACCATTTCTCTCCCTTCCTTTCATCAATCCATTCTAGTCCCTCCTGCCTTCCTACCTTCTATGTCTGCTTCTATGGACTCCAGGGCACCCTCTGGTTTGTCTACTCTTGTGGGAGTTCAGGCCTCTTATACATACCAAGTTGCCTGTCCTTGGGCCACCCCACTGATAGGGGCATTTCCATTCACTTATTCAGCTTTAGTCCCCAAGGTTTCCATTGTATTTTCTTATCTCTTTTGAGATAGTCTATGGGATATGTTGATATGTCAGTCATTATGCAGGTCTGGCAAAGACAAATATTACTGTAGTGAGTTCTTGGTTGCAGCAGTCCTGCCTTGAGTAGAATGGCTTGTCCAATAGTGAATTTCCCACTTTAGGTTCTTATAATCTCCCCACCCTCTCTTCCACAAGGTTCCCTAAGCCTTAGGATGGCCTGATTCTGGGTGAGCCTTGCTGGATCTCAGGTACCTGCATTATGGTTGACCATTGTTGTCCACTTCACTGCTCTTCTACTGCTCTATTTTTTTTTTTAATTTTTCAATTGTGCATGTGCATGTGCGTGTGTGTGTGTGTGTGTGTGTGTGTGTGTGTGTGTGTGTGTAGAACCACAGGAGAATTCAGGAACCACCATGGACGCCTCCACCTCCTCCTTATTTACTCTCTCTCAGGATTCACAGGCTCTGCCTTACTAGGATCAGAAACACAGGCCACCCCCGCTTTTGCCCGGTGTCTATACGTGGGTTCTAGGATCCGAACTCAGGACCTTCCGCCTGCAAAGCAGAGGCTTAACCTCTGAGCTACCTCTCCAGCCCCAAGAACAAGATATTTTTAAAAGTCTAAAAAGTATGTATGATGTGTTATGCATGTAGTCATGTAGGCATATACTTGGGTGTGGGCGTGAAGGTCAGAGGTCTATGCCAGATGTTTTTTTTCCATGCACTAGACTTTATCTTTGGAGGCAGAGTCTCTTACTGAACCCAGAGTTCATTAATGAGAGTAAGCTGACTGGCCAGGAGCTCTAGGATTCTGCCTGTCTCTGGCTTGCCCACCCCTCATTCCTAGGTAAACACATGCTGCTGAGTCCAGCTTCTACAATGGTGCTGGGGACCCCTTGCACAGCAGGTCTCTTATTCAGTGAACCACTGCCTCAGCCTTGGCTTTGTTTTTCACATCGTGACAGAACATAATTTTTGGGCCAACATTTGTTTACCATTTATTCTGAGTTTTGAATCTGTACTTTCTCTTCCTCTAGTCACATACTGTATAAAATTCTAGAAAAAGAAACTTCAAATGATTTCAACCTAGGGTTTAATTGCTTGGAGGTTAAAAGGAAAAAGATAAAGAAATTGAGTTCTCTGGATGAAGAGAATCGCATCACAAATGCCTTGAGTGTTCCAGCCACTCTGTTATTCCTTCCATCCTACCTTTCCCAACGAGTGCCCAGAATAATCAATTATCAATATACAATCCTCCCAGCATCGCAGTGTAGAAAGCCGGCAGCGCAGCACAAAGATAATGAAATTCCACATTTTTCTTTGCCTGCCTTTTTGTTCCCTGCCAACCTAAGTTAATAAAACGCCACTACAAAGCCTTTGAAATTTCATCATGGTTTTTTTTGAAAGAGGTGAAAGTTGACCTAGGAGCTCTTGACCTATATCTTGGTGGCTACTAAGAGTCTAGCATCATAATTCAGTGGGCCAGTGACAGCTCTGCCCATAAACCCGGGTCTTCATCTCACTGACATGTTCAGGTTTAGTCTTGGAAATGCCCATGACAGTGAAGCGTGTCATTTCTCTGCTTGGAACAGCACCAAAGAATGTTTATGGAACCTCTCCCTGTCTCAGGGGTAATCTCCCGGAGAATTTGGATTAACCTTATGGAGTGTCTAGCTACCGCAGCAACCTAGGCAGACAATCTCCTGAAAGCTTCAATAACCCCAGTATCACGCTTCATCACAAAACTTCCAAGAGAAACTCAGCTGCCCATCTGGGCTTACTTGAACTCTTTTGGTTTAAAACACTCTTCATTTGGGCAAGAAAGAAGAAGATCTGCAAATGATCCTAATTAGAGAGCAGGGAGTCCTGACGTCTTATGTTTACCTTCCTTTTTTTTTTTAACGAGACAGTTGCTATATATCAAAAGGCTTCTTTCCTCATATTCAGTCAGGTCTTAAAATTGATGACCCAGCAAAGAAGTTCGAAGTGCTTTTGTTCGCATAGAAAGACTTTGCTGAAAGGAGTGGAACATACTCCCCAAGGAAGAATTTGTCTTTGGAATGGACAGCAGCACACATCTTTCACTTATATTGATCAAAGGTCCTTTAGGGGCTTTTTATTTTATTTTATTTTTAGAAAAAGACCTGGAGGGAGGAAAGTCAAATATCTTCCAAAGTGGGGACCAACCTTGATATTCTATACCATTCAAAAATTTCCCTATCTTAATAAAAAACTTGCCATTTTTAAAATCTAATTATATACTAATATATAACTTTCTTTTAATATTATAAGACTGGAGTTTGCAGCTGTAGTGCTAGGCTATTAATTTCAGTGCCAGAACTGAAATTCGTGATTGCGATGTTGCAAGATGCTGAGTCTGGGCAAGAGATGGTTTCGGGTGAGAGATGGCCAGTTCAGATGATCACTGCAGGTTTGCTGGAATATCTTCATTCAGTTTCAGTTGGTTCTAAAGTCGAGGATAAGGCGGGGGTGATTTTAGGAACAAACACCATACCAGCAGAGGTTGGGGTACTTCTTGGTCTTCATGATGGTGCTGGGCATGGCAGTGCATGCCTGTAATCTCAGTCCTTGGAAGGTATTATCGGCAGGAGAACTAGGAGTTCAAGGTCATCCTCAGCTACACAGTGAGTTTGAAGCCAGCCTGAGCCACATGACCTATGATGGAAAAGAAAGTCAGTTTGCATCCGCAGAAAAACTGTGTCCATGAACACAAAAGACATATGCTAGTTTGCTTCTAAATATGGTCATCTGGAAATAACTGGACAGTTTTTTTTTTTAACCTGTAGATTCTCAAGATACTGAGTGGAAGTAGCAGCTGCAAGAGAAGACCAAGGAATTTCATGATGCTAGTCTCTGGACAGCTTTTTCACCTGCAAGGTGATAACTGCAGAAATGAAGCAGTTTGTCCTCAAAGCTTAAGGTCTACTGCTGATTTGCTCATATTGCAGTTTGAGGTTGTCATCCCTTCAAAGGAAGAGGTGAGCAGCCTTCAAAACAATAGTCTCCATTTCTTTCTTGGTTCCTGCACATAAATAGTCTCATTCATCCTCAAAACATCATCTCTGTTTATGGAGGAGAAAAGCGAGACTCCAGAGAACCAGGCACTTGCCCAGGTTCTATCCTTGTGCATTAAAACTCCACATCTGAGGGGCTGCTCCTCATCTGTCTCTGAATGTGTGGGTGTGTCCATCATGTGTCTCATGCATGAAGTGCTTCTTCACTGCATCTTTCTGGAAATCAGTTGTGGAAAGGTATGGAGGGAGGTCTGAATATTGAGACAGGAAAGGAAGAGATTGCCGAGTCCATAATGTAGAGTTGTGGGCCTGGAGGTCAGAGAATGTACCAATCGGCTTGTTAGAGACATTTACGTTGAGCTTGGAGGCACAAGACCTTAGATATTAATATGCAGGTTGGCATAGTGTTCCATTGTTTTAGACAAAAGGAATAACAGAACGAAGAAAATGTGCATTTAATATGCAATAATTCCTTTCTAAAACTGAGTCTGGTATGGTAAGGATGATTTTTCCCATTTCGAGAGCTCATTCATCCTCAGAATGAGACATTTCCATGCACTATTTTTGATTTTACATTATTATAATACCAGCTTTGTTTTTATTAGTGTGTATTAATTGTTCATAATAATGGGTATCACAGGAACATTGTCATATATATTCATAAAGTGTTTTGATCATATTAGTCCCCATTAATTGCCCATTCCCATTAATCTCCTTATTTTCAGTTTTCTACTTTCTACTTTCTGTCTTTTCTTCCCTTTCCTCCTCCTCCTCCTTCTCCCTTTCCTCTTCCTTCCCCCCCTTGAACTTGATCTGTAGCCCAGGCTGATCTCCAATTTAAGTCCCTCTTGAATCATTTTCCTGAGTGCCAGTATTTATCTACATAAATACATCATCATTGTCAATGTCCAGGTCCAGAGTTCACATTCTTTCCATTGTATTTGGCCGTCTCCTTCCCCACCAAAGGAGAGTATATAATCCAAAGATAAAAGGGTTAGTGGTGGATAGTCATCAAGCTAGAGGCAGCAGGAAGGGCACACAGCCGTGAGGTGAACTGGAATAGGTTTTAGAGAAAAGAAATGCACATCTCTTCCTAATGTTACTATGACAACAGGACGCTGGCTTCACCATGGACCTCCCGTGCTTCTGTAGCCTTGGACACGTCCCCGAGCTCTCTGTTCCCACGCCTGTGCTGTTTGATTCCTGTCCCTGGCGTGGTCTGATACACAGTAAGAAGGAAAATGTAATATGTGAATAAGGCCAGGACTGTTATTTGATTGAGCCATAGTATCTATGGTTTCTTTTTTTTTAAAATTATTTATTCAATTGTGCGTGTATGCGTGTGTATGTGTGTGTGTGTGTGTATGTGTGTGTGTATGTATGTGTGTGTGTGTGTGTGTGTGTGTGTGTGTGTGTGTGTGTAGAACCTACGGGGGAATTCGGGAACCACCATGGACCGCCTCCACCTCCTCCTTGTTTACTCTGCCCCGGGATTCACAGGCTCTGCCCTACCAGGACCAGAAATGCAGGCCGCCCCCGCTTTTGCCCGGCGTCTATACGTGGGTTCTAGGATCCGAACTCAGGACCTTCCGCCTGCAAGGCAGAGGCTTAACCCCTGAGCCACCTCTCCAGCCCCAAAGTATCTTTGCAATAATAAAAATTGTGCCAATCTTATTTACAAGTTTATCATATCATTTGAGAGTATGGGGCTTTCAAAGTAGCTCAGTGGATAAGGGGCCCTCTCTAAAACTTGGTGATCTGAGTAGAAGTCCACATGATAAAGGAGAAAACTGACTTCCAAAAGTTGTCCCCTGTTCTCCACCCATGTGCCATCATACATATGTCCTTCTCTCTCTCTCTCTGTCTTGTTCTCTTAGACATACTCATACACATGTGCACATGATATTAAAAATGAAGAATTAATTAATATGGTATTTTCCAATGTACAGAGGTATCCTTCGGAAAAGGAAACATGACTACATCTTTCAGATGATTGTGATGATTTCATTAATAGTTTACTTTGATCAAATTTCACAAATGTGCCTGGTACTACAGAGAAAATAGAAGCTGCCCAACCAATTTATAGTCTGAACACAATGCCATGGCTCCAGTCTTAATGAATGAACTTAAAAGCGAATGCCTACCAGTGTTTGAGTCTGGTCACATGACTACACATGGGAAAGAATCAGGCCCAAATCAGCAGAATCGTGAAGAGAACAGAGTATTCCCTGGACGCTTGTTCTATGGAGTATTGCTTCTCCTCTTTGTGGTTTGGTGAGAGGTGGCCACCCACATGTGTTCTCCATGTATGAAGAGCAGGCATACTCTGTCAATCACATATCGTTATTATCAGTTCACTCATTTTGGAAAAGTTGATAGTATTTACATCATCAGTTTCTTGTGGTGATTCATAGTGGATGGCCATAGAATCGGCTAGAAGCCTATCTCCATGGCAACCGTATGCACACCACAAGCCTGGTGAAAGATCAGAAGAAATCGGGAGCTCGTGTTTCTAGAGTTCCAGTGGAGCTTGAGCTGTGTCGTTTCTACACTCTTTCCTCTGTTAGAGTCATCATGATAAAAGAAGGAAAGGAACATAGGGGGAGACTGTTTCTGCACTAGAAACATGGGAAGTGTATTATTTCAGTTCTGCCCCCTCCTTAAAAGCACATTGGTTTCTTCAACCACAAGTGTGGACCATTTCTAAAATCATCAGTGGATTCTGCAGATTTGCACTAATAGTGGGTCCAAGCTGTAATTTACACCTTACACCTCTCTTGTACTCAGTAAAGAAACCAGTGAAGAAATAATGTTCTGTAGGAAAAAAATCCCAGCATTGGGTAAAGATTTTTCTACTTTTCATTTATTTATCTACTTGTTTGTCCAAATATTTATTTAATCAGTCATTATTATTAAGTTCCAGATACTGGATAAGGTGATGAAGAGTTACAGAAAATGAGTCTCCTGCTGCCAATTTATTTCTTATTAATACTTACGATTTTTACCTCAATGGGTAACTTATTTATAATGGACTATGCTGTTATTTCTGTAAGTATGCGAGATTCTTTTTCTATGAAGACATATGTATTTTTAAACATCTGTTTATGTATCTTTTGAGGTGGACTTTGCATGTACCAAGAGGACAAGTTTGTAATCTGGTCTCTCCTTCCACATTCCAGTTATCGAACTCTGGTCATCAGGTTTTGTGACAAGTGCCTTCACTTCCTAGCCATCTCACTGGCCCAAGAAATTTATTTTTTAAAGAGCTCTTTATGAATTAGAAAGGCCTCATTGTTCTAATGTATTTATAATGAATAGAAATTTTGAATTAAGAAATAACAAAATATTCACATGAAAGTTTTGTGTTTGTGAGAGAGCTCTCTAAATGCATCTCCTGCAGTTTGTTTTGAATTTACTTATTATTTTCCATGTGTGTCTGATGCTTGCGTGTGTGTGAATGTAGACACAGCATGGCACGACATGCATGTGGAGGTTGAAAAACAACTTTGTACAGTCGGTTCTCTCTTTCCATTTTACATGTTTCGGGGACCAAACTCAGCTCATCAGTCTTGCACAAGTGTCTCTCTAAGACATCTCTCCACCCTCTTGTACAAACAGAAGCTGCAGGATCATAGCACCAGCTCTCCAATATTTGTATGTATGAGCACGGCTGTTTTCTTAGGCTAATCCTTCAAGCTTCCTCTTCTGAAGGAGGATTTCCTTTCTGTTGATAAATGACTCTAGGAAGTAAATGTAAAAGAAGGGCAGCTGTAGCTCAGTTGGTAGAGTGCCTGCCTACCCTGTGTGAAGTCCTAGTGTTTGGCAGGCAGAAAGGAGGGAGAACCGCAAATTCAAGATTATCCTCCACTGCCAAGGAGCTCAAGCCCAGCCTAGGTCACATGAGGCCTCTTCTCAGTAACAACAGCAGCAGCAGCAACAACAACAACAAAGATACTAGAAGGCACTGATTCTCTGTCTGAAAAAGTCTAGGGCTTCCTGCGTAGTTTAACTAGGGGCTTGTGTACCACCAGCATCAGTAATTTTTTTTGGCTCTGCTTTTCTTGTGTTGATCCTATCTTGCACACAATCTTTTTTTTTTAATACATTTTTAATTATTTTTTCAGCTCATACAAACTTAATAGGTACACCAGTTCCCTCCTCCCTCCTCCTCCCCCCCCCCCGAACCCCCTGCTTCCCCTCCCCTCACCCCTCCTTCCCATCCCTCCGTGCCTCCCACCCCAATTCCCAGAGTTCTTTAATGTGCATCCCTGACTCTCCTCTGGGCCCTCCTCTCCGATGACGAACAAAGACCCAGTGGCATTTCCCTGAATCCTTTCCTGTGTTCCCCTTAAGCATAGGAACACTACTGTGGCTGTCAATCCCTTGCCTCCAAGGATCTTGGTGCCTTTAGCTGATGCTAGACTTTGTGAGGTCAATAGAGTGTTGGACATTGTGCAGGGCATGCAAAGTCCAATTATAGTTGCTTCAGCCCTAACTTGTGTGGAGTATCTTGCAAATCATTGCTCCTCCCATCCTTGTGCTCTTACACTCTTACTGCCCCCTCTTCTGCAAATGTCCCTGAGCTTCAGGATGGGGAGAGATTAGTCTGGCCTAGTTCTAGGTGGTTGATATAGAGTCTCTGAAGTTCTGGATTGTGGTTTGTTGATTTTCTTTTGCAGTTTTGCTGCTCCTGCAATGCCCTTCACTCCACCCTGCTGGGCACTGTATGTCACCCCCTGGCCAGAGACAAAAAGCTGTTATACTGGAGTCTTATTATAAGAGCACATTCAAGGGTAGATGTAATAAAAGTAGGAAACCTCAGTGAGGGAGGGGTCAATCACCCATTTGCAAAATGGTTTTTATCTGCCAGACTATATGCCCTCCACTTCTGTTGAGATCATACCCCCTTAGTTGTAAATGATCAGGAACGAATGTCTGTGAACTTAACCAAGTGTCACATTACTTTCTTGCAGTCCTTGATGGAGACCTATTTTCTCTACTGTAACACGGTCACTTCTCTGCTTGTTTCTGGTGTGGCCCTCCAACCCCATCCCTCCTGTTCATAATCCTTGCAATTACTGTAGGTAATACATAGATTTACCTATGAGTGTCTCAAGGTTGCACACAATCTTTACTCAGGCTTACAAAGTAGTATCAATACTTCCACTTTATGTGTTATTTTCCAAGCACTGCAAACAGGAGAACATGTTCTTCTTATCCCAACAGTTTCAAACAAAGCATAAAAGTGTTATGTGTGTGCTTTGGGTCACTTCCCCATCCCTGGGGTCCTCAGTCTCACTCAAAGCACATGCTCCCAGAATGAGGCAAAGGGAAAACTCAGACTTCTGCTGCTACAAAGAGAAGATGGCCAGGAGCTAATGGCCACAGTACTGAGCAATGCCCGGAACCTGGGGAGCCTCCTATCACAACTGAAGAGATGGTGCTAGGCTGCCTCCCTCTTGCCCTGTGTGCATATTTTCCCCCAGCTTATGTATTTGAGCCTGATTTCTAGTCTCTTTATAAGCTGAGATCATGGTTTATAGCTAGGGTTTCTCAGGACTATGAAATCCTGTGGTGGAGAGTGCTCCCATTTATGGCAGGAATATAGGTCTGTGCTGTGGGTCATGTGGCCTGCCTTGGTGCAAAAACATGTATTCTTACATCATTAAAATTCCACAATATGGACACAAAATCAACTTTTAAAGAGCAGGAGTGTGTCTTCTTCACAAAGGTTTTTAAATCTTTTTTTTTTTTTTTAATTTTTGTCCCATAGAGGATTGATAGAATATTTAATACTGAGTGTTGAC
Organism: Typhlomys cinereus; assembly: GCA_023101885.1. NCBI lineage: Eukaryota > Metazoa > Chordata > Mammalia > Rodentia > Platacanthomyidae > Typhlomys > Typhlomys cinereus. Next base: position 4,166,588 of record JALPQD010000033.1, on the reverse strand, counting down.
TCACAGAAAAAGCTTTGTGAGGCTGTATATGTTATGTTAGAGATTACGGTATGTTTTACAATTAAGCCCTCACACCAAATATGTAAGTTACACATAGCCTAATGAATGGCATTCAAAGATGGTTCACATCTTGCTAATGGACTCAGAAGCAACTGTTCACATCATAACAATTAAGACAGAAAGAATTTTCCATGAAAATGTGAGATTGGTACACTTCATTTATTTAGGACTTTAAGGAAAATTATTCAGTGAAGGGGCCGAAGAGATGGCTCAGGGGTTAAGACTCTGCCTTGAAAGCAGAAGATCCTGATTTTGGACCCTAAGTCCCACATAAAAACACCAGACAGAAATGGCAGTGTCCTACACTTCTGGCCCTGGGAAGAACCTGGGAAATTCCAGAGTAAAGAAGGAGGTAGAGGCAATCCAGGACGATTCCCAAAGTCACCCTTGGTCCTCTACAGGGACACACGTGCCCTCTGCTTACACACACACACACACACACACACACACACACACACACACACACACTAAATGAATAAATAAATAAAGTTTTTAAAAAATTATTCAGTGAAGTTTCATTATAGTTCCAACAAACAATTCCGGAATATCAAAACTTTTTTTCCTTGTCACAATATTATTCATGGCTTGGCATCTTTTTTAATATTTTTTTATTATTATTTCCACTCATACAAACTTAACAGGTACACCAGTCCCCTCCCTCCCTCCATCTCCCCTGATCCCCCGTTCCCCCCTCCCCTCTCTTCTCCCTTCCCATCCCCCAGTGCCTCCCCCCCCACAATCCCCAGAGCATCCTTTACTGTGCATAGCTTGGCACCTTTTTAAAAAGTCTTTATTTAGTGTTAAGGACTCTTAATTGGATTGATGGAAATAGCCAGGTCCCTAGTTTATCAGTGAACTATAAGCATACGAGAAAAAAGGCTTGGAAGAGCAAAACCCAAGGCACACAAAGACTTAACCATTCACAACCTTTAACCTTTCTATTAACAATACTAGCTTCTGGACTGGGGAAATGGCTCAGGAGTTAAAGCCTTTGCCTTGCAAGAAAAAAGGACCTGAGTCTGGATTCCAGATTCCATGTAAAAATGGTGCTGCCTGCAATTCCAGCCCTGGAAGGCTGAGCATGGGAAAACCCAGAGCAAAGCAATAACGAAGTATAGCAATCCAGAGTAATCCAGGAGGACTCTTGATGTCGCCTTTGGGCCTCCACAGACTTGCATGTTCAAGTGCCCTCATGAACAAACAAACAAACAAGCAAACAAACAAACAACTTTTGGATTGGGAGATAGTTCAGTAGTAAAGTACTTGTCACACAAGCGTGAAATCCCAGTTGGATTTTGAGAACTCAAGAGAAGCCAGGTGACAGTGTACACGTATAATCCCGTTCTCATGTGGTGACATGGGAGTCAGAGATGGGAGAATCCCTGGAAACTGGAAACTCAGGGGTCAGCAGACTGGCGTACACAGTGACCAACAGCAATGAGACCCTTCCTCAAATAGGGCGAATGGCGAGGGAGGACCGAAATTGCTCTCTGACCTCCACGCTTGTGTCTGCACTCATGCACATGAACAGGCACAAACAAATGATAATAATGAGCTTTTCTTGTGTGTGAGCACACGTGTCCAGGTGCATATGTGCATTTCCTGTGTGAACGGGTGAAGACCAAAAGTCTATGTCAGGTGTCTGTCTTGCTACTTTCTTTTTTTGGAGGAGGAGACTCACTGATTTTGGAGGTTTCTGTTCAGTTTACAGGGGCTCGCCAGCCACTGCGCTCAGCGTTGGGTTCTGGTGATCCAAACTCATCCTCAGGTTTGCACGGTAAGCACTTTACACACAGAGCTATTTCTCAAGCACCCCAGTATGAGCCCGTTTAGATTCATACTGAATTCATACTCTGCAATGAGGCACATTTAGGAAGCATTGATTCTACCTGAGCTCCCACGGCCACCAAGAAGCCTTGGTTTCAGGAAGTAGGCTTACATTTTGTTAATCGGAAGATTCATTCTCGCCAAATGGGCAGATGTCAAACATCCTTTGAGCCTGGCTCTCCCTGCACTTGACTCTCTCTTTTGTCCCCGGCGTGAGAAGCCATCCTCAGTGTCTGTCAACCAGAATCTCTGCTGTGAAAAAAATCTGGGTAGCCTCAAACTCCCTGAAAGAAATAAAGCTGGATCTCACACTGTCCCAGATGTACTGCTGGCATGTTCAGGCATGAGATTAATGATCTGATGCAAGCGGCAAGGGTGGCCTCTTTCTAGGAAGCGCCAGGCTCGAGAGCCTGCGTCTAGGAAGGAACCTGCGTGGACTTTCTGTGACAGTTTCTGCGGAAGCCGGTTGTTAGGTTCTTCATCTCCTTCTTCAGTGGGCTCAGAGGGCGGCCGCTCCCGCTCAACGCTGTAAGAAACAATCACCGGGTATTTTGTGCCTTTTCCAGCTTCTTTTCCTTTTGATTGGTTGTTTCCGGAACAATTTGTGCATCGGAAAAAAGTAGCGTTTTAATTTTAAGGCACCTCTGTAGATTTGGTCTATGAAGTTTTCCAGCAGAAAATGCAGTACTGAAAAGTACTGGGGCTGGAGAGGTGGCTCAGGGGTTAAGCCTCTGCCTTGCAGGCGGAAGGTCCTGAGTTCGGATCCTAGACCCCACGTACAGACGCCAGGCGGAAGCGGGGGCGGCCTGCGTTTCTGGTCCTGATAGGGCGGAGCCTGTGAATCCCGGGGCGGAGTAAACAAGGAGGAAGTGGAGAGCGATCCATGGTGGTTCTCGAATTCGTCCGTGGTTCTATACACACACACACACACACACACACACACACACACACACGCACAATTGAATAAAAAATAAATAATAATAATAAAAAAAAGAAAAGTACTAAGCTTGCATTATATTTCGACATTTTAACATACCCAGTATCAGTAATCCCAAGAGACAACCACATGTCCTCACTCTACAGATGAGGTGCCAAGGTCTAAGTTTAGGTGATTCTCAGTATTCCTGACTCATAAACGTGAGGGTCAGCATTCAAACTCAGATCCTCTAGATGTTAAATTTTTGAGTGTTTCTTTTTTTATAGTCAAAGAAATATGTGCATATCATAAAATATTTCAAGAGTGGGGAAAGATATAAAGTGAAAGATCAAAGCACCTCTTTCACACCCTCCTGTTTCTAGTTACAGCTTTTCCAAATTCGCAGATCTTTGCCTGCTTTAAACTGGGTTTTGAATTCTTACTGCTGCATGTTGAGTTCCTTCATATGCTTTGGATATCAGTTTTCCATTCAGTGCATTTTACAAAGACTTCCAGTCTGTTCTTATCATTCTTAGAATACAGTTTTATTAATTCGTTGTTTTGTGGAGGAAAGGTTTTTCATGAAATCATTTTTTTTCATGAATTATGCTTTTAGTCTTATGTCTGAAACATCACCACATCTAAGGGTAGTTGATTTTTTCTGATGTTATTTTCTAGCAATTCATAGACTTGCATTTTACATTTAAGTCAATAATCATTTTATTATTTATTATTCTTCATATATGTGTGTACATATATATTTGTGCAACATATATATACACACATTATATATATATATATATTTAGTGTTTGTGTGTGTGTGTGTAGATGGTGTATGTGCTCATGCTTGTGGTAGGTTGTGCATACCTGTGCATGCACATGTCTTCCTCAGTCTCCACCTCATCTTTTGAGACAGGGCCTCTCACTGTTTCATCTCTATTGGGCAACCAGCAAACCTCAGGAATCCCGTCTCTGTATCCCAAGTGCTGAGATTGAAGATGTGCAGTACCATTCCTGACTTTACACAGGGGTGTGGGAGAGTAAACTCGTGCCCTTATGCTGATGTGGCAAGGACTTAGGCCATTTCCCCAGATCCACCAATTCTTTTCATATTGAAGGCGGGAAGTCTATGTGGAGATTTTTTGTCCGTTTGTTTGCACATGGACGTCTAGCTGTTGTAGGTCAGTTCCTTTTTCAGATATCAGCTGCATGTATTTGCGTGAGTCTATCATTCAGCTATGCTCTTCCCAGGACCACCTTCTCTCGACTATAGCAGCTGTTGGACGTCTGACTTTGTGTCTCGTCCAGTGCTGCATTGGTTATTTATGTTCTCTTCCCTTTTCAGATAAACTTCAGAATTATTTGTTGATATCCACAACTTTCTGGGATTTTGACTATATCAACTTGAGAAGCAACTGGCATCTTAATACTGAATGTTCATATTCACAAACACGGAATATCTTTTCATCTATTTATTTTAGTAGAGTTTTGTAGTTTTTGAAAGTGTTAAGTATTGAAATCAGGCTTGTGATCGTATAGATGTTTGTTGACTATATAGCCAGTTATTTCACTTTTGGTGCTCATACTAATGGTCTTTTCCTTTTCAATCAGAATTCAAATTCTGATTTTTAACATTGTGAAAATCATCGACCTTTGTGTCTTAAGTTTGTGCTACCATTCATTCTTTTGAACACTAATTCCTATTTCATTGCATGGATACAGTTCATGAAAGGCCTTCCAGTGGTACAACAAACAGTGGGACGAATTATTGTCTGGTAATTATGAATGGAATTACAGTAAGTAGCATGTGTAGGTCTTTCATCAATATACAAATATACCCCATCCTTATGAACACTTGATATTAGTTTAAAAAACTGGAAAACCACTAATAGGTATACAGTAGTAACTCACTGTAACATTAATCATATTTCCCTGATAACTAAAGTTATTGCACATTTTTATGTTTTGCATATGTTTATGGCTTTTGTGAAATGTCAGTTGAAATTATTCTGCTTGTTTTAAAAATTAGGCTTGTAAGTTCTTCCTGTTACATTTTGGAAGTTCTCTTTGCAATCTGGATGTGAGCCTGTGGCCAGAAATATAATCTGAGAATAGTTTCTCCTCTCCTGTGGCTTGTCCTTTCATTGCCTGAAAAATCTGTCACCGAGAAAAGGATTTAGATATTTATGAATTCCAGTTTACTCTTTTTCCCCTTTGTGGATATATATAAGTGCCTATTCCAAAGTCACTAAGGTATTTTTTTCAGGTTTCTTTTTTTTAGAGGTTCTATGCATTTACATTTAAGCACTTGCCCCTGTTTTAATTTTTAATTTTTAATTTTTAATTTTAATTTTAATTGTGCTATATGAATCAAGATTCATTCTTTTGTCATGAGATGTTCAAACATTGCAGCATTTTTATTTCAAAAGTGATCCCTTATTTATTGAATTTCCCTTGCATCTTTGAAGAAGATCCTATCTATATGGATCCATTTCCTGATTTTCTTCTCTACTTAGTTTTACATGGATTTGTCCTTCTGCCAATACCATTCTGCCCACAGATTATAGCTTCATAGTAAGTGCTGAAGTCCAGTAAATATGAGCCCATCAAATTTTTGTTGCTGTTGTTTTCAAGATGATTTGACAACTCGCACTTTTGTGTAATTTTCAGAATCAGCTTAATTATATCACTACAAATGCTAGACTTTTGATTCAGATCACTTAGAATTTCTAGGTGAATTCATAAAGAGGTTGGGGTCCACTGGGTGAGAATGGCCTTAAGTTGAGCTCTCTTGTAAGGATCCAAACAGTATTCAGAGGCATTGGCTGGCACCAAGGCCCTAGTCTGTCCAGGAAAGTGGGAGGACTCATGCTTTGCCTCCACTCTGGCTGTTTGCACTAAGAGTCCAGGGTGATCCCAGGGCACTATGTTCCCATAACCATGTCATAAACCATATAGGCGATGTGAACAAATCACTCCATCCAGTCACCAACTCTCAGTTTGTGTACTGCTGTGCCTCTTGCAGTTTGTGTACTGCTGTGCCTCTTGCTCCTTGTCAAGCCAGAGCCCGGTATTTTAGGAGCGCCTTCATTCAATCTTTTAGCATTATGTACTGTATATTGGCTGCAGCTTTATTTAGTTGGTTTTGCAGTTAGTTGCCCTTTTCAAGTCAAAAAAGGAAGGGTCTGTCTGTTCCCACTCTTTTAAAAAAAATTGAAAAGTGTGAGTGTGTGTGTGTGCACGTGTGCACTCACATATATGCATACATGCACATGCATGCATGGCACACTGCACATGTGGTCAGAGGACACTCCCAGGTCAGTCTTTGGCTTTTGCTTTGTTTGAGGCAGGGTCTCTTATTGCCACTGTATGTGTCTGCTTAGCTGCTTAGATACCTGTGAGCTTGTGAGGATGCTCCTGTTTCTACCTAGTGTAGGAGCACTAGGCTTACGTGTATGTATGCTTCACCTTCTGTGGGTTTGGGGATTCAAACTCATGCTTGCCAGACAAGTGCTGAGCCATCCCCCTAGTTCTCCTTTCCTTCCTACTTTGTAGTTTTCTTTTTCTCTCATCATTTATGATAATTGAGCCAACCTATAGCTTTTCTTTGTTTTCTTAAGATGGTGAGTTACTTGTGAAATACTGAACCCACCTTGTGTTCCTTGGCTTTATCTTGCTCTGCTCATGATGAATTATGTTTTCATATGTTGATAGATTGGGTTTGTTAATATTTTATTGAGGTTCTGTGCATCCAAAATCTGAAGGATGTTGGCTTGTGGTTTCTTTCTTTCTTTTCCTCTCTCATCTTTTACTTTTGCAGGAACAAGATTTTCATGTTGCTCAGATGAGTTTTGGAGTAGAGTTCCCAAGAATGTTATAAACTCAAATTATTTTTAAAATAGAGAGAAGTCAATGCCTTATCACAGTATCCATAGAAGGCATCAAAAATGACAATGAATATACAGGGCCATAAGGGTTGTCCTTATTATGCCATTACTATATATAGCATCTGTCACTCTGGGATTGGTAACATACCTTGCCTTTTTTTTTGGTAAATATATATAGATGCTTATATTTTTAAAAATCTTTTCAGTGAACTGACATTCAATGACATTTTTTGAATGAAAGCTTTGTGAAAACCTAAAGATGAGAAAGTTCACTGTTGGACAGGACATTCCATTCAAGGCAGGACTGCTGCATCCAGAAATTCACTACAGTGAGACTTGTCCTTACCAGACTTGCATAATGATGACATACCAACATGCCCCCATAGACTATGAGGAACTCAAGAAAGATGAGAACACACAGTGGAAACCTTGGGAACTAAAGCAGGATGAGTGAAGGGAAATTCCTCATCAATGGGGTGGTCTGAGGAGGGGCAACTTGGTATGTCACAGAGGCCTGAACCCCCACAAGAAGAGACAAGCCACAGGGAATTCTGGGGTCCATAGAAGCAGACAGGCAGGAGGGCAGGAAGGAGTGGGATGGATTGACAAAGGGAAGGGAGGGAGATGAGAGGGAAGGGGGATGGAGGACAGCAAGGGTAAGTACTCAATATACTTGTAAAACTAAAACTAAATGAATAAAAAATAATCATAAAAATAATCATAAACTAATCATAAAAGAGGACTTTATTTAAATTTTAAAAGTATTTGGAGAGTTTCCAGATATATTTCTTTTGTGGATGTTGCATTTTTTAAAAAATTATTTCCTCTCATACAAACTTAACAGATACACTGGTCCCTTCCCTCCCTCCATCTTCCCCTGACCCCCCCTGCTCCCCCTCCCCTCTCCCTCCCTCCTCATCTCCCAGTGCCCCTCCCCCAATCCCCAGAGCATCCTTTACTGTGCACACCAAACTCTCCTCTGGGTCCTCTCCGATGAGGTGCAAAGACCCAGGGGCATATCCCAGAACCCTTTCCTGTGTTCTCCTTAAGCTTAGGAACACACTGTGACTGTCAGTCTCTAGCCTCCAAGGATTCTAGTGCCTTTAGTCCATGCTAGACTTTGTGGGGTCAATAATGTGTTGGACATAGCGCAGGTCATGCAAAGTCCTATTATGATTGCTTCGACCCTGACTTGTGTAGAGTATCTTGCATATCATTACTCTTCCCATCCTTGTGCTCTTACAATCTTACCGCCCCCTCTTCCACAAATTTCCCTGAACTTCAGGATAGGGAGAGATTAGGCTGGCCCAGTTCCAGGTGGTTGATATGGAGTCTCTGATATTCTGAATTATGGTTTGTTGATTTTTTATTTTTTTCGGTTTTGCTGCTCCTGCAATGCCCTTGGCTCCATCCTGATGGGCACTGTATGTCATCCCCTGGTCAGAGACAAAAAGCTGTTAGAGTCTTGTTATAAGAGTATATTCAGGGGGCTGGAGAGATGGCTCAGGGGTTGTGACGCTGTCTCACAAGCAGAAGGTTCTGAGTTTGGATCCCAGGTCCCACGTTAAAAAAAAAAAAAAAGAGTATATTCAAAGGTAGATGGAATAAAAGTAGGAGATCGCGGTGAGAGAGGGGTCAATCATCCATTTGCAAAATGGTTACTTTCTATCAGGTAGCCTATATGCCCACCCCATCTGGTGAGATCATACCCCATCAGTTGCATATGATCAGGAAGGAAAGTCTGTGAACTTAACCAGATGTCTCATTACTTACTTGCAGTCCTTGATGGTAGCCTATTTTCTCTGCTATAACATAGTCCCCTCTCTCCTTGTTTCTGGTGGGGCCCTCCTTCCCCATCCCTCCTGTTTATAATCTTTACAATTACTGTAGGTATTACAGAGATTTGTCTTTGAGTGTCTCTAAGTGGGTTTGGTACTAGGATCCACCTATTAGTTAGTACATATGGTGCTTAATTTTCCATGTCTGGGATATTTCACTCAATATAATTGTTTCTATTTCCATTGTGGATGTTGCATTTAAAAATTTTTTTTTATATTGGGGTCCAACTTAGTTAATTTTGTGGCTGACCTCATGGTAGAGCTCATTTTTTTAAATTTATTTTTTTCCACTCATACAAACTTAATAGGTACCCCGGTCCCCTCTGTCCCTCTACCCCTCCCTGGATCCTCTTGCTCCTTCTGCCCTTTTCCCCTTCCTTCCCTCCCTCCCTTTCTCTCAATGCCCCCTCCCCCATCCCTGGTGAGGTGTAAGGACTCAGTAGCATTGCTTACAGCTCTTTCTTGTGTTCCCCTTTAGTATAGGAACACTATTGTGGCTGTTAATCCCTTGCCTCTAAGGATCCTAGTGCCTGTGATCCATGCTAGACTTTGTGGGGTCAATGATATGTCCGTCATTAAGCAGGTCATGTTGCATTTATTTGTGTGTGTGTGTGTATGTGTGTGTGTGTGTGTGTGTATCAGAGGACACTGTGTTTCCCAGTGGAGGACTAAGGAATAACTTCAGAAATCATCCTGGATTACTTCTACCTCTTTGTTGCTTCACTCTGGGATTTCCCAGCCTCTGCCCACCAGGGCCAGAAGTGCAGGTCACACTGCCTTTTCACTGCGACCTGGGATCCCAACTTAGGTCCTTCTGCTTGTGAGGTAGAGTCTTAACCCCTGAGCCATCTCTCCAGCCCTGTTTAAGTTTATTATTGTTTCAGGTTACTTATCTTTTCTTTATTTTCAAAGGCCCTTATTTTGTCAACTGATAAAATCAAAACCGAAGCTTCTTCACAAGATACAGAACCTAACATTCTTTTCCTTCAACACTTGGAAGAGGTCTCCTGATGTCCATAATAAGAATTTTGGCATCGAAGATTATTATGTATGTACCATGTCACTTTTTATCAACAGTTTTCAACGTTTTAAAAACTGTCTTTGTTATACAGAGTTTCACATTCTCTCTGCTTATCTCTGGAGCTTGCTGAACTCTAAGCCTTTAACTTAGAACTTTCATTGGACTTCCTCAAGTAACACTTTCCTGCATTAACTGCTTTCTTCTCTCCTTCACAGACTTTATAGGAAGAGAAGGAAAAAGCCAAAGTGCCTTCCCACTCCACCCTCCTGGTATCTCCTGTCGCCTCTCTCCTAGCCATGCCAAAAGCACTAGTTCTTCAGGGGTTTCCTGACTGGGTGCAATTCTGCTTCCTGTAGGGTCACCTTGAGTCAGAGTTGGATGATAAGAGGAAATTGCCTGTGATAGATTACTCCATGTCTGCTCTCTCCTGTGGTAGGTCACTCCTGCTGCCCTGTTTTCTCCTGCATTTTGGCATTTATTATTTTTTCATCTTCAAATAATTGCTTTACAAGTCTGATCACAGTTATTATTTGCAATTAGTGGGAAATAAGGGGATTAATAACCATTCCGATTCTGCTAGGAATGCCACCATTTTAAAATGTAATAATACATCTTTCAGATGATTTTATATCATCAATTTGCTAAATTCCTTCTAAAGTAGCAAATTTTGCAGCTGTATTTGTTCAATTAATAAATAATTGACTAAAATATTTTAAAATTTTCCATTTTTTTCTAGTTTTACAAACAGAACAAGTGTTTGTTCCTGTCCCCTTTTCTTTCCCCTCCCTTCCCCCTTCCTCTCATTTCACCAATCCATCCCTCTCCCTTCATCCTCCTGTCTGTCTGTTTGTGCGGACCTCAAGGTTCCCTTCAGGTTGTCTGCTCTAGTACAGGATCAGGTCTCTGTGGCAGATTAAGTGACCCTTCCTTGAGTAGATCCACTGATAGGGACATACCTACAATCAATTGATCTTTGATATAAGTGCCAAAAATCTTGGAACGAGGACAGCATCTTCGACAAATGGTGCTGACAAAATTGTGCTTTTACATGCAGAAGAATGAAACTGGACCATTAATTGTTACCCTGAATGAAAATCAAGTCCTAATGGATCAAAGTCCTTAATGTTAGAGCAGAGACTATAAAACTCTTAGAAGAAAAAAATAGGGAATGACTGTGAATTGATTGGCCTCCACCAGCATTTTCTCAATAGGACCCCAAGGGCACAGAGAATGAGTCCAATGCTAAAAAGTGGGACTATATGAAATTAAAAAGCTTTTACTCAGCAAAAGAGATTATTAATTGAGCAAAAAGGCAACCTACAGAATAGGAGAGCATCTTCACTAACTACACATTTCACAGAGGACTAATATCCAGAGTACACAAAGAACTTAAAAAACTAAACATCAAAAAGTAAACAACCCCGGGGCTGGAGAGGTGGCTCAGGGGTTAAGCCTCTGCCTTGCAGGCGGAAGGTCCTGACTTTGGATCCTAGACCCCATGTATAGATGCCGGGTGGAAGTGGGGGCGGCCTGCGTTTCTGGTCCTGGTAGGGCAGAGTCTGTGAATCCCGGGACAGAGTAAACAAGGAGGAGGTGGAGGCGTCCATGGTTGTTCCCAAATGAGTCCTTGATTCTACACACACACATACATACACACGCACACATACATACATACACATACATACACACGTGCACACACGCATACACACATATATGCACAATTGAATAAATAATAAAAAAGTAAACAACCCCATTAAAAATGAGCTATAGAACTGAAAAAAATTTTTCACAAGACATAACGATATTTTGTTAATTTATTTGATGAGAGAGGAGAGAGAGAGAGAGAGAGAGAACATAATGGTATAGTTGTGGAGGTCAGAGAACAGTTGTAGGAAGTCAGTTCTCTCCTTTTGACGTGCAAGCTCAGGGGATCGAACTCAGATTGTCAGGCTTTGCACATAGCTGTCTTACCTGCTGAGTCATCTCACCCAACCTCAATAAGTGCTTTATGTTTCTCCTCCTCCTTCCCGGTTCCCCTTTGTCTTGCTATCATCAATGCTTACGAACAGTTGGCATATTTTTGCAACAACATGGAGACGGGAGATTTCCTTCTAGACAGTGATCTAGTTCATAGGACAGATGTTATCTGAAAGTTTATGCCCCCATGGACAGTGGAATGCTTGTTTCTCAACACTCACCCTTGCAGTCTGATAACTGGGAAGAGTATTTTACAGTGATTCACATTTCTTTTTCAAAATGGCTGTGACTCAACATTTTTTAATAACATTCATCATGGCGTTTCTTAATGCAATACTATCTTGGGGCTTATCTTTAGTACGTAGATTATTTCTGCCTCTCCTAAACTTAGAATCTGCTGTAATGGTTTCTCTGTGGGATTTTCATACACTGTTTTGCTGACATTCTTCTTGCCCCTGCCCGATCTGTCTCCTTCGAGTCTCCTTCCTTCACCCACCGGCCCCTAACCTCTGCTTTCATGGCGTACAAACCAATACAGATTTTAAATAAAATTCCTCAAACTTCTACTGGTTTCTTTAGTCTTTACTAGTGTCAGTCAATGAAAAAAAAAAAACTTGGTGAATTAAAAGGAAATTCAGTGTGCGCGCGCGTGTGTGTGTGTGTGTGTGTGTGTGTATGTGATGTCTCAGTGGGTAATGCACCTGCTTGCAATCCTAGAGACCTGAGTTCAATTCCCAGAGGAAGAAAAGAACTGACTTCTGAAAGTTGTTTTCTGACTTCTACCCATGCACCATGACATGCATGTGTTCATTCCCTCTTTCTTTCTCAAATAAAATAAATTATATGTTAAAAAGGAAATGGGTATATTCCAGAGAAGTTGGCTTAGTGACTACAAATCTATTTTTCTTATGTGTTAATTACAGACCTAGGTCTAGTTTTCAGAGTAGAAGGAATGTGATTATTTGATTCTTAGGCTTGCATTTGGCAGCCTATTAATGGGTAGCATATGAGGGCTGACAAAGGAAAGTAGAAAGAAGGAACTTATGTTTGTGTGTGGACTTTTGGTTATAGAGCTAGAAGAAGGGGTGTCAGTGGAGTGTCCCCAAGACCATCCTCCCTGTTCTGCTTTATTTGCTGACTTTAGAATGTTTCAGAAGCTTTGAGAAGGTTACAGAGAATGCTGGCAAGACATTGGCTCAGGTTAACATCTACATATGCTATTAGCCATTCAGCTTGGATGATGAATCATGAAAGGAAGTGAAAAATGAATCTTTAGTCTTTCTTTAATTTGAAATACTGTCTTAAGTGATAGAGAGAATAAATGTTCTCCTTGGCTTTTTTCTTGTAAATGTCTTTCACATTAACATCTATCAAAAAAATATGTTCCTTGCTCTGATGATCATATGACTAGGATGAGTGTATGAAAATGATTCTGGAACACTTAGTGCAGTATTTCATATTATTTATTTTAAATTTTACATGCAATAGGATCTATGGTTCTAAGTGTTTAGTTCTGAGTTCAGCCAAATGTGTAGTGCATGCCTTCACCATCCAGATCCTAACTAGACACAGTGGGTTAATAAAAAAGAAGGAAAAGGGCCTGGAGCCAGGAGTGAGATGTGTTTGGGGACAGGGAGAGTGAGAGGGGGGAGTGAGGGGCAGATATGACCAAGGCACATTGTTTGTATGAGGTTTCTGTATCTATGTATGAGATTGCTAAAAAATAAAAAAAAATTAAATCTAGTCTTATCTTCAGCTCCCCAGTTTCCCTTGTCTCTCCATCCCCTTCACCACTAGCTATGCCTCTTTTTGCACCACATATATTTCCAAGTGGAAATATGAAATCCATTAACACGTTTAATCACCATTCCTCATGAAAATCAGGGTTTAAAGCTACACTCTGCTTGTCAGACATCCTGTAAGGATTCTCTTCAAAAAATTCTGCGGACCGGTTCCCCTCTGTTTAACCTCAATGGGCCAGGAGATTATTTTCTACAGGCTCAAGAATTGTAAACCATTGGTCAAAGTTTTGCCATGTGTGTTGTTTGTTGTAGCAAGTTTGCACAGTGAAAACTAGCTTAGGAAGATGGAGTGGTTCACTTTCAATATGTATTTACTTGGCCATTTTGCATGAAGTTGTGACAACCTAGACTGAAACCACGGATATTGTCATGTTTGAGTTGCTTTCAGTTCCCAAGCATTTAAACATTAAGAAAGTGCCAACTGTACATTGCTAGACATGACCTCAAACTTTTTTCTATTTCTACCTTTATCATTTATTTAAACTATCATATCACAATAATTCCTTGCTTTCAGGGTTTTGTAAAGGCCCTTGACCAAAACCAACAGTATTCTGATCTAGTATAGTATGTGATGGAATCAGTTTAATATTCAGGACACAAAGCTTTAAAAATCATTTGTGCGAATTAAAAAGAAATGATTTTGTTTTGTAAAACTGAGGAATTGAAAATTGCTTTTGTGACATTAATATTGTCTTAATTGTTTGGAGGATTACTAAGTTCATCTCTAGAGGTCTTGTTTAAGTTAAATCCACATTATTTGTACAAATAGACAAAGTCCACATTTCAAAAGTTTTCATTTTATTACTTCAACTGCTACATTAGCTGCTTTGGATGGAGACTAATTCAATAAGTAATTAATTCAGACATTTATACAGTAAATTTTAATTGACTACCTTTGACATATCAAATATAACACTAGGCATTGAGGTTACAGGAAGGATGTTTCATTTTTTTTACCTTCAAGAAGCTTGTAATACCAGCTATAAACCTAAACATGTGTTTTGTAAATCCATATAACTTTTCTTTTCCGTCACCAATCACATCGAATCATATAACCTCAACTCTGACAGCAACTCCCTAAATCAGAGGGTTGTCAACACGGTTAATACTCTCCAGGGAGCTTTAAAAAATATTGATGTCTTGCTCCTTCCCGGATCTGGCTTGGGATGTGCAGCTGCTTCCAAAACACAGCCAAGAGGAAGGTCACTGCTCTCAGTTAGAGCCTGGCGGCTACTCCTGCGAAGCACCAGATCGTTTGCTAGATGTTTGCGCGTGTGGTCTGTGTCGCCGCTACTCAATTCTGCCCAGCGGTGTGGGAGAAGCCGTAGACACTACCTGTCATGAGCCAATGAGAGTGGCTGTGCTCCAACAGAACCTTGTTCTTGGACTGGAATTTAGCCTTCATACAATAGTCATGGCCCATGAACTACTCTTTTTTTTTTTTTAATTGTTTTCAACTATCTAATAAATGCTAAAATCCTCTTCAACCCATGGGCTGTATAAAAACAGGGAGTGGATCAGATTTGGCTCGTGGAATTGCCCTTTGCCAACCCTTCCTCTGGGGCAGTTCAGAAACTTAGGAGCTCCTTAAAGTCATCTGCGGATCTTTCAGGATACTGTCTGCTCTAGACACCTGGATTCAGGAGGTCTTCATGGGGCTGGGAGTTGTGCATGCCTGGTAGTCTCGGCCCTCAGGATGGGGGTGGGATATGGAGGTAAGGGGAGTTTGAGTTCAAGCTCAGTTTGGGCTGCATGGTGAGATGCTGCTTCCAACATAGCTAATAACTAACAAACCATGAAACAAGCAAAGCAATGTGAGTAGCGAACTAGGGAATTCTGACCAGGGATTGCTGGTCAGATTTAAAAAATGACTGTTCTAAAGATATCGTGGGCGTTTCTTTCTTTTAAATCCCTGACACCATTTTCCCATTTGGGACCTTTATGGTCTTGTATGTGAATGCTGTCAGCCACAGTATAGCTTCTACTCATTTTTTTTTTTTTAGGAAAAATTGTTTATTTTGAAACTATCTTAATTTAGAAATAGAAAACATCTAGAGGGGAGACAAAAACAAGGTTTACAGGTGAATTTTTACTTGATGAACTTCTTACACCCTCACTTGTTCACTAATTCCAAAGACAAGACTCTTCCAAAAAGTATTCAGCCACCCACAATAATGTTATTAATAGGATGTGGATCAATTTCACAAAGAAACCAATGAATCCCATTATAGCGAATCCCATTGCTGTGGCCATGGCGATCTTCTGGAATTCTTTTCTATCAGGTTTGGTGCATCTTTTAACTAGATGAATTGAGTCCTTCACAAATTGCCGACTTGGCTCAACAAACTGCATTACCTGATCCATGATTGCCTGACAGAAGACCCGACCCGCAGCCAAAGACACGAAGCAAAGAGCGAGCTTAGCCCCAACGGAACCCCATCACTCACTAAGATTGCAATACCATCCTCACTACTGTGCTTCAAACCCTCCAGTGGATCCCGAGCCCACAGGAGCACTTTGTCCTCTTCAGCAAGTGGAGTAACACCAGGGCTCTCTTTTGCAACCGCTGGCTGTGAACACAGTCTCCCCACATTCATGGTTCTCGGAAAAATGAGCTACTTTCCATTCATGTCGTGCCGTTTCTTGTTTATGTGCTTGGATGCACGTTGCTTCTGTGGCAGATGTCTCTGGTCTGCCATGATGCAGCAGGATCCCTCCCTCCCTCCGTCCCTCCCTCCGTCCTTTCCTCTGTGTCTCCTTCCCCCCTCTCTTCTTTCTTCTCTTTCGTCTTGTCTTTCTTCTGTCTTCTCTCTTTCTTTCCTTTCTTTCTTTTCTTTCTTTCTTCTTTCTTTCTTTCTTTCTTCTTTCTTTTCTTTCTTTCTTCTTCTTCTTCTTTCTTTCTTCTTTCTTTCTTTTCTCTTCTTCTTTCTTCTTTCTTTCTTTCTTCTTTCTTTCTTTCTTTCTTTCTTTAGCACTGTGTATCCTTGTAGACGCCCAAGGGTAACCAATCATCGTTCATTATTTTTTACCTCCTTTTTGCTTGATATTTCCCAAGCTGCCCATCAGGGTCAGAAGTGCAGGCTGCCACCATTTACTTGGTGTTTTTGCACAGGACTTGGGATCTGAACTTAGGACCTTCTGCTTGCAAGGCAATATCTCCTCTTTCTTAATATGTGAGTTAGATGTTGAGGTTGGATGGTCCTCCTTTGTGTTTCCACAGGCATCTGCTTATCTTTTCTATAGACGTGTATCACTAGACATCAAACATATGCTTTTTGACCTGAATTTTTAAACTTCTCTATGTGTGTGTGTGTGTGTGTGTGTGTGTGTGTGTGTGTGTGTGTGCACGTGTACAGGAGGGCCCTTAAGTGTGTGTGCTTGTGGAGGTCTAAGGGTGACATCAGGAATCATCTTGGATTACTTTGCTTCCTTATTGCTTTGCTCTGGGGTTTTCCGGGTTCTGCCTTACAAGGATGGATTGTTGATCACTAACATTTCCACCCAGCAGCTTTTGAGATTTGGGATCTGAATTCAGGTCCTTTTGCTTGGGAGGCAAAGACTTTAACCTTTGAGTCATCTCTTAAGTCCCTGGGTTGCTTCATTTTTAAGTGCAGGTTCTGACCTTATTATTTATTATCTAATCCATTCAGCATATTTTTATTCATATATCTTATTATGGACACACATACACAAAACTATGTGCCCCATATATGAGATAATAGAAATTAAATGTATATTATATTACATATAATATATATAATTTGATAGAGCTAGTGTGAGGGTTATTCACTAATTCATTAAGCATTTATTAAGCATTTACTTCGTGGTAGCAAAACTAGTGAACTAGCTCATGTTCTGGTATGAGTGTGTGTGCATGCGGTGTGTACATGTGTATGTGCATACAAGTGAAGGCCAGATGTCAATGCCAGATATCTTCCTTAATCACCCTCTAATTTATTTACTTATTTTTGAGATAAGGTCTCTCAGTGCACCTGAAGGTCATGGATGTAATGGACTAGCTAGCTGGCCAGCAAGTTCTGGGGAATCTCCTGTCTCTAATTCCCTGACCCTGGGATTGTAGGTGCTTACATGGGTACTGGGGATGACACCTAGGTCCTCATGTTGAGTGGCAAGTGATATATCAACTGAGCCATCTAACAACTCCAGCAAAACTAGTTGTAAGTGTTGAGGATACAAGGATGCAAAAGGTAGATTTACAAAGGATTCATTCCTTTATCCACTGATTATGTGTGTATTATCTAATCCTGCCTATTACAGATTTTTCTAGCTAGTTGCTGGGAATACAGTAGTAAAATAAAACATGCTTTTATGGATGGGACAAAATAAATCTAAACAGATAAGTAAATGAATAGATAGATGATAGATGTAATAGTTGGGGATATGTCTCAGGAGGAAAGGCAAGGTAGGGGATATTGATAAGACCAGGTTTTCACTGCTGTTTCCAATACACCCGTGAGGATGGTGTGGAAAATATGGGAGAAAAGTAAACAAACACATGAGAAAATAAGACCACACTAAGTACCAGCTCTAAGCCAGGGGCCAGGGAGGAGTCAGGAGGAGTTGATATCTAAGCCGACAGTTTTTTGAAATATGGTGTGAATTGGACTGAATGGTGAAGTCAGAGCATATGTTACAAGAGATAGAGAAAAAAAAATCACATGTGTATTAGAATGATTGTTCTCTGAACATTTTGAGCCTACATGTATATGATTAGTTTGATAATATTATGGTTTGATAATACAACGTAATTGTAGAGAGTACTGAGTGTAGTTGTGATTCAGGAAGGCTAGACCAAGAGGGTGCTGGTAGAAACCATAAGGAAGGGAGATCAGATGAACATGAAATAAGATGTGAAGGTCTTTTCGAAGTGAGTGTTTGGAAAACAGAAGACTGTCTGGATTTTGCAACTGGGTAAGGCAATAATTCATAGAGTTGTTAGAGGAACAGATTTGGGCAAAAGTTGAGGAGTCTCAATCCAGACCTGACTCTCAGACAGGCAAAAGAATATTCAGTGGATAATTAATTAGAATTCAGCCTTGAAAGATTCGAGATTGTCAGCAAACCCATGCTGGTTGAAACCATGGATTAGAAGACATGAATTGTATCACCAGAGAAAATGTTTAGAACTGCAAGAGGGTATTGACTTAACAGATGGGGACAGGGAGAGATAAATACGAAACTGACTAATAAGGTATACAGTGCCACAGATACCCGGGAAGTTTTGAGAAGATTTTTTCTAGAACTTAGAAAACACTTCTGTATCTTCTGACCACATAACTAAGCAATTGAAATTAAGCAGTTAAATTCAAAGAGCAAAGAATACCAAATTTATGCTCTGGCAAGTCACTCAACTTTCCCCAGATAATGTAGAGCAGTATTAAGTGTATAGAAAAACAAAATGGCCCATAAGACTTTCCAAGGAGCGATGGAGGATCTGTTGTAACATCATGATCAATGGAAGGACGTGCAAAAAATGCACGTTTCATCTTCTGCCCCACTCTTTCCTGAGTCAGAATTGCTGCTGAGAACAAGAAACATTTTAAACGAGTTTCTCAAGCATTATTAGTTTTTGCATCCACTAACAACTGAGAAACACTAATTTTTTTTAATGAAATTTTTTTAATTAACATTTTTTATTATCTCCGCTCATACAAACTTAATAGGTACACCGGGAGAAACACTAATCTTTAAGAATCTTTTTAAGTGTCAAAAGTCTTCTTTCAGAGCAAAGGAGGGGCAAACAAAATATCTATTAAAGTTGGCTTGAATAAAATGATATGACTAAACAATGAAAACTTCAGGTGATAATTGTTGCAAATATTACTGATGGGATATGATCTCACCAGAAGGGGAGGGAATATAGTCTGCCAGGTAGAAAGTAACCATTTTGCAAATGAGTGATTGACTCCTCTCTCACCGTGGTCTTCTACTTTTATTCCATCTACCTTTGAATATACTCTTATAACAAGAATCTAATTTAACAGGTTTTTATCTCTGGCCAGGGGGTGACATCCAATACTCGTCAGGATAGAGCCAAGGGCATTTCAGGAGCAGCAAAACTGAAAAAAAAATCAACAAACCATAATCCAGAACATCAGAGACTCTATATCAACCACCTGGAACTGGGCCAGCCTAATCTCTCCCATCCTGAAGCTCAGGGAAATTTGTGGAAGAGGGGGCGGTAAGATTGTAAGAGCACAAGGATGGGAGGAGTAATGACATGCAAGATACTCCACACAAGTTAGGGCCGAAGCAATCATAATAGGACTTTGCATGTCCTGCATTATGTCCAATACATTATTGACCCCTCAAAGTCTAGCATGGACTAAAGGCACTAGGATCCTTGGAGGCTAGGGATTGACAGCCACAGTAGTGTTCCTATGCTTAACGGGAACACAGGAAAGAGTTCTGGGAAATGCCCCTGGGTCCTTATATGTCATCGGAGAGGAGGACCCAGAGGAGAGTTTGGCATGCACAGTAAAGGATGCTCCGGGGATGGGAGGGGGAGGCACTGGGGGGAACAGGAAAGGAGGGGGGAAGGGAAGGGGGGCACAGGGCGGTGGGAGGTTGGAGGGAGGGAGGGGACCGGTGTACCTGTTAAGTTTGTATGAGCGGAAATAAAAAAAAAGGAAAAAATCGTTGCAAATATTGAAAGACAGCAAGCAATGCATATTGAACAATAATAATATATATATGAATATCAGCTTGTTGTAATAATGCTCCCCCCCACAACCTCTCTATTTCTAGATGAAGAAAAAGTGGCATCTAATTTGGCAAAAAGAAAAATCTGAATCTATCTGAGCTCCAGCCACAAGAAAAGCGGAGTAAGTAAGGAGGTCCCTACATTATGGTTGTAACGAACACCCGCAAATCCACAGGTGGTGAAGCTCTCAAATAATTGGTTACAAAAGTCGCTTGGAAGAGTGCGCCCTCTACTGGAGGGGTGAAGAAACCTCATTGTTACAGGTTCTGGGTACTATTGCGCTTCCTGAAATTAGACACTACCAGAACTCCAACTCTTTGAACTTTTGATTCGCAAATTCCTTTCTAGTTGTCTGGTGTTAAAATTTCTGGACAATGCCAGCATTTGGGTTTTTTTTTTTAATAAGTAAATTTCTTACTGACAGCAAAAAAGAGAAAAATCTGATAGGAGAAAAAAAGTTCAATAATTTAAAAATTATTAACCGGAGCTAGAAAGGAGTCACAGGTTGAGCTATCATTTGAATGCTTTTATTGAACTCAATATATGTAAGACTATCCCAACCTAAGGCTTGCTGACCTGTCTTGAAATGAGCACACCTGAATCGCTGTGATTCAGATGAAGTAGAACATCACCAGCCTCTCTTGGTGAAGTCTGTGCAAGTCCCGCCCCAGTCACTAGTCTCCCTCCTTCCTAATTTCCAATTGAGTGCTTTGTTTTGTCTGTTTCAGAGTCATAAGTCAATGGAATCATGTAGCACATATTTTTTGATAATTTATTCTATGTCTGTCTTTCTACATTCACTATTATGATTGAGAATTGTCTGGGTCATATATAATAATAGTTTGCTTAATTTTCTTTTTTTTTGTATGTGGAACTTCTAACTTTTTGAATTTTTTATATTTGTTTTGTGTGTGTGTGTGTGTGTGTGTGTGTATGTATGTGTGTGTGTGTTTCAGAGAACGCTGTGTATCCCTGTGGAGGACCAAGGGTGACTTCAGTAGTCATCCTGGATTGCTTCTACTTCCTTTTTGCTTTGCTCTGGGATTTCCCTGGTCCAGCCACAAGGACCAAGAGTGCAGGCCATCAATGTTTTCACCTGGCATTTTAACAAGGGACCTGGGATGCGAACTCAGGACCTTGTACTTGCGAGGCAGAGGATTAATTCCTGAGCCATCTCTCCAACTCAGTTTGCTTAATTTTCTTAGAATTCCTTGTATCAGTATACCACAATATATTTTTACACTGTTTCTAGTGTAAGACTATTATTATTACACTACTAACATAAAAAACATCTTTTTGTAGTCATACAAGCATGCATTTCATTAAATATAGAGATAGAAATTTCTTTTTCATAGTATATACTTATATTTACTTTAAATTGTTCTCTAAAGTGGTTGTTCTAATTTATACTTCTACCAGCAATATATATGAGTTCTACTTGCTATAAACACTTGTCAGTTCTTATCATAGTCAGTGTTTTTAAGTTTTCTATCTGCTTGATATGTAGTAATACCTTATTAAGGCTTGACTTTTGATTCTTTGTGTGTGTGATCATGTGGATATAGGTGTGTGTATGTGTGTGTGTGTGTGTGTGTGTGTGTGCACATGAATATGGGGCCAGAGGTTAACATCCGTGTCACTTTCCACTTTGGTTTAAAATGTGTCCCCCACAGTCTCATGTATTTGGGAAGGTCACAGCACCTTTAGGAAGTAGAGTCTTACTGGAAATAAACAGACACAGAGGGTGGACCTTTAGGTGGAATAATTCCATCCTACTCCTGGGAGAGGCCTGAGTCTTGCAGTTCTCAGTCTCCCAGGTGTGTGTGACATAGTTTGTCTCCAGCTTCTGTCAGCCACTATGCTTTTTCTGCCATGAAAGGACTGTTTTTTCCACTCTGGTACTATAAACTGAGTAAATCTCCTTTTCTCCCGTAGGTTGCTTGACTTTGGGTATTGTCTCACAGCGACGCAAAGAGTAACCAGTACAGAGTGCTCTACTAAACCTGCATCATTGACTCTGCTAGGCTGTATGGCTAATCAGCTCCAGGCATCTGACTGTTCTGCCACCCCGTCCCCAGCACTGTGAATACAGATGTGCGTTGTCATGCTGGGGATCTGAACATGGAGCCTCATGCGTGTGCAGCAAGCACTGATTATGCCATATCTCTCACCCTTCACAGCTTATTGTCCAGCTGGATAGTTTATATTTTGAAATATCTTGTACAAATCTTTTGCCTCCAAATTTTCCTATTCAAGTAATTGCTCTTTTCCCATTGATTTGTAAACTTCTTTACATTATTTGATATATGTATTATAAATATCTTCTACCACTCATTAGTTTGCTTTTTCACTCTCTTAATGTCTTCATGAGAAAGTCCTTAATTTTAATTAAGTCAAATTTATGAGTCTTCCTTTATGGTTACTGCTTTTGTAATTAGTTTTTAAAAATTCACCTCCTTCTTAGGGATTATGAAATACATTTTTATAATTTTTCATTTTTCTTATTAGTTGACAAGATAATTATGCATGTTTATGGGACATACATGGGATAGCACAAGTATACAATTGAAATCGGGAATACAATTTCCATTTCTATTTCCTTATCATTTCTTTGTGATTAGAGCCTTAAATTCCTCTTTTCTAGTTCTTCATAAAATGTACACTAAGCTGTGTAGTCTCTGCACTGTGCTGAGGAATGTAGGACTTATTGCACTTCTCTGATGTGTTGTGGTACTTGCTGTCTAACTTCTTTCTGTTTCCTATCTGCCCTACTCTAGTAGTCACTTTTCTCCTCTCTTTTTTTGAGACCAACTATTTTAGCAACTACATTTATTCCCACATTTATATTATTAAATGGGGTTATATTGAGCAAATAACAGAACTCTGCAAACTTTTTTCCTTGTTCTGTCCCCCCTGTGGGGCTAATACTGGTACTGACTTGCATGGTAATTACAATGATTACACAAGATGGCCCACCAACATCCTTGGCATAAGCCAGGTATTCAGTAAGTGCATCACAAGTGACAATTACTGGCATAAGGATGGATGGTTGAAGGAGCAATGTGGAGATCCTTAAATACAGATGTGATCTTTGAGACACAGCAAGAAAGTACTCCTGCTACACTACTAAATTGTGTGACTTTTTAATTTGGGTGCTTTTCCTCTGGATGCACTCATGGTTTGTTTTCATAATCAGATATTCACATTAGACAGGAAGTGACCAGGTGTCAAAAGACATGAGAAGGTGTGACCTGAGATCAGGAGAGACTAATGTAGAGGGAAACCAACAATGGTGGATATACGTGGCAGGAAGATTGTTTCTGGTGGAGTCAGAGAATAGAGGAATCTTGTTGAGAGACTACTTCAGAACCAGAACTTCTACTCTTGGGAGGGCCTAGAAGAAATGATATCATTATTATGGGAGTCAAGTCTCTGAATAGCGTTCAGTAACACCTAACTTCTGGAGTAGAGGTTAAGATAGTGTGGCCAGGAAGTAAGCTCAGCACCAAAGCTGAACCAAGATGTCTGAAGAGGGTCCAAAGAGTGCTGTCCAAAGAGATGTGGCACCTTTCATTGGTAGTTTGCTTGGTACAGTGACAATGAAAGCAAGTCAAATGAGAATATTTAAGCTTGGTGGTTTGCAGTCTGTCTTCCTTTTGGTGAGTTGTTGAACTTATCTGAGCCTGCTGAAATGGAATAGGAAAGCAAGAAATATCATAGAATTTTTGGTGCAAGAGAGAAAGTGAAAGCATTTGACATAGATTATAAGTACACGATAGTTTCTCTATCTTTGGTCATGCGTGTGTTAGGATGAATGTTTGTGGTTTGCTCTCTTAGTCACAGATTCCACAAAAGGCAGCGAACACTGTGGCAAAGAAAATGCAAGAAGAGATAATGTTGACTGTCAGGCCTATGTATCATATCTAATTGGGGGTGTGGCTGAATGTTGTTAGGTATTCCAGGAAGATGTTTTAGCAACTGGGAGGGAAGGCTTAGACATTTCTCATAGTTAACTCCTTCTCCTGTCTCTCTTTAATTCTTCTGTGATGGTGTGAGCTCTACTGTCCAGAGTGCACAAAGAACTTAGAAAATTAAACTCCAAGGAAAACACTGGCCCAATTAAAAAACGGGCCCTGGAACTTCAAAGAAACTTTACCAGGGATGAAATTAAAATGTCTAACAATTATCTTAAAAAATGCTCCACTTCCTTCGCCATCAGGGAAATGCAAATCAAAACTTCCCTGAGATATCATCTCACCCCGGTCAGGATGGCAAAAATCCACAATACAAACAACGACAAATGCTGGAGAGGATGTGGAGAGAGGGGAACTCTCCTACATTGTTGGTGGGAATGCAGGCTCATACAGCCACTCTGGCGAGCCGTCTGGAGATTCTTAAAGAAATTAAAGATTGAAATGCCATATGACCCTGCTATCCCACTTTTGGGAATAACCCCCCATGCAGCAGAGGTTCGCCTCGATAGCACAAGCTCGACCATGTTCATAGCAGCACTGTTTACAATAGCAAAGTCATGGAATCAACCTAAATGTCCAACAATTGACAAGTGGCTAAGGAAACTGTGGTACATCTATACAATGGAGTACTACTCAGACATCAAAAATGATGAATTACTGGAATTTGCTGGGAAATGGATGTCATTAGAAAGAATTATATTAAGTGAAGTATCCCAAACCCAGAAAATTAAGCGCCGTATGTACTCCCTAATAGGTGGCTCCTAGTACCAAACTCACCCAGCCCACATTGAGACACTCAAAAGTAAACCTATGTAACACAGTAATTGCAAGGATTATGAACAAGAGAGATGGGTTAGGAGGGCCACACCAGAAACAAGGAGAGAGGGGACCATGTTACAGCAGAGAAAATAGTCCTCCATCAAGGTCTGCAAGTAAGTAATGAGAAACCTGGTTAAGTTCACAGACGTTCTTTCCTGATCTCACCAGAAGGGGAGGGCATATAGTCTAGCAGATAAAAAGTAATCATTTTGCAAATGGGTGATGGACCCCTCCCTCAGTGAGGTTTCCTACTCTTATTACATCTATCCTTGAATGTGCTATTACAACAAGACTCCAGTTTAACAGCTTTTTGTCTCTGGCCAGGGGGTGACATACAGTGCCCAGCAGAATGGAGTGAAGGGAATTGCAGGAAGCAGCAAAACTGCAAAAGAAAATCAACAAACCACAATCCAGAACTTCAGAGACTCTATATCAATCACATAGAACTAGGACAGCCTAATCTCTCCCCATCCTGGAGCTCAGGGACATTTGCGGAAGAGGGGGCGGTAAGATTGTAAGAGCAAAAGGATGGGAGGAGCAACGATTTGCAAGATTCTCAACAATAGTTGGGGCCAAAGCAATCATAATGGGAGTTTGCATGCCCTGCGCAATGTCCAGCGCACTGTTGCCCTCATAAAGTCTAGCATCTGTTAAGGGCACCGAGACCCCTGGAGGCAAGGGATTGACAGCCATAGTAGTGATCTTATGCTTAAGGGGAACAAGAGAAAGGGCTTATGGAAATGCCACTGGGTCCTTATATGTCATCGGAGAGGAGGACCCAGTGGAGAGTTAGGCGTACACAATAAAGGACTCTCTGGGAATTGGTGGGGAGGCACTGGGGGAAGGGGAGGGGGAGGAGGGGGGAGGGAGGGAACTGGTAAAAAATTTTAAAATGTATAATTAAATTTTTAATAAAAAAAAGAAAAAAAATAATGTCATAAAAAAAAAGCACATTCAAAGGTAGATGTAATAAAAGTGGGAAACCACAGTAAGGGAGGGGTCTATCACCCAATTGCAAAATGGTTACTTTTTATCTGCCAGACTATATGCCCTCCTCTGCTGATGAGATCACACCCCCTTAGTAGTAAATGATCAGGAACAAAAGTCTGTGAACTTAATCAGATGTCTCATTACTTATTTGGGTCCTTGGTGGAGGCCTATTTTCCCTGCTGTAACATGGTCCCTTCTCTCCTTGTGTCTGGTGTGGCCCTCCTACCCCATCCCTCCTGTTCATAATCCTTGGAATTACTGTCTCTAGGTGGGCTGAGTGGGTTTGGTACTAGGAGCCACCTACCTATTAAGGAGTACATACGGCGCTTAATTTTCTGGGTCTGGGATACTTCACTTAATATAATTCTTTCTAATGACATTCATTTCCCGGCAAATTCCAGTAATTCATCATTTTTGATGGCTGAGTAGTACTCCATTGTATAGATGTACCACAGTTTCCTTATCCACAATTCAACTGTTGGACATTTGGGCTGATTCTATGACTTTGCTATTGTAAACAGTGCTGCTATGAACATGGTTGTGCTTGTGCTATCGAGGTGAACCTCTGCTGTATGGGAGGTTATTCCCAAAAGTGGAATAGCAGGGTCATATGGCATTTCAATCTTTAATTTCTTTAAGAATCTCCAGATGGCTTGCCAGAGTGGCTGTATGAGCCTGCATTCCCACCAACAATGTAGGAGAGTTCCCCTCTCTCCACATCCTCTCCAGCATTTGTCGTTGTTAGTATTGTGGATTTTTGCCATCCTGACCAGGGTGAGATGATATCTCAGGGAAGTTTTGATTTGCATTTCCCTGATGGCTAAAGAAGTGGAGCATTTTTTAAGATATTTGTTAGGCATTTTAATTTCATCCCTGGTAAAGTTTCTTTTAAGTTCCAGGGCCCATTTTTTAATTGGGCCATTGGTTTCCTTGGTGTTTAGTTTTCTAAGTTCTTTGTGCACTCTGGACAGCAGAGTTCTATCAGATGTGTGGTTAGTGAAGATTTTCTCCCATTCTGTGGGTTGCCTTTGAGCTTGCGTTATAATCTCTTTATCTGAACAGAAGCTCTTTAATTTCACAAGATCCCAACTGTTGAGAGTTGGTAGCAGTGACTGTGCCATTGGATGTCTGTTTAGGAAGTGTTGGCCTAGCCCAATCAGCTCGAGGGAGTTCCCTATCCTTTCACCTATGGTTTTTATAGTCTCTGGCCTTATATCAAGGTCCTTGATCCATTTGGAATTAAGTCTTGTACATGGTGACAAGTACGGGTCCAGCTTTAATCTTCTGCATGTGGAGATCCAGTTTTGCCAGCACCATTTGTTGAAGATGCTGTTCTTTTTCCATTGGATTCTTTGGGCCCTTTTGTCAAAGACCAAATGGCTGTAACTTTGTGGGCTTATATCTGGGTCTGCAATCCTTATCCATTGATCTGTGTGTCTATTTTGGAGCCAGTACCAGGCTGTCTTTACAACTATGGATTTGTAGTATAGACTAAGATTTGGTATGGCAATACCTCCAGCTGTGTTTTTGTTACTCAGGATTGTTTTTGCTATCCTGGGTCTTTTGTGCCTCCATATGAACTTTGAGATTGTTTGGTCAACTTCTTTGAAGAATTGCTTTGGGATTTTGATTGGTATAGCATTGAATCTGTATATTGCCTTTGGTAGGATGGTCATTTTTATGATGTTGATTCTGCCAATCCAGGAACAAGGGAGGTCTTTCCACCTTCTGGTGTCTTCTGCAATTTCTTTCTTTAGGGTTTTAAAGTTTTCATTGTAAAGGTCTTTTACCTCCTTAGTTAGGTTTATACCAAGGTATTTCATTTTTTTAGGGGCTATAGTAAATGGGATTGTTTCTCTCAAGGCTTTTTCACTTCTTTCATTCTGGGCATATAGGAAGGCCTCTGATTTTTGCACATTTATTTTGTATCCTGCCACCCTGCTGAACTTCTCAATTAGTTCCAGGAGCTTCCTGGTGGAGTTTTTGGGATCACTCAGGTATAAGATCATGTCGTCTGCAAATAGGGATAGCTTGACTTCTTCCTTGCCGATTTGAATCCCTCTTATGTCCCTTTCTTGTCTTATGGCTTCAGCTAAGACTTCAAGTACAATATTGAATAGAAGTGGTGAGAGTGGACAGCCTTGTCTAGTTCCTGATCGAAGTGGGAATGCTTCCAATTGTTCCCCATTGAGCATAATCCTTGCTGTGGGCTTGTTGTATACAGCTTTTATTATATTGATAAAGGTTCCTTCCATTCCTACTGTCTCTAGCGTTTTGATCATAAAAGGCTGTTGGATCTTGCAAAAGCTTTTTCTGCATCTATCGAGAGTATCATGTGGTCTTGGACTTTGGACTGGTTTACATGATGAATTACATTTATTGATTTGCGTATGTTGAACCAACCTTGTGTGTCGGGGATGAAGCCTACTTGGTCCCCGTGAATGATCTTTTTAATATGTTTTTGAATCCGATTTGCTAAGACTTTGTTGAGAATCTTTGCGTCTGTGTTCATCAGGGAGATCGGCCTATAGTTTTCTTTTTTAAGTGAATCTTTATTAGGTTTGGGGATTAAAACGATATTAGCTTCATAGAAGGAATTTGGTAGTGTTCCTTCTTTTGCTATTTGATGGAACAGTTTAAGGAGTATTGGTGTTATTAACTCCTTAAATATCTGGTAGAACTCTGTGCTGAATCCATCTGGTCCAGGACATTTTTTGGTGGGAAGATTCGAGATTACTTCCTCAATTTCCTTATATGTTATAGGACTATTTAAATAATTCACAACTTCCTGATTCAATTTAGGTAAGTTGTGTTTACTTAGAAATTCATCCATCTCTTTTGTGTTGTCAAACTTCACAGAGTATAAGTTTTTGAAATATGATGTTATAATTCTCTGGATTTCTTGGGTATCAGTAGTGATAACTCCATTGTCATTTCTAATTTTGTTAATTTGGGTTTTCTCTCTCTTGCTTTTGGTTAGTTTAGCTAGGGGTGTATCAATCTTATTGATTTTTTCAAAGAACCAGCTTTTTGACTGGTTGATTTTTTCTATCGTTTTCTTAATCTCGATTTCAGATATTTCTCCCCTTATTTGCTAATCTCCTCTCTTCTACTACTTTTGGGATCAGATTGCTCTAGTTTCTCTAAAGCTTTAAGCTGCATTGTTAAGTTGTTTATTTCTGATGTTTCCATTTTTTTGATGTAGGCATTACGAGCTATGAACTTACCTCTTAGAACAGCTTTCATTGTGTCCCAGAGATTTTGGTCAGTTGTATTTTCGTTATCATTCACTTTCAGGAAATCTTGAATTTCCTTTTTAATTTCTTCCTGAATCCAGTTCTCATTCAGCATCATAGTGTTAAGTTTCCAGGAGTTAGTGTATTTTCTCTTGTTTGATGTGTTGTGGATGTCCAGCTTTAGGCCGTGGTGGTCTGATAGGGCACAGGTTAGAATTTCAACTTTCTTGTATATGTGTAGATTCATTTTGTGGCCCAATATGTGATCTATTTTGGAGAAAGTTCCGTGTGCTGCTGAGAAAAATGTGTATTCTTTGGTGCGTGGGTGAAAAGTTCGATAGAGATCTGTAAGGTCCATTTCTTTCAGGGTTTGATTAAGTTCCAAAGTGTCTCTGTTAAGCTTTTGACCTGTTGATCTATCCCATGTTGAGAGGGCGGTGTTGAAGTCCCCCAGAATTATCGTTTGGGGGTTGATTTCTTGCTTTAGACGCTGTAGGGTTTTCTTAATGAATGTGGAGGGGCCCGTATTGGGTGCATATATGTTCAGTATTGTGAAGTCTTCCTGGTGAATTGTACCTCTGACTAAAATGTAGTATCCATCCGTGTCTCTTATAATTTTCTTTGGTTTGAAGTCCACTTTGTCTGATAGCATAATGGCTACCCCTGCCTGTTTTCTGCTTCCATTTGCTTGTAGAATTGTTGACCAGCCTTTTATTTTTAGAGCGTGCCTATCTTTTGTGGTGAGATGGGTTTCCTGCAGGCAGCAGATTGATGGATTGTGATTTTTAATCCAAGTTTGTAATCTGTGTCTCTTGATCGGTGAATTAATTCCATTAACATTTAGTGTTATAATGGAGAAAGTATTTTTAATTCCAGACATTTATTATGTTTAGTAGCTTTTATGAGTATATTGCTTCGTTTTTAATGGTGTTATATTTGCCTTCTCTTCTCGTGGATAGGCCTGTTTTTTTCTTCACGCTTGAGTATCATTTCTAGCAGTTTTTGAAGGCCTGGTTTGGTGGCCATGTATCCCTTAAAGTTGTCTTTGTGCTGGAAAATTTTTCTTTCTCCCTCGATCATGACTGATAGTTTTGCAGGGTAAATCAGCCTGGATTGACATTTTTGCTCATTCAGTACTTGAAGTATGTCTCTCCAAGCTCTTCTTGCTTTTACTGTTTCGACCGAGAAGTCATTTGTTATTTTAATAGGTTTACCTTTAAAAGTGACTTGTTTTTTCTCCCTTGAATCTCTCAGCACCAGTTCTTTATCTTGAATGTGGAGTGTTTTAACTATTATTTGCCGCGGCATGCTTCTATTTTGGTCGTATCTGTTTGGGGTGCGGAATGCCTCTTGTAAATCGATGGGCCTCTCTTTTTTTAGATGAGGAAAGTCTTCCTTGATGATCGTTTGAAAAATTTCCTCAGGGGTGGTATTATGAGATTCTTGATCTGGTATTCCATGAATACACATGTTAGGCTTTTTCAGGGTGTCCCATATCTCTTGGATATTTCTCTCAAGTATCTTTTTGGCTTTAACAACCTCTTCCATTGAGCTGGTTAGTACTCCCACTTTATCTTCAAGGTCTGAAATTCTGTTTTCTGCTTCGTTAGTTCTGTTGATAAGACTCTCTGTGGCGTTCTGGGTTGAAGATAACTTGTCTTTTAGCTCAGTTTTAAACTCTGCTTGAGTTTGTTTTAACTGCTCTATGCCACTTTTTGTTTCTTGCACTGTTTTTCTCAACTCCTCCAGATGTTTGTTGTGTTCCTCTTCAAAGCGATTGATTCGATTATGTAATTCCTCCCTGATTTCCTCTTTCATAGTATTGAACATGGTAATGATCATATTTTGAAAGTCTTTATCTTGGGTGAGGTTTTCTTGGCCTTTTTCCGTGGGTTTGTTCTTGTTGGAGTCTAACATTATGGGATTAATTTCTTCAGTGGGAAATTTGTTTACTTGATTGTTGCTTCTCATGGATTTGCACTTTGACTTTGGCATTGTCATTTTAACTCTTTAAGATCTCACAATTTCACTAAACTGAAGTATTTGGCCTGGGGTCCTGGTGGGCGGGGGCAGGCGGAGACTTACCTAGGTCGGCTGGACTGCGTGCGTGTCCAGACCGGATCTGCAGAGCGGGGTGGGGTGTAAAGGGAGGATGGGGGCGTCGGCGTGGAGCTATTTAACCCGAGGGCTGCTGGGGCGGGGCCCGGGTGCAGGGGGAGGTCCTCCTCGTCCCTCGGCCCCGCGCGTGCGGCTCCGGCTGGATGGTGGGAGTTGGAGCCGGGTCCCTGTGGGCTGACCTGGGGTCCTGGTGGGCGGTGCACAGGGTGGAGACTTACCACCTAGGGCGCGGGGTGAGGCCCGGCTGGACCGCGTGCGCGTCCCGACCGGCGGAGCGGGGTGGGGTGTAAAGGGAGCCAGTCCAGCTTCTTAAAACTGTGGATTGTCACTCCAATATGAGGTTGAATAACTGAATGTGGTGGTCCCCCCAAAATTGGCAACAATGAAAGGTTTCTAAACATACAACAATTGAGAATCAATTAAAAATCAAATGCATAATGAATAAGAGGTGTTTTGGGCAATGCCAGCCTGTAGCCTTCGTTCTGAGCATTGAGCATGCTGTCACTCCACGATAACTCTGATGACCCCTGCCTGAAATATCTTGGCTCAGATTCGATGCTATGAATTTCTGTGCTTTACCGTATATAAGTTTTCTGTTCTTATAGAAGCAATGACTTAAAGAAAGCAAAAACCATCTTTGCACTCATTGTGCACTGCAGTTGCATGTTGTTGAGAAAATTATGCATTTACAACATTGAAAACTGAACTTGGAAAGATTATGTACAGTGATTTTAAGCAGATATCAGTAGCGGATATTGGGTTTGACAGAAGGCACACATGTGAACAAAGGCATGGGCCACAAATTCCTCAAGCATTTAGAAAGAATCAGACAGCTGCTTTTTCTTATTGATTATTTCTAGATTTCAACTTCCTTCCCACACTCAATACAGAAGTGCCCTTGAAAACATAGTACTGCTTACAAAGGAGTTGGAGTTATACACAAAGGAACTTCAAATAAAACTGGTACTCCAAGCAATTGATAAAATGGACATGCCAGATGCCCGAGATAAACTTCAGGAACTGATGAAGCAACTCCAGAATCCTGAAGGTTTTCTATGTTTATTTTTATTTTTTTATTATTTGTTCAATTGTGAGTGTGTGCGTGTGTGCACGTGCGTGTGTGTGTGTGTGTGTGTGTGTGTAGAACTACGGGGGAATTCGGGAATCACCATGGACGCCTCCACCTCCTCCTTGTTTACTCTGCCCGGGGATTCACAGGCTCGGCCCTACCAGGACCAGAAACGCAGGCCGCCCCCGTTTCTGCCTGGCGTCTATACGTGGGGTCTAGGATCCGAACTCAGGACCTTCCGCCTGCAAGGCAGAAGTTTAACCCCTGAGCCACCACTGCAGCCCCCTTTATGTTTATTTTTAAAAAGACATGATTCCAGAGAAAACTATAGAGTTTTTAACATATCATCCCTGTCTCTGCAGTTACTGGAGAAGGAACTGAAGAATTAAAGAACTGTGTATGAAAAATCATGAAAGGATGCTCCAAGAGATGGGAGGGAGGAAGGAGGAGGCACTGGAAGAAGGGGAGGGAGAGGGGTATGAAAGGAAGGAGAAAAGGGGAGGGGAGAGTGCAAGGGGTGACTGGGAAGGGAGGAAGGAGGGAGCTGACAGGGGTACCAATAAGTATATATTTTTTTAATTAATAAAAAGAGAAATAAAAGAACTGTGTAAGAAAAATCACTGGATGAACACAACAACCAAGAGAATGATGCACATCATAACACGCAGTTCTTTAATTTACAGATTTCTAATTCAATGTCTTGTAGTAAATCACCATCCAAACATGCTCTCACTAACTCCAGCAAAGATATGATTTATATCAAGTATGAGTGTCAGAGGACAGCTTGCTGAGTTTGTCTCTGCATCCTACCTATGTGTTTTGGGGATTGAAACTCAGTTTGCCAAACTTGAGTCAACTCACTGAGTCCCAGAAATCATTATTTTCAGAACATATGAACTTAGAATACATTCTGTTCAAAGAAATAAGCCAGACATAGACAAGAATCACTTGGTCTCACTGATATATGGACTATAGAAACATTTGAGTTGGTAGAAGCCAAGAATGATGATTACTAAGGGATGAAGAGATGATGCTCAAAAGATATAAGTTTAGTTAATAGAATAAGCTCTGGAGAGCTATTATAAAACACAAGGTCTATAGTTAAAACTATTTTTTAAAGTTTTAAGTGGTCTTACCACAAAAAATGAGAAAATTCATATGTTAATTTAACTTGATTGAGCTATTCCATATTTCAAAATGTTGCATATGATATGAAACATTTTATTAAAAAAAGGAACATTGAAATTATATTAATTCAAGTTTCCACACTTTTTTAGTATTTTTGCTAATCTTTTGACAACTATGCCATCATTACAAATAGAGTTTTTTTCATTAAACACTTTTGTCATAGAAATGTACATATTCACTGTAAAAACTGAATTGTGTAAAAACCTCAAATAGTATGTAAGAATATAAACTAAAAAAAATTTCCTTAAATAAAACAAATTTAATATCTTCTATATCTATTATTCTTTAGGATGTATTAAGTTGCTATATCATATTGTGCTAGAATGTTTGATTTTAAAAATTGTCATTTGGTGTCTGGAGAGATAGCTCAGCAGTTAACATCCAGGTTGCACAAGCAAAAGGAGTGGAGTTTAGGTGCTAGGCAGATGTAGCAACCTACTTGGAATTCTAGCCCCACAAAGCTGGCAGAGCCTAGGAATTCCCAGAGCAAAATAGCTAGTCAGACTAGTTTTATGGTTAAGTTTTGAGTGTAATTAGAGACCAGGTTTGTCACAGTTAGGCACAGGTGTCAACTTGACAGTTAAGGGTTTGAGCTCTGAGCACATTTGTAAAGAATTAATGGTTAAGTTAAGCCCAGAACAAACTTGCAAGAGATTGTCTAGCTGATGGGGAAAGTGCAACCCATGGTGGGTGGGACTGGGCCCTGGAATAAAATACAGACAGCTGGTTGAGAAAGTTGGCATCCTTGTGTACACTTGGCCAGACATGCTTGTCTAAGTAAGGATCATCCCTCTCTCAGCAGTTATGTGGTGATGGTGTGGCCATTCCCTCAGCCCTGGTGTTGGGGTGAGTTCTCCTGTCAAGCTGGACTAAGAACTGTAACCAGTAATCGTGAGAGAAAATAAATCCCTTATTCCCTTAAGCTGTTTGATAGTGATTTAATCAGCAACCATGCAGGCGAACTGCAACAAGGCTCAAAACAATAAGGTAGAAGATGAAAGATGATTTCCAATATCATCCTTGGATTTGACGTCCACATATATTCATGTACACACATCTCTGCACACATATACACACATATACACACACAGAGATGTGTCCACACTCATGAAAACACCTATATACACATACACATATCCCAAACACAAATGTATATGAAAATAGAAAAAAACATTAAAAATCCTTTGGACTGCTGATTTGAGTTTCCTATGAAACTCATCTAATGAATTTGGTCTTGGGATTAGTAGAGAACTTCCAACAATTTCTGATGTGATCCTACATAAACTACTACTATTTTCTGCTCCATATTTATGCAAAGTGGCTTTCTGAGTATTAACAGCAATCAACTCTGAAAAACATTCAACCAATATTTAATTCACCGAGTAAAAATAAACAAGCACGTCCATCTCGTTTGCATGTAGATTCGTGTTCATGCTTATGTGGTAGCATTATATGTTTCCCTGTGAATCGTTTAAAATAAATCTTTCTGACTTATTAACAATAAATTTCTCTATACTCACATACCTGCAGTAAAAAAATTCTTGTGGTAAAGGCTTATGAGTGGAAATAGTTCCAAAAATCCTAGTAGACGACACAGGAGTAATTTCCTTTCTAGAAATTTTTGATATAATTACAAAACATCATCAGGTAATAACGACATTCCATGTAAACCTATGAGGCAGTGAATACTTTGGGGCTCTTGTAATTATTTTAAAAATGTATAAAATTGCCTATATCTTTATAAGCTTTAGGGATATGTGACATTTATTCTCATTTATTATTTTTATGTCTTTGCATGTGTGCATATATGTGTGCACGTGCATGTGTAGGCCATGTGCAGGCCAGAGGTTGAAGTTAGATGTCTTCCTCGATTGCTTGCCATCTTACCATTTGAGACAGCATCTCTCACTGAGTCTAGAGCTCATCAATTATGTGCATCTGATTGGCCAGCAAGCCCATGCAAGTCTCTCAGCAACAGGATTTCAGGCAAGCACCGCTGTACCAGGCACTTACCTGGGTGCTGCTTTCCAAGCACAAGTCCTCAAGTTTGCACAGCAAACCTTATGCCACTGAGCTGTCTCCTCAGCACCAGAGCATGTGGTATTAATAGGCCAACATTTTCTTTTGCCCTCTTCAAGGCAAAAGTGTATATTTTGAATCAGCAAATTTATGTATCTCAGAGTCTCTGAGAATAGAAACTTGCCGTGAATGTTGAATATTACATTAATGATAAAAAATTAGTTAAAAATATTGGAAAGTATGAGATTTGCCAAACAATGAAAGCATAAAACCTATCTTTCCAATGCATATCTGTAGGACTGGTGAAATGACTCTGTGCTTGCCACATAAATCTGATGATCTCAGTTCAATCCTTGAATTCACATTAAAGATGGAGGAACTGTCTCCACAAAGTTGTCCTCTGACTGAGACACATGTACACCCTCATTTATACAACATAATGCAATAATTGCAAATAAATAGTTTAAAGTGCATATTTACATTTAATTAATATGTACTTATATGAATTTTGTGAGAATTCTTGTTTATTAAATGGTTTTAAAATAATTTAAAAATTGGGAAACATTCTCTGTTCATTCATAAAAAATAACTTAAAAACTTTTAAGATGTACTAGACTTTTTTATATCAGCACAGAAATGCATATTCTTAAACTTGAATAATGAGTAAATTTTCTTGGAGAGTAGACATGAAATAT
Source organism: Typhlomys cinereus (assembly GCA_023101885.1). NCBI lineage: Eukaryota > Metazoa > Chordata > Mammalia > Rodentia > Platacanthomyidae > Typhlomys > Typhlomys cinereus. The sequence goes on along the minus strand of JALPQD010000033.1, from coordinate 4,130,428 downwards.
GACAACGTTTTTTGGTAAAACACCAAAAATAATCACGCATAATTAAATGAGGTCTACCAGTTTTCAAATGAAAACAGTCTGGGGATAAGAGTGCATAAGAGGAGACTCTTAAAGGAAAATTTCCCACTCACCTATCTCAAGTTATTAGGCACGATTTGCTATTTTTCTAGCAACTTGTCTACATTTTCAAGTAATTATTTCCATTATTTTGAAATGAGGCAAGGAAGAAAAACAAGCAAGAAAGGGTATTTTGATGTCACTCAAGAAAGTGAAATAATTGTTTTCTGTACTGGTGCTCAGTCATTTATTGTCCTTACTGTGTGTCAAGAACTGGCCAGACTCATCCAAGGCCTTCCCGACACTCATGGTGTGATTACCGTGAGTTACGCCACAGACACTGATGCTTGCCTGATGTCACAGGGGCAGCAGGGACAGGAAGAGCCCAGATAGTCCTTCCATTTTATTAAAATGTGATGAATTCTTTATTATTATTATTATTAGTTCATTTTTCTAGTTTTACAAGCATACTGAATGTGCTGAATTCTTTATTATTATTATTTTATTTTTCTAGTTTTACAGGCATACTGAATACTCATCCTGCTTCCCTCCATCACCCTCCCTTCCATCTCTCTCCCTTCCCTTCATCAATCCATCCCCCTGTCTTCTACCCTCCTATCTGTCTGCTTCTATGGATCCCAGGGGTCCTTCTTTGTCTATTCTCATGGGAGTTCAGGTCTCTTGTGGCAAACAAAGTTGCCTCTCTTTGGGCTACCCCAAAATGTGCTGAATTCTAAAGGTGTTAACTGACAGATGCAATTTTAAATGCTAGATAGAAATGAAAACATCTAATAAAATAAAGTAGCTACTTTCTGTGTTTGGCTAATAACATGAAAAGATTGATTTGTTTATGTATGTATGTATGCTTGTATATATGTATGTATGTATGTATGTATGTATGTATCTATCTATCTATCCATCCATCCATCTATCTAGCTATCTAAAAAGCCAACAGATGCAAGGAGTGGATCAACTCCCTCTTCTGAGATACTTTCCTTTTGTCTGCTTCAGCATAAGTCAGTATCAAGCTTATTTCTTTCTTCTTTACAAGAGAAATAACAGGTCCATGTTTGTTATTTAAAGTTCTCTAATACGTACTGTTCCAGTCTCTTTGTGTCACTGATGAGTTCATGAGCAAACAACTTAAGGGAACAAGGCACTTATTTTATCTTATGTTCTCAGTTACAGTTCATGGTCTAGCTTGGCAGGAGAGTTCATACCAACATTGAGACCTGAAGAAACTAACCACACCATATCCACAGAAATTGCTGAGAGAGGGGCAAAGTTTCTCACATGCCAATCTGAGAGTTTCCCAAAGTATGGCCAGCTACTGAACCAGCTCTCTGCACCTTAGGCATCTGCCCAGAGAATGGTGGACTGGGCCTTCCTGCACCAATTACATAATCTCCTGCAGGCTTTCCCAGGGCTTGACTTAACTGCTATTTCTTAATAAATGTGCCCAAAGTCTTAACCTTCACTTGTCAAGTTGGCATCTGTAACCAATTGTCACAGATACTTACTGTTGAATTTTCAACTCCAAAATAGTTGAAAAAGGAAATGTATTGTTTAATTTTATACCGGACAGTAATAGTATCTTTATCAACTGCAAAGTCTTACACAGCTTTTCAGAAGAGATGTGTCAAATCTCTTCTTTTGTTCATTTCACATTTTCCATGATATCCATATCCACTCAACAAAAATACAAATATACAAATGACAAATAATATCCTCTTTCCAAATCCCCAGGAATTGAGGCCTTATGCAACACTTTATGACTAGGAGAACTGAAGGAAGATTATATTGAGCGCCCACAGTGGTGTCTCAAAAGCAAAAACATGGATTTCTAATTGCTGGTCTTGAGGAAGAGGAGGGAGGGAGGAAATGAAAGCCACAGATAATGCTGCAGTGAGAAGCTGTTGTGGAAAAGCAGTGGGTAAAGATGTGACAGGAAGCCAAGAGCAAAATCAGCAAGTCCTTCTGTTTTGTGGGACATCTGCCTCCTATCCCTTACCTACGGGGAACCCAGGACCAAAATACAAGTTGCACAATTTTTCCCTGCACCAGCAACTCCACCCTGCCTTGTCTTTTTGGCTGACAGGATAAAGATATGGAAGGACATTTGGAGTATCCATTTGCTGCTTTGTCTGTGTGACACAGTGTGTTGACCTGTACAGGTTATCAAGCCAAATATCTTAGACAGCAGGTCCCTGAAGACAACGCCATTGAATTCCCATGTCTTTCTTAGGGATAATTACCGCTGTGGTAATTATGGTGGTGAGATTTTATCAATGTTAATATCTACCCGTGATGGCTTTTCCCAGAGGTTATAGGAGTATTACTGCTGTTGATGAGGAGGCTGAGATAAACCCATCAAAGTAACTCTGTAGAAGCTACTGGGCCAACAACTTCTTTATGCAACAGACAAATTACATGCTGTCCCTGAAACCACCACCAATAGGATCTCGCAGAGACCCAGGGAACCTCTCTGGCCCCTTGTCTTGTGCAGCGCCTGACAACCAGTAGTGAAAAATGCCCAATTATTGGCATTTGTCAACCCCGGGGTTCTGTAGCAGGGAAACGGAAGCGGCAGTAATCATGCTCAATTTGAATCCCTCCTGGTGTCAACCTTCGCGAGGACTCACACGGACATCAGAAGGGACTGGAAAAGGTTTGCAGATGTGCAGCGAGTTATGACACAGCGGCTGCCAACGTGGCATCCGCATCGACTAACGATTAAGATATCAAAAGGGATCCCCGTAGCTTGCTGACAGCTGCTCCAATTGTTTGCACCTGTTTCCCAGCGTTGCACATGTGTCTGGAATGGATTATTGTGGCCTGCGCCAGACACATTTCACCTTCCCTCACGGTGACATGGTCCGGCGGCCTCACAGCGGGGATCAGGCAGCTCTTAGAAGGACCCGCAGCAGCCAGAAGCCTGTCTGTTTTTGAAGATGACTGTGGGATATCAGGACGCAACAAGCTATCAGTTTATCAGAGGACAGTGATGTATGAACCAGGCTTGCTTCTCGCCAAGAGTCAAGGGGAGCCCCTCCTCACATCCCAAGGCTGCTTGCTCTGTTATCTTTTGTGATATTCTTCCGGGCTTTTAGAAACTGAGTTGGAGCTGGAAAGGGCAGATCAAGGAAACCAGTGAACCATATCCCCACATCTCTAGACTTGGGTGTGGACCAGGATGCAGCCTCTCACATCAGAGGTAAAGCCACCATGAAGCTCCACACCCCCAGGTTGCATAGCCCTTCCCAGGCTCTCAGACTTGCTGTGGCAAAGCGTTCATGGGCTCACACAGGAATGCGAAAAAGTGTGCAATTAAGACATTTTAACGGAAGTGGCTTAGAACTGCTGCTACTTCCCCTGGGGACTTCTCCCATGTACTTCCCACCATGCGATATGGCAGTGGAGTGATTGTGGACCCTTTTTTTTTGATCCCTGGCCAAGGGGAAGCGGAGTCGGGGACATATTCAGTTTGGGTACAGTGGTATATAGTCACTTGTAGTCACTTCTGTGTGTCTTCATCTCTGGTTTCCAGAAAGACTAATACCATCAGCAATTGATGCCTAATTTTGAGTTCAGGATGGATATAGTCTTTTTCTTAAGAAGAATTCCTCAAGTTGGACAAGGCTTAAGCCCCACCAACACAGATCCTGCCATCTCCAGCTTTTTTCCTATATCTTGTCACCAAGTCCTATTAAATCCGTTTGGAGTATACTGATAAAAGTTCTTTAAAAAAATCCTGACATACAGTATTTGCTTGCTTCAATGGTATTTTCTTTGCTGATTCTAAAGTACCAACCAGCTCACACACTTTCTGAATAGGTAACAAATGATCCTTGAAAGTTGGCACAAGTTGATTCCAGTGTGTCCACTGTGATAATCTTGGTTTTCAACTTGACTGGATCTGGAATTAGCTAACAGAACAGTCATTTGAGCTGCCTGAATTGTTTATCTGGATTAACGATTCCAATCAAATGAAAAATACCTGCAATGGTAAAAATGGTCAGTGAACCTGACCAAGCAGAAGGAAAAACACCAGGGATAGTGAACAACCTTGAAGAAATAAGATACTCAAATATCAATAAAGACAAAAATAAAGAAGCACTACCATAACATCCAAGAATTCTTGGATATAACCAAGAGACCAAACTTAAGAATTCACAGGATAGATAAAGGAGCTGAGATAAGCATAAAGACATAAAAATATATTGAATGAAATTGTAGCAAACAATTCACAACTCTGAAGAAAAAAAAATTGGCCATTCAAATAAAAAGCACTTAGAGTTTTCAAATGGAAATGGCCAAGGAAGAACTTTACTACAACATATTCATTAAGAGACAATGAATGTAAAGCAAAGCAAAGAAATAGTATTAACAAAAGCTATAAGGGAAAATTCCCAGCCATCTATAAGGGCAAACATGTCAGAATAACTTCAACTTTCTCATCAGAAACCCAAAGCAAAGAACACATGAACTGATGTATTTCAAGACTTGAAAGTAAGTAATTGCTCATCAAGATTGCCATATCCAGCAAAGCTATCTTTTTATTTATTTATTTTTTATAAAACTTTGTGTGTGTGTGTGTGTATTAGTGGAAACTGTGTGTCCTTGTGGAGGTCCAAGGGTGACTTTGGGAATCGTCCTGAATTGCTCCTACTTATTTTTTGCTTTGCTTTGGGATTTCCCAGACTCTGCCCACCAGGGCCAGAAGTATAGGCTGCTGCTATTTCTGCTTGGTATTTTTATACAGGACCTGGGATCTGAGCTCAAGACCTTTTACTTGAGAGGCAGAGTCTTAATTCCTGAGCCATTTCTCCAGCCCCAAACTACCTTTTTAAGTTAATGGAGAAATAAGGGACTTTTAAGAGAAGTACAAACTAAGATTATTCATGGCAATCAATTCAGTACTGCAGAAAATACTGAATGGAATATCACTTTGAAAGAGTAAGGAAAACAGTCTCACTTATGAAAGCAAAATAAGAAATAGAAAAACTCTCTTTTGTTAAAGAGAGTTAGGCAGAATCTATTATGTCCAAAATAATAAATCAGAAAATCCATGATACTAATAGGGGAGAAAGATAAGCAATAATTCACACAACCAAACAAGTAATGAGATCACAGAAATTACTAAGCATCTTTCAATAACAACTTTAAATGTAAATGACCTTTACTTACCAATAAGAAGATACAGAGTGGTTGATTGAACTGAGAAACTAGATTCAACTTTTTGATACATATCTCCCTGCTAAAGACACCCACAGATGTCGAGAGGAAAAATGGAGGTCAATCTAATCAAAAAGTAGAGAACAAGTCCACATGGGTCTTCTGATATCTGACAAAGTAGACCAAAGTAGAATTATTCAGATGAGATAAAGAAGACCACGATGTATTAATAAAGGGGACAATTTGTCAAGGAGATGAAACAATTGCAAAAAATACATAGCCAACTAATGTTGAGCCTCCCAGTCTCATCAGGAAAACATTAATAGCCACAAAAGATCCTGATGCAGTTATGAGTAGCTTCAGTACCCACGCTCACCTATATATCCACCATCCAAACTAAAACTGACCAAGAAGCTTGAGATGTGTCTAATGAGATAATTACATGGTTTTGTTTTTAAGTCTACTTGTATGCTGTATTACATTTATCAATTTGTATATTGTCATAGATATAGGGGTCAACTTCATGGTTGAGAATTGGTGGTTGAGTTAGGCCTCAAGCAAGCCTGCAAGAAATTATCTAGTCAATGAAGAAGCCTCAGCCCATGGTGGGTGGGGCTAGTCCCTGTGCAGGTATATAAGATGAAGGGATCTGATTAAGGAAGTTGGCATCTTTTAGTATACTTCACCAAACATGCTGGTCTAACAAGTGAGAATTGTTCCTCTCAGAAGTCTTATGGATTTCACTGGTCAGTCCCCTCAACCCTTGGTGTTGATGTGAATTCTACTGTCAAGCTGGACACATAACTGAAACTGGACTTTTATAAAGGAAGAATAAAACTTGTTCCCCCATAAGTTGTTGGTCATGAATTTATCAGCAGTATGCAGAGTAACTCCAACACATATGGTAAACTAACCTTGCATTTCTGGGATGAAATCAATTTAGTCTCAGTATAAGTCTCAGATGAAGTGGATCTGATACATATTTACAATTAATACACCCAACAGAAATGGGATACATATTATTCTTAGCAACCCATGGAATCTTCTCTAAAGTAGATCACATTTCTAGATCACAAAGAAAGTATTAACAAATACAAAATCAAAATCATGTGTATAATATATGGTTTTGTATATTATTAGATTATAGTACTATAAACCAGAAATTTTCAAGAAAACTATAGAAACTGCATAAACTTCCCTTGAATTTGGATATTCAAATTCTCAATGAATGATCAGTGCGTTTCCTTAAATGATCAATGGGTCATTGAAGAAATCAGGGAAGAAATTAAAAGTTTCTAGAATTAAATGAAGATGAAAGCATGCCTTTGGGATATAGGCAAGGCAGTTCTAAAAAGGAAGTTTATAGCTATGAGTGTTTACATTAAAAGAATAGGACAGAAACATTGCAAATAGCCTAGTGATATAACTCAAGTTCTTGAAAAAAAAGTTCAAGAAAAGCCAAACTCCAAAGTGGTAGACAGTAAAAAATAGAGAATATCAGGGCAGAAATGAATGAAACAAAGAATAAAAGTATACTATATAGAATCAATCAAACAAGAAGTTGGTTCTTTAAAAACCTAAACAAGATGGACATACCTTTCTCCAAACTAACCTAGAGGAATAAAAGAGAAGACCCAAACTAATAAAATATAGAGATAAATTCTGATGAATCCCAGAAGATCACTAGAGAATTCTTTGAAAGCTTACATTCCCATGGACTGAAAAATCTAGGTGAGATGAAGAATGTTTTTGGAGACATATGACTTACCTCAACTGGATTAAGAAGATATAAACAATTTAAATAATCCATAGCAATCTATGACATTGAAACAATAATAAAAAAAATCTCCCAACAGAAAAAAGAGCAGGATCAGGTGGATTCACTTTTGTAGTCCATAAAAATCTTTCAGAAAGAGTTAATACCAATATTCAAATCAGTTCACAAAATGGGGAGAGAAGGAACACCACCAAACTTAGCCTATGCAGCAATTTTACCCTGATACAAAACTAGAGAGTACAAAAGCAGTAAGAACAATAAACTATGGACAAGTTCTCTAATGAAACATCGTTGCAAAAATCCTCAATAAAATTCTTGTGAATTATATTTGAGAACATATTGAGAAGTTTATATACTGAGACTAAATTGATTTCATCCCAGAAATGCAAGGTTAGTTTACCATATGTGTTGGAGTTACTCTGCATACTGCTGATAAATTCATGACCAACAACTTATGGGGGAACAAGTTTTATTCTTCCTTTATAAAAGTCCAGTTTCAGTTATGTGTCCAGCTTGACAGTAGAATTCACATCAACACCAAGGGTTGAGGGGACTGACCAGTGAAATCCATAAGACTTCTGAGAGGAACAATTCTCACTTGTTAGACCAGCATGTCTGGTGAAGTATACTAAAAGATGCCAACTTCCTTAATCAGATCCCTTCATCTTATATACCTGCACAGGGACTAGCCCCACCCACCATGGGCTGAGGCTTCTTCATTGACTAGATAATTTCTTGCAGGCTTGCTTGAGGCCTAACTCAACCACCAATTCTCAACCATGAAGTTGACCCCTATATCTATGACAATATACAAATTGATAAATGTAATACAGCATACAAGTAGACTTAAAAACAAAACCACGTAATTATCTCATTAGATACAGAACATTTTTTCAAAAGGTTCAACATCCCTTCTTGATAAAATTTCTGAAGAAAGTAAGAATAAAAAAGAAATGATCTCAGCATAATAAAAACTACCTACAATAAACCAATAGCCAATGGCATACTAAATGGGGGAAATGAAAGCATTCTTTCTAAAATTAGGACTGAAGCAAGGATGCACACCTTTACTGGTTTTATTTAATATAATGCATATAGCACATAGTATAGTATTGCTAGAGCAATAATGCAAAAAATATATAAAAGGGATGCAAATCAGAAATCAAGAAGGGAAATTATCCCTATTTGTAAATGATCTCCATCAGACAGACTCGATCAGAAAACTCTTAGCTCTGATGAGCATTTTCTGCAAAGTATCAGGGTAAAAAAAATCAATGTATGGAGGTGAGCAGCTTCTCTGTGTACCAATAACAAATTTTCCAAGAAAGAAATCAGGGAGAAAAATTCCACTTACAATAGCTTTAAGAAAAATAAAATACCCAGGAATACAGTCTAACCAAGGAGATGAAAGACCTCTACAATGAGAAATCTAAGACATGACAGAAATTTAAGAACATGATAGAAAATAGAAAGGTTTCCTATGTTCATTGCTGACAGATTGATACTAAGAAAATGGCTGTATTCCTGAAAGTGACCTGCAGATTGAGCGCAATCACCATCAAAATCCCAATGATGTTCTTCACCGAGGAAGAAAAAGCAACCCTAAAATTCAAACGAGGTTACTGAGACCCCAAACAGACCCACAAAGAGTAAGGCAAAGGCAAAGACTTTCTGAAAAGGACTCCAACACTACAGGAAATAACACCACAGGAATTGACAATGGCATAATATTAAAATGCTTCCATGCAACAAAGGAAATAGTTACCACAGTGAGGAGACAGACTATGGAGTGGGAGAAAATATCTGCCAACTGTACGTCAGACAGGGCATTAACATGGGGAATACATAAAAACTTAATAAATACCAAAGAGTCATCTAATCAGTAAGTTGGCTGATGATCTCAATAGACAATTTCTTACAAGAACAAATACAAATGGCCAATACACACTTGAAAAGTGTTCAACATCCTTATGCATCAGGGAAAGGAAAATTAGTACTGCTTTGAGAGTCATCTCACTCCGGGCAGAATGACTACCATAAAGAAAACAAAGAACAACAAATGATGGCAAGAATGTGGGGAAAGAAGAACATTAATTCACTGTTAGTGGGAGTGTAAAGAGGCACAATCACCGTGGAAATCAATATGGAGATATCTGCACAGGGTAAAGTAGAAGTACCACATGATCCAGCCATCACACTCCTGGGTACATACCATAAAGACTCCAGGCCAATGCCTCAGTGGGATACTTGAACATCTATGTTCATTGCAGCACTGTTCACAATAGCCGGAAAATAGAGTCAGTCCAAGCCAGTGACACAGGAATGGAGAAAGTGTGATACATATACATAATGGAATTTTATTTAGCTGTAAAAAGGTGAAATCCTGACATTTTCAGGAAAATGGATGAAATTACATTCATTATGTTAAGTGAAATAAACCAGACTCTGAAAGGTGAATACTGCATGCTAGCTCATACATAGATTGTAGATTTTGAGTGTGTGTGTGTGTGTGTGTGTGTGTGTGTGTTTGTGTGTGGTGTGATGAATGTAGAAAGGGGACTGTGGGAAGAGAGAAGAAAGATTCTAAGGGACGGAACAGAAAGAAATAAAGAGAATGAAATATATATCACAAAAAAGGGAATGATTAGTGGGAAAGAAACATACCAACAAGGAAGGGCACATGGAATGGAGGAGGCCAGTGGAAGAGAAGGATAAACAAAGATAAAGAAGACACATATGATGGAAGCACAGCAGCACTTTGTACATTGACTTGAAAACCTGATATGAAGTGTACAAAAAGATATGGTAGGTGTTCAATAAATATTGGGCGAGTTAAAAAAGGATATGGTTATGATAAATTGGAGAAGTCTTGGTAGAATAGAAACCTGGATTATGTATATAGTATTTACATGGTGTTAGATAATGCAAGGTAAGAGTAACAGGGAGGAACTGGATGGAGCTTATGGAAGAACAGTGGTAACAGGGAACAGGAAAAGCTGTGTGCTAAACTTATACAGAAGAGGCTGTTAATGATAATGGAGATGCTACTATTAGCATGAAACAAAGAAGTGGAATGGAGCCAGGAAGGAGGGAAGACACAGTGCTTAGCATGGAAAGGCATCTGGTAAATTAAGTGCAAAAAATGACAAGAATTTCAAAAATGAATGAGCAAACGTTTGGAGACACTAATTCCCAAGACTGGTTTACAGAGCCATTTCTTGTACATCATAAATACTCAGTGTATGACTGATGCTTTTAAGTACTGTGACAGTGTTTCCCAAGTTATGTTCTATGGTACACTAATGTCTTCAAGATGATATTAATTCTTATGCTGGAAAAATATTCCACATACATTGTAGCCAAGCTTCTTATAGATTAATTATATTTATATATTAAGAGCTCTTGTAAGTTCTATCAAGGATCCTTTTCTTTTTACTTAACTCAGCATTTCAGAAACAGATCTACGCTATGAACATTTATTTCATGAGATGCTAAGGCATTGAAGGTGATAGTTTTCCTAAGAATACAGACTGGTAAAAACACGTATCTCACTAATTGGCTTCAAGGTAGAATCCAAGTATCATATGGACACTAACCATTTACTTCAATCAATCATTTAAATTTTTTTTCATGTATATGTGTATGAAGGATCCATGCATGTGTGTATGCATGTTTGCATGTGTGTGACCTCATGCATGTGTATTGTGCACATGTATATGTGAAGACTTGAGGTTGATATAGGAATCACCCTCAATTGCTCTTCCATCTTATTATTTTGAAGAGTCTCTATTCAAATTCAGAATTTAACCATAGGACTAGCTATGGTTTAAAGGACATGATTATGATAAATTGGAGAAGTCTTGGTAGAATAGAAACCTGGAATATGTATATAGTATTTACATGGTGTTAGATAATGCTAGCTTAGCAGTGTTCTGGATAGCTAGCTTGTGCTGGGGAGTCCCAGTTTCTGCTTTGTAAGGATGTAGATAGAAATGGACTGTCACATCCACCTGACATTTTATATGGGATTTTGGGATCTGATTTCCTGGTCCTTTGGCTTGTGCAGCAAGTACTTTGACTGCTGAGCCATCCCATTATCTCAGTCAATCTTAATCACTACCAATCATAATAAAGAAATAGGGACAAATGGCTAACTATCTGAAGATCCATTTTCTTCCTTTTGGTATGGTGATAAAAACCAACCAGTGAAAATGATGAGAACAACACCTTAGAAAATGCTTCAAAAAGTCTAGACCAAGTACAGGGAGGAAGAAAAACTATACTACCAGCCTAAGAGTCAGGAGACCTGGCACACTGGGGTTTCACAGCTAATCTTCCTGTTAAAGAGTGTGGGTGTAGGAAAGGTTAATTTTCAGGATGTTCCATTAATATTAGGGTTCCATATCTGTAGATTTAACTGTTGAAGTAATGAGAAGATTTAGGAAAAAATGCATGTGCATTAAACATGTAGAGACATTTTTCTTTGTCATTATTCCTTAAACAATATAGTGTGGCAAATACTTATGTAACATTTACATTATATTACTTTTTTCTTTTAAACCTTGGGCTGGCCTCAAACTTGTGATCCTCACACCCTGGCCTTGATTATGTATCGTATATTAGATAATCTAGAGATGATTTAAAATGTAAGAGAGGATGTGCATAGGTTGGTTACAAATATTGGACCATATTATCTGAGGAGCTATAGCATCTATGAAAGTTGTTATACTCTGAAGGTGGAGAACACACACACACACACACACACACACACACACACACACACACACACACTGAATTCAGACATATAAGGGACTTTATTTAAAAGAGTCGTAAGGTAATGAGTTGGGGTTATTTGTCAGCAAAGTAAGGACAAAATGGGAGGTAGAGTAGTCGCCCACTTCAGTATCAAGGGACAGAAAACTGCTGGGAATACTGAAAGATAGACTGTGGAAGTGACAGAGGAAAGAGGAGCACCTCCTCAACAAGCATTCGAAAGTTCAGAACCTCTTTGGGAAATTGGTAGCAAAGTCAGAAGTACAGGTTAGTACTCCTGATTTTCACTACTTGTCTTTGCGCATTTGTGCGGCTATTAACTAAATGAGGTCAGTAATCTATCAATAATAAAAACTAAAAGATCACAGTTCTGGAAGCTGGAACGTTCCAAAATCAGGGCTTTGGCAGTTTCTGCTTCCAAGATGTCTCCTAGTTGTGTTTCACTGAGGAAATGAACATTGTGTCCTTACATAGTTGAAGGTGAAAGACCAAGAAGCTTTTTGAATCCTATTTTGTAAGCAGAGGAAATCCCATTCATGATGGTAGGGTACTCTTGACTTAATGTCTAATCCAAAGGCCTCATCTATTACAGCAGGTTCAGATTTCAAGATGAAGCCTGGAGAAGGACACAAAGGCTCAAATCATAACACTACTCAGGGGTATCACCTGTTTGTCTGCCTAGGAAGATATTTATGGATGAATGTTAGTTCTACTTTTTAAAAATTTATTCATTCCTCTGTGTGTGTGTGTGTGTGTGTGTGTGTGTGTGTGTGTGTGTGTGTGTGTGTGACAGCACTGTGTGTCCACGTAGAGGACAAAGGATGACTTCAGGAATCATCCTGAATTGCATGTACCTCCTTTTTGCTTCCTTCTGGTATTTCCCAGGCTCTGCGCACCATCGTTGCAAAGGCAAGCTGCTGCCATTTCCTCCTGGTGTTTTTATGTGAGACCTGGGATGCTCAGGACCTTCTGCTTGTGAGGCAGAGTCTTAACCCCTAAGCCATCTCTCCAGCCCTAGATCCACTTTTTAAATAATATTTATTTATTTAGTTCTCTCTCTCTCTCTTTCTCAAGGGGTGGAGATACTTATGTTACAAGACATGCATTTAGAAGTCAGAAGACAATTTTCAGAAGTAGGATCTCTCCTTCCACCATGTGGACTCTGGGATTGAACTCAGATCTTCAGGTTTGCATGTAGATACCTTTATCCAACGAGCCATCTCACCCGTTTGTACAGTTACTCTCTTTGTACAGTTACCCCTATATACTCCAATAAGCCTGAGTTGAGCTCTAAGGTTCCTTCGCATTTCCAGCAGTGGTTTACTCCTGAGACTGACCATTAACCCTTGTGCATTGCCTATTTGGCACTGTGTGCAGACATTGGATTCTTTGCGGTCTTTATGCACAGAGTCTTGGTCTTCTTCATCTGCCCAGGGTTCTGTTATCCGGTTCTTGCCTCAAGTGTCAGGAAAGCCTTGAATGCAGATTTCAGCTTTGCATCCAGTTCCAGTTAGTACCTTCCTTTTCTGTCAGCACTAAAAGAAAAAGCCAATTTCCAGGTTTTTACTAGAAGGTTTTGGCATTCAACTCTGTAGTTACCATAGCCTTAGGGATATACTAAGCACAGCTCATGGGAGAAAAGTATCTGTTGCCAAAGAAAAATAAAATTGATTGCTGGCAAACAGAGACAAAATATGCACAAGTGAATTAAAAATATTTCTTTGAGACTTAAAATGAAATATGTGCAACAACCAATATGTATGCCAAGAGATTGGTTTAGGAATGGATTCCACAGAGTAGCTGGCATCCTTAATTTTCATCTTAAAAATCAGTGTTCTTCTTTGGTCCAGACCCCCCGTGTCATCTCTACACCATTAGCCGGGGCCATATATTCCTGGCTTCATCTAGATGACCAGAGAATCCTCTGTGTTGACTTTGCTGGGCCAGTCAGAGCATAAAGTCAGCTCAGCTTGTTCTGTCCTCCCAGCAGATGCAGACTTGGGACTGTTACTAAAACGATCAAAATATAAGAGAGAAGTAGGATGGAAATAACGTCAAGGCTTCTACCTGCCACTTAATAAATTGATTACACATCTGGACAAATGCAGGAGAGTACGGTCAGAAATCCAATCCCCTGGATCTGTCTTGATTCCCCTTCATTTCCCTTGATGTGAGCAGCCAGCAGGCTGAGTGTGATGATAAGAACACGGATACAGTTCTGAAGTGCACATGTTCCTTATCACCAGTAGGTATCTCAAGAATCATGAAGTCATGGGTTCTTTAACCAAAGAAGTGATCACCTGGCCCAGAGTTTCAGAGAAACTGCTTCTTTTTGATCAATTAGAAACATTTCACGCCAGGATTTTTCATGATAATTAGATTGTTCTAGAGTCTTTAGCAGCCCAGTACAGTAACCAGCACCTACACATGACTTTCCAACCCTGAAAGTGTGGCAGACAAATTTACCCTAATTGTAACTAAGCAACTCTAAATAGTTTTGTGAAGGTTCTCTCCCTTGTTCACCATGGTTACTCTCAGCACCTAGAGGCTACAGGCTGATCTTTGTGCACAGTCCCTGCCATCTTCAAGGCAGTGACAAATTATGGACCATTCTAGTGCTTGGTGCTTCCCTTTGGGTTGCCTGGTGAGGAGACACTCTGCCTTGAAAGCCTGTTTGGATCAGGCTCACAGAGATAAACTCTATCTCTTAATGCAACTGACTTGGGATTTAAATCGCATTTATAAAATGTAGGAGTCTGCAATTCTGCTTCTCTCTAGAGACTTTCTGACAATGTCTAGTGGCAATTTAGATCAGATTTGACTTTCAGTACAGATCTTAATCCCAACTCATAGTTGGATGAACTCATAGTAGAGTAACCTCATTTCTGTGAGTTTTGATATTTGTTTTCTGTTCTCAAGTTTCACTTTTAAAATGAGGAGTAAGTTAGAGAAGTGAAATTAAATGGGGTGAAATATGTGAATATGGACCTATGTCTTTCTTTTTAATTTTTATTTATATTCTTTTAGGGCTTTGCAGATGTATTCATAACATTTCCACCATTTGTGAATCTCAATCCCCATTTTTCTCTACTTCAAACTTTTTTCTTTCCCACCTTCTCTCTCTCTTTCTGCTGTCATGTCATACTGGGCGTTTATGACTTACTTAGAAAGTAGATTCTTATTGATGACATGTGTCTGAGCACTTGATGGAGCTAGAACTTCCTGGGGAGATCAGCTCTCCTTCCCTCCCATCCAGGGAGGTATGGTGCCTCCTGAGGTGTTTCCCCTTTCGTGATATGAAACTGATAGGCCAAACCTTATGGTCTGTTGGAAGCAGACCCAGCTGTGATGAGTTCATGGATTCAGAAGCCCTGTTATGTCAGGAAGATACCATCCGTGTGTCTCTTGCTCCCTTCAGGTTCTTACATTCTTACCACCTCCTCTTCCGTGACGCTCCCCGAGCCTTAGGGTGGAGTGGTTCAGATGTCCTGTTTGAACTTGTGTCTTTCTAGTGTGACTTGCACTTGTTATCCTCTAGCGAAGATTAGACAGAGATGAAGTGGGTGAAATGGATGGCTGACTGAGTCAAGGGGAAGGAGACAGGATGCGAGGGACATGTCTACTAGGTGGTCCTAGTGGACATTAAAGAATCTCATCTGAAGATATTCCACAGAAGTTAGGGCTGCAGTAGTCATATTCAGTTCATTTGCATGAACTGTGCAATGACTGACATGTCAACGATCCCCCAAAGTCTAGCATGGATCACAGGCACTAGGATCCTTAGAGGCAAGGGATTAACAGTCATAATAGTGTTCCCATACTAAAAGGGAGCCAGGGAAAGGGCTCTGGGCAATGCCACCGAGTCCTTACACCTCACTAGAGTGGAGGACCCAGAGGGAAGTTTGGCATTCACACAAAAGGATGGTCCAGGGAATGGGAGGAGGGGAAGGGGAGACACTGGGAGAAGGGGAGGGAGGGGGTGAAAGGAAGGGGAAAAGGGGGGGAGGGTGCAAGGAGGACTGGGGAGGGGTGGGGGGAGGGAAGGGACCGGGCTACCTACAAAGCTTGTATGATTGAGAAAAAAATAAAAATATATATTAACAAAAACTCATCTGTATTGAGATTATTTGGTATGTGGGCCATAAGTTATCATCATAGCATATTTTGAAAGTTATGAGGGTCAACCAAGCAGCATAATTTGTTTAAAACAAAAAACCTCGAGGGAACATCAGGGTGCAAAAGATTGTGAGAGCTTGAGATGGGACAACGATGGGCCAGACATGCTCTCCTGGACATGACAAGAACTGCAGAGGAGCTGTCCGATTAACATTTTAACCAGAGAAAGGAAAGAGCTCAAGAAGCTCCACACCTCCCGGAGAGACTCAGGAGAACTAAGAGGGAAGTAAAGGAAGATGCTGTCCTCAATGATCCCAATGATCCATGACACTTGCCGGGATATGAGTCATGCCGGGCATATGCATCAAAGACAAACTAGATGAAACACAGTGCACCACATAAGTGAAAAGACTTGAAAGTAGGAAGGATTTGTGACAGAGTTATTGGGAAAAGGAGGGAGCATAGAGGGTTATCAGGTGAAAAGGAGGGGGGATGGGAATGGAGGACTAAAGGGAGAGAAAAATAAAAAAATTACTTGAGAGAGAAAGAGCCTCTTGAAGTGATACCAGACTTAATGGAAGCATCAAGTGCTAAACCAGAAAAAAAATATTTCAAGCTGTTTGGCACTGGTCTCGACTGAACATATTTCAACTGCTTTTAGTTTAGGATCCCACATGTTGAAAAAGAGACAAATTAGAGCAAGCTCAGAGAGTGGCAGCGAACACGATGAAAGGCCTGGCTGCGCGGTCTTGCCTGGCCTAGGGGACCAGAGACAGGATAAATCCTCTCTCTCTGCGGCACTTTATTCTTAGCAGCGTCTTATCTAGTGTCTGTCGTCGCTGCCTGGATTCGGAGGCCAGCACAGGAGGAAGTGGCATGGGGCTGTTCTGCAGCTGCGGCCTGAGTCAAGCAGTATTGAAGTCAGAATCTCAGTTGCCTCCTAGTGACAAAATGAAGGCTTTAGACACAGGAGCCAACATCGGCGGTGCTCTCCTTGACCTTCCCAATCCAGTTAGTTCCAAGTTGGGGGAGTCCATATTGCTATCTAGAGTTTGCTCTATTAGAATTTGAATGAAGAGAAACCTATCTTCCCAAGTTTAAATAAATATTCACAGAAGTTGAACAGTTTCCAAGCAGTTTGGAATCTGCTCCAACTGTTTAAGTTCCTAAAAACTTGGAGCACCAATTCCTTTAGCTAGAGCGAGAACTCAAATAATTATGGAGACTAGATTCTTGTGCATGAATGAGATCTAGGCTTCTTAGACTGATAGCAAGGGCTCTAGCAAGGGCACAGTTAGGTCAGTCTGTGGGCCGCATGGTGTGTTGTATGGACTCTAAAATAGTTGGATGTGTCCACTGGTGGCGCTCAGTTCAGCCTGGATGACAGGCCAGACTGGGAAGTAGGAGGAAGTCTGGCCTAGAAGCTATTGGACCCATTGCTCCAGTTTTTTGGATCTGTTATTAACTTGCTGGGTGATGCACAGTGACAGGTAAAGTGAGAAGCTAGTGATTTGACCTTTTCAGTCATAACCTTCTTGGATTTCATGGTAATACTCTAGCGGCAGCTGGTAAACAGAAAATTAACAGTCTTGGTTCTTTTCACAAAAGACTAAAAAAGCTTTTACACATGCCAGTAAAAAACAACAATAACAACAACAAACATTGGTTAAGGGCTTCCTACAGACAGATTATCATATTGGACAGAAGATGTTTGATCTTCACCCACAATTTAAAATAATTAAACCCAGATTTAGTAGCCTTATTTTCTGTTCTGTTGCTATATTAAAGTACTCTGACAAAAGCAATTTAAAGGGTTCATTCTGACTCATGATTCAAGGCCACCGTGCAGGGAAGTTAAGGTGGCGGGAGTTTGAAGCAGCTGGTCACATTGCATTCAAACTGGAAAGCAGGGAGCAGCTAATGAAGTCTGGTGCTCAGCTCACTTTCTCCAGTTATAAAGTCTAGAATTCCAGCCTTAGAGAATGTCCTGCACACCGGAAGGGTCCTCTTACCCCAACTAACCTAGTCAGGATGATCCCACATGGGTATGCCCAGAGAGCCGGCTGTGCTGAGATTAACCATCCCAGTGGTGCATATGTGCTCCCAGTGTTATGGAGTTTATGTCCAGGTGTGTTCTGGAGCCGAAGATTGAAACCAGAACACAAGTAGAGGATCAAGGCAGGGTTTTATTAGGGGAGAGAAAAAAAGGAACTTGTGTACATGGGGTCCATAAGGGGTAAGAAATGTTTGGCAAGGATCAGGGGTATTTACAGATTTGGACAAGGCTAGGAAAATGGCTTTTCCTTATTGGTTAGTTTTAGTTTCTTTAAACCTGATAGGTTTAATTTATGTCTGATTGGAACTCATGGCAGAGCTATTTCTTTTTTAAGTAGCTGCATTCATCTGCATCCAGGGAGCTCATCTCCATACCCTTTCATAAACAAAGGGGTGGAGGAAATTGGCAACCTCATCTCAGTGGGGAACGTGCGGGTTCCTGCTGGGTAGTCCTAGCATCGGCAGTCACCTTCAAAGACCTTCTCAGCCTAACATCTGCCTAGGGGATACAAAACTATTCTACCTGAAATTTCTGTTTTAAACTAACTTTCTCTCACCAGCACTTGGTGCTGAAGCAGGAGGACCACCTGACCTCAGTCAGGAATGCTGGACAAGATCGGTGACATAGTGAGACTCCATCCTCTACAAAACTAATTAAAATATGACTGCTATTGATACAAATAATGACATTAATTTAGCATATTGCAAATAAAGACTTGAGACATTGTAAAGTAAATTAAATAGAGGCAGCAGCGAAGATGCAGATACATAGAGTAGCCTATTAAAAAGGGAAAATCAATTGAGGAAGTTTAAAGATGCATTCACAGAATTGGAGTTGGACGTTTAAGGATGGCTGCATTTAGCAAACTTTGGGAATCACTGGCCAAGGGTCAAAGAGTTGGAAAATACCTGCTAGACTCTCCGTGGAACAGGAAGGAGGGGGCCTCTGAGGAACACTATGTGGCACATGTGTGGTAGCTGCAGCATTTGCCACAGATGATGGGGGCTGATGTGACCTCTGAGTAAGCTCTGGTGGCTCTGGGTACATTTGCAAGGGGGATTGGTACATGGGGTGCAACGTACAGGTCCCCAGCAATCACCCCACACTTCCCATCATTTGTGCAAGTGACAGACAACAAAGGACAAGGCTAGGGCCAGTCTAGCAATGCAGCACTATGGAACACAGAGGAGCAAGTTGTACCTTTTTCCTTTGTGTGTGTGTGTGTGTGTGTGTGTGTGTACATGTGGGCATGTATACAAGATGGTACTTGAGTGTGGTGTGCCTGTGGAGTCCCAAGAGTAACATCAGGAATTATCCTGGATTGCTCTATCTCCTTATTACTTGGATCTATGGTTTCTCAGGCTCCACCTTCCAGGGTCAGAATTGCAGACCCTCCTACACATCCATTGGTCATTTTCACACAGGATCTGGAGATCAGGCAACACAATGAAACATTTGCAGCAAGTCTTACAATTATCACGTGAACCTATCATAACACAGAGAGGAAGAGCAAGTGTTTCACATATGCTCAGAGAGCTAGAAGTGAATGTTTATTACGTTTAGACTAACTGGATTTAAATGGAAAGAAAAGGCCAAGGAAAGGAATTCATATGATGCTCCTTGTTTCAATAAGCACAGGTCTGTCAAAATTGAGGTTATTTATTCTGCACATTTGATGTAAGAATAATTAGAGAGACATCCAATTTTATGAATTCAGGTGTAGGTTTCTGTGATCTGAGTGGATATCTACTAAAAAAATTTCAAGAATCACTAAAAGATAGAAATCAGGGTTGGAGAGACTGCTCATGGAGGTCTTGATTTTGGATCCCCGATCCCATGTAAAAAAAAAAATTCTGGGCAGCCTGTACTTCTGATTCTGGAAGGTGGAGTCTGGAAAACTCTAGAGCAAAAGCAAATAGGAGGTAGAAGCAATCCAGGGTGATTCCTGAAATCACTGCTGGGCCTCCACAGGGGCATACAGTGTCCTCTGATACACACACATAATGCACTCTGACACACACACACACACACACACACACACACACACACACAGAGATACCACATAAAATTTTTAAAATAGATAGAAATAAGCCATATTTTCTGTCATTGCTCCATATACATTTGGATTTAAAAAATTTTTTGATAGTTTTGTATGTGGGTACAATAAATTTTTTTCATTTTTCTTCTGGTATTTCCCACCTCATCATCCCTCCTTCTAGAGTCTTTATTTTTCCAATGCTTCCTCTATACTTTAAAAAAATATTTTATGGGGGAAAAAGAGAAAGAGAGAGAGAGACCGAGAGATGGAGAGAGGGAGAGAGACAGAGAGAGAGAGAGAGAACATGTCTGCCACAGAGCATGGTGGAAGTCAGAGAACAGCTATTGGAAGTCAGTTTTCTTCCTTCTTTACCATGTGGGCTTCTGAGAATCCAATTCTGGTGGCCAAGGTCATAAACATACTCTTTATTCATTGAGCTATCTCACAAACCCTTTCCTTCTGACACCTCTCTCTCTCTCTCTCTCTCTCTCTCTCTCTCTCTGCAAGCCACTGAGTATAACAAGAGTTGTCTGCATTAGCATGTACCCCGGGCACTTGCTGCAGCATAGGTGGTTATCAGTAACAGCACTATGAAACAAGCAGGGCCTTCCCCTAGCTAGCATTAACCATAAACATTCACTCATGGGGGGGGGCATGAACTCGTCCCCGATGTGGATGATGATAAAATTTTCTTTATTAAGTAAGGGGCTAAGGGTCTTTTGCACTCATGCATTGTCTCCTCTCCTTTAGTGAATAGCTCTTAGGTAGCTGTTTTGTTCATATCCTTCCTGTTCATTTGATACCTAACTAGAATGTTAAATGTTATTGAATGTGCTTGTCTGGAGTACACTGAGCTTTCTTTGCTTGTCACTTACTGTGGACATTTTTCTAGGTAGCTTCATGTAGGAATGTCTAGCTTTTTGATGTTTGTGAATTGTAACTGCTGAACCATTTCCGTGTTTAAAATTTTCTCTTCTTTAGCTGTAAACAACTCCTCCTCGGTGAGCAGCCTTGGAAGGTGTTCGTTTTACATTTCAGTAGATTTCACCAACTAAATCCCTTCCAACAAAGTGTCTGCTGCTTTGCTGTCCCACCATCTAGGAGAGTGTTTCCCCCCCCCCCACACACATTTGGTTGTACTGGCTGTGAGCAATCTTTCTAATCACTGACAATCTTCTGAAGGAAAATTGTGTTTGTTTTACTTTGCAATAAAAGATTGGATGAATTAAGCTTGTCTGGGTGTGTGCATAAAAGGTACATGTAAGCCAGAGTTAAGAAGAAAGCTAGGTGCTGAATTCAAACCAACTATCACTTACCTATTGTTCACGACTTTAAACTCATTTTGCATGTACCTTTTGTCTATGAGGATGGGTAATTTATTCCAACATTCAAACATTAACCTCAATGTTTTGGACTTCTGCAGGGAATTAAATGAGAACTAAGTAGCTCTGTTTCATTGAAACATTCATGTCTGTTTTTGTGCCTGCGCTTTGTGGACAGCAATCTTTGTTCAAGTTTCTATTTAATATTTTTTATTTATTCTTTGATAACTGAATACAGTGAATCTTGGTCAAATTCACCCCGATGCTCAATCATTGTCTTCAGTGTTACATGTAATAAGGTACATTTTTTAAACTTTGAAATCGATATTAAAACCCCAGAGGTGTGATTTTGGAAAGCAGCGGTAACTTCTGAGCCATCTTCGAGTGTCCCCATTAGTTGGAGCCATTCACTTCTTCAGAACAGTTCCCAGGTCTTAGCGTCTTAGGAGAGAAGCTGAATGGGAAGCGAATGGATGCAACCGAATGCCCGCAAATACCTCCGCGGCTTAGTCATCAAACCCAGCGCGGAAATGATGCTTGTCTCACCGTCGCTCCCAAATGACAGCTGAAACCAAGGAATCCTTCAGATAAGCTACCTGTGTAATCAGGGCCATCGCGGGGAGCCGAACAGAAGACGGCTTTGTGGCGGAGGACAGCGATTGAAGTTCAAAAGGCTCAGCGGAGGTCAAGTTGGCAAGGTCGGCTGTTTCCCCAAGTTTACTTCTTTCAATTAAGCTGAAACAATCTACTCCTGTGCAGGGCTGGGGCTTTCCACCCCGGAGGGCCCAGACAGAGGGATGCTTTCCCTGGACTACATCCGTGTCTGCCAGGGCTTTAAAACAACAGTGAGTTTTCAGGAACTCCTTGCTTCACTGGAGGTGAATCTTGCGGGGAGAGGGAAGCTGCCCGCACTTACTCTGCACCTGAGAGCCAAGCATCAGCCGCTCTATTCTTTGCCAGTTTTTTTTCCCCCTCCAGGAGATGGTAGGTCCTGTGACTGTCCCATTAATTGAGCTGATTTTCTTCCTGTTTAGTCTAAACCTCAGCCGATTGCCCTGACCCCTGCCCAACGGAAGAACAAAAAACCGCCGCATGGAGGGCTTGCTCGGAAGTTGTCTGATCCAGGAAAATTTTAAAGTAGATAAATGTCTTAGTTGCTTCTTAAAAAAGTGAATTTCCCACACTTAGGATTTTTTATCTTTTTCCTTGATTTTTTTTTAAATGTCCTGTTTTGTTTCTTAGTTAGAATGATTATTTTACAAACACGAGTGAACTTTGTGGAGGAACACAAATGGGGCATACCCTAACTGCCCCACACGATCAGATTACAGAGATAAATTGACATATGAGAGGTCCGGAATACTGACTAATTACAGCACATGCCTCCAGGAAATACACACACACACACACACACACACACACACATACACTAATATCCTGCATGTGTGACTGAGTACATTTTAATTATGGAAAGATTTCAGAGATAAAATTGAATTGAAACTTGGTCCAATAGCACAAGTGATTATTAGTAGTATGTTAATTACTTATCAATCAGACATTGGATAAATATGTACAAACATTTTTTAATTCAATAATTATTTAGCTAACTTTTGGATTCAGAGCCCAAATCTCCTAGATCAGAATCTTTGAAACTGAGATCCAGAAATATGTCATTTTACAAGGTCTCATGATGTGAGCAGTAGACAAGTTTGTGAAACAAACAAAAAACAGTCTGAAATAAGTAGTGATTTTGCGCTTATCTGTTTGAGGTAGAGGCATGTGTATAGTTTCCCAGGGACGTACCATCGCATGACAGATGAATGTCATAGTCACAGACGGCCTGTTCTGAGCTTTCCCCTCACTAACTCCCTGGTAATTCCTTGGTATAGCTAAAGAAATGGATTCTGTCAAAATGACCAATATCAGAAAATTAATAGGTAGGAAAGCTACAATTCTCTTCTAGTTCTTCTGGGTGTTATGTCTAGAACTTTCAGTACATGACTTCTGAGGACTCAAGATGCCTCCAGTCGCACTTCTATGTAGTTCTATTTTTCCATTATTCTGATAGAAGAACTATGGAGGGCAGTGTTCCTGCAGTTTCAAGCCCACTTGCTGTGCTGCTATATACTGGACTCTGAGTTGGGTGATGGGGTCAGTTGCAGAAGGCTGGGTTCTGCAGTCAGAGTCCTGCTGAGGAGATGATCTTTAGCAGTACATTAACGGTATGCAAAGTGCATGAGCGAAGGTATGTGTATGTGCATGCAGGTGTCTATGCAGGAATGCTCAGTGCTCTAAAGGAGTGTGGTCTGCAGGGAGCAGTGAGCCACGGAACATTCTTGCAGAGATAAGGCCACCCTATCACTCAGGGTGGCCAGACCCTACAGGGCGCTGAGACTAAAAAGGTTCCTTTCTGGGCCATTGCCCTCTTCTCCCACATGTTGCTTATTATTCTTTTGTGCACATGTCCCAGTTTCCAGAAACTACCTTCCTGTTCCAGAACCAGGTGAAGCATAGCGATTTTGACCAATAGGTACGCGGGGTTTGCCATGTGGACAGACACAAAACCTTCAGCATAATAGACAGAACGGCGGCGGCAGCCTTCCGGGTAGGAGCGATTTTCCTCTGGCTGGATAGGAACAGGTGGTATTTATCTAAGCAGAAAGCCCTGGGCAGCTGGTCAATGGGTCCTTCCAGCTGGGCATCTTCTCCCCATTGAGCCCAACCACACCTGCTTCAGATGGCAAACAAGAGCCTTTCTCATCTCCAGTGTCTCCATGTGGGGGGATAGGGGTACCCATCAACCATTCAGTTTCCAGCTGTAGTGGATCCTGATATCTGAGAATCCCATCTGGCCTCTTACCCAGAAACAAGAAAAGAGTTGAGTTTTAGGTTTAGAGGTGAGCTTCCCTCACCCCCCTCACTCCCCCCCCCACCCTGGGAGTATGGTTTAGTCCTGTTCTATTGCTTGCTTTTAAGGAGATTTCGTCTTCAGTGCCATTGTATGATTAGACTTATCTCCTGTTAAACCTGCCTTTCCTCCAAGCACGCCCCAACACGTGGGCACATGTCCCTTCAAGCTTTTATTATGCTGACTTAAGAAATAGTGGCATAGTCCCGTGAAAGATTAATCACTTCCTGTAAGCATCTTGTACCTGCAGACAGGTAATTACTGAAATATGCCTGAAAGAAAACAAGGAAGGATATTTAAACGTACTGGCCAGGTATTTCTTGGCAGTACGACTCTAAAACTTGTCGGAGTGCCAGCATTTTTGAAGCTAAAATGAACTTCTTGAGTTAATGGACCACAGTTTGTTTGTACATGAGTAGCGATGCTTTCTTTGTAATGATAGCCTAGCCTTGACACCGTGCAGGTATTTCTCCCGAGGCTGTACAAATGTTCACATTCTTATCCATTTCCTCGTCTAACCTCAATGATGATGCAACCATTTAAACTAAGTTCCCCTCCATGTAACTGAGGGAATCCTGTATCTCCAAGTACTGGGTCTGATGGAAGGCTTTCAGTGAATTTGGGAGGAGTGCTGATGTATCTTACAGTTTTCAGAGGGTTACTAAGACAGTGCAAGGTTGTAGGTGGATGTCATAGTTAAGAAGAGTGCTAGAATTTTAATCACCTTGACTGTATGTGTGTGTGTGTGTGTACATGGTGGGGGGGTAGATTGAATCAAGGACTTTTTACCACTGAGTTTCACACATCCTCATCATCACCTTGACTCAAAACTTGCTGTTTCTTAACTGTGCTCCTGGTTTTGTGTTAAAGGGTAAGAGATTGAAAAAAAAAATCTGGCTCTTGATTGTAAGAAATGGAAACTTCCTAGTAAGAAAGTTTTGAATGATTTGACACCAACCAAGAGAAACATGTCTTGTGCAATTGCTGTATTCTGGGCACATAGTTATTTGTATACATCGTATGCATTAATTTCTTCAATCTGCAGTTATTATTCCTATTGTGTACACTGGGGTGCAGAGTCATGTAACTTTGGATAATTTACCTAAAGTTAGTGAATGATGAAACTCAGACTTGCATACAAATGCTGGGTGTGTACAGTGCTCTGTTTGGTAAGCCCGGGGTGCAGGTATGAGGGCACTAAGCTCTGTGTAAAGAAGAGGTTCAGGAGGAAGTGGTGTGTAAGTGTTCTGTGTATCCCCCACCCTGGGATCTGGAATCTGGATTCTCTGTTCCTCTGAGTGGCCCTAGTTTTCCCCATATCCTTTTCTGGTAACTAGGTGTGTCATGCTGGGCACTGCGACAGCAATTCGAGTGATGCCTTCACCAGCTACAGGACTTCAAACAGCTCTAACTACATTCCTCGTGACCGGAGACTTCCTTAGGTGGAAAGAATCCAGGCAGAGCAAGGCTTGAACCTTGTCCTTTCTGCTTGTAAGCTGTGCAATAGTAGGCAAGTGACCTAACTTCTCCATGTTCAAGTGGTTTCATTTGTAAGACAGAACTAACTGTATTCATCCTTAGCTCTGCTTATAAATTGAGATAATACATGTAAAATATCTACAACCAAATGGTGCTAGTTTTGATTCTTTTCTAAAACTATACCTTTTTTTCTTTGTTTCTCCATCTAGTTATTATAAGTCTCTACCAGCAGATGATTAATGAGTATTTATTAATTTGATTTTATGGGAACAATCGAAAGCATCATTGAGTTAGTAAGTCATCAGGCATGTAGTATGTCCTTGGACTATTTTCTTCTTCCTTATTTTCTCCTCCTACTCCTACCTTTGCTGACTACCTCAAACCTCTTGTGCTTCATGTCTTGGCTCTGATGTGGTCTCTTCTCTGCCCAGTGAGGGTTCCCCTGGCTCATATGTGGTCTGCTCCCTGCCCAGTTCCTCACCTTTGTTTCCACAGTGCCTTGGCCAATGGGGACTCTAGGTGCCAGACAAGCCATATTATTTCATTGACCTGTCATCCAAGGACATAAAATGAGCCATGTTAAAGCAGCCATCTCAGCAGATGTAATATATTCAGAATGCTGTGTGGCCACCCTCTGTCAGGAATCACTTCCAGCCCTTCAAGCAGTCATTTACCTTTTATTCTCCCACTGACCCTTGGAAATCACTAATTTCCTATCTTTTTGGATTACCTGTTTCAGATCTTTTTCTGTAAATGTAATCATACCACATGTGATCCCTGTGTCAAGTTTCTTTTTCTTAAGATAATACTTTTGAGGTTCTATTTTGTAGCATACAATCCATTCTTTTGGATGACGGAGCATCCAAAGGATATATGCCAGGTATGTATACCAGTCTTACTATACTTCAAATGTTGCTAGAACCAAACCTAAATATAAACTCAGAGTCTAGAGTTATCTGTGCTTCAAAAAACTTCAGTATCAGCAAGTGTTAAAAATCTGTGGTGTAGGGTGAAAAGATGCTAAAGCTTATGTACGTGTGTGTGTGTGTATGTGTATGTGTGAGTAAAATCTATTTTATAATGATATTTATGCTTGTATGAGGCCCATGATAAGGCACAATAGTCTGACTATTGAATGTTCTAATTGGGGAAAGGATTAAGGGGAGAAAGCCCATCTCTCTTCACCCAGCCTGCTAGAGCCCTTCCCCAAAGCCCCTGGGATAATTCTTACCAGCTGGACTCTTCTGTTCCCTGGTTAGATTCTTCGGGTTACTCTATGTTGTTTTTATTTAACCTTTCTAGTGGTTCCTAAGTCTGCCCACACTGGGAACTACTGCCGAAGAGCAAGGAGTTTTTCCCCTCATACTATAGCTAGCTGCCCATGAATCTCTTCTGCTCCAACTTCTAGTCATTTTTGCTCCTCTTTCACTGATACATACTGTAATCTGGGGGATAAAATCCATATCATATTATTTACCCTGGTGTCTAGCACAGAATGGGAGAAATGAGCAATTCCATGTTTCTGAAAATTTGAAATAACTAAACGTAAAAATCAAACTGTTTAGAAGAAAATAATAGCTTTCAAAGATGTGTGTGGCAAGTTAGGGCCGAAGCAATCATAATAGGACTTTGCATGACCTGCGCTATGTCCAACACATTATTGACCCCACAAAGTCTAGCATGGACTAAAGGCACTAGGATCCTTGGAGGCTAGGGACTGACAGTCACAGCAGTGTTCCTAAGCTTAAGGGGAACACAGGAAAGGGTTCTGGGAAATGCCCCTGGGTCCTTGCACCTCATTGGAGAGGAGGACCCAGAGGAGAGTTTGGCATGCACATTAAAGGATGATCCGGGGATGGGGGGGGAGACACTGGGGTATGGGGAGGGGAGAGGGAGGGGAGGGAACTGGTGTACCTGTTAAGTTTGTATGAGCGGAAATAAAAAAAAAACAAAGATGTGTGTGGGTTGGTGATGGCACGGTCAGCAAAGCGTCTGCAGGGAAGGCATGAGGTTGCTGGTTTGACCCTGAGCACCCATGTAAAAGCTGGCATGGCCACACACACCTATAACCCCGAGCTCTCTGAGCAGCTAGTCTAGTGGAATCAATGAGTTCCAAGTTCAGTTGAAGACTCAAAAAGCAAAGTGAGAAGTGATTGAAGAAGACACTAGCTGCTAACCTCTGGTCTCTACATACATGTGTACACGTGCATATACACAGTGCACACTTTGTATCAAGCAATAGTTTTCTCTGATTGTTAGGACTCAAAAATAGATTTATCAACACCATTGTCTGAGCTCAAAGAAAGGTCAGGAATGAAGGAGTGTTGCAGAGAATCTGCAGGTTAAAGAGGCTTTTCAGTCCAAACCAAAAACTTCAGGTTGCCTTTTAAAAAAAAAAAAGCACTCACCTAAACCTAGCAACTCTGGCACCAACAGTGATCTTCACTCACTGAGAAGGTCCATGGAAGGATGTCATACTAGGGACTGAAACAGATGCAATTTGGGAGGAGTTCAGTTATCCCGGTGTATGGAGGAATGACAAATTAAATAGAATTAAGATATAAACATAGAAAGATGATTAATCAGGAAATACATGTGTGTATCATCCGAGTTCCAGAGAGAGACCTAGGAAGGAACAAACAAACATCCATTTGAGGGTAGTCAGAGGACCCATGAACAGAAAAGGGAAGGATTTAAATTCTTTTATATGTGAATCAAAGTGTTCAGGGTGGTAGGTCACACAGAATTTGAGCCATTTTCAAAGATGTATGGGACTTTTTAACCTAATGAGGTCATGCTACGATTATCTCTAGCTGAGGAGCAGACCGAACTAGGCTAGTGAGTCAGCCTGTTGTTTTAGCAAATGGAAAGCAAAATGAGTACCCGGTTCCAGCTACTACAGAACCAGTGAATGCATCTGAAGATGGGAATGGATGTGGGCGAGAAGACAGAGACCTGAAATTTCAAGGGGAATCATTATCAAATTGATTTGATGAAGGGATTTGCTGCTGGGGGGGGGCAGTCCTCCATGAAGGAGCAGCTGAGTTTCTTGGAAAATTGAAAGTCTCATGTCTTCTTGTGTCTACCATAATTGGCTCTGAGAATGGTCTTGAATTTTCCAAATGAATCTGTGTGTGAGTATGCATGTGTGCATGTTTGTGGGTGCTTGCACATGTGTTTGCAGGTACGCATGTGCGAATATGTGCATGGATGTGTGAATGCGTGAGTGTAAGTGTGTATGTGTGTGTAAACCAGAGGTTGACATCAGGTATCAGCTTTAGTCACCTTGGTCTTCAGGATAGTTTTTTTTTTTTTTTCTGGACCTGGACTCATTGATTTAATTAGATCCTCTGGCCACCAAGTCCCAGACAAGTCTGTTTCCGCCTCACCAGCACTGGCATTACAGGCACAGACCTATGCACCCAGTTTTTTACTTGGGTTCTGAGAATCAAACTCAGGCCCTCATGAAAGTGAGGCACACACTTTCCAAATTGTGCCATCTCCCCATCTCCCACATTCTTTTAAGTAAGTTGTGAGAGAGTAAGTAGGAAGCCTCCTCTTGACAAAAGCTGATGATGTTCTTCTCCTCCTATACTCAGGTATAGAATCTCTTTGAGAAATTTTCTAATCTACAAAAACGTCCTGAGGGTCTACCTTTTGAACTGTCTTTCATTTTAGCAGACACATAGTTGCATAATTTGATGTCTTTTAGCTCATCATTATCAAGCCGTTCACTGTCTTTCAACCAAGAGAAATGAAAGTGTACTGGTGGTGGATGGGCGATGACAATCTATGTATGTCTGCGGCTCAAAGAACAGCATCCGCTCCCACGGCTTTGACTTCCGCCTAGATAAAGAACCGTGCCCTTGTGCTCTCAAATCTTGATCTCTGCCACTGCAAAGGCTCTGAGGTTTAAAAAGCACTCTGTTCTGTTTCTGTTTTCTCCTTTACAACAATGTCTTTACTTGTGACGCTTTCTCTTCCCATGTAGGATAAGAAAGGGTCTCAAGCATATGTTTGCTGCAGCAATGGACAGATTCTGCTTTTCTCCATGTGATGGAGACATCAGATGTTTCCTTGTGTCCTAGAGACCCATTGTTTCACAGTTAGATAAAAAAAGTCAGCATCATTACTCTCTACATTTGACTTTTGTGGTTCCTCAAGAGCACTATGCAATCTACTGGTATAGTCTCTGGATTCGGATTAGAGATTCCATACAGCTTGGTGTTTTATAGGAAACTTGACATTAATTTCTTGCAAACTCGCCTTGAAAACTTCAAAAAGCCCATAGGCAAAGGCAGGAACAGTGGTCCAAAGCACAGGGTAAGCTGGAAAAAACCATAAGGCAGACGTGACATATGCTTTCTAAAGCCCCCTCTGCTGTGGTTTTACTGGGCCATACTACGAGTGCAGCTTTGGGCACATGTGGTCTCCAGCTTTAAACTCTGGTTTATTGACCGAGTAACTGGGGATACCTTAAGTGGCCTTTCTACA
Source organism: Typhlomys cinereus (assembly GCA_023101885.1). Taxonomy (NCBI): domain Eukaryota; kingdom Metazoa; phylum Chordata; class Mammalia; order Rodentia; family Platacanthomyidae; genus Typhlomys; species Typhlomys cinereus. The sequence goes on along the minus strand of JALPQD010000033.1, from coordinate 4,100,233 downwards.
CTTCAGCCTTCAAGTCTCCAACTGGGATTAAAGTACTAGCAACTTCTTAGCCTTTTTTTTTTCCCCTGAGAATTAAATGAAATGAGCACAGTGCCAGAGCCAATGAGCTCTTAGTAACAGCACCTGTCACAGGCATCCTTGAGTCACATGCTGTGGCCAGTGTGTAAGTCTCATCTACTTTTCTTCTAGGTTCTCACGTCAGGTGGTAGGTTTCATTTCATTGACCTTTCCTAGGCTTTCAGTCAACACGTGTGCTGCCGTAAGTCCACGGAGATTCACATTTGAAATTGGTTTATTAGACCAGCTTGAAATTTATTTTCTAAAACATCTTACTTATTATTTGAGAGATAATGGATAGATAGATAGTTTTCATACGTGCACATGCCAAAGTCGTATGTATGTAGGTCAGAGAATAATTTTCACAAGTTGGCTCTCTTCTTCCCCATGTGGGCTCTGGGAATCAAACTCAGGTTGCTAGATTACGAGAAAACACCTTTGGGTGCAGGTACCTTTCACTGAAGGAACCATTTCACTGGCTAACATACTGGATTTTATGATACAGCCTAATATATTGTTAGAAATGACAATTTTGTAAGCCAAATCGATAGTAGAAGTGGTAAAGATGTTTTCCCCTGGAATTGGCATAAAAATAATTATTACATATTGGTAGAATTTCAAGTCCATGTAAATATTAATGAAGTGATTCAAAATTTTCTCTTGCCATGTAAATATGAATGAAGTGATTTAAAATTTTCTCTTGTCATTCATTTATTCACTCATTCATTTATTCATTCTTTAAACTTTCTTTAAGATCCAAAGGACTGAGAATTATAATAAATACTTCATTTTTTGAATTAATGTTTTAACAGTTGGTGGTCAAATACAAGTTAATGCACAAAGGATGAAAACTGGAAATGGATTAATGAACTTTTTTGCTACTTTATGATCTTCCAGATCAATATGTTGAGGAAGTAAGAGGAATAAAATAAGACCATATGTTTTGTTTCTCTTGAACTAGAGCTTGATCTGAAAATTAAGGGAAAACCGAGACAAATATTTTTTGAGGGCAGTTTTTAAAGAAGGTAAATATTTGGCTAAATGCAAAGTAATACTAAATTCAAATATTTGTTTTAAGCACTATTGCCAAATGCTGAAAGTTTTTTTTGTTCTTTTAAGTGACAATAAGTCATAGATCTGTCCTTTCCCAAATCAGCTTTTTCTATTTCTTTCCCATTAGCAGACTCACAGATAGAAATTCTAAGTAAAGCACCATTGTTCAAATCCTGGCTGGGAGTTTCCAGATAAGAACTTATGAAAACTTTTATAAATTAGAAATGACATTTTAAATTAAATCAAGGCCAGTTTTAAAACTTGGTAATCTTCCTACTATGGCGAATAGTATCTTTAGATTGGAATTTTCCCCCGGAATTGCAGCAATATTTTTAGTAAAGATACATTATGATGAATCTAATAGTAGGTAGCAAATGTCAATAGTTTTAAGACTTTGGTGTATATCTGATTGTTGTCTGAATGCACTAGATGGTGTTTTGTAATTGTCTGAACTCCAAACCATTTGTGATTCTACTTTGTGTCCATGGAACTTAGTGTTGTCTGGGAGGCTCCAATTCATGTTTTGAGTAGTCCGGGCTGGAATTACAGAAAGGTAGTCACAGCCAGCCATATTCACTGGCTTTTACATGGGATTTGGAGATCTAGAATCTGGTCGTATTGCTTGTGCAGTAAGCTCTTTAACTACTAAACAATCTCCTAAGCCCACAAAAACAGTTCTTTTGATTGTTCGATCAGTTGGTTGGTTGATTAGCTTTTAGATCCCCCTCTACTAGCCTCAACCCATTAGTTTTTTTGTCTTAGCCTCTTAGTCCCAGGACTAAAAGTTTGCACTGCCATACCTGGATCAAACCTATTTTTCACTCAGAGAAGTAGCCCTTATTTTAGTCTTAAATAAAGAGTAGATCATCTTTGTAAGTAAACAATATCCCAGTCCGCAGTGTAAAACTAGTTATCTTAAGAGAAAGCCATCTGGTTGTTCTGTAGAATGAATCATTTTAGCCAAAAGACTGAACCCATGAGTCAAAAAGAGAGTAATATCATAGGGATATTTGCGGAAGAGGAGGCGGTAAGAGTGTAAGAGCAAAAGGATGGGAGGAGCAATGATTTGCAAGATACTCCACACAAGTTAGGGCCGAAGCAATCATAATTGGACATCCTATGCCCAGCGCAATGTCCAATACACTATTGACCTCACAAAGTCTAGCATCTGCTAAAGGCACCAAGATCCTTGGAGGCAAGGGATTGACAGCCACAGTAGTGTTCCTATGCTTAAGGGGAACACAGGAAAGGGTTCAGGGAAATGCCACTGGGTCCTTGTACGTCATCGGAGAGGAGGGCCCAGGGGAGAGTCAGGCATGCACAAGAAAGGACTCTGGGAATCGGGGCAGGAGGCACGGGGGGATGGGGCGGGAGGGGTGAGGGGAGGGAGAGCAGGGGGTTCGGGGGGGGGGGAGGGAGGGAGGGAACTGGTGTACCTATTAAGTTTGTGTGAGCTGAAATAATAATAAAAAATGTATTATATATAAAAAAAGAGAGTAATAGCAATCTTTTTTTTAAAAATGGCAATAGTATGGAGAGTTTAGAGGGAAAAACAGCAAGAAAGCAGAACAAATGTGAGCTTAGGCATCATCCTTTCAGGCCTTTCTGCATCTCCTTTTATATCCCACAGCCATGAGGGTGGAAGGAGGAAGTTCCCACTTTGCCTTTTCAGGAAGGAGTGATGTGGTAGGCCCCTCAGGCAAGTGTAGGTCTGAGGAAACGAGACACCATCGGAGCCTTTGCTAACCACCAGCCTTCGAGAAGAGAGGGTTGCAAAGCAGTTTAATCACAGGTCAATGCTTACACTGCCCTCCTTTGCCACCCAAGCACAGACACGTCAGCTCCTCTGCAAGAATTGTGTCTACCCCTGCCCCAAGTCCATGCTTTCAGGCAGACTTGTCATTGAGCTTATTTCCTAATGAAAGAGGTTCTCTTCCATCACAGAGAAGAGCAAGCACATGGCCACCAAAGATGGAGGAGCTGCTATGAAATCCCAATCCCCAGAGAATGCATCAGGTAAGAAAAAAAAATGTAACGAGAGGAAATCCTGTCAGCGTAATATTGGCAGCAGATTATTTTCTCAAATGTTTAATGATTAGAAAGTGATATTTGGGGCCAGAGAGATGGCATAGAGGGTAAAGACACTTACCATGCAAACCTGATGACTTGAATTCAATCCCTCAATAAATAAATAAAATAAATAAAATCCCTCAAAACTTAAATAAATGTGAATTGAGAGGACTGGTCCCACAAGATTGCATATATTGTGCATATATTGTGTGGCATGTGTGACCAGACAGACAGACAGACAGACAGATACACACACACACACACACATACACACACACACACACACACACACACACACACACACACACGTGTGTGCATACTCAAATAAAATTTTAAAGTGTTTTGGTATAAATTTATATCATAATAACTTATCACTCTCAAGTCATGTCTATTTGTCTATTGAATCTCTATAATTAGTCATAGGTTTATTATGTTGATATTATTATACTTATCTTAATAACTTTCCATGTTTCATTTTGAGTGCTCAGTAGGTAATGGTTTCTAGTGGATTGTGCTTGGTAAAATGATTAACAGCAAGACCTTGGGCATGAGTTGGTACATGTTCGAGCTTGAAAACACATGCTGATCCATGGGGGCTGGTGCTGTCATAGAATTACATTAAATAGAGATGAAACTTGACACTTCTGGCTTCAAAATTTAATTTTGAAAAGGGGATCATGGCATCCTCCAAATGGCGCATGTCTGCTGACTAAGCAGCGCGGGCTGCTGTAACTGAATCCTAAAAGCCAAGGCTGGAAATAGAAATAATTGGAGAAAAGGAAAGAAAATTGTGTTAGTAAATTCAGCAGCCACTAATCGCTGGGCCATGATCAAAGGCGTCTAGACGCTACCTAACTCTTATGACTATTTCGAAGAAGTGTGTGCTCTTGCTATCTTATTTACGGCATGAGAGGATGTCTTGTGCATGTGTCAGTGCTGCTTATTGTCTGGGTTGATTTAAAAATTGGATTTGTTATTAACTATTATTCTGTTGGAGGCTACAGCCAGCAGGCCACTGGCTCACTGATGGGCATGGCCAGAAAGCAGACAGGGCTTCCGTGTGCTTGTGTTCTGGCTCCAGTCTGGCTGAGGATGCCTGACTTCAGGAGCATGTCTCATGCCTCACTTCAGGAGCATGTTTCCACCCACGTGGCAGAGGCTGTGGAGTCAGTGCCTACAGGACCCAGATCTTTCGGGAGAAGGGGGTCACCTTGTTCTCTTTCAAACATCTAGTTCTCACAATAGAGATCCAGTCATAGTACACACAAGAGCCCTCTTTATCTTCTTATTGGAAATTATGCCAAATGTTGAGTGAGTTCTTATATATATATATATATAGAACATGTTGTGGATGTATTTCCTATAACAATCATTCAAAGTCAAGTGTCCTTATTTTTTTTTTTACAAATGGGTGAACTGAGAATGCAGAGAGATTGAGAAGTTTGCCTATGTCTGCACTTCAGTCACGGAGAAGTCAAGAATGCATTGGGGCAAGGCTGCAGCCCTGGTCCTTCTTGCTGCCAGATACTAGAAGTGTCCCTGGTTTTAGCCAGCTTTGAGGATGAGATGGACAGAAGAGATGCCCAGGAGTGTCCCCTATGCACAGTTCTCCTGTGAGCAACTAGCCTTGAAGCTCTTCAGATTTCAACGCTCCGTTATGGACAGACATTTGCATGCCGAACTCACCGACTTAAACACATCACAGAACTCCAGGAATTGAGTACAGGACAGGTGGGCACCAGGATGGACTGATTCCTGGTAAAATCTGGCCCAAGGAACAGGTAGGGAGCAAAATCATTGGGTGCTCACTAACCTCTGTGGCTCCTGGTTTCTGCCACCAGGGGCCAGTGTCTGGGTGCTGGAAATCCAGGCAGGAGGCAGCATCTGAAAACTCAGATAAAAATGGAAACCGGACACTGGAAACAATACAGCTCACTTGATAAGAGTGATAAAGATCCTTGGGCACGTTGAACTCCAAACATTATACATGAGAAACTGCTCATGGGTAGGACCAGCTGAAAACCTGGGAATATATTCTAGTTAGGTGAATACACTGGAAACCTATTGACACAGTTGTCGTATATATGTAAAGCTTCTCTTAGTTACGGCATTGTTCAGAATAAACCTGTGACAAGGAGAATGGAAAATGGTCAGACAGGAAGTATGAGCTGCATGTTTTATAAACCATTAAGATTTAAACCATAAGCACCTCATTTCCTAAACCACCCAAAGGTCCTTCAGACATATTCGGTCATTGTAAAGGGCTGCTCTGATCTATAGTGCTTCATTCTTTTAAAGAAACTTTGTTAACACCATTGAAATGTCACTTATATTGTTCCCAAATATATTTTACCTTGGTTTCTTTGTGAACACTTTTGCTTGGTTATCCTAGGAAGTTCACAATGAAAATTCATTTTCTTCTTTGTAGACCCAGCTATTTCAAATCTTATTGTGATTTGAAAAATCATACTAATTGAGAGGGTTTAAATTTTTCACATCAAAATTATGATTCCAGGAAGTCTATTTCTTTTTCTTTTATTTCCCTAAATAGAAATATATTCATCTAGTATTTGGGAAAACATATTCAAAATGGAAGTTTGCATCCTGCGTGAGAGAGTGGTAGCATGTGTCTGCTATGGAGCATGGCGAAGTGTAATGTTTAAAGCAACAGCTTTTTGCCCTGGAAAAACAATTTTATAAAAGTAGAAACAGATAATGAGCCAGACTGTCTTTTGACTATTATTATATCAAATGAAAGTCAGTCTCTCTCTCTCTCTGTCACACACAAACTGCATCACTAGTAAATTTTGAATTTTGTATTCCTAGAATCTAAATGAACTAATTATCTTCTAGCACAAATATCTGGCTGCATTAGCTTCGACTTAATTCACATAGTTCTTTCAGCACTAGGATTTAACATTCTGACCTAATATTTAACATATTAATCCTAATTTTAATCCAACACCGGACTCTCAGTTGTATTGAATCAATTCAGGCTAATTCAGAATTACGCTGCTCCCACCCTGAATCAATAGCTCCACTGTTGCCCCTCTCCAAAGCTGACCACCCAGTTTTGTGAGAATCTGCAGTGAATTAGAAAGTCTGTCATTGCTGGAAGACTGGGTAACTCAGATATGGCCTGTCATTCTCTTGGGTCTATACAATACCCACTCTTTGTCTACCCTGTCCTAAACTAACCTGACGTAACGTAGTCTGCTGCTCAATGAGATCTTTATTCTCCTGCAAGGACTGCCTCACACACCAGTATTATTAAGAAATTTCTGGACAATGTTTCGTGGCTAAAGAATAATCCAAGGTTCTATTAAAAAGCCATCTGGGTAATTAATAGCACATTTGTTCTCAGCCTCCTCCCAATTTGTCCATTAGTGGAATAAAAACCCAGGACAAAGGGTCATATGGTTCGGTTGTATTTTACAAGGATTCCTCAGGAAGTTGAGAACACACGAGAACTATCCAAAGATACATGTGTTCACAGCCTCATGCAGCAGCAAACAGGAACATCCGTGGGCTTCAAGCTGCAGCTTTCTGCTGCCACAAGCTATTTCAATTAGGAGAACTGATGGGGTTACTGGCGGTCTATGTCTGGAATTGACAAACTTGCTGCCAGAATTCTTTAAAGACTAGACTAGCAGGTCTCCTTTAAAACTAAAAAGACTCTTTTCCTGTACATTTACAAATCTGAAAATAGAAAAGGGAGGAAAAAGGCCACGATACTTATCTGCTTTTACCTGGTAGCTGAAGGCTTTTCTGGGTTCTCTCTTAAACGGCCTTACATACAGGTAGTAGCTTCAGGCACCAATCTCTATACCTCTGCCAAGGAAATTCTGGTTTTCACATTGATGCCTTTTTATTTTCTATTAGTTTTCTTTTAAAAATGGATGTATGGAGAAACTTTGAAGTTGTAGGTACTTGCTGATAAAAGTTTAAAAAAACCCTAAAAAAGTCACCTCAAAGTTAAAAGAGGGTTCAGTATGTCTTTCCTGTGTTATAGACTTATATTAAATCAGTGACTGCACATGGATCTGGAAGTCATCAGATTTACATTGTGTGTGTGTGTGTGTGTGTGTGTGCATGAGTGTGTGTGTGTGTTTGGAGAGCTTGGGAAAATGGGATGGGCCAGCAACAGGGTCAAAAACAATGTCTAGTAGCTTAGGAGGGGATGAAACTCAGATAGAAACACATACACACGCACATGCGCACACGCACCCACTCACACACCAGGAGAGAGACAGGATGGCGGCTGTCAGCAAGGAGTCTTATTTTGGAGGTATCAGGTCAAGAGGCAATTTAGTCAACCACTACCTTCAGCTACTTTGATTGAGTGCTTGCTAAGAGCCAGGATAGGTACTCATATGGCTCATCTTGTCAAACCATGACAACAATGCTCTAAAGAAGTAAAGGTTGGAGCTGAGGAGATGGCTCAGTTGGTAAAGTGCTTGCCACATAAGTGTGAGAACCTGAGTTCAGATCCCCTGCATGCTTGTGAAAGCTGCATGTCATGGCACATTCCTGTAATCCCAACATTGGGGAGGTAGAGGCAAGAGGACCCTGGGGCTTGTTTGCTGGATGCCCAGCCAAATGGGTGTGTGCGTTCCAGGTGTATGTCCTGACTGAAAAATAAGGTGAAGAGTGATGATCTCTTGACATCGGCCTTTGATTCACACACACACACACACACAGCACGCACAGCACGCACACACAGCACGCACAGCACGCACGCACGTACACATTCTACACACATGCGGAAATTATATCCTCATTTTCAGATGAAGCTTCTAGAAGGAGAACAACAAGGCCCTGTGCCTCACTCCTGCTTGCTCATTCTCTCCTACTGGCCTTTCGTATTCCAACAGAATGATTAAGGAACATGCCTTGGACACAGGCAGAGGTAAGGCGAGTTGAGTCCTGATTTCATTGGTTCGTTCATTAATGCATTCCACGATGCTTATTAAACACCTGTGCTGTGGCCCTGTTTAAGACACGATTCTAAGCAGAATTCTTCCCATCTCTGTTCTCCAGAGGTTAGGAAACCGAGAAGGAGAAGAGAAATACATGAAATGCACAGTTGCAAAACTGTCCACAATGGCCAACTAGACAAGAGAGGTACAGGATCCCCTGAGTTTCTCACAGGGAGATTGTCACAGGGACATTGGGGAAAAGTCTGATGGGTATATCTTTTTTTTTTATTAATTTTTCTACTTTGACAAGCATATTGAGTATTCATCCCAGCTTCACTCCCTTCCCTTCCCTTCACTGTTCCCTCCCACTCCCTCCCACCCTTCCGCGTATATGCTTCTATGGACCTCAGGGCTCACTCTGGCTTGTCTACTCCTATGGGGGTTCAGGCTTGTAGTGTAACAGATTACCTCTCTTCAGGCCACTCCACTGATGTATGCATTTCTATTCACTCATCCAATTTTGGATCCAAATGTTTCCACTGTGAGTTCCCATTCTATGGGTATAATAACAGCTGCCTACAGCGCAAGTCTGATGTACTGTGTGGCTACTTATAGGTTTATTGGCTGTCTTCCCTATTGATCTATTTCCTTCTCTTCTTTAGGTACTTGTTCTAGTTTTCAATAATAAGGATGGGTACCATTCCTAAAGTAGGTCTTGAATCCAATCAGAGAGCTGTTGGTTTTCTCCTTAGTACTATTAAGCTGGTGGTCACCTGTTGAACTAGTGATTTATATTGCAGCTTCCAGAGCTCATGCCGTTGATGGGGCTTGTGATGATTTCTCTCCCCCAGCATCTTCTACAGTATTCCTTGGTGCTGTGTAAGCTATCCAGCAAGGAAGAAGTCCTCAGTGATACATTTTTGCCCATGTTCTGTAATCCATTTGTGTTGCTTGTTCAGTAATTGAGTTTTACTGATAGTTTTCAGAGAGCAATCAAGAGCAATGGTAAAAACCTATAAAGTGTGGGGGCCTTTAAGGCCTCTCTGGCCATCATTTTATCAGGAAGTGCCACATACCTGTTACTTCTGGTATAATTCTGTCCCTGGGTTCTCCTCACTTTATGCTTCTCTGCATAGGGGCTGCTTATTCTTATTCCTTTCTCTAAAATACATTTTTGGGGCATATTACTAGCATAGGATGTTCTTTTGGGATTGCTTCCCATAATATTTGAGTTTTTCTGTAACTCTCTCTGTCCCCCCTATCTCCCATGTCCCTCCTGTCTCTCATCCCCTCATTCCCCACCAGGTATTTTTCTCAGTTATTCCTTCCCTCACACTTGTCCTGAGATCCTAAATCTCCTCTTTAAAAGGTTTCCCCCTAACCATTCCTTCCCACCTTCCCACTCTTAGGTCCTTTTCGAATTTTCTGGTTCCTACAGTGCTTCCAGTTTAAATTCATTGACAATGATATGGGTTCAATCATCCGCATATTAGAAAGAACATGAGGTGCTTAACTTTCTGTGTCTGAGATTCCTCACTCAATATTAAAGTTTCTCGTTCCATCCATTTGCCAGAAAATTCCATAATCTCCTCCTTTCTGATGGGTGAGTAATATCCCATTGTGTATATGTATCACACTTTCATTATCCATTCCTCTGTTGATGGGCATTCTGGCTGATTCCTTTTTTCATTATTGTGAATAGAGCTACAATGAATATAGATGAACAAGTATCTTTGTAATAAGATGTAAAGTCTTTTAGGAATATTCCGAGGAGTGGAATATTCTCCCTCCTAGAGACCTTTAAAACATGTTCAGAGCAATGGGGCCCTGCAAGGCTTGTTCATCTTTGGCTATGGCATTTCTCAGTGCTCTCTTCTCTTTCCCTCCTGGGTCATACGGCCGTTCCATTTTTAGCTTTCAGAGGAACCTCCACACTAATCTCCACAGAGGCTGTACCAGTTTACACCCCCACCAGCAGTGAATAAGTGTCCCTTTTTTTCCACAGCCTCCCCAGCAATCTCTGTTGTTTGTGTTCTTGATCTTAGCCATTCTGGTGGGGGTAAGATGGTATCACAGGGTGTTTTTGATTTGCATTTCTCTGATAATCAGGGAAGTTGAGCATCTTTTAAGGTATTTGTTTGACATTTCAGTTTCTTTCGGGTGAAGTCTCTGTTTAGTTCCAGGGCCCATTTTTTTTTTTCAAGCACTTTTATTATTATTTCCGCTCATACAAACTTAACAGGTGCACCGGTACCCTCCCTCCCTCCACCTCCTCCCTGACCCCCCTGCTCCCCCCTCCCCTCTCCCCTCTCTTCCCCTCCCCAGTGCTTCCCCTCCTACCCCCCAATCCCTGGAGCATCCTTTACTGTGCATGCCAAACTCTCCTCTGGGTCCTCCTCTCCGATGAGGTGCAAGGACCCAGGGGCATTTCCCAGAATCCTTTCCTGTGTTCTCCTTAAGCCAAGGGCCCATTTTTTAATTGAAATGTTTGCTGTCTTGGTGTTCAATTTTCTGAGCTCTTTATATACTCTGGAGATTAATCCTTTGTTGGATTCATAGCTAACAAAGATTTTCTCCCATTCTGTGGGTTATCTTTTTGCACAATTAGCAGTTTCTTTTGCAGAACAGAAGCTTTTTTTTAATTTCATGAAGTCCCATTTGTTCATTATTGGTCTTAGTTCCTGGGCATTTGTTGTTCTGCTTAGAAAATCTTTACCCGGGTTGTCAATTCAAGTGTACTTCCTATTCTTTCTTCTAACACTTTCAGAGTTTCAGTTCTAATATGGAGGTCTTTGATCCATTTGGAGTTCACTTTTGTGTAAGGAGAGAGGCAAATCAATTTTTATTCTTCTACATGTAGATGTCTAATTTGGAGAAAAGTGTTTTGAGAGATTGACACTCCAGATAAACCGGATGGGGCGACAGGGCATTATCTAAAGAGAGAGAGAGAAGGAAAATGGACTGAGATGGGAGAAGTGGCAGCAAAAGCTAGGTCCTTGGGGAGAATGAATCGTGGTAGCCAGGCAACCTGAGAAGATGCAGCTGTGAGTGAGTGTCCAGCAGCCTCCTCAAGGCCTTTAAAACATGCTCAGAGCCATGGAGCCCTGCAAGGCTTGTTCATCTTTGGCTATGGTATTTCTCAGTGCTCTCCTCTCTGCACAGCCCACCCAGACTACAACCAGGCTGGTATCTGTCCTGGAGTCTCTTGTGCCTGACTTGAGGTTGGCTTCCCTGTACCCTCTAGAGGTACCTTCACTCCTACCCCTGGCCAACTTTAGTCCATGGGCTCAGGAGAGATCCTAAAACATGAACAAAGTGGGATTTGAGCTCTGGCCTACTTCTGCTTTGGAAACAGACTCTGAAGTAAACCAGAGAAAAGAGATTGTGGAAATATCCAGTTGAGAGATACTTTTGTTGTTGGTTGTTGTTTTTAAATGTGAGCACTGGGGACAGAATCCTGGGCCCTCCTTGTATGCTAGGCAAGGACTCTACCACTGATCTACTGCCCCAACCCTGGGAATCTGGTCTCCCAGTCTCAGGGTGTTTTTTAATTTCACTGAGGTGAGAGGTCAGCAAGCACTAGGGGGCCAGGAGAGAGAAAAAGGCCAGGCCTCGCTCCAGGCTGAGCTGGCTGGGAGAGGCAGGCTCTGCTCAGCAGAACAAATATTTGTTAGCACTTTACACAAGAATACTTTTGAGGTTCTTGTATTTACATTGCAAATACTCTGTAAATAGCAAAGCAGTTATGTGTACCTGAAATTTGTTGTTTGTTTGAGGACACTGTATTCATGGAGGACGAGAGAAATGAGTTTTGGAAGAGGAAGGAGTGCCATTAAAAAGTCAGGGAACACAAGCCGACTTCCCTTTGCCAGGGCAGATACTTAAAAGCTACCCCCAAATGAGTCCCAAATGAACATACCCTCCAAGCCGAGCCTCTCTCTTGGCAAGTTAAATGGACCCAGAGCTATAAACGCCATCCGCCAGCACAAACTGTCTCTGAGCACTGTGCATGGCAGCCAGGCCCTGACTCCAGAAAAGGTCCCTTTAACTTCATTCCATCAGGACCCCCAGAATCCAGCCCCGAGGCCTCCAATTCATTAGCGATCTCGGGAAATCAGGGAGGAAAGTTCCTGCACAGAAAAACCACGTCAGGGTCCTGTGGGACAAGCACTTGTCTGTGTTTGGGTACCGTGTTTTCCTGTTACAGAGTAACATAGGAAAACACTCTAAATAGGGTTGGGATAAAAATAATTATTTAAGTTCTACAAGCCAAGTCAGCCCTCTTCATGTTCCAGAAGTTGCTCCCCATTTGTTTTCAGAAAGAATTTACACAGCTTCTATACAACGATCATCCCTATGACGTGGGGGTGGTGTGGAAGTATCTTTGCCATTGCAACGGCCCAACCAACTATCTTCTGGCTAAACCACAAAACTTCCCTGTTTTCTATTAGCCATGGCTTTTTTTTTTTTTTTTTTTTACCTTTGTTTCTATTTTGCAGGGCAAAACCCTTACCTCATTTCCTCCCTCCCTCTACCGAGTCCCTTTCTAAACCTAAGCTACTTTCCTTTGCATAGAGAGCCAACTGGTAGAAAGTAGTATATGAGATGCCACTTGCTAGAAAAGAAAATCACACTCTTAGTTAATAAAAAAAAAAAAAAAAAGCTTGGAAGGCCCAAGGAGTTGAAATTATGAGCTGTTCATGGAAAATGGAAGTACAGAAAGTACGGAAGCAATAGTTTGACCTACTGGCATTTTCTGGAGCCCCTCAAGGAATATGGCCATAGCCTAACACCGTAGGGATTTCTGTTTGTACCAGAAGTGTCTAGGCGTACACTGCTTCTCTCTGGTCACATTCTAGGTATATGGATTCTTTGGCCCCTCGGGCTGGCCATCCCAGCATGGACCGGGAACCAGAGAGCTCTCCCCTTTTCTATCTCTCCTTCCAACAAATCAGAGGTTCTTCGCCCAGCTTTGCCTACTATTCCCAGCCTGATTATCCCCTGAATATAGAGGACTGACGGACAGATTTTCACCATTTCTCCCTTCTGGAGGATGGTAGACTTTGTCACCTGTTTTGGCTTTTAAAATATCCTCAATATTTCTGTTTTTGTGTGTTCCTTTACCCTTCTGCCTTCTTCATATTTCTCAGCCCTGGGACAGCTTCCCAGGTTACCATACTTGGACATGGTACACTCAGAGAACCTTTAAGGGATAATGGCTAAGAGGTCTAGGCTGAGATAGATGTTTGGCAGGCCTGTACCCTTCTGGTACCTGGAAGAAATGGGGAAGAGTGTGTCCATTATCTCTAACGTAAGGTACATTTTCCAAATAGCAGGAATTTGGAATGATCTAGCTTGGGGTAGACTGTTCTAGAGCTTCAGACAACCACCGGTCATTGCTATGCAATTGGGCCCAAGAATGGTGACTAACTGTATCTTTACTGGTCCGTGACAAAAACTGAGAACAAATACTTGGAGATACTTCACTCAGTATGCTGTGACTGTAACATGCAAGCACGTCATCAGTGGACTGACCTTGGGCAACCAGGTCTAGGCCATTTCCGTTATCAAATTGGTGTAGTCACTGCATGTGACCTGGCAGATCAGATAGCACAAATGAAGTCAATCCTTAGCCACAGTGTGAGAAGCAGAGGGGGGAGGGAATGGATGCTTCTTAGTCTCCTGTCTTCAGCTTCACTGGACTGAGACAAAAGAGAAAGAGCAGGGCGTATGAAGACAGGAGGCGTTAACTGAGCCCTCGTTAAGCCCACACTCTGTGCTTCATCATATCACCTCAGTTAACCTACATTGCTATAGCTTTCCACCCATCATGTTAATGTAATTTCTTCTCTAGACACAGGAGACACAAGCAGTAGCTCCGTGGCAGACACCGTCCTAATGGGCTGCCAGATGCCTCCGCTCCAAGCCCTTCTGTTCTATCGGGTCTATGCTTCTTGCTAGTGGGAATTCCATTCCCACTTCGGGCTTTAGCTCTTCTAGTTTTGGCCTGCAGCTCTGTGGTTCTCTTGGCTGGCTGACTCCCCTGGTTAGAGAGGGGTAATGAAGTCCCGTAGGAGTGGGATGGGAGAGCAGGCGGTACCACAACGGGAGAAGGCATGGGGCAAGAGGGCCTAGAGCGGGGAGGGCCTGGCTGGATGCCATTCTTCAGGGAAAGTGTGGAATTACTGATGTCAGTGGACACTTGGACACTGGGAAGTGGGAAGAAGGGATAGACGTTTTAAGAACTCTGTGCGAGAGAATTACTCTCTCTCCACAATCCTGGGGGATAAAGCCATTGACCTCTCTGTACTTTTGTAGTGAGGCTAGTGTTTCCTTTGGCAAAGTTAGGCCTGGGAGAGAGCAGGGCAGGCTACATGGACATGCCTGGATGATATTTGGACAGCTTGGAGCTCTTAAATCTGGCTTCCAGCTAGTGTGGCCCAGCCATACAGGTTTCCATCCAAGGAGAGAGGAGTCTTCTCTATGAGTCTTTAGAAGGGCTACAGATGGAGGAAGAGGTCGGCTAGAATCTCCTTGTCTGTCTTCCTGCAGTAACCCCCCATGTGAGGGTGGTGGCTGTGCCCTCCCTCTGTGACCGACCTGGATGTCACCTGTGTCCCCAAGGAGTCTGATCTTCAGCTGGTACTATTGTGGCTTGGGGAAGAGTTTCAACATGGATGCCCGCTGAGCTCCCCGCCTTCTGCATACTGCTCGTGTAAAACCTTTTGCTGACTCCTGAAGGGTCCATGCTTAGGAAATTGAGTTCAGTGAGCTTTAGGAAGAACTGCCCATCCTAGATGCTGGTCCTGGGCTTTCCTGTCGAGTTCATTTGGGGCATCTCTGGCAGCTCTACACAAACGTGTTGGAACTCGCACAGCACCTCAGTGTTTTGGGGGAAAAGGCTCTTGTACATAAATCTCTATCGGTTTATGTATTTGAACACTTGGTTCCCAGATAATGGTATTTTTTTCAGAAGATTCTGGAACCATTAGGAGATAAAAGTAGAGGAAGTTGGTCATGGCGGGGGGGGGGGGAGAGTTGGGAGAAGGACATGTCTTGATATTTACAGCTTAGTCCTGCTTCCTTGTTGCTCCCTGCTTCCTGATTACAGATGCAATGTCATCAATTGTCTCATATTCTTATTGCTGTGACTTTCCCATGATAGGTTGAATCTCTTCACAGAGTAAACCAATAGAAAGTCTCCTTCTGGAGTCGAAAGGTGTCTTAGGAGTTAAACTCTTTGCCTCACAAGCATAAAGACCTGAGTTCAGACCCAGATCTCACATAAAAACACCAGGTGGAAACGGTGGTAGAAGGCAGGGCCTAAGAAACCCCAGAGTTATGCCAAAAGGAAGTCGAGCAATCCAGGATGATTCCTAAAGTTACCCTTGGATCTCAGCAGGCACACACAGTGGTCTCTTCTACACACACACACACACACACACACACACACACACACACACACACACACACAAAGAATATTTTTCACTGAAGTTGCTTCATGTTAGGGATGATTTGGCCACAGCAACAAAAATGTAACAGTCATGCCTGTTCATTCCACCTTCTCAAGCATGAACTCTACCACACAGAATAGATAGATATTCTATGGGACATTCTGGAAAGATTCTTTCTGTCCTGGAGAGGCTTCATTTGTAGGCTAGAGGTGACATCAGTCTTCTGTAAGTCAGATTTTTTAATCTAAAATGAAATATTGATTTTGGGGGCTTCTTCTCTGTGGATTGTAAAGCGCTCTCCTGTCTCAATGCAGCTTATTCCATGAAAGCTCTGTCTGGGGGCACCGCCCTGCCTGGCAATGAGGGAATTCCTGTTACAATTCCAACTTCGTCAGGTCTGTTGTGCTACCTAAGGGAAATTAGGCAACTTCCTTGGGTTTTGTACACAACCTTCAAGGAGAGATCAGATCTTGGGAGAAAGGGAAATATATTTAACTTACCGATCCAGAGAGGGAGATATAGTCAATTATGGCCAAAAAGGCGTGGGAGGCCGCGGAAACTGGAGGAAGTCATTACAGACATCATGGAATCAGAGAGGCAAGCTGCAAACTGCTAGAGCAGACTGCTAGCAGAAGCAGGAAGCAGGGGTGGAGCTAACCAAGCTCGGGGCTCACCACTGTGACATGACTTCCTCCAGCAGGGCTCCGCCTTCTAAAATTGCCACAACCTTCCCAAACACCGACAACAGCTAAGAATATAAACCCATGAGCCTGAGGGGGACAGCTCGCATTTTAAACCTTGACACGCCTTTATTGTATAGTCTGGGTTTAGGACTACTGAGCTGAAGGACTAAGGAGCTGAAGCCTAGGAGGGCCAGGTGAAGACTGCTAACCTTAGGCTGTTCTCAGTGCAGAAAGCGTGGGTTGCTCACAATGTATTTGAGGAATGTTAGGATGTATGTGTGTGTGTGTGTGTGTGTGTATGCATGTGCTAATGTGTATATATGTATGTATGTATGTGTATGTATGTGTGTGTGTACTAGAGGCCCAAGTATGACTTCAGGAATCATCCTGGATTGCTTTACCTCCTTATTACTCTGATCGCGGTTTCTGAGGTTCTGCCTTCCAAGACTGATATTCTAGGCCACTGTCATACCCTTTTTGTGGGATCTGGAACCTGACTGAACTCAGGTCCTTTTGCTCGAAGGCAAAGGCTGAGCCATCTCCTCAGCCCCATGTTGTGATTTTTAAAAGAAAATTTTAATATTTGATTTTCTCTACTCTTTGCAAGGCAGGGTTTGTTATCACTAAATGTATTGAATCTGTTTAGGACTAGGGAACTTAAGCGATGTATCAAAACTGACGTATATTTAGTGTACCATATATAGTTTTCTTCAATTTAGCATCATGGAAAGATCTATCAGGATTGATATTTTGGTATAAATTATGCCTTAGATCAGAGCGACTGGGTTGAAATCTTAGAATTCTGGTGAGTGACTCAGTGAGGAAGTCAAGTTACTTGACTTCTTGGACTTTACTCATCCTGGCGAAACAGGGTCCTAAAGTTCTCAGGAGTAAGTGAAATAGCATGAACCATGACAGACAGGAGGTACTTAGTGTATTGGCTATTTTGTAATAGTTTTGATTATTCTGTTCAATTGCAAATGATGTACTGGCATTTTGTTTGCTTAGAACAAGTTACTTTTAAGAAGCAACGTAGCCTTCTTAAATGTATAACACATTAGCCTGATGATAAATCAGAAAATATAAGAGAAGAAAATAAAAACAGTCTGTCAGCTTCCCAGCTTAATAATTCCTGTTGAAGGACTGGATTCTTCTGAGGCTTCTTTCCTTAGCTTAACCTGGCCATCTCCCAGTGATCTGTCTACAATCTTCCCAAAGGTGTATCTGTGTTCTAACTCCTCACTGTATGGTGTTTTTCCTCTGACAAACAGCCGCCATCTTTGAGACTATACTATCAAGATGTTCTCTTAGAGATACAAAGGGTGGAGCGTATCACTGGACCCTCACCTGGGGTTGTAGCCTAGCTTGGAGTACCCAATTCTGCCCTAATTACATATGCCCTCACACATGCCTTCCAGGATTTTGAGATCTGGGAAGGGCACTAGGATATCTAGGCTGAGGCAAGTTGATTGAAGCGCATTCCACCTATATAGATATGGGGAAGCCGTCATGCATACTTGGGTAAGCATTCTGGTGATATAACTGGCTTCGACTTGTCCCTGCTCTGTAAGTAACCCTCACCTCCACTCCTTCAAGTAACCCCAATAATCTTGTCGGTTTATCAAGTTAGAAAAAAAATTCCTCTTGATAAATAGACAAAACCAAGAAACGTGCTTGTATGGCTAAAAACGTCAGGTAATAACAGAGACATGTATAATATGGGCATGGAAAATGATATCTTCTTTTTTATTGTTTGGTTTTCATTCATTATTGCTGTTTGTTTTAAGACGGGGGTTTCCTGACTGGGCTGGAACTTATTAGATAGACCTGACTTGGCCTCAAACTTGCAGAGATCACCTGACTCTGCCCTCTTCCAGTCCTTTTCCTTTTTTTTTAAGCAAAGTAATTTCTATTAGCTGCTCATCATTATCCCATTTTTCCCAGATATGTGCATCTGGCCACTGTTTACTGAGAGGTATCCTCCCATGCACCCTGTCTCACACTTGTTTTTCTCTACTTCTGTGCTGGTAGTTCCTTCCATGAATGGACCTGAAGATTCTCTTCCATGTCCCCCTAGTTCTCCATTATGTGAATGTCTTCCCATTTGTCTTGCCACTTATGACACAGTGTTCAATTTCGTTCAGCTTCTTTGCAATTTAGGGTTCTGGTGTGCCTCTTACATATCTGCTGGGCATTTTTACAAATGTGCCAGGGACGCCCTAGCTGCTGGCATGTCCCGTGTTATTCTCTGTAGTGATAGCTTTTTGACAGGGTCTTTTCTGCCTCTTTGTACTTCTAAACACTGTTTCCCATGCTCTCCTGCATCCACAAGGGCTTCTAATCATAAATATTTTCTAGATTAAAAAGTGACATTTTTGGTTTATATTTTTAGTGAATACAATTCTGCACTTTCTTGTTTTGAGTTTATTTCATATGAGGCCAAAATATCTTGTCTATGTTTGTGTGCTTGTACATTTTTCTACTATAAACTGCATGTTTATAAACTGCCCATTTTCTTTTATGCTGTTCATTGTTTCTTTTTTGTATGACTTTAAAAAAATATGTGATTTGAAGTGTAATTTTCCTTGCATCCTGAGATGAAGAGAATTGTTTAGAAGATAGAGTAGGCATAAGTTCATTTGCTGACCAGCATCTATTTTCCCTTCTGCAAATAGTCCCCAGATCTTCCTTCAGGGAGCAGCCATCTTTACTCTCTCTGTTTGGGGTGTCTGTAGGCCTGGACACATATTCTGGCCTTGTCTCCCAAAATTTTATACTCCCCTGGTCACAGTACAAACATAGGACTCACAAAGACCAAAAGGATGCCTCTGTGACTTCATCGTATCCATTTGAAAAGAGGCCAAGCTGTCCTTCAGAACCCACAGGACCAGAGAGGCCCTGGGAGAACCACAATTTATGGATGCTCAAATCCCGGAGAGAATGTGTTATGGTATTTATATGTAACCTATACAACATCTTCTTCTGCACTTTGAATAATTTTAGATTTCCCATACTGTCAAGTAAAAGTAATATAATGCAGAGCTTTTTGTAGGTTTTATTTCTTTACTTTTTATTTTTAATCTGTAGTTGGTTGCTCCTATAGATGTAAACTCACATCTGCAGCTGCTGCCAAGCTGACCTTACTGTCTCTCACTCTACCTTAGGGCATGATGGAAATATACTGCCTATGAATTTCTTTTCAGGAAGTATAGGTGGAAGTGCTGAAGAAGACAAGTGTATAGTGAGTGTTGTAATCAGCCTGTGTGCTTGCTGATAAATCACCATCAAATAGCTTAGGGGAATAAGGGGTTTATTTTCTTACGATAGTCCAGTTACAATTCATAGTCCAGCTTGACAGGAGAGCATGCACCAATGCCAGGACCAAGGGAATTGGCCATGCCATCTCTACATAATGGCTGAAAGAGGGACAATTCTTACTCGGCAGATCTGCATGTCTGGCCAAGTGTACACAAGGATGCTGACTCTCTCAATCAACTCTCTGTATTTTATTCCAGGGCCTAATCCCACCCAACATGGGCCGGGCCTTTCCCACCAGCTAGATAATCTCCTGCAGGTTTACTCAACCATTAATTCTCTACAAATGTGCCCAGAGCTCAAACCCTCAACTGTCAAATTGACACTCGTGCCTAACTATGACAGTGAGTAAAAATCCATAGGTGAGCAGGTGGCTGGGCAATCATAGATAGAAGGATGAGTTGAAAGCAAGGTAGAGGAATTGTTGCTATCACGATATGAAACTCTAAAGGATCCTAGCAGACTAGGAGGCCTGGCAGCAGCTTGTACATGAAGGAGAAACTGAGTAGTTCACTGTGACTCTAAAGTACCTCACCTTCAGAAGCCCAGCTTAACGAGTATTAGCCAGGCTGCAGCCTTTCATTTTAAGTCATATAAGGTGGTAGCTAGGGAAACACTGGAGGTGCAGCCTGTCTCCTGCTTGTGTCCCCCGTCCAAATCTGAGAATCTCAGATTTGCACAGTACCACCTGTGAGAGTCCGACTGAGTGGCATGAATTTTAATAACCAGGGTTTGGGACTAAAATCACGTCAATGTAGGCTTTGGGAGTACAGTTTCACAAAGCTGCTTGCTTTTGGCACCGAGCACCAGTTTATGTTCATATTTCTTTCAGCAAGCCAGTTCGGTGTTCGGTAAGAAGAGTTAAGTGGTGAAAATGTGTAAGATAAACTCATAAAATTAGGCTTCTAAAACAGGAATTAGCTGAGCGAAAAGGCATAAAGTCAGCTCATGGTAAGTAAAGTTAGTCATTTATTTCCACTTAAAAATGTTTTTAATTTTTTTACAGTGTGCAAGTAGCAAGGTTGACAGAGCCGCAGAACCCGAACCGTGTAATAAAACTAGCCACCCCGATTAAAGAGGAACTTTTACCAAGTATGGATCAAAATCAGATTTTTCCCTCTTCAGGACAAGTTCATTAGAAAAGTCAGGGCAGGGGCAGAAAGATTGTAAGAGCCTAAAGATAGGGAGGAGCAATGATATGCAAGATACTCCACACAAGTTAGGGCTGAAATAACCATAATAGGACTTTGCATGACCTGCGCAATGATCAACATATCATTGACCCCCCCCAAAGTCTAGCATGGATCACAGGCACTAGGATCCTTAGAGGCAAGGGATTAACACCCACAATAGTGCTCCTATGCTAAAGGGGAACACACAAAAGGGCTCTAGGCAATGCTACTGAGTCCTTACACCTCATCAGAGTGGAGGACCCAGAGGGAAGTTTGACATTCACACTAAAGGATGCTCCAGGGATGGGAGGAGGAGGGGGCACTGGGAGAAAGGGAGGAAGGGGGGAAAGGAAGGGGAAAAGGGGAGAAGGAGCAAGGGGGTTGAGGAGGGATGGAGGGAGAGGGGACGAGATACCTATTAAGTTTTTATGAGTGGAAAAAATTAATAAAGAAATAAAAAAAAAAGAAAAGTCAGGGCAGAGTCAAAAGGGTTACATTCAGACCAGTGGGACATGGGAGAATGAATTGGATGGGGAGCTGCCGGCCTTTCTCTCCTATATGACCTGATGCTGAGAGCAAGAAGGCCCCACAGCCACTGTTCACGTACATCTGTCCAACTTGATGAGAGCCTTCGTCCCACTTCCTCTTTCTCCTATTTCTTTTCTATGACTATTTAAGAAAATGGCTGTGACATTGTTGGCCATGATCAGGAATCGGAGACTTTTAAGCGTGTGAATTATTTTTTTTTTTTTTAATTTTTTTATTATTTATTCAACTGTGCGCGTGTGTGTATGTATGTATGTGCGCGTGCGTGTGCGTGTGTGTGTGTAGAACCACGGACGAATTCGCGAACCACCATGGACGCCTCCACCTCCTTCTGCCCCGGGATTCACAGGCTCCGCCCTACCAGGACCAGAAGCGCAGGTCTTCCATGGGATCTGGGATCCGAACTCAGGACCTTCCGCCTGCAAGGCGGAGGCTTAACCCCTGAGCCACCTCTCCAGCCCGAGCCACCTCTCCAGCCCGAGACCATATCTTGTAGCTCCAAGTCCAACAGGTGATCCTCTTGTTGAAATCATCTCAGTTCCAAAGGGCTTTGTTTCCACCCCTCCGATGCAGCTGCCCATAGAATACGTTGGTCTCTTGAGGTGACTCCTCCCAGGATATACAGCTCTCCTTGGCAGGTGTCCCACGTTGTGTCTGGAATCTCTAACATCTTTACTTCTCAATGGCAAACCAGGCTTTAACTCTGCAGCACAAACTGCCCTTCTTGGGCCTCTAAACTGCAGGCTTCTTGCCTCATGATGCCTGGAATCTGCCAATTTTTGAAATCTTGGAGGAGGACTCCATGATCTCTTCCCTCTTGCATCACTGATGCCTCTAAAACCAGAACCACGTGGACAACTTTGCCAAGACTGGCCCCCCTTGAATCACAGCTGATTCTGCTTCTCTATGTTGACCATCTCTTTCACTCCTGGACAGTTGCTTTGTAAGAGAAACCAACTCTTGCTTTGGAACTTCACCCTTTAGCTCCAGTCTTCTGAAAGGATTTGCATTCTTATGAGTGGAACCCCTCCCCGAGGATCCTGCCCTCAAGCTAGGGCCTCTCCTATTATTCAAATTTCAAATGGAGCTAATCTCTTCAACAGCCATTTTGTTCTCTGCTTCTTCCTGGTTTAACTCTAAGTTGTCATTGTATTTTTCATCATTGGATCTTACAGTTTTTGCTTCTTCCTGCTGATTCTTTGTTCTTTTTCATAACTCTGAAGACAAACTAAAAAGTAGCCATATCACATTATCAAAGCTATATTGCTTTGAAATTTCCTCCACCAAGTACTCCAGCTTAATTTCAGACAAACTTTCAGGACAAGGGCAAAACTTCACTAAAACTATGGCTCCATGTGGCACTCTTCCAGTTGCAATCACAGTCTCTGTTCCCCTCTGGACCATCACAAGCTGGGCTTCCATTGTCTGCGTCTCTCACAGCATTGCTCTCCTCTGAGCTCTCACAAGAAAAGTCCCTTTGGTGAAACAAAAATTTCTAGCAAAATAAGAATCAAACCACCCTGTTGGACTTTCTCATACTTCCTTGGCCACCCACCGCCACCGGTCCACGTAACAACCAACTATGAAGCCAACGCCACTTCTTTATCAGCTTGTTCAGGAGCAGATGCTGTTTGAGGAGTCAGAATCTTGGAAGTGAAGCTGGTGAATTATTTAAGTAATCCTCGTACCCATACTTTTGCATGTAAATTATTTTCAAGAGATTTTTTTCTAATTTCATTTTCTAAATGCTGCTTTTATTTGCTGGTGTCATTACTGGCGTCTCAGCGATGCTATGAGTCAGTGTGGTTTTGCGTGCACAGACTGTCACAGACCGGCTATTTGCTCTCCATTGTCGTCATAGTCAGCCTGCAACTTTACATTCTTAGACATGAAGTGTGGAATAGTCTACGCCTCTAAATCAAGCAGAAACAGTAATCACACACATACACATGCACACACACACACATGATGTACCTTTTTTGGGTAAAGTTTGTCTGTAAAATGTGAAAGTTTTCCAACACTGTGAATTTCAGAGAAATGACCCAAAGGGCTTGGGCAATTGCTTTTTTTGGACTTGGTGAATTAGAATATCTTCCCATGTTGTAGTCATTCTTCTTTGCTTGGTGTATTAGTCAATTTTCTGATGCCACAGAGGAACACAGAAGACTGGACAGTTAATTTTCAAAGGAACTGTGTTTTGCTCATGGTTCTGGTGACTGGAAGACCAAGAACATGTGACTCTATGTGAGCAGGGACCTGGGAGTGTTTGCTTGGCCTGGGCCAGTCGTCACTTCTGTAACAGCACACAAGCAGAACAAGTGGGTATAACGGAGGAGACATGAGAGATGCCCTTAATGTATCATAACCTGATCTCGAATTAATGCACCCAGTCCCAGGGCAAAAACATTCATTCCTGGTAACAACAAAGTTGCCTGTTAACCTCTCAATGTTGTCATATTGGGACCTGCATATAACTGAAATATGAGTTTCACAGAGGACAAGTCATACTGACCTGGCCACCTCCTGGTCATTTGGTGATCTCAGTCACTTCTTTTGGTGAATCTCCAGTTAGCTCTTCTTTGCCCCCATAACACTCCAGTTTCCTGTTTCATTATTCAATGCACAAGTTATCACAATTTCTCTGTGCTTTGGCAGACTCCATGGGATCTGGCTCTGTGCATCACCCGCATACAGTGGGTGCTTTATTATTTGTTTCATCGATGAACACTTCCTCCTTGCATTAGTTACTTTCTTTGTTGCTGAAAAAAAGACCTGTCAGAAGCAACTTAAGGGAGGAAAGGTTTATTCTGGAGATGGTGTCACACAGCTGGTGCTCTGTGATGGTAGGTGCTCGTGGCAGGGCTGTTGCATCTGAGTGGATAGGAAGAAGAGACTTTGAGTTGAAACTCAGCTGCAAGCCACTTGCTTTCTCCTTTCCCTCTTAGCCTGATGGCCCAGTGGACCTACTTTCTTTAGCCAATCCAGTCATACTCCCCTAGTCTTTCAAAGGTGCAACAACCACTCGAAATAGCAGTGCCCAGCTGGGGACCAAGTGTTCAGACACACGTGCCCATGGGGGGCAATTCGTATTCAAGCCATAACACCAGTTAAGTAGAAGTAAATTTAATTCCTGCCTCAGCAGGCCACACAACTGGAGTCAAGACCACCCAGGGCCTGAGTAACAGTCACAACTCATCAAAGAAATGATAGTTCCAGCTGTAACAAGAAAGCAGCTCATGTTGTAAACTTTATCATACAAATTTCATAAATCTGAACCTACTTATGCTTTCTGTCTTACAATCCCACTTTGTTAGTAGAAGAACCCTGAAACTCAGTCACGGTGGGGTCTCCATTCCCTTTGTTAG
Source organism: Typhlomys cinereus (assembly GCA_023101885.1). Classification (NCBI taxonomy): domain Eukaryota; kingdom Metazoa; phylum Chordata; class Mammalia; order Rodentia; family Platacanthomyidae; genus Typhlomys; species Typhlomys cinereus. The sequence goes on along the minus strand of JALPQD010000033.1, from coordinate 4,075,599 downwards.
ATGTACACATGAATCTGGAAGGTAGATGAGGCTACTACCATGAGGAAGCAGAAGGTTTCTGATCTTAAGTTCCTCTTGTCCCCCAAGATAGAGGATTATGCTAATGGTTAGACCCTCACAGCCTGCTGTTTCCAGGGTAGCTATTTCTGCTGCTGGTGGTTCAAGAGGAACCTGGGAGTGTTTGCCTGGCCTGGGTCAGTCATCACTTCTGAAGACTTGTCATGCCTTGTGGGATCTGATCAACCTCTTCTCTTCTTGTCTTTCTCTTACTTCCTTTGCAGCCACTTGCTTTCTCCTTTCCCTCTTAGCCTGATTTCTTCCAAATGACTTTTGGAAACAAACAATTAAGTCAAACAAGAATCAAGAAAGATGGCTAACTCTGAAGAAGTCCTGTGGTCTACATTGCAACTCAGACCCTTCTCAGGAAAAGATGCTCACAGATCTTGCTATTTGCTTAAAGTGGGGAAAGAGAACAAAGGAAAGGCAAACATGATAAGACCTGAAATAATAAAGAATTTTTCTTGTAGTTGACATTGACCACAGAAACATCAGGAGGCTGAGCAGGGCCATTCTATACATTAGACACAGAAAGTCAAAGGGGGCCTCACCAGGAACACAGGGCCTGCAAAACACCTGAGAACTGGCAAGAAACAGATAAGTAAAATTGACATCAAGATGAAAATACAAAACTGCAAAATTGAAATAATAAGCAACTTCAGTGAAAGGTCTGGAAGATGGAAGTGATATCTGTTGACTTATAACTACATTACATTGGAAAACAAATTGATAAGTTAGATTTTTCTCACTGTTTTTACGAATAGGAATATTTTTCTCAGGTGATCCCATGAATGTGAAAAGATATGACTCATATAAGTTATGAGTCATTCAATGATAAGTTTCCAAAAACAATATAAAAAAACTTTCCATTTTTTCCCAAAGTAAAATGGTATTTATTGTGAGGATGTAAGAATAGGTCAGCATGTTTGATATAATGTAATAGGGAATCTTGACATTTATTGTTTCTTAGGCCTCCAGCTTCTGGGCTTCCAGGGAGCTTCCTGATGATATCCAGTCCTTTGCTTTGAGAAGATAATGCAGTTCTGATGCTAGCCCAGAGCAAGTGCAGACTTCATTGGTTAAAGGCACAGTACCCAATATTCCCAAGCCCTCCTTGATTTCAGAGACACCTTTGTTTGAAGCAGCAGATAGATAGGGAAATCAAAAGAACAGTTTGGTCAATGATAGACTGATAATGAGATAATAATTAAGTTAGATTGCAAGAATGTCAGAAACTGCCTTAAGCTTGGGAATCTTCATGTCAGTCCGACTTCTGTTCCACTGGGTGCAACCTGGGCTTCCAACCATTCCAACCATTTGAAAGCTTGTTAGAAGGATTTATAGAACCCAGAAAAGTGCTATACTTGTTTAGATTCTAAGGACTACAGATTATAGCCACTCAGTTGACCCACATAAAGGTGGGGTATAGGAGAAGCTTGACTTGGAGATTTCTACATTCCCCATAGTTCCCAATATCTATCACACTCATGTTACATTAGCTTGTACCACCATTCAGGAATCACACCTGAGCTTAGCATCTTTGTTCATATGTATAAGGGACATGTATATGTGTCTGCACATGATGACTACATGAATCAACCACAATTACTCTTCAACCATATTGTTTTGAGCCTCAGTCTCTACTTAAACCCAGAATGCTCCCTCTGTATTGATTCCATTACCAACTTGGTGTAGGGACCCCTGACCTTTGTCTTCTGGGGCTGGAATTATAGAGTGGTCATCATACCTACCCAACATTTTACCTGGGATCTAAGGATTTGAACTCTGATCCTTTAGGTAGGAAGCACTTTAATCCCTAAGTCACCTTCTTAGCCCAGTGTTCTGAAGTCTTCTACAGGGGCTCTGTTAGGGACACACGGTTGGCCTTTGTAGTATGGTCAACCCCACTTTCTGAGTCATCTCATTAGCAAATCTCAGGAATGACTTAGGGTGCTTCTATTGTTTGGGAAAGGTTAGCTCCAGCAAACAGAGACAAAGGCCACCCTTTGAATCCTAATTATGATTCATAATTATTTTATCTCAGTTCATTACATTGTATATAACATCTATGTTAAGTGATATGCATTGCATATAGCAAATATATGAAGATTAGAGAGCTAGGGGAGTCATACTTGAGTCATAATTGTTATCTTAAACTTCTCTCCCTACCTCTGTTATTAATATGAAAATTATAAGGATTCTCAAAGCATAACCAACTTTCACTGTATTTTAACACCCCCTCACCCCTGTCTTGAAGAAATTTCATTAATTTATTTTAAGCATGGAATAAAGAACTTTTGAAAGATACCTTACAACATCACTCTACAAAACTACTGTTTTCTTTGTTAGGAAAAAGCTTATTGACATGTATGAATTGTACCATGTAATGTATCTTACTGTAACATCCCATGCATGTACTAACATACATGTTCACAGTCCCTTTGCTCTGTGTCTCCCCCTACCTACCCCGTCACTGTCTTGCTGCACTCTGTTAATAGTCTCCCTTCTTTCATGTACTTCTTTCTCTTTCAAACCAGATTTGACACATGAAAGAAAATTTGCAGTTTTTGTCTTTGTGAATCTGCTTGTTCACTTTCATGGCAATCTCCAGTCCTATCCATTTGTCCTGCTAATGAAAAGATTTCAATTTTCTTTAGGGATGAATAAAATTTCAGTGTTTACATATACCTCAAATGATTCTATTTATTCCCAGTGTCAGCCATCTTTCCTTAAGGACCTCTGTTCTCTCTGGTTGACATGGTTTTCAGATTTCTTCATTGTTTATTTTGGCTATTCCATGAATCAGAAAGACTGGGCCCCTAGGGGGTTTTTCTGAGATGTCTGTGGGAAAGACACCTGCCTTCTCAAGCATACCCAAATAAGCTCTCACTGGGATCCCAGGGAGTGAGCAGGCAAAACCTGTGTTACCACATGAGCTCTGGAGCGCATCTGATTTTCATTCATACAAACAAGGCTGAAACAGAGAAACCAGAGATTTGCTTGAGCAAAGATTGGCATTTCTGAGAAGAGGTCTATCTTTTGCCCTTTCTCCCTTAAGTTTGTTGAGTCAGAATATTTTCTCACAGCAACAGAAGAATAACTTCGACACAAAATTTCCTTATACTACTTCTTTTCCTTCTATTCTTTCATCCTCCCCTCCCTCCCTCCTCCCTCCCTCCCTTTCTCCCTCTCCCTTTCTCTCTTTCTCCCTCTCTCTCCCTCTCTCTCCCTCTCTCTTCCTCCTTCCTTCCTTCCTTCCTTCTTTCCTTCCTTCCTTCCTTTCCTTCCTCCTCCTTCCTTCCTTCCTTCCTTCCTTCCTTCCTTCCTTCCTTCCGTCCTTCCTCTTCCTTCCTCTTCCTTCCTTCCTTCCTTCCTTCCCTCTCTCTCTTTTTCTCTCTTTCTCTCTTTCTTTCTTTCTTTGACAGAGTCTTACTACATAGTCCAGGCCCTTGAAGTTAGCTAGTTATATGCAGGACCACCTCTGGCTAGGATTTCTTTCTTCTTAGGGCTACACAATGTTTCAATATTTATAGTCTGCTTCATTTCTAGGGTTTTTTTCCTTTAGGGTAACATAGTATTTCAATATTTATATACTATTTCCTTTACCAAGTAACCTGTCTGCAGACAGTCAGGTTACGGATAACATTTCAATGAACAACAGATTAAGTGACACATACATTTGGATACTAGCTAATATTCAGGATTTAGAAAAATTGAAATAGAAGCTAACATTTTGTGGGTGTCTGTAGCAGAGTGAAACAAGATAGCATGCCACTCCCCCAAATTATTATCATGAATTATGGAATGTATTACGATTATCCAAAATTTGTATCTATTCTTTTACATTTACTTTGCTAATCCCCAGTCCCATCCCTACTCCTTTTCCCACTACAACCCTTCTTCCCTGCCAGTCTCCCTCCTATTTTCAAATCTTTTTGCATGTGTGGCCCACTGAGTTTCATCGTGTTCAAGTTGTCTTTGATAGCACGTGCCTGAGTACTTTCTGGAGCACGAATCATATATCAGTGGTTATATCACTGAGAAAAGCCCCTTCCCCCCAGCATTAATTCTCATCGGTCTTCCAGGGAGAGGTGGGGCCGTGCTGAGATGAAAGTCATGCTAACATCACATTAGATAAAATTTATGTTAACTTCATAATAGGTTACCCAATGAGTATCTTTAATATTAAAAATTCAGCTCTTTACAAAATGTTTTCCAGTATACAAGTGAGATTTCAATCTTCTTAAACCTTAGAAACCTCCTTTTTCCAAGAGTCCAGCTAAACTTGCTGAGCTGGGAATGACAGGTGGGGAGATGGCGAGTGACCCGGACAGCACTCGGCCTCTCAAGCGAGCCATTTTGACTAGATCGCCCTCGCCTCCTGGATCGCCCTCGCCTCCTGCCCTTACACATCATTGGGCAAGTCATGTAGTTGACATCAGAGCGGAGGCTCAAAGCTGGGATCTCGCTGCCCTAGTAAGCCCGGCGCACCCACCTGCTCCCACATGCCAACTAAAAAGACAAGTGGCAGTGCAAAGCAGAGAAAGATTTACTCAATGTGATCACGTTCTGAAGAGAAACAAGCCGCCCTCCAAGTCCATCTTTCAGCTTCTGACTTGAGGTTTAGGTTTAAATACAGGGTAAGGGGTATTCATAACCAAGCATTTCTGGTGAAGGTGTGATCCTGCCCAACGCTGACCCATAAAGTTGTAGTGTCTCCTCCAAAGTAGTCCGACACATCAGAACTGTGTGAAATCTCTTCCCGGTGGCACAAGGGATTCAACCTTTCCCTTCTCTCAGCATGGATCCCTGGGAAATTTGAATGCTTGGAAGCCTACTGATTCCGTAGTCTGATCACTGAAGGGAAGGGCATAAGTGTTTCTCTGTTGATAGGTGGTTACATAACCAATGAAGACGACACCTGTTTAATTGTCTCAGGAGGCTTTGCTTTGGGGAGAGGACATTCAAGTGAAATAATGACACTGAAAATATTTGATAAACTGTAACTGACATGGTGACATTCAGTTCATCGAGAGGTCCTGTCTCAAGGCAATGAGGTCGGACTCTGGCCCTGGCAGGAACACCTTATGTGTAGTCATGTGTATGTGTATTCATGGAGTGCAACACACACACACACACACACACACACACACACACACACACACACAAAGCATGTTCTAGAACCACTCCCATGACTGGGAAACACAGGGAGACCCTCTTTCCAGCAATATCTGAAGCCTGGGATACATCTGGAAATTTAAAATGTGGACCTAGAGCTCATTCTGCCTCTTGAAATGAAACTTATTTTGCTTGTGGTGAGCACCAGAGTCATGGTTGCCATCTTCATTCACTCAAACATCTGGAATGTTATTTTGTGGCTAACATTTCCTAAAGGAAGGCTGGTTTTGCTTGATGCTATGGAACTCTGCTCCATTTTAATCCAGTGTTGCAGTTGCCTGCATGGTTGCTGATAAATCACCATCAAATGGCTTAAGGGAACAAGGGATTTATTCTCTTATGATAGACTGGTTACAGTTCATAGTTCAGCTTGACGGGAGAGCACACACCAACACCAGAGCCGAGGAAACTGACTACACCATCACTGCATAATAGCTGAGAGAGGGACGATCCTTACTTGCCAGACCAACATGTCTGGCCAAGTATCACAAGGATGCCGACTCCCTCACTCAGCTCTCTGTATTTTATTCAAGGGCCTAATCCCACTCACCATAGGCAGAGCCTTCCCCATCAACTAGACAATCTCCTGCAGGTTTGCTCCGGGCATAACTCAACCACTAATTCTCCACAAATGTGCCCAGAGCTCAAACCCTCAAATGTCAAGTTGACACCTGTGCCTAACCATGACATCCAGAGTGCAAATATTTCTTCCAACCCTTCATCCAGAGACTGACATATCAGCAAGGTTCAGGGGGAGGAGAAGAGAGGGGAGGGGATGCGCAAGTGCATCTTATATGTTTACCTAGCACAATCTTGGAACTCATAAACTTGGGGCCATTTCTTTTTTTTTTTTAATTTATTATTATTATTATTATTATTTATTCAACTGTGTGCATGTGCGTATGTATGTGCGTGCGCGCGTGTGTGTGTATCTGTGTATGTGTAGAACCACGGACGAATTCGCGAACCACCATGGACTCCTCCATCTCCTTCTGCCCCGGGATTCACAGGCTCCGCCCTACCAGGACCAGAAGCGCAGGCCGCCCCCGCTTCCGCCTGGCGTCTATACGTGGGATCTGGGATCCGAACTCGGGACCTTCCGCCTGCAAGGCAGAGGCTTAACCTCTGAGCCACCTCTCCAGCCCAACTTGGGGCCATTTCAAAGGTTTCTTTACAGAACAGGTATGGAATGGAGCCAGTTTTCCTGGTATCTTCAAGCAAAGAAAAATGACTTTGGAGATGTTAAACTTGTCAGTGGTATCTGTTTAATTTATGTTTTTAAATTTACACTGTAAAAGGTCTTTTGACCTTTTGAGTTCCGTATCAATGTTACCAAATCATATGTAAGGCTGGAAATAAGTGATACGGTTTAATGATTTTTAATTTTCCCCAAGCGTTTCTTATTGTTGTTGTTGTCATTCCTTCTTTAGTTTTCTCGATGATCAGCAACTTTGTAAAAGGAAAGAACAGTCTACTTAGGAAGGAAGTAGAGCTCAGGTGTGCGGACTCTCTGGGAAGTGGCCAGGGCCCAAACCCGTACACTGTGGGGCAGCAGTTTGACCAAGTCAGTCCTGGGCACCGGAATCCTGCCCACAAGCCTGTGTCTGGACTCATCTCATCTGGACAATGACATTTATAAAGTGACATCTGGGGGGAAGGGTAACATGCCAATTTTATTAAGACAACAAAGGATGAAAAGCAAATGAATTTACTCTATGAAATTGAGAATTATATGCTTTTTACAGACAATGTAAAACAACGTATTGCAAATTGTACTCTGGGAAAAAAAAGTCCTCATTTGGGGAGAAGGCTTATTGAAACCAGGCTGTGAGATCACAGACCCTCTAGCTGCCTCTCTCAGAACCAGGCCATGCCCCCTGCCTCCCACTTGCTGCTCTAAGCAGGCACAGCTTCCTTCCCTACTTACTGCCCAGAACCAAGACAGCTGAACTTGCAGCCCTTCTCTCTCAGTACCTTTCTGACTCCTGGCATGTACACTCGGCCAAACTAGGTCACATGGTATGAAACATTCCATCATACTCTGAAAAAGCTACACAAGTCAGAAGCCCTTTTTGTTCCTGGGGAGTTCTGAGGATTCTAAGACTTTGGAGAAACTTCTCTGAAGGCTTCGGTTCTACCCTTCTCTCCTATGCTGACTCTGGCATTTACCTCTTCTGTTCTCTCCCACTTGAAGCTGTCTTTCCCTGTTCTCTCCATCTTAAGGCCAAATCATGACTCCTGTGGCCACAAAGCCCTCTGTGTGAATAAAGCTCTTATTTCTTTTTAAAAAATAGTGTTTGTTTTATAATATTTTAATTATTTATTATTTTGTGTGTGTGTGTGTGTGTGTGTGTGTGTGTGTGTGTGTGTGTGTGTATCAGAGGGCACTGTGTGTCCCTGTGGAGGACCAAGGGTGACTGTGGGAATAATACTGGATTGTTTCTACCTCCTTCTTGCTTCCCTCTGGGATTTCCCAGGCTCCACCCACCAGGGCAGTCCCTACCTCTTTCCTCCTGACATTTTTATGTGAGACCTGGGATCTGAACTCAGGACCTTCTGCTTTTGAGACAGTCTTAACACTTGAGCCATCAAGAAGCCCAAGCCCTTATTTTTTTTAGAGTCATCTCATGTTAACTTTCTTTATCAATGAACTTCCATTTTGTCTTGAATTCTTTTGTAACACAGGCTTCTTGGCAAGATAGGGTTATGGTTTTGGTTTTTCAACACACTGGCTTGAGTCCTTACCTCCAAATAGGCTGAAGATACTTGTTCTTTTCTGGAATACTTCTTAGAACATGATGAACTCCTTGAAACTTCCTGTGATGATCCTTCAACTCTGCAACTTAACATTCTCCAGTTTTTTTGTTTGTTTGTTTTGTGTGTGTTTGTGTACGTGTGTCTCTGTGTGTACATCTGTGTGTATCAGAAGGCACTTGTATGTGTCTTTGGAGATTCAAGGATGACTTTGGGAACACAGCTGTGCTTCTTCCTCCTGTTTGCTTTGCTCTGGAGTTTCCTAGGCTCCACCTTCCAGGACCTCAGGCCATTGCCATTTCCCCCTGACATTTTTTGTGTGGGACCCAGAATCCAAATTGAGGATCTGTATTGGTAATTTTTGTCTATTGCTGTGAGAGAGCATTCAAAGGCAAACAACTTAAGGGAGAAAGGGAGATTTATTCAGCTTAAGGTTCCAGAGGGAAGATACAGTCTTTCATGGTAGAGATGGCATGGCTGGCCGGCCAAAGGTGGAGATGGGTTAAGTCACTGCAAACATCTTGGAGACTGAGAACTGTAAGACTGTTTGCTACCAAAGTCGACCTCTTTCTCAGGTAGGGTGGGACTAATCCCACCACCTGTGACTGCCTTCCCCCAGCAAGGCTCCATCTCTCAAAGGTGCCATGACTTCCCAAACACATGAGAGACTGTGGGAGACACATTTCAAACCATGACAGGACCTTCTGCTTATGAGGCAGAGGCTTAAACCCTGAGCCCTCTCTCTGGCTCCTTTCTCAGTTTCTTCAGCTTGGTTATTTGACTTTTTAGTCTCTCAGTTGCTTTCATCAAAATCTCTTTGTTAACCTAGTGCTTATTGAGTATTTTTTCCCTGAACAGACTGGCTGAGGCAGAGTGACATCCCAGGCCCCGGCTCACTGCAAATCCTCTAGCTCCAGCACAGCCAGTCCTACCCACAGCTTAGCCAGGACAGTCCAGGACATACTGAACTTTGAATCTCCAGCAGGCTGACGTAGTTCCAGTGAGAGCACGTTCCACACAGCAGGTGCCCCTGGCTGTGTGCTTCTGGGCAGGGACTGTTCCCAAGGCTCCTGTCTCCCAGCACCCAGGGGCTCCCTCAACTCCTGAGATTGAGTCAGCTTCTCCAGGTCTAAGTTTGATTTCTTGATGGTTTCCCCAAAATGTCTTTTATTATTCAAAGTTGAATTTACATGCCTGCAGCCAAGGATTTTAAACCCGCAATACATCAAACTATATGGAAAGTGTTGTTGCTTCACTGACTTTTTGATAGCCTTGAGCTTCTGGAGGGTCTTGGGTCTCTACCTCCTATTCCCATATCACTCAGGAAGCTTATGCCAATGCATCTGGGTGTTTATGTGGGATTTGGGGATCCATTCTTGCAGGGTAAGTTCTTGGTCCACTGAATCATTCCCCCAGCCTATTATTTTTGTATTCATTATTTTAATTTATTATTATTATTATTATTTATTCAACTGTGTGCATATGCGTGTGTATGTGCGCACGCGTGTGTCTGTGTGTGTGTAGAACCACGGACGAATTCGCGAACCACCATGGACGCCTCCACCTCCTTCTGCCCCGGGATTCACAGGCTCTGCCCTACCAGGACCAGAAGCGAAGGCCGCCCCCGATTCTGCCTGGCGTCTATATGTGGGATCTGGGATCCGAACTCAGGACCTTCCGTCTGCAAGGTGGAGGCTTAACCCCTGAGCCACCTCTCCAGCCCTGTATTCATTATTTAAGCTAGCAGACAAAATCATAGATTTTTATTATGACATTGTCATGCACATATTTTACTCTTTCTGGCTTATATTTGTTCTGCCCCCACCGCCCTCCCTCCCTCTCATTGGTCTCCTTCTTCCCACCAAATAGCCCCCCCTTCTGTTTTCTACACACACACACACACACACACACACACACACACACACACACACACACACACATCTAGATTTCACATATGAGAGAAAGTATACAATAGCTGGTCTTTCTCCCTCTATAAGTAGGAAGTCAACCAATGAGGGAGAAACCAGATTTGCAGACTGCCTCCCCCAGTACTGCAGAAGTAGGAACAGCTAATGCTTAAGAGCTGAAGACTCCAGCTTAAGTTTTCCATGTCAACTACCACCAGGACTCGAGGCTTGACAGAGTCTTTGGAAGGGAGGATAGTTGCTGGGAGCCCAAAGGAATATGGAAACACTAGCTGACTGGGAATACCACAGGATTCACTAAATCCAAGATGCTTCCTCTATGAGGCTGCACTGGAAACTGTGTATTTCAAAGGACTCCTTTGCTCACAGCTGGCTTCTGCCCGCAGCCTTTTCGCATCCTGTCTATTTCTTATTATTCTGTAGCTCCCAGGAGTTAATTGAACATGTGCTGTGTAATTATCTGCTTTCTCCATGAAGCATGTCTCAATTAAGACACTCTCGGGGACCTGCAGGCACCGAGCAGGCTCTTGGAAAATGTACTTCCTGGGGTGATAAACAGGAGTTCCCCTGTCCCAGAAAAAATGGGGACAACCTGCTTGGGTCTCTGCTTATGCTGATGTTTGCCACCACTTCATAGCATTTTCTTCGGTGGATGGAGTAGGAAAATTTCCCCACATTGCTTAAGAAGGACACCGAGGTTTAGTTCCTGAGCATCAGAGTCAGATGCAATCCCCAGCTGTTTCTGAAAGGGCTGAAGTGAAGTGAACAAGTAGGTTTATCTTTAGCCCTTTGGTGCTTGACTCTCTGGTGAAAAAGAATTGCCCAAGGTGCTGGCTAAGTACAGGGTCCTGGGCTTCAGGGACAGAGTCTGAACTTCCTTCAGAGGATAAAGAAGATCAGGAGTTGTTAGGCTTAAAAAACACCCCAAGCTGCACTAGCTGCTGTGAATCTAGAACTTAGGAAACTGAGACCAGCACTTAGGAGAGATCAAGGCCAGCCTGAGCTACATACCCCCCCAAAACAATGGCCATAAACAATAGCCCATCCCAAATCAAAACCAACCAAATAGCTAAAAACAGATAAAAATCCAAAGCAACAACTAGCAAACAAAACAACAAAACCTCCTTCCAGTACCTGGGTGGCTCCCTGCAGGCATGCTGAGTGGCCAGCAAGCTCTTCTGGGGCATCGTGCAGTGCTCCTGGGAGAATAGCTGTCAGGGAAGACTGTGCTCTACTGTTTGCTGTTAGTTATCATTGCTATTTTTACATAAGGAATTCTTAAAGGTTAGTGAGTTTTGCAGTTTGCCTGCATGGTTGCTGATAAAACACCATCAAATGACTTAAGGGAACAAGGGATTTATTCTCTTACTAATAGTCAATTACAGTTCATAGTCCAGCTTGACGGGAGAGCACGCACCAACACCAGAGCTGAGGGAACTGGCCACACCATCTCTACGTAATGGCTGAGAGAGGGACGATCCTTACTTGCCAGACCAGCATGTCTAGTCAAGTGTACACAAGGATGCCAACTTCCTCAACCAGCTCTCAGTATTTTATTCACCTGTTCAGGGCCTAGTCCCACCCACCATGGGCTGGGCCTTCCCCATCAGCCAGACAATCTCCTGCAGGTTTGCTCTGGGCTTAACTCAACCACTAATTCTCTACAAATGTGCCCAGGGCTCAAACCCCCAACAGTCAAGTTGACACATGTGCCTAACTGTGACGGTGAGTGTCATTTCCAATATTTTAGGGATTTACACTTGGATTTATGTCATTTTTCATTCCTTATTATCCAATTCCAATTTCCTACTTTTTCCCACTACAAACTTCTTCTTTTCCACCCATCTCCCTCCTGCTCTCATGTCCTTCAGTGTGTTTGTGGCTTAATAAGTCCCACCTGGGTGACTGTCCTGAGATACTAATTCCAGAAATAACAGACAAACAAAATTTCCAGTATTCCATGTGATGACTCCTAATGAGTTGTCGGTCAAAAACATCTCTAAGAATCCAAATGATAAAGGTTTTTGACACTACTCTGGCGTATCCATATCAGCTAAACTCTGAATGGATGGATCTCATTGACTCTCAGAGTGTCAGGTGACAGAAGGGGAACATGATGCATTTTTGTCAATAGCAGGATTTCATTGCATTATCTTTTCTCTCCTTACACGTGGACACCATATTCCAGGGAGGCCACAGTGTGTCCCAGCTCAAGCCTAAGCGAGCCAGCTCTCAGTCCATTTTTGTAACCACCATCCTGTGAGATCTGCATGTCACTCTTAATTAGAAGTTTTTATCATGACCAAAGTCACAGATTTAGTCTAGCCTGCTGCTGGCATTTTGGACAGCAAGGATTAAGGAAAAAAGAAAAATAATAGAAGCATGAACCTAGGAAAGAGTAAAATACTGTATTCCACCAAAAAGATTAGTAATTATCCTCATGAAATAAAGCATAGACATGGCTACAGGGGATCCTTTTGATCTGTCTTTCATGGTGGAAAAACCTTAATGTGCTCATACAAGATTCTCAGTCACTTCTTGAAACTGCCTTTGTCACTAAAAGACAGAGCAACCACAAAGTAACAAGAATCAGACAGTTTTGCCCTTGTAGTAGCTGTTTCATGTCATTTACAAATTCAGACCATTGAAACTGTCAAATTACTTTAGTAACAAAGTGGCCAGTTTCAAACTTCAATTTTGTTCCCTTTTAGAAGGTAGAACCATAACCTGAGATAAATACTCTTGAAAAAGACAGACCTTTATTCCCAATTGAGTACCTTAGAATGTAACTAAGAAACCTGCTAACTGTCTAGCTTTCTAACTCTCACTTTGATGGTTTATGTTGGTACCTGATAATAAATACTTCAGTTCTCATCAGAACATTGAATCTTCTCCAATGAAAAGTAAACCTGGAGGCAGGTTTGGGGGAACACACGTGTAAGCCCAGCACTTGGTTGGTTGAGGCAGTGGGATTGCCAGGAATTCAAGCTTACCTTAGGCTACAGTCTCAAAAAACATCTAAACAAAACAACAAATATCTGTTGAGGTGAAACTATTTCTCCCTCATTTTTTCTTAACTTTCCCCTTGCAAGAAAAGATAATATTGTTTGTAAGCATTTCATTTCAAATTATAAATTCTTTTAAGATAATTGTTGATCTACTCTGAATAGGCAAAATTGGAAACCTTTAATTTACTTTGAAAAGGACCTAGAGATGAAGTTATTTGCCACAATCAAGTGTTTTGCATCTTAACCATTTCATTCTGTTGAGAAAAATTAAAAGCTGGCTAGAAGTTTCATATCTACTTGACCTGGAGGGAACAAAGGATGAAAAATTTCCAGAAGCACCCAGGAGGTTCTAGTGCTCAGCTATGCAGAGGCACATAGTAGGTGTCTCATACCAAGTGGGTCGCATTGTTCCTGAGCAAGATGCAAGTTTTGTCAATGAGGAATGGGTGACATGACTTTTGTTACAGAAGCACCAAAGTCTAGTTAAAACTTGCAAAGGAACTTTTTAGGTTCTTGGAGTTAAGCTGGGAAGAACTGAAAAACCCTGGACTGTAAAAGATGTATCTACCTGTAAGCATTGTAAGTATGTTTTCCTATTTGTCAGGCTATGCACGAAATCAAAAGTGAGGGCTGGAGAGATGGCTCATTGGGTAAAAGGACTTGCCATGTGCCCCTGAGTTCAAATCTCCAGATCCCTTGTTGAGACAGCTGCAGTGGCATGAGCATATGCAATCCCCGAGTGCGCATGGGAGGTGGGAACCTAAGGATTTCCAGAAGCTTACCCAGCTAGCCTGGCTCACGGAGCTGCAGCAAGGAGACCTGATCTCAAGTAAGATGGAAAGACAAGGAACAGCATCCAAGGTTCTAAACGTGTGTCATGGTACAACCATATGTGCACTCACTTACACTGACACACACAATATAATGGGCAATGACATAGCATAAATAATGGAAAGTGATGTAGGCTTGAGACAGGAGGTTTGGCTCTGGCACTGCTGGCCTAGCTGCTTATTCTCCTTCTGTTGTGTATCACTGGATTTTGCTGAGCGTCTATTTCCTCGTATCTACAATGTGAATATTTATACCAGGCACAGCATCTCAAATTAATGTGTTCCGCATGAAAATGGAGTTGGCTAGCATTTAGTTGCACATTCCCCAGCCCTGAATAAGACAGTGGCACCCATGCCATGGTGGGACCTAGAGGCCAGTTGAAGACATAATGGGTGATACATCACTTTGCCATCTGTAGTGTTATGCATGAGTGTAGTATTACAGTTACTAATAGCACTATAAAAAAGATGTTCTATGAAAACTTTAAGAAGTGTGTCTTGTTCTGTATTACAAATGTTCCAAATTTAAGCAAAATGCTCGGCAATTTGTGAACTGGCTGAAAGAATAGACAAGGGCTGCTTTAAAACACTGGATCAGTTAGGATTTCCATATCTCCATGTCCTTATGGAAGATATCTGGAAATATCCACCAGAGTGCGTGGAAGGCTTAGGGATAAGTAGATATGATGCTCCCACCATGCCACCAGTACACAGTGCATACCGACCGCTTGCTTATGATGACTGCTGAGAGAAATGCTTGTGCTGCATAGTGTGAGTGTGTGTGTGTGTGTGTGTGTGTGTGTGTGTGTGTGTGTGCAGGTAGAGGCCAGAGGACAGCCTTGGGAGTCATTCCTTAGGAACTATCCAACCTATTACTTTTCTTTTCTTTCTTTCTTTCTTTCTTTCTTTCTTTCTTTCTTTCTTTCTTTCTTTCTTTCTTTCTTTCTTTCTTTCTTTCTTTCTTTCTTTCTTTCTTTCTTTTCTCTCTTTCTTTCTTTCTCTCTCTCTTTCTCTCTTTCTGTCTCTCTCTTTCTCTCCCTCCCTCCCTTCCTTCCTTTTTCTTTCTTTCTTTCCTCCTCCTCCTTTTCTTTTCTTTTTTTTCTGACTCATTTCCTGTAGCTCCCTGAGTAGTCTAGACTGGCCGGCCAGCTAACCCCAGGGATCTGTTAGTCTCTGTCTCCCAAGCAAGTGCAGAGATTACAATGTGTGTCACTGAATCCAAATTTCCACTTGGGTTTTGATGTTCTTTTCCTCTGATCCACCAAAGCAAGGAATGGTCCCACCCATAAAACTGGGTCTTTCATCAGTTAGATAAATATCCTGCATGTTTGTTCAGAGACTTGCCTTAACGAAATAATTCTTCATAGGTGTGTGTCTCGTTGGCATCTGTCACCCACTGTGGCAGTGAACTCACTCACTCAACAATTCTCACAGTTAAAAGTATGTCATTTTCGAGTCTTTTCTGGTGCTTTGAGAGGTTTGATGTTTTGAGTGTGATCTCTTTCATTCAGCCAGTCTGGCAAGTCAGCTTGCTCTGGGGGTTTCCAGGCTCTGCTTTTCTGGGCTGGGATTATGGGTCGCCACCACACCCGCCTGACATTTATAGGTGGGATCTGGGGATTTGAACTACAGATCCTTTGGCTTTTGAGGCAAAGGTTTTAACCACTGAGCCATCTTCCCAGTTCTGAGTTCTGCTTTTAATAAAATGTGGTTTAGGGGACTTTGAGATGATGAAGACAGGAAGGCAGATGACTTCCTGGAAGGAAGACAAAGCAGGGTCTGTCCATATAGTTGGGCACAGACATGTGAACAGCTCGTCTCCACGCTTGTGGAAGTCAGCGCCGTAGGACAAGCACGATGTTCCCGACTGTCCCTTGTCAGGACAGAAGGAAGTTTCTTGTCCTCAGTGAAGACACCTCAGTGTGATCCACACAAGCTGGTGTGATGCTCAAGCTGAACGAGGGAGCCAGGAGGTGACCGCTGTGCTCAGCAACCCCAGTGGCCAGCCATTCTGAGGGCACCATGGGTCCTGCTGGTGGGTGGTGAATGATCACCGAACTGGGAAGAATTGTGTCAGGAGGGTCTCTGAGTTTACATGACCATGACTTTGACTTTGACTTTATTCTACCACAAATCTTGCGATGCTGGAAAAAAATGATTGAGCATTTTTGGGCCTCCATTTCTTTACTTGTGAAGCAGAGGAACTGAAAGGATGGACTGCAAAGATAAATGACGTGGTCTATATTCTCGCTCAGCAGGGACTCAATCCCTTCCATGCTGGTTTGACTTGGTGCTTGGCATTTGGTATTTCATATGCTCTTGGGTTTTCCTTGGGTTAGGAGGGAAGGACATGTATTAGACTATCCATCACTATCCGTTCCCAAATTGGGATGTTTCCAGCCTGTCTCTTACCTGTCCCAAGGTCAAACCTTCCCTTTCCTACTGCCTTGTGCCTAAAGGTCTCTGGGCCGGGCGATGGAGGTCCCTTTCAAGACCAAAGAGACTAGAGTTAAGCCCAGAAGCAGCTGGGAAGCAGTACCATTCCAGAGGCCCCGATTTTACCGTAAGGCCCAGGGGACTGGCGACTGGGGGGGAGGGATGTTGTTGGTTTCTGTAAGCAGTCTCCTCCAGAGCCACAGCCAGAGAGAAAGAAAAATCAATCAGTTGGTGCTCTTGCCCCAGGCTCCATAATTTGCCTTTTACTTTCTGCATTTTCATATTTGAGTCTGAAAAGCAGAGGACCAAAACAATCAGCAACAGATGGTCTCCCGCCGATGTGCACGGGGCCCATGAATTCAGTTAGCATGCAAATTGTCATCCCAGGGCGGGTCCAGGGGGCTGCCGAAAGAGCAGCAGGCCCCGTTCTGCCAAACAGAGAGAAGGCATGATTAAAAATGTCTGGATCCAATCATATGTTTAATTACAACCCCTTTTTTATCTCAGCGACAATGACTGGTAGCTATTATGACACAATATTGAGAATGCGTCTGACGCATGGTGGCACTTGGGAGGCTGATAGGTGGTCTGTGTTTGATCAAAATGATCAAAGACCCTCGCCGTGGAGAGCCCCCTTCTCCTTCTCCCTCGTCTGATCCACTTAGACGAACAAAATATGACTTTCAGGAGACAGTTTATGAGAGACTTGCATTCCCCAAGATCGGGGCATGATATTCACACCGCTGCTTCCCCTGGAAATGCAGGCACTTGACGATGCTTATAACCAGCAATGACCCACCTCGTTCCACAGCTGTCTGCAAGACTCCAAGGCCCGAAGCCTTAATTTGCTCTCACAGGTTCAAACACTTTCGAATTTTATTATTGGGCTAATCATAAAAAGATGAAAAACTCTCAGTACTGAGCGGAGAAACTCTGATTTCACTCTTCTTCCATCCAGACTATATTTTTGAGACTTCAAATGAAACTGCAGCTGAGCATCTCTGAAGATGGCGTGTTGAAGTTTCACTGCTCTGGTGAGGGGAAGACTGAATTTCACTGTGTAAGACTGTGGAACTGCTATTGTGTCTGGTATAAGAAGGAATGTGTATTAATTTTCCTTTTTTTTTTTAACCTTCAACTGAAATCCTGTATATCTACCCCTCCCCCAGTGTTGGAGATTAAACCCACAGTTCTGAGCCTAGGCGCCTAGGCAAGTGCCCTACCACTGACTTACATCCCCAAACCATTAGCTGAAATGCTGGAAAGCATAGAAACAGGAGCACAGAATATGACCCCAGCATTCTAGGTGATATCTAAATTTGGCAACAACGTGATCAAATATTCAATATGAGGTCATGCACTACATACAGCAGATAAAAGTCTGTCCTCAAAGTTGAACACAGCATGTATTTTAGACATGAAGACTTGTTGCTAGAACTTCATGGGAAATGTGGACTGTGGCTTCTCCATTGTAGAGGAGCAATGCACTCCACTCTCCTTTCAGATCAGTTATTGTCTAAAGAAACCTAGAATGCTGGTAACCACCAATAAAAAATGGAATGGTTTGTTGCGCTGATGTTTTGCACTCAGTACATGGCAGTTCTGGGCTTTGCTGCCTTGCTGAGGGCTTGAATCCTACCCCGAAGCATGTTTAAGATAAGTGTAAGTTCTTCACCACATCAAGTGTGAGAAGGAAACAAAACTAAAGAGAAGGAGAGAAAGACAGGGAAGGAGAGAAAGGTAGGGAAGGAGGGAAAGACAGGGAAAGAGAGGGGTGCTAGTGAGAAAGAGAGGGAATCCTTGTAGATGAAAAGATGGGCAGAATTTCCTAATTTCACCACAGATGAAAAGGAGTGGAGCACAGAGAAGCTCAACCAGTATCCTGTGAGGTTCATCTAGAATCCACTAGGAGACAGAATTTCTGGCATTACCTGTTTGAGATTTTTCTAGATTGGATTAATGGTGGCAGGAAGGTCCATTCTGAATGTGGGTGATGTCTTTTGCAGTTAGGAGAATGAATGAAAAGAAGAAGGTGAGCTGAACACACATTCATCGTCCTCTCCTTCCTGACTGCAAACACACCTGACCAGTTGCCATCCGCTCTTCCTACCATGTCTTCCCCACTGTGAGAAACTGTACCCTCAAATTGTGAGCTGAAAGCAAACCTTCTTTCTAGAAGTTTCTTTTGTCAGGCATCTCGCCACCACAATCAGGAGAATAATTTATATGTGGTTAGAACTCAAGTTGCTAACCTTCAGAACCTGGTTGTATAGCCATTTCACTGAGCTACTGAAATCCACATGGTTAGCGAGAAAGTAAACCTAAAGAAAGGCTGGAGAACTCAGGAGAGGTGCTCACCCCAATGGAGTCTTACTGGACTCCTGCTGCTTGAGCTCCTTCCAACTCTTCACCATACAACCCAGCTTCCTTCTAGCTTGGCTTGCAACCGTCACACTCTCCTCCTCTGGGGAAAGATGGAGGTCAGGGTGTGAGATGGTACTCCTCTCACACACTGTGTGTTGAAACAAAGGCACAAAGGTTAGAGTCTGAGTGGCTGCATCCAAGTTTCAGCTGGTCTTTAAAAACTGAGCAGAAACTGAATATGTGGTGAGCAGAAGGAAAACTCTGTGGCTTGAACCCCCGCCTCATCTCCCCGCAGATTCATTTTTTGAGACTGGCATGGTTTGATTGTCACTTGTCCCTCTTTTCACAGGCTGTGTTTGCATCCTTAGCTGGTGTTAATGTTTGGAAAGGTTGTGGCGACTTTAGGAGATGGAGCTTTATTTTTTTTATTTTTATTTTTATTTATTTATTTATTTTTATTATTTATTCAATTGTGCGTGTATGTATGTGTGCATGTGTGTATGTATGTGTGTGTGTGTGTGTGTGTGTGTGTGTGTGTGTAGAACCACGGATGAATTCGGGAACTACCATGGACGCCTCCACCTCCTCCTTGTTTTACTCTGCCCCGGGATTCACAGGCTCCGCCCTACCAGGACCAGAAATGCAGGCCGCCCCTGCTTCCGCCGGGCGTCTATATGTGGGATCTAGGATCCGAACTCAGGATCTTCCGCCTGCAAGGCAGAGGCTTAACCCCTGAGCCACCTCTCCAGCCCCAGAGATGGAGCTTTATTGAGAAGGCATATCACAGGGGGTGGGCCTTGAGGTTGAACAGCCCCTCCCTGCTTCCCCTGGTACTTCTCTGGCTCCCTTTGCCTTCATAATGACTGCTGTGATCCGAGCCAGCTGCCTCCAGCTTCTACTGCCCCCCATGCCTTCTCTGCCATGATGGAATGGTGGACCACATAAATCTCCTTTTTTCTTCTACGTTGTGCTTGAGTGTCTCACAGCAACAGAAAGAGTAACTACAACAAAACCTTCCTCACCAATGCAAGAGCAACTGCTGAGAAGTAGACATGGTCTAACAGACATGGTCTTGCTGTGGAACCTAGGCTGGCCTTGGAATCCTGAGCTTTCCCAGCTCTTCCATTACAGGCAGATCCTGCAACACTGGGCCTGGAGAAGTGGAATCACTGACAGTGCTTAGAAGGTCAGCAATGGGCAATCTCAGACTTCTGTGCAACTCAGACACAGCCCAGGCCCACCCTTTTCCCCAATATGTGCAACTTTTCCCTTTCCGGTGCCTGAATGAGCTAAGTATGGAGAGGGGAAGTGAAGACTTCTGTTTTGGGGGAAAAACATTGCCATGTTTTTTTATCAGTACAAAGAACTCTTGGGAGGCGATCACTAAAGCTTCTGTTGTCTTCAACAAGATTCACTTGGAAGGCTGGCAGATCTTTCCAAATCAGAAAGCAGTGAAGAAATGAAAACAGACACCATTCCCAACACCCTGCCCCCCCCAAACAAGGCACTCAGAGTTTAGTGCACACAGGCACTATTACGACTAGGGCGACCTCATACATAAGTTGGGAACCACTACCATTGAAGTATTGTGAAGCCTCTTCAGGTGAGTGTAGAAATCTCCACAACTGAGCAGTATAATGATGGATTTTATTCTGCCACTTGGTGGCAAGGAAAGTGCTCGACCACACGCCATCATGATGATGACCAACCAGTGTGCCCGGGAACCCCTCGCTGGGGGTTCTTTCACTGCATGTGCTGACTGTAATGAACCCACTGGCTGAGAAAGCTTGTCCTCCACCGTAAAGAGGAGCAAGCAGCATAGCGAGGAAGGGCAGGGCAAAGTGTGAAGAGGAACATGCAGCTTAGCAATTAGCCCACTACCCTGTGTTTGCAGAAGGAAATAGCGATGATGACTCAGGGGGAGAGGAAAAGACAGAGTCAGGGAGGAGTCAAGAATGAAGATGTCGGTCAGAATGGAGACCACAGCCATACAAATAATAAAAAGAAAAATCAAGAAGGTGTCATAGTTAGTTACAGGTGTCAACTTGACAGTTGAGAGTTTGAGCTCGGGGCACATTTGTAGAGAATTAATGGTTGTGTTAAGTCCAGAGCAAACCTGCAGGCGATTGTCTAGCTGATGGGGAAGGTCCAGCCCATGTTGGGTGGACTAGGCCCTGGAATAAAATACAGAGAGCTGGTTGAGAGAATCCTTGTGTATACTTGGCCAGACATACTGGTCTGGCAAGTAAGGATCATCCCTCTCTCAGCCATTATGTAGAGATGGTGTGGCCAGTTCCTGAGACCCTGGTGTTGGTGCATGCTCGCCTGTCAAGCTTGACTACAGACTGTAACTGGATTATCGTAAGAAAATAAGCTCCTTGTTCCCTTAAGCCATTTGAAGGTGATTTGTCAGCAACCATGCAGGCGGACTGCAACAGTTGATTAGGTATAATTAAGTATGATTGAAGCCATTTGAATCAGAAGAATGTAGAATAGTCTACTAGAGCCTCACCATGGATGGAAAGGCTACTGATGGGCAGATATCTCTCCATGGAAGGGCGGCTAGAATTCAACTCATCCCTTCGTGGGCTCTCTTTCACCTTTTGGGGAATAAGGAGGAAAAATAACATTAAAAACTATGTTCATTAAACCAGTTCATCATGGACAGCCATGAAGAATTGACTTCAGTACTTTGAATTTGTCTATGGTATTGCTTGACTCACAGGTTCTGTCCTTGAACTTGTGAGAAATGCTTAAACAGAACAAAACCTTGAAAGTCATTTACAAAAGTCCTATCTCAGCTGGTAGAAGAGAAAAAAATTTTGCACTGTATTTGCACCAATTTTATGAAGCATTCTCTAAGAATCTAAAACTTAGATTCTGTGGAGACTTAACTAACTGATGATACTTTTCTGAGCTAGTCACATCTCTGGGTTAGACAGGAAGTGACTGTTCTATCAGAGTGTGTTTTATATCTATCTATCTATCTGTCTATCTATCTATCTATCTATCTATCTATCTATCTATCTATCTATCTATCTATCTATCTAGTGTGTGTGTATCGGAAGGCACTGTGTGTCCCGGTGGAGGGCCCAGGGTGACTTCAGGAATGATCCTGCATTGCTTTGCTCTAGGATTTCCCAGACTCCACCCATCAGAGCTGGAAGTGCAGATGGCCACCATTTCTTCCTGGTGGTTTTACAGGGGACCTGGGATCCAAACTTATTACCTTCTGCTTGCAAGGCAGAGTCTTAACCCCTGAGGCAACTCTCCAGCCCAAGAGATATACTTTTAAAAGTAGTAATTAAGTCATGAGGGCTCTACTCTTGTGAATGGATTTTACCATCAACTTTGGAATGATTATTGTTTGAGTTAGATCCTTTCATTCTTTCACCCTGTTCTCGTCCTTCACTAAAGATTAGACAGCAGAAAAGCTCTCTGTCTCATTGGTGGTACCTTGATCTTGGACTTTACAGCCTGTGTAACTGTAAGAAATAACCTTCTTCTTCTGAAAAAAATCCCCCAGTTTCTGACACTGAGTATCAGCAGGAACAAGATGGGAAATACACCGTATGTGTTGAAGACCAGAGGGCATAACATGCATTAAGTTGAGGCAGGAGACGGTGTGAGGAGTCTTTGGACCCTAGGGAGATAATGCCAGCAGGGCCGTATGGCTTATGTGGAAGAGACAAGGAACATTTTGTGAGGCTTCTATTATGTCCTTTTAGTTCCAGGGGCCTTGTCCCCTCTCTTGTGGGCTGAGGGGATTTTGACAGAGGCTGGATATAGGCAATACGATATGAGACACTCAATTGACCCCACAGTAGGGAGGATACTGGGGTTTCCAAGGGACCCAGGGGGCAGAAGGGAATCTTCAGAATTCCCTCAACTTGGTCCTATGCTTGTTCTCATCTACCAAGAAGGGGTTCCCGCAAGGAAGGAGTAGATCAAGAGTCCTTCAAGACAACAAGCAGCAGAATACATTGGCTGGAAGCAGCCAAATGTCTTGATCATCTTGACTACATGAGTGTGTTAAAGACTATCAGCTACTTTAATTCACTGGGAAATTCTGAATCTTGTCTCTTCTCTTTGTAAACCAGTGGGAATGGTCACTCAGTGTCACAGCTTCAGGGAATTTGGAGTCCCTTTTAGGTTCGACCAGATCAAGACTTCTGTTCCAAATTACTTTTCCATTGCTGTGACAAAATACTCTGACCTAAACAACACAGGAGAAAGGGCTTATTATTTTGACTTACAGTTCCAGAGAAGACACGGTTCATTGTGGAAACACATGGTAGAAGGCAGAGAAACATGCAACAGGAGCAGGAGACCAGCTGTTAGTTTCAACCATACTCATGAAGGAGGAGAAAGAAGACAGAAAGTGAGGTTACGCTATCAGACATCAAGGCTCATGCCTCAGTGACATAATTTCTCCAGCAATGCTCCATCTCTTAAAGGTTCTAGAGCCTTCCCAAATGGCACCACCAGTTAGTATTCAAACACATAAGGTGGCGGAGGACATTTTATATTCATCCACGTTTCCTCCAAAGGCCCTGAGGGAGAACCTTTTCTTGCCTCTTAGCTTTTGCTAAGAGTATCAACATTTAAAGCATGAGTTAAGTTGAATGCCTGTAAGTTAATTCAGCTAGGAAGGTGTTCAGCTTTCTTAGGGAAAATTTCTAAATAAACTCCAAAAATAATTTTAGAAAAAAAGGCATTTCATTCACACCAGGACTACTACACAGTGTGGTCTGCATCTGTGACATGTCTTCCATGTGCTATGCAAATTCAGCTGCCTTGTAATCAAAGAAAGATATGGCTCACATGGTATTTTATTCCCTGTAAGAACGTTCTGCCTGTGGGCAGTCAGATACAGGGGATTAGCCCATCAGTAGTCAGATCCAGTTGTGCTTTGGCTTTGCTGTAAATTTGGTTAAGGCTTGTTGTGCCACTAGTAATATAATCTGAGTCTGGTTCCATTGTCTGCTGATCATGGTGTCGGAGGCAGGGGAATTGATTAAGAAAGTTGTTTCTTGCAGTTCTAGTGGCTGGAAAGCCCGATATCAAGGTGCCAGCAGCAGAAGAGAGCCTTCCTGCTGCCTCGTTCCTTGGTGGAAGGTAAAACAGGGTGAAAGAATATGAGAGCTGGGGCCAAGGACAGGCAGAGAACAGACCTTCGTGTAGCTGGTAATTAGGTGAGCTAATCAGTTAAGCACAAAGGGAGGATCCTAAACCCAACATGACTCCTACCTAAGGGTCGATGTGAGAACATAAGGCAGACATGTAGGTGGATGTAAGATGCAGTTCAGCTGGAAGCGGGGTCCCCTAGTGAGTAGAAAGGATCTCTTGTAAGGCATAAACCAGTGTGGTGGTACACATCTCTAATCCCAGCACTTGGGAAGCGGAGGCAAGGGACTTGAGGTTTAAGGTCACTATTAGAAACTTGGAGAGTATAAGATCAATCTGGGTTACTTAAGACCCTGTCTCAAATAAATAATAGAGTCTAACAGGATGTGAGAATTATCAGGTGGGAGCAGGCTATGAAGATGCTTTTGGGTTTTGGAGGTCATCTGGCATCTATTATATCATTGAATCAAAGGTTGATCTTCTTCTGCAAGTAATCTGAGTTAGCAAGACTTCTTCCTAGACATACATAGACATGTACTCTGTCAACAAACCGGCAAGGGAGAGGGTGGGCAAAGTGCTTTCTCAGGGAAGCATAAGGATCTGAGTTCAGATCCTGAGCACCCAAATAAAGACAGACATAGGGTGCACCTGTAATCCCAGCACTCCTATAGCGAGACAGGAAGCAGAAACAGAAAAATCCCTGAAATTTAAGAACCAGCTAGACTAGCGGAAGCAGCGGCAGCACAAGACTTGACCTTTGAACTCCACACACAGGTTCTGGCATGTGCACACATCCCTGCTCTCCATACAAATAAGTAAACACAGGATAAAACCAGCAAAGATAAGATATAAGAAAACAAAAATACCAGCTCCTTTGCAGTTCTGGGCGCACTTCTTTTTTTTTTTTGCCTCAGCAAACAGATTTTCATAGCAAAGCATTTTGATTTCATTTTTGTGACTGAGTTTTCTATCGTTCATTGCTTCAAGGCTGAGGTTACAGACAGGAATCAGCAGTCTGGAAAAGCCCAACAGACTTTATTGCAAAGAGTGGCTGGGTTGGATCAACACATTTAACTTGTTTTTTTTTTTTTTTTTAAATCACTGCAAAATCATATACCATAGAAATTGTAAAGCATAGAAATCATCTTTAAATTAAAGTACTAAGACCAGACTTTCAAAGCCATTTATTTTAATGATACCTCATTAGCTGTTAGAAAAAATAAAACAACCCCAAACCTGAGACTTCCATAATTTTTCAGTTGCTATTTCATCCTACAAATGTGAAGTATTCTTTGTAGACAGGAACTGTCTGTTAAAGCCATATTTGACATCTACAGAATCAAAAATACTTTACAATGAAAGGCTAACATCTGTTTACTATATAAAAAAGGGTGCTGTGCGTTTTTACTGGAAGAATTTTCCTTTAATAAGGCAGCCAAAAGTCATCTACACACGCCAAACCGATTTACAACCCAACCTGTTGAGTCCCAACACAGCGGCGGGGAAAGTCTGGTGGAATCGCAGATGCTTAGTGGTCCCACTTCTCTTTCTTTTCACCATTCCCTTGGTTTTGGTTTGAAGATCAGATTGGCACAGGGAGCAGGTTTTTTTGAATTTATTCTTTTATTCGTTTATTTATTTTACTTTTATGAAAACAATCTCATAGCAATAAAAGGCTGGGCAAGTTGTTAATTTGGCAAACTCAGTCTTGTTTCGTGCTCTCAAGACTGATTCAGTCACAATGGAGATGCTCTCCATGTGTAAGAAGATCAAACTGCAATCAACTAGGTGACTTTGGGTACCTTTGCAACCAACCAGGCCATTTTCACCTGAGGTCTGTGTAAGCCACTGCAACCAGGAAGACCAGACCCAAGGCTCTCGGTGTGGAGGAGAGTTTAAGTCGATGTCTAATCTCCTGCAGGTGCTGCCTGCCTCCTGCACTCTGGAAAACCCCTCAGCCCCAAACAGGCCGATGAGCCACACCTGGGTTCACGCAGAACATCTGGACTTACTCTTTCTAATGTCCTCATGTTGTTCAAATCTTCCCGAAACAAATGGTGCTTTCGCACAGGTCTGACACCAGAGATTTGTAAGCCCTAGGTGCACTGCCAAATCGAGTTTGATACAAAACACAGCTACTCTTCTTGAGTCAAATACATTATAGATATGATACCCCAGTCACATATTTCAATTAGTCCGGCCTCCAGTGATTTATGGAGGTCATTTCCAACAGTAGTCATAAATTTCTTAATGACATTAACAATGAAACAGGGAATTTAGGGGAAGCTGAAGTACAATGTAGAGTAAATTCCCTTACATTCACTTGGTCATTGGTGCTGTTTTCTTGATAGGCAACCACTGGTCTAAAGAGTCACAAAAGTTAGATATGGGCACAGAGATGATTAACACGGAATCTGGTTTGATTGGGTTAAGAAAAAGGACAGATCTGTCAAACCCCTGGAAATATAGTTTTACTTAATGAAGTCATGACTTAGGTATATAATTCTGGGAGAGTCATGGAATTAATTAACAACTGTACTTTGAAGGTATACTCCGGGCCTAGCCCTATGCTAGAATAATTCTCCCCACTGCTGTAACTTTTTCAGAATTGTTCCTGGACTTCTAGACGTGATCACGAGGCATAGTGACATCATTTCACATGAAGTAGAGACCTGAGAATGGGAATGGGGAGCACGAAGAAGGGATGTTTTGAGATTAGGTATGCCTTTCATAACCTCCAAATACATGGGAAAAATAGGAATTTCATGGAAGGAGTTATTAGAAATGTGCACATTTTATGTAGAACCTATGGAAATGTACATGTGGACTTGCTAACTGGCTTTAACAGTAAACTATTACACTCACCATGCTGGAATACATCGGATTCAGTTTTGCTGAGTCAAATTTATCCTGAGAAGGTTTGAGTGTAAAGAAGTGAGAGAGCTGGGGGCTTGAGAGCGCAGTGGGTTAGAGGGTGTGGAGGCGAAGGGGGAAGCACAATGAGTCCTGGACGCTCTTAGTACCTGATAGTCCAGAAAGCGGGCTCAGAGCAGAGGGCTGCTGAGCACACGTATCTCTGAAGCACTCAGTCATGCTTTGGTTTGCTGACAGCTCAGGATTGTGAGAAACTCTCCAGGGACTTCTAGGTGCCCTGAGCCTGGCCCAGGTGCTCCCCAAGTAGATGCTCATCTCAAGGATGAACAAGCAGATTGGTCTTGACTTGGTTATGATATGACTTGCAACTGAATCAAACTCGAGTGACTCCTGATCAGCAGTTTCAAGTATTCCATTAACAGAACTACTTGATTTTTCTTTATCTCACATTTATTTATGTTTTTGTTTGTTTCGGGGGCAGTCTCACATAGCTCAAGTAGGGCCTGAAATCCCCGCCTGCCTCCACCTCCCACGCCCTAGGATTGCAAGCATGTCTTACCATACCTGGCCACATATTTTCTTTTTAAAAAAAGTCCTTTCTGTGGTTTGTTTTTGGTCGGGTGGATGGATGGTGGGGTTGTAGAGTGTATGAATTAGGTAGGATCTCAAGTTTGAGCACTCTCAAATTGGGTAGCTTTTGAAAGAACTTTTTAAAATAATTGAGATTATAATAGGTTTTCCCTCTGGTCCTATTTTATGATACAAATGGGTAACTGACCTATAGCAAAGCTAAAGTTCCTATTATACTTTCCATATACAGAAATGAGGCTTATCAGGCACTGGAGAGTTGCAGAGAGTAAGGGAAGTGAGGGAGGAGGCAAGGGATGCTACAGAGCAAAGAGTAGGCAGAGAGAAGTCTCTCCAGGAAGGGAGCTGAAGCACGCTGGAACAGGAGCATAGATGTCCTCAGTAACATGACCAAGAAAGGGAAAGCAATGGAACAAGAGGCCTCTTTCCAAGTCTGACAGCATAGAGAGACACGGCCTTCCCAATAGGCAATGAGTTATAAGACAGGCATGGGACCCCTGGCCCTATGATTGCTTCAGGGTCATAGCTTTTGGCAAAGAGCAGCACGCTCTGAAATAGATGCTTGGTGGAGAGTCTGGGAGCTTCCAGGGAAATAGAGAAAACTAAGCCCAGTAAGCCCAGTTATGAATAAGGTGGGCAACACATTCCTGGGGTCACAGGATCTGAGTTTCACAAAGGCAGCACTCACAGGTGGATGTACCTGGCACATGGTACTCGCAGTGGGTGAAGAGTGAACAAATGTAATGCTGGGAAAAAAAAAAAAAGAAATCCAGCCTAAATGAGCAAGGATGGGGAAGTAGTCATGAGAACAGAACAGAAAGGGAGTAGAAAAAGGAGAGGACTCTGGAAAAGTGTAGAAATACATAAATTCATCTTTTTATGAACAGAATTTAGGTTGGAAGAGTTAATCCAAGAAATTCCTTCTTGGAAAAAGATATATATTTAAAATTCGGATCATGTTTTCCAATTCAAACATACCCATTTGAGAATGTAAACACAAGATTCAGGAACAAAAAGGCAGAAAAATGGCTAACATTCAGGTCTGTGGTTGATGGCGCCATCCTACCTCAGGCTTCTGGCAAGATTATACAATGCTTTTTTTTCTTTGCATCAATGTTCTAAAAATAAGAATATAATGTTTTCCTATGTATGATCCCAGTGGGTAACACCTCCTCCCTCCCTCTCTTCTTTCCTTCCTTTTTCTTCTCTTCCCTCTCTCTCTTTCTTCTATATAAACCTCCAGCTGCTATCAATAAGTGTGTTTTATAGATAGGAACAAATGAGGGAGGATTTGGTTGGTGAAGAGACATGAGGGCTGTTGAATTTTAGGGCAATCCTTGGACATCATTCACCTTCGCATCCAGCCAGCAGACGAAATAGGAAGAAGGTATGCAACCAGAAAGTGAAGGAAGCCTGTGTCTTACCGTTTCCAGAAAGGACCTTTATCTCTAGGTATCAGAAAGACAAAACATCCAGGATTGCGCTTTATTCTTGCGCAGTCAACAGCTGAGAAACCCTGGATTTCAGTGCTCTGGCAGAAATTCGCCCAGCTGGTTGGGGGAAGTAGCGCCTGTCTTGTGCTGGATCCAATCAAGAGTTCAACCTCTTCTTTTTCCCTCAGAGTCTTTAGGAGAATAAGAGTGGTCTCAGGGCTATTCTTTTATGTTTTTGCTTATTTTCTAAGGTTGAGGTTGATTAACTTTTAGATTAAGCCACACTCTAAAATGAAGTTTAAAATGTCTTAACCTTCAAATAGGAATGGAATTCTCACCAGTCATTATTTGAATTCACTGATGTTACAAATTTGTGGACGGATGTTATCCATTAAGGTGAAAGCAGAAAGGGGCTATAAAGTTGACTCAGAAGGCTGAGTACTTTACCTTCAGGGAAGCACATATAAAAGTCTGTCTTGAGCTGTATATATACTTACAGTTAAAGCTTTGAACACCTGGTTCTTAACTGGCCAGGCAAAGTCATATAAAATACTGACATACCTTCTACTTACTGCTGTTTTGACCGTTGGGCAGGCTACTATTTTTATTGTATGTGCTTAGGAATTTAGCATTGGTGATCAGTCAACTTGGAGGGTATTTATTGAAAGCCAACCATGTGCCAGGATAAACTTAAGAGAAAGTTTAGGCCAGAACTAGAGTTCTCAGTATTTACCTCAGTCAAATCTTGGACTTGTGAAAATAATGATTATGTTTGGTCTCTTCACCCTTCCCAGACTGACAGTTTCTCATAGTTGAATGTCTTCAGGGTGTTGCTTTTCTGGTTCAACTGAGCTGACTAGTACTGTGACTAGCAAGAGCTTCAGTCCCTAGATAGTTCAGGTCAAACTCCAGGAGAAAAACTCTTCCACAGTCACAAGCTGTATCTCTCAGGCTACTATTGGACTCTTTAACATGTTGACAGTAGCTATGGTTCAAAGGAAGGACCTCTATGGAGAAAGCTAGATGATCCTTTAAGATTCTTGGATGAAGAGTTCAAAGGTGGGAATTGGGGACATGACTTGGAAAGTAAAGGGTTTGCACTGAACCTGCACCAACAGTAAAAGCAAAAACCAGATGTGCTGGCATGCATTGACAATTCCAGGGCTAGGGAAGCAAGATAGGTGGAGCTCTGAGGCTCGCTAGACAGATAGCTTAAACATATTAGCCAATGAGAACTGTCTAAGCAGATAAATAAGATGGACAACGTCTGAGAACAGCACGAGGGGTTGACCTCTGACTTACACACACACGGTTATTGTTCCTCCACCCCCCCCCAAATTAAGATTTGGTCTATTGTGATAATCATTCTGAAATATCACATCTGTCAGTGATTATCATCTGAAAATTGATGCTTTTGACAGGAGAAAGTAGAACCTAAGATCTTCATCATTAAAATCAAATGTACTATTATTTTAGGTTTTGATCTTCTTTGTTGCAGAGTTGAGGATTGAATGTTGTTAGGGCTTTATGCACACAAGGCAAGCAAGCACTCTGCTGAGTTTTGTCTCCAGCCCTTGTTTCGTTGAGACAGGCTCTTTCTGTGTAGCCTTGGATGGCTTGGGATCACAATGCAGGCCGGGCTGACCTCTGCTTGTTATGTGCTTCCTGTTCTGCCTTCCAAGTGCTGGAATTACAGGCAGGTACCACCGTGCCCAAGCTGTTGCTGCTGCTTAATCTATTTTTTTTTTAGAGGCTGATATAGTTCAGTGGTAAGGTGCTTGCTTAGCTTGTATAAAACCCTGGGTTTGAAAAATTAAAATTATGTGTCACAGAATGTATGGGAAGTATTGCTGGTTTTTAATTGTGTATTTCTTGTCTATTTCTCTGAGTTGTTTTTTAAAATTTTTATTTCTATTCCTCTCTCAATCTTTTTTATTCTTCGAATCTTTCATATGCAAATGCAATGAATATAAATGTTTTCATCTCCTGTTATCCCCCAAACCCTCTCCGACCTCACCCCATACATAGGTTTCCTTTCCAATCAGTCTCAGACAGTTTCCCTCCCACTCCCATGTTTCTTTGCATGTGTGATCCATGGGCCCCCATCCAGGATGCCTGTCTTGGTGAATGCCTGAGCTATTGCTGGGTATATACGACCCACCATGGGGCAAATCACATAATAAAAAAGTTCCCTCTCTCTTGTCTAGCACCAGTCCCAAACCTTCTCCAGGGTGAGGCTATATCTCCTGAGATCCTCCCTTTTCCATGTGAAATGTTGACATGCCAGTTATTGTAGAAGACTAGTGGAAGTAGATATCACTGCTGTATTGTGTTCTTGAGTGTGGAGTAATGCTGAGAATCCTCTGAGCTTTTTATATACATCAGTTGCAACAAATTTATGGAGAATAAGCACCAATATTCGAGTGTCCTCCTGTTCTCTTTCAGAACTGTTCCTAGAACCAGAGTGGAACACAGTCCTTTACTGTCATGATGGTGCACGGGATTGCATTATGTCAAAAGTACTCACCATGTCACTCTTTATGTATCTTAAATTACTTAACCCTCATAATAACCCCACCAGGTAAATAAATTTTAGGAGTCTTTCATTGATTTATAAGGAAATGGGGATATAGACACCTTAAAACAATTTGCCTCAAGGTCACGTAGTAGAGTTAATGGCAGGGTTGCCTGAGGAACCTAGGCAGGGTGATTCTGCATTACCCAGGACCCTTACCACAGACCCTGTCTGGAAAAGAAATGCACCAGGAGGCTCTTAAATAGATAAAGAATCTTCAGAATGTGGCAGTTACTGATAGCTGTGGAGTGGTTTGATTTCATCGTATAGCTAAACTGTCAACATTACCTTTCAGCTACAATCACTCTGTGAATTTTTGTTCTTTCTGCTCTTATGACGCCTTAAATGTAGACAATATGCACTAAAATGTTCCTTTGTAAATGTTCTTAGGGGTTCTCTAAAAGGCCTTCTAAATGAAACATCATCTCTGTTATCCAACCAATAAAATACCACTTAAGCTACTGCATGAAGTTGAGCTAGACCTTAAATGTCAAGTAAAGAGTCCAGGCTTCTCTCTGATGCGAGTTTCCACCAACCCCTACAGCATGTCCAGGTCTCCCTGTGGCAAAAAGCTCCCACTGGCCCAGCCTTCCAGCAGCTGCTTCACATCCTTATAGCCTTGCTTTTAAGCTGGAATTCTGAAAACCACTCATTCAACATGCTTTCATATCTCTTCCTACAAGCAATTTTCTCCCGTAAGTTGGCACTAATGAGTTTTTTGCATCCTTTTATTTTGCCCATCTTCTGTTCACTACTCTATGACCCTTCCTCTTATTCACCGACCATGCTATTCCACACCCTTTCAATTCCTCCCACATTTCCCTTCTTTGGCTCAAACTCAGACTTTGCCTTGCTCTTCTTTTTGTGCCCTCCTCTTCTTAATCTCTGCTTTCCTGTGGCTGAGTAGTTCACATTCATTCACACATTCCAAAGCCAAACCTACTTTTTGTTTTCCTTTTTATTCTACTTTACTTTGTTTTTAACTAAAATTTTAAGCTTGTTTTGTTCAAACTATATTCTTGCTTCTGACCTTTTCTCTTACCCCCTACTCTTCTGAAAAGTCCTTTGGCTTTTTTTTTTTTTTTCTTCTTATTTCCCACAGCCAATAGTTTGCCAAGTCCTACTGATTCTATTTCTAAAAAAGTTTTGGAACTGAAATGTTTATAGTTCTATTTTTATGGTAACAACTGAAAATTTCCACCGAACATTACTGAGCATCTATTGTGTTCAAGTATTGGTCAAGGAACACAAAGGTGGACAAGGCGTCATTCCTATGTCAGGAGCTTTTCAATTCAAGGAGAGAAGAATGGGGAACAAGTTGCGGGTGTGACCAGGTCATGAAGAAGGCAGCAGGCATGTGATGCCCTGGGGATGCAGAAGTATGAGGACCATGTGCTGTGGACAAGAGGAATGCAACGCTAATCCAAAGCACTGGAGGCTTTGCCTGCAAACAGCAAATTTGCCTCTTCCGATTACCCAAGCAATGTTTTAGTCAACTAGTTCCACCACTAGCCGAGAGTGTAGTTTTTAAACAATGTTTATTACTGTAAGTGTGATCGGCCTCTCTCTTTGGCAGTGATAATTTGAACATTATAAAACTCTGTTTGTTCTATGTTATGTTACCCAATGAAATTCAGAGGCACGCTGTGATTTCATTCCACTAAAAGGAAAAAAATACAACATTCTACCATAAAAGTACCTCTCAAGCATGTCCTCATGGATCTTTCTTGGACCAGAAACAAGAAAAATGTTTAATGGCATTGAAATGCTTTAAATGTGACTATTTATTTTATTTCTTGAATATTTTTCTTTTATGGTGTTACTTATTTATGGGTTGATTCGTTATTTATTTTGCTCATCTTTTTGATGTTATTTACTTTTTCTTTTCTATTTCAAAGAGAGAAGACACAGAGAGAGAGAAAAAGAGAGAGAAAGAGAGAGAGAGAGAGAAAGAGAGAGAGAGAGAGAGAGAGAGAGAGAGAGATCATGCATGCCAAAACACATGGGTAGAGGTCAGAAGACAACTTTCCACAGTTCTCCTACTGCCTTGTGAGTTTCTGGGGATCCAATTCAGGTCAGCAGATTTGAAAGTAGGCACCATACTGCTGAGCTGTCATGCCAGCCCCTGCTATTTGTATTTTAAAATTTAAAAATATAACTAACTTAGTAGAAGAAGTTCTAGTTCATTGACTCAAAATTTTGTCTTTAACTCAAACATTCTTATGTTTGGGGATTAAGGTTATTAAAATTATTATTGTGCATTGAAAGTTTCATATGACTCAAACTATGAACTCAATAACCATGTTTTTTTCTGTTATTAGGGCCAGAAGAATTGAGACTATGTATTATGATTTTTAAGGTAGTCAAGGACAGGCTATAATTGTAGTTCATTCATTCACACTTTCTACTTTGATTTATTTTCTTATAATAGTAGAGATTTTTGAATGATTAATGTTTTATTTACTCCAAAAGATCCTCCTGAGTCAGCATGCTGCTGAGCAATTGTAATTCCAGAGAGCCAGAGAATGAGACAGGAAGATTATTATAAGTTCAAGGCTAACTGGGGCCACACAAATAGTGAGATCCTGTCTCTAAACAGTCAAACGACCAACCAACTGAACCCAAGCCAATCAGCCAACCAAATCAGCAGAAGATCCTCCTATAATATTCTTTAAAGGATTTTCTCTGGGCAATTCTTGGTTGTAGAACTCCCTGAGGCAGCTTTGCATTCTGGAATTGGGAAGAACCACTTCTGCAATTTTAAAGACAAAGAATTATGAAGGGATGTAATGTTTCCAACACTGAAATTTTGCTAAAGAATGTGTGTGTGTGTCTGTGTGTGTGTGTGTGTGTGTGTGTGTGTGTGTGTGTAATGGGATTGGAAATTTTATATTCATAGCATTGAATTATGGGATGTTTCCTTCTATTTCATCAATGTTTTATAGTATATCACGCATAGTTCTTTTATTTCTTTGGGCAAATTTATGCTTAGGTATTTTGTTTAGTTCTTTGTTTTATTTTGAAAATCCATTTCAGCTATTTTATTTTGATTGCTATTGCAACTGATTTTTAAAAATTTCTTCTTTGGGTAGTTGCTAATTAGTGTATAAATATACAATATCATTTATATGTAGAATCCAAAAAAGTTAAAGTCATAGAATGATGGTTTCTGAAGTTCACAAAGAGACTGAGAGATGCTGGCCTCAAAGTGCAAAGTCTTACTTGGAAAGAAGGCCTACATTCTGAGATCTATGGCTGAGTGACTCCAGGCTATACTAATGTATCATAATGCACCAGTAACTAAAAGTAAAATTATCTCACTGTGAAAAATGATAAACAAGTAGCAGATATGTTCATGAGCTTGATTTAATTTTTTCATATTGTTTTCACATATGAAAAGTATACATTGTAACCTATACATGCATATAGATATGATTTGTTGATTTTTAATAATCGTAATAAGCAAGAAAACATGGTGGCAGTGGCAGGGTGGCCTGCACTTGCAGCTTTTGTGGGCAGAATCTGGGAAATCCCAGAGTGAAGCAAGAAGGAGGTAGTAGCAATCCAGGATGATTCCCAAAGTCACCCTTGGTCCTGAACAGGGACACAGAGTGTCCTCTCTGTCTCTCTGTCTCTCTGTTTCTCTCTCTCTCATACACATACAAAATAGATAGATAGATAGATAGATAGATAGATAGATAGATAGATAGATAGATAGATAAAAGAAATAGATTGTTAACATCCCTAACACTCTGTGGGTAACTGATCACGGGTGGAGGCAAGAGCTCTTTCTGTTTGCATAGATGAAGGGCATGCTCCAGAGACATGGGAGAGAGGGGAGGAGAGAGAGAGAGGCATTTGAAAGATTTGTGGCAGCATGAAAGAACCAGCCTCCTTAGTAGGCAAGCCTGGTCCTTGTGGTTTCCATTAGCCCGCGTTCCTCTGGCCTCATGGACAGACCTGGTGTAATGCCTTCCTCCAGGTCTGCTGCCTTCCTCTTGGTCTCCAGGACCTCGGATGTGTTTTTCTGTGGCATGAGCAACAGGCGCTTAGCATTCCAGGGGCTGGGATGAGACTTGGTGTTCCATTCCAAGAACTGGGAAATGTAAAAGCATTTCTTTAAAGAAAAAAATCATGTTTCCGATATTAAATACTCGGTGACTTTGGCACAGTTACTATTTCTTCTCTTTTTGAAGAGCCGATAAAAGATTAAGTGGAGCAAACATTTCAGTGTACATGTGTATCCACGGGCTTCTTGGAAGTATGACGGAAACAAATTTGGGGATAATTCAGAATGTCAGCTGCATTCAGTATGGGTTTTATTTACACAGTCATGTAATGGAACTCGTCTTTCTCTTTTTGGTTTTCTAAAATTTATATTCTAAAGTAGAGGATGTAATTTTTTAACCCAACCCTGTGCCCCAGACCTTTTCTGGAACCTCAGAGGTACTTGACTATTATTTACTTAATCATAGAAAACCATTTTGAAAATATAGTATTGCCAACAGAGCAAAAGTATTTTAAAATTATTACCCTACTTTTATAAGAGTTGCATTTTGAACTCTTATTTAAAGAAAATCCGATGGCTGAAAACATCAATTTTGTAAAATATGCACAACATAAAAAAAGAATGCAGAATAAAATGTGACTTCTGACCAAAGTCACCAGGCTCAGTGACTGGCAAAGCACTCACAGTTCTCTTTGAACGTTTAACAGTCTGTCGTATCATGCTCTGGACAAGCTTTTAGATTTCCAAAAAAAAAAAAGTTAGCTAATTGAACTATTTTAAACTCACTGTGTCCCAGACTGAAAGGCAGAGCTCTAAAGAGCTGGGTTTTTTATGAGGTGTTAAATCAACATTGCCAAATGGGACTTTGTGGAGCTGGGCAGCCTCATGGCACAGTGACACACGCTACTAGATCATCCCATGTCTCTAACAGCCTACGATTAACCTTCCTTATGAGGAAACGACTAGGATGTCTTAGATATGCATAAATCATGGTTGAATAGAACACGTTTGCATTTATATGGAATTTGGGCCCAGAATTCTTCTGTTTCCATTTATATTCTTTCTGCATATTAAAAAGTGTTGGAAAGCAGACTGCATGCATGATGTCTCCAGCAGTGATGTATTCTTGATGCCCAGGATGAAGAAAAACAGGCAAATCTCCTCAAAGGTCCCGATTTTGAGGGTAGGAGAATTTTGTTTTCAGAGTACAAAAATGGTGTCTCACCCAAATACCATCCTTCCTTCCTAGTGTACTTTTCTGTTGCTCATTATGTGTTCAATCCTCACAGCAGCCACTGGAACAGCAGAGGGCAAGAAATGCTGCTAGTTCGTCATGGAGAAAACCAGCACTTCAAAGAAATTGTTTGGAAATGTGTGAAGGTGGTCTTCATGCCAGAGGTTTACTCACAAGATGTGATCTCGAGAAGTGTGGAAAAATTCAAGTTTTAAAACGAATTTTAAAATGTAGTATGTGAAGTCCTATAGCAAATGAATGCTTCGTTTTCCTGCAGTTGGAAATTGAATGTACTTGTCTGCATCCTTGCAAATCTAGTCTGAGACTAGTAGGGATAAACAGAAAGTGTAGGCCCCCTCCCTTTCATAAATACCTAGGTAGAGGAGGAGGATTTCCGAGTGACTTTTTACAGAAGTTTATGAGTGTGTGTGTGTGTGTGTGTGTGTGTGTGTGTGTGTGTGCGCGCTGCAGCATACAAGTGGAATTTTAAGGACAATTTTTGATAGTCTCTTCTCACCATGCAACATTTGCGTTCCAGGGATCTAATTCAGGTCAGTGGGCTTTTATGGCAAATACCTTTATCTACTGAACCATGTTGTCAGTCCCCAAATGGCTTTTTCAAAAGTTTAAATTCTAAATACATTGACTCCTCCTTAAAAGATTGTCTTAATTCCCTTTCAGGTGAAATCTAGATCTATGGGTAAAATTGAAATGTCTATAATTTAATGAGTATTGTATAATATCGACAATGATCTAGTATTAAGACTATTCCTATTTTATAAAAGAACATTTTCTTCCCTTTGATAAGGTACTTGCTACATAAAGAAGAATATATTCTTCCTAATATATTCTTCCTACTATGTGGATATGTATGTGTAT
Source organism: Typhlomys cinereus (assembly GCA_023101885.1). Lineage (NCBI taxonomy): Eukaryota > Metazoa > Chordata > Mammalia > Rodentia > Platacanthomyidae > Typhlomys > Typhlomys cinereus. The sequence continues at coordinate 4,038,328 of JALPQD010000033.1, read as the reverse complement.
GTGGCTCTCATAAGCTAACTTGTGCATTCTAAAAATGAGGATAAAATATTATATACTATTTTATAATAAATGTATAATAATGTCACTTGAATTAGATTATCCACATAAAATTTGATATGTACCTTTCAGAAAAATATTTACTGCATAGTCCATGTTGGTGTTCAAATGTTTTTATACAATTAAAAGTTATAATGGCTCTTCCTTCTTCCACATATAAAGAAATCATATGTACTGAAGTAGAATATGTTTTGGCCATATAATTCCATGACTGTTAAATATCATGTATATGGGTATATAGAATATTACTTTAATTAGAACAAAGGCCATACTGGTACCAATTAGTACTTTATTTCTGTACTTTATTCCAGTTCCATCTTTGAAATGTCCTCAGCATCTAAACTTGAGCAAATGACAGTAGTGTTCTAAGTCCAAGTGTCCATCTTATCAAATCAAAGAAAATAATCAATGAAAGGGTGGTGGGAGTTATACAAGGAGATGTCTAACACTTGGTGCTGCAGTTACTTTTCTGTTGTGCTAAAATATTCTGAGCAAAGCAAAGGGAGAAAGGGCTTATCATTTAGGTTTCGCTAGTTTGGAGACACGACGGCGTCTGTTATGAGGGAAAACATATAGGGACAGACACAGCAGTAGGAACATGGCCAGCTGCTGCCTCACAGCTTCAGGAGGAAGAGAGGAAGTGGAGCTGGGCTATCAAACCTCAAGGCCGGAGCCCAGTGACGTTCTCCTCCAACAAGGCTCCACCTCTTTAAAGTTTCACAGCCTTTCTAAACACTGCAACCAGCTGGGGACCAAATATGGAAACGCATGAGCCTGTGGGGGAAAATTCACATTCAAGCCATGGTCCTTAGACAATAGTAAGTTCTCATGTGTTAGTTATTCCTGAGTTTACTTTTTAAAAAAACAAAGGTACTTTTAATATTGTGGGTGTGCCACTCAGGATTAAAAAACATTGGGAAAAGGTAGCCCTCTCACCCCCAGGAGTGGCCCAGGGGGAGGGGTGCTACCTGAGGGGAAGGAAGCACAAAAGGGACCCTCTGCAGACGTGGGATGCCTTTGGGTCCTGGAACGTGGGGGCACTACAGGAGGAACTGGCTCCAGGCACACAGGCTGGAGGGCAAGGGGCTTGGACATGAAGCCATAAAGCTACTTGGGGTTCATTCTTCTCGTTTGCCGTTTTCTGCTTCTGCTACATGATCTCCAAGTCTCTTTGCTTGAGGCAGCAGCAGAAAGCCCATCATCTGGGCGTTTCCCCTTAACTGAATGCCTGTGCTTTATCGTGTTCTTCTGGCCCTGCAAGCTCACACTGGTTCCCGTGGGTCACCACGACCGCAGTAGCTCTGACCAACCTCTGTTGCCCTTGCTGGGTCCAAAGTCGCAGGTCCTAAGTTTACTTTTTAAAAATATATTTTAATGCTTTTATTTTATTTATTTATCGTGTGTGTGTGTGTGTGTGTGTGTGTGTGTGTGTGTATGTGTGTGAGGGCACTGTGTGTGGAGGACCAAGGGTGACTTCAGGAATCATCCTGGATTGCTTCTGCCTCCTTCCTGCTTCACTCTGGGATTTCTCAGGCTCTGCCCACCAGGGCAGAAAGTGCAGGTTGAGACCATTTCTGCCTGGCATTTTTACTTGGGACCTGGCAGGGGATCTCAGGACCTTCTGCTTGGGAGACAGAGTCTTAACTCCTGAGTGGTCTCTCCAGCCCCTAAGTTTACTTTTATGTTAATATTTAGCAGAATATATACTAAGGATGTTTCAAATGAGGCAGTTTTAAGCTGAATATCATTCTTGAATGTCAGATACTTTTGCAATTTTCTTTCCCAATCAGAGTAAAAAAAAATGATCAATTTTATTTAAAAAAATACAACAAAAAGTTTAGAAGATGAAATTACATACTAGTTCACAGTTGAAATTGATTTTTTTTCTCTTCATAATCCTGGAGATTAAGTCATATTTAATGAGTTTTCTAAGTAGGAGGAAATTGCTGTGTTTGGTCTATTCCAGAACCATAATATTTGCCAATCATGTACTGTTCTCACTTCCACGTTGTGGCAGATTGGGTTTCCCAAAGATGACATTGCTTCCCATCTTCCATGTATCTGAACACATTCCAAGAGCTCTTACACCCTAACTTGTGTCTCGGGACTCCCAGGAATCCTTTAGCTCTCAATGTTTACCAGCCTTTAAGAGGCAAGTACTTCCTCATTACATAAAATCCCCAGTTACACGGCTGAGTGGTTTCTTTTATTTGAGTGGTTTCTGACAGCTGCAGCGAAGAGAAGGAAAAAGGAAATCCAAACAAGATTTGAGAGAGCTCAGACATCTACACCATAAAGTAGAGATTCGTAACTTCACTTCATTATAAGGGCTTGTTAAAAGTCCCTGTTACTCAGGCCCTTTTTCTCTGACATTCAGAGGCAGGCAGGCTGCCTGGGGTCCAGTGTGTTGGATGATTCTTCTAACCTGGCTTATCCAGCAAGCACAGCCTGCTTTTAGGAGTAGCTGTAAGTAAAGAGAGGCCACAAGGAATGCAGCCCTCAACCATCTCTTAATGGTCGTTGCAAAGAGGATGTTGGAATCGCACTAGTCATGTCACCTGAGCAAGCCCGGAAATGTCTGTGTCATGACCTTTTTTTTTTTCCCCTTGATCTGTTATTTCCTCTTAGGCCAGCTTTGAAGATGAAATGAATTAAAACAAGTAAAATTTTGGGCAAGTCCAAGAGCTCATAGGAAGCACACACCAAGTGTTAGGTATTCTGAAGAGTAATTTAAGAATGGTAATAACCTTGTCATGGTTATTCTAGTAATTACAACATGTCAGACTGTATTTTGCAAGGATGATGACGGTACCTCCCATCATCACATGGTCTTCCGAAGGTGACCCTTGCTCTTTTCCACAAGGATTCAAGAGTGGAGAGTTCAGTCTCTGCCTCCTGGAGTTTGGGAATGTAGGCTGACAATGCTTTAGTCCAGAGAGTGCAGCATGGCTGCATCTTTTGAAGCTAAGTCATAACAAGCAAAGCCACTCCCCTCTCATTTGATGGAATGCAGGAGTTCCAAGCTGCCCTATAAGACTCCGACTACTCTGAAGCTGTTGCACTGAGAGGAATCCAAGTTGACCCATGTCATGTGGTCTCAGAAAAATGGGGGAAAACCAATGGCACCTGGAGGCACCCTGGCAGGCAGTCTCCTCTTTAGTTCCTAGCCCAGCCATGGAACTCCAGCTACTGACTCACCCTATGCTTTTATGTCTTCCTAGCTGAACCACCAGGTGTCATTGGGAAGAGGCAAGCCATTCTCAGTATGCTCTGTTCAATTGTTCTCATCACAGAACCTGTAAGCATGTCAAACAATTGCTATTTTTAGGTCGTGAAATTTGGGAATAGTTTGTTATGCAGTAGTGAGCAGCAGAAAACGTAAAGTTTTCAACACCATGAAACTAGAAGCTATTTCAGGCTTGGTCCCTTGCACATCTTAAACTGTGTTGAGCAATATGGTGTGCTTCATTTCAAATGATTCTTTTCTGTTGGCCAACTGGTCTGCTCTTTTCAATGATCTCACTTACACATAGCATAAATGTTTGGAAGGAGAATTGCTGAGTCATATAGTATTGCAAATTGTAAATGTAAAAGGAGCTGTTCGAGAATTAAAGTATTCAATTATTACTGCATACCAAAAGTCACCTAGAGACAGCCTGTCAACGATAAACCATCAACATGGACCTTGAAGAACTAGCATATACTAATTAAATATACAGGATTCATTTACAAGCCATAACCTTATCTCTTGAACAGAATGTCAGTTGAACTAACTTTAACATAGCAATTTGCTAGCCTCTTCGATCTCTACTTGACTTTTACGGTGGCTTTGAGATGGAATCATGTGGGTCTGTTTGCCTTCCTCCCAATCTGAGAGTATTTATTTATTTATATTGCTGGACTGAGAACTGCAACCAGACTATCCTAAGGAAATAAACCCCTTGTTCCCTGAAGCCATTTGATGGTCATTTATCGGCAATGTTGCAGGCTAACTGCAACACAGGCCCATAATTTGATTCTTTTAAGGCAACACAAAGGATTCCAATCATGAGTATAAGAAGTCGTAGGAAGCCATAAAAAGAGACTCTAAGACTCCAGTAACCATAGCAGGCACCAGTGGATAGATCCAACTCCATGCTCCAGGCACCAGTGGATAAATCCAACTCCATGCTCACACCAATGGCCCAGGTTTAACTAAATAACTCACAAAATCAACCCAAAAGTCATAAGACTGGCTATGAACAGGGATCAGAGGGAGACAAGAAAAGTAAGAGGTAATCAGACTACATCATATAACAGTTTAAAATTGTCTAGGAACAAATTAAAAAAAAATAAGTAAATAAATGATTAAACAAAGAAAACCATAGTTGAGAGGAGATAAAGTTATCTCTGAGCATATTTGTGAATTAGTGGTTGAGTTAAGCCCAGAGCAAACCTGCAGAAGATTGTCTGGCTGATGGGGAAAGCCCAGGTGGGTGGGATTAGGCCCTGGAATAAAATACAGAGAGCTGGTTGAGAGAGTCAGCATCCTTGTATATACTTGTCCAGACATGCTGGTCTGGCAAGTAAGGATCATCCCTCTCTCGGATGTTATGTAGAGATTGTGTGGCCAGTTCCCTGGTGCATGCTCTCCCATCAAGCTGGATTATGAACTGTAAATGGACTATCATAAGAAAATAAACCCCTTGTTCCCTTCAGCTGTTTGATGGTGATTTATCAGCAACTATGCAGGTGAACTGCAACAAAGCTGAATCAGAGATTTCTGCAAACTTAACTTACATGCTGTTGTACTAAACAGAATGCTGACAAACATACTTCATTCTCTTGGTCAAATTTGTTAATTGTCTTGTAGTACCTAGACATCTGATGTGGAATTTCAGGGTATAAATGCTTCAGCTCCAATATGAAGACTCTGTTAGTTTCTGAATTGAACACAACCCATCCATCATGTAATAAGCTTCTCAAGATACAGAGTCATAGTCAAAGTTAAGGACCCATTCTCAGTAAATGGTCAACTTGTTAGCCTTAATGACATCCAGCACAGTCTGCTCCAAATATGACATCTCAGCATTTGAGAAACAGCAAAAGCAGAAGGCCATGAAATTTGGGTACAATTTCTTATAGCAGTGATCAGCAGAACATACATCTTCCCAGCTCCATGAAACCAGTAACCACTCCTGTCTAGTCCATTGCTCAGTGTTGGTCACTTTGCACATCCTAAACTCTGTTGAACAGTAATAAAGTGCACTCTGTTATGGCAAGAGAAAGAGAAAAAGAATCTTATTATGTTGCTCATGTTGCTCTTTGATCTTCACACATCATTCTTTTTGAAACAGATCATGACATAGTTCTGCTCCTTCCTCTGACATAGGTCATAGGACTCTCCTTCCAGAACAGGCTCTCTCTGTCCATGGAGGATGGGAATATCCTTACATCTGAAGACACTAAAACACAGAGAAGAATGTGAATGGACAGGTACTTGCTGAGTCACCTATAGTTTATCACTAGCATGTACCCTACTGCCTTCTAATCACAGTCTGCATGCCTGCTCACTCCTCATCAAATCACAACATAAAAGTACACATAGTTCCCTGTTTCTTCATTTGAGTTTTCAGTTATGAAGATCCTTGTGCTATAGAAACTTACAATTTGCTTTCTTTTCATCTCAGCTGTGAGTCAGACAGACAAAGGACAAGATATTATCTTTTCTCCTTTTCAGCATCATAGATTCATGTGCTTTCAGGATATGATGAGCACTTGAGGTAAAATAAATTTGATAGTTATAAGCTCAGTTACCATAGTAAAATTTTTCTCTTTGTCTTGTTATAACAGAACTCATATTATTTAAAGTAACTTGCTTGTCAAAAACCTTCAGTATCACATGACTAATAAGGAGAAACAGTATCACACAGAGGTAAAAATTGGAAAAATAAAGATAGGTAGGTAGATGGTATGTGTATGTGTGTGTGTGTGTGTGTGTATGAAAGAGAGAGAGAGAGAGAGAGACAAAGAGAGAGAGAGAGACAAAGAGAGAGAGAGAGAGAGAGAGAGAGAGAGATTTCATTTACATTTAGTCCAACAGTGAAAAACAAACTGTTTACAAGTATAAACTTCTGGCAAAGAAAAATGGTTGCTTTCTAAAAGTCTATTTTTCTTTTTCTCTGTTTTTACTAAAGAATCCCCGAAGTAGATTATGAAAATTGGGTATTTGGAGTCTGAGAGGAGAGGGTGAATTCCAGCTGGGTGGTCGGTCGGGGGCTACCCTGGATTTCCTTAAGTCTCATCTGTAAAACTAGGGAATACTCACTGTGTAGGGTGTGTGGGGGAGGTAAATGAGTTGACACATGAGAGATTTAATCACTATGGATGGTGGAGAGGTGTTCAATAAACATGTTCAATCCAAGTTTATTTTTGTAGCTATCTGTCATTAGATTTCACAAATCTTCCCTGCACTGTACCATGACCACATTCATTTTAATTATTTTCTTACCACCAGATAGTTCAATATTTTTGCTGATTTATAATTTTCTCAAGCTGTTAGATGAGGACACACTTTTCTTTGATAAAAGAGGAACCATAGGTTTAAAAATTACTTCATAGATTGGGTTATTAAGTCATAATATGTGTCCACTCTCTGTGTAGAGTTTCTTTAGACTGGTTATTTGGCCATTGGAGGAAAGGGAGATGAGAGAGAGAGAGGGAAGGAGGAAGTGACTGCAGGAAGGGCCCATTGGGTTGCTTCATGTTGATCTGGGTGACATGTGGCAGTGGAATCTTGTTGACTGTATTTGAACCATATGAAATTGTTGCTTTTATTGGGCAAAATGGCTAAATACCAGCAATTTCATCTGCTTCAATGTGTTAGATAATGGAAAACACCTGTGCTCTTGTTCATTAATTCAATAAGTATTTGTTGAGTACTGCCTAATACAGGAGAACGTAAAAGAGCAACGGCTCTGCTAGAACCCCGTGGCTTGGAATTAGGCTGTTCCTATTTCTTTCCCATTTGGTTGAGACCTCCAAGTCTTTTAAGACTCGACTCAAAATTACATTCTCTGGGAGGTTACATGTTTTGTTCCATTATTTTTCTTGTTCTGTGAAGTTTCTCAACCTTTTATGTAAGGGCGATGAACTTGTACACATAATTTTTGTCTTCCTTTTCCATTTACCATGAGGAAAATATTCCATGTTATAAAATTCTCATAACTACATTTCAAGGGCTATAAAGTATTCATTTAAGTGGATAGTTTATTAGCCATTCCAGAATTTGGGGACGATTAGGCGGCTGTGTTACTGTCTTTGTGCACAACGTCTTTTCTGTTATTTCAGGCTATTTCCCTAGGTCAGGGTCCCCAAAGTGGGATTTACTTGGTCAAAGGGTATGAATATAGAAAAATCTCTTGGTACATGTCAACTGGAAATAGCTCTATTTTAATGCTCCCTGATATATGAAGTTTGACTCCTCATCAGTCACAGGATATGTAAAAAATGGTTCAAAATGACTTGCCTACATGGTGGTCCAAAGCCATATTCAATGACAGTGTTGTATTCTGCACAGAGAAAAAGATCTGCAGTTGTTGGTGTCGAGAGAACCATTTGCTTTTCTCAAAGGGAATGCGTCGGAAAGAGCTGATAGCAGAAAGTAAGACTGGGCTCCTGTTGCATGCAAGATTTCTTACAGCTAGGATCATAATTATTTTGCCTCGAGGAAATGAAGGAAGAGGAGACCAAGTGTTATAACCAGTGTGTTTGTGTGTGTGTGTGTGTGTGTGTGTGTGTGTGTATGTGTGTGTGTGTGGGAGGTGTTCCAACGAATAAGTTACAATTTGTACATCTTGGGGAAGAAATAATAAAAGGCAGGATACATTTTGGTTTGGATGGTATGTTTTGGCTTGGAATGCATGACTAATCAGGATGACTTAGTATTGGTGAGTAATCCTTTTCTTGGCACACTGGGAAATCCTCTGTGCTCCCTGAAATGTCTCTCCCCAAAACACATGGAGTAAGCCTGTGCTGCCTGGACTCTAACTGCTCAGAATCTGAGAAGATGGTAAGTCAATGTGGAAGGAATGTCTGGTCTTTTTATTACTCAGATGATACTCTGAGACCAAGTTTATCCTAGAATCCAGAAGTAGAACCCGGTGATGATCAAGCCATGGTTAAAATGGGGTCAGTACCATCACAGAGATAACCACTAAAGGACATAACAAGATGAGAGGACCTTCTTTGGGGCCTGCATAAAGCCTAAGTGGAGGGCACATGTCAGAGCCACTCAGAGCAGACACTTGTGCAGAGTGGACAGCATTATGATCCGGTAGCCTGTTGTAAGCAGGGTGCCATCCTACCTAACAAACCAGGACTTCAGATGAGCAGCAGCTCATCAGTTGTCAGTTGTCTGTAAAGTGAGCATAACAGTTCCTGCCTTAGCCCAGCCGCGAGGAATCGGTGCTTTCATACACATTGGATACGGAGAATGATGCTTTGTAATGCTGTTTACTTACTGTTTCTTCCCGGTATATTAACACAAATCAAAACAGGCTGCAGAAGATTCTTAGCATATCTCAAGTGTTCACGCTTAACCAATCCACCCTTACCCCCTCCCTCCCCCCACGGAACAGTGACTGTATAGGAAGCTTTGTCAGGGGACCAAGTCCATGTCTCATCCAAGGTCCTTTATGTACAAGCCAAGACACCCAGGCTCCTTTGAGCATCCTTAGAGTTCTGGTGATTGTGCTCCTGTTTTCCTCTGATCGCCATTTTGGCTAAAATGTTTTTCGTACATAGCAGGTACTGAGACGTCTCCATTCTGTAAGTGATTCTGTAAACCGCGCCAACCCCTCTGACTGTCCAACTTCTCCAACCGGCTGCATAGATCAGGAAACATCTTGTTGAAGCTCTGCATAGGCTCCTGAGATGACTAGGCAGGTGGACTGCAGAGTGGGGTACCAGGCAGAAAAGCAATAACATGGACACAGTTCATGACGACACCACAGTTTTCTTCCCAGTGGCCCCACCCCTGTGCTGATGAATGGATCACCAGACGCTTATCACAGGACATGACACAGAGCAAGATTCAGGTTTTCTCTCTTTGAATCTGATCAGAGGACACGGAAGAACACAGAGCATCAGTTTCAGCCATCTCCTGCTCAGGAAAGAAATCAGGAATAGCGAGACTTGGGGGGAGGTTTCATCCTAGTTAAAAGGAGGGGATAGTGCCACTCTTTCTTAGTAAGCAGACATTTTTCGAGGACACCAAACTGCTGTACCTGTCTACAAAGTAAAGCAGATATGCCCAGAAAACAACCGGCTCTGGTTGGACTTGCCAGATCCTGTGCTCCCTGAAGAATGGCACCTGAAGGAAAGAGCTGGGAATCCTGCGCATTTCTGGTATTCCAGAGCCAGGCTGTCTGGAGAGGTGTGTGACATTTCACTTTCACAACACGGATGCCTTGTGTTTCAACAAGGATGTGTCCAGTTCAGGCCACTTGTATGTGTCTGTCGCAAGTTTAGGGTCTGTCATTCCTCTTGACCTTTTGCTCCAGCTACTGGATGAGTTGCTTTCATAGCTGTCTCCCTGCTTGGATAAGTGTGACTTTTTCTTATTTCTGCTGTCTCAATAGATCATGAGATGCCAAATGTGATTTTGATATCCTGTTTTCTTTTACAGTGATCTATGAAATGGTAATTTTACATGTAACATTGGCTTTGACATTTTGCTTTCAAAATGTAATCTTAGGACTCTTAGAGACCTTGAAAGTTATAATTATTTAAAAATAATTAAACACACCTTGAAGTATCTGATTCCAGGGCTATTGGTGTGAAGGAAAAGAAAAATCCTGTGAAATTCAAGTTGAAAGGATTCACCAGAATTCATGGATTCCTGGTGAGACTCACTGGTAGTGGCTGGGCTTGAATAGTACTGTGAGAGCTGGATCAGTGTGTGTCCTGGTGCCTAAAGGGCTTATCGCTTTGAAACCTTTCACACGCTGCATGTAGATTTCTGTCTGTTGTAAGTGTACCAAGACAGATGGAAGTATGCCCCAGCTCCTTTAGGAGAATGTCTCTGTGGCTCTAGAAATTTCTGCTTACACTCACGTGTGCTATGGCCAGGCAGCTCCTCAGCTATTGGGTCATTCAGTTAAGGTCTGACAGAAAGGGAACAAAACAGCCCTTGAGATAAGGACCATTTGGAGCAATTGTGAAAGACAAGTGGAGAACTCACTAGAGCAACATGAAGCACAGTTACCCCAGTGAAGTCATGATTAAAGACATCACGCCCAAACTAACTGAAGTTGTTAAAGAACATGCTTTGTGTGTGGGGAGGGGTATGTCTCTATTGGGTTGTGTGTGCAGTGTGACATATAACTTGTGTATTCTTTGAGTTGCTAATTTAGGAACAAACATTTTAGGACTTTGAGAAAATATTAAAATAGGACTAGAGAGATAACTCTGTAAGGTATCTATTCGCAAATCTGGTAGCCTGAGTTTGAATCTCAGAATTCCACATAGTAGAAGGAGAGAACTAACTTCCATAAGTTGCTTCTACCCATGTATTATGACATTCTCTCTCTTTAAGTAAAAAAAGTATCAGACTGTACTCTCACCATTGCAATAGTCATTTCCACCTATACCTTGTCAACAGTCTTCTGAAATATGAAATTCTGGGGCAATATTGAGAAAAAGCCTCATGTCACAAATTATTCTTGAAGTTAATAATTAGAATAATTCATTTTTAATAACTTTTCTCCACATATTGTTCTTTCAAATAAGTGTACCTTATATATTTTACCAATTACTAGAAAGAAAGCTCTATTCCTGGGGGAATGAATGCAAAAATTCTATAGGCTGAAAATTGGTAGTTTCCATATGTTTATTGCATATGAAATATCTGAGATCAGTAACCTACTTTTCAATTTGTATAAGGATGAGGAGAACAGAAATAGCTGGATTTAAGATTATAAGTCAGCATGTATTTACTGTCTAGATGCAGGAAGGAGAAATAGTATAATTTTAGAAAAGAAAAATTATTCTTCTATTTTGAAAAACTTTTTTTCATATTGAAGTAATTTATGAAGAAACTGTTAGCTATAAATTTCTAGCTTATACCCATAGCAAGGACCTCAGCTTGAATTCAAATTATATGTTCTCTGAGATTCTAGTGTATCTGACAGACTCATAATGTGTATGTCAGGGACTATGTGAAAGAAGTTTACAAAGCCTCCTGAGAGAAAGTGAGTCATTCTAAGGCCAACCTTGTTCCAAGGTTGAGGAACAAAGGCCTAAGTAGGGGTGGTTTTGTGAGCTCTGTTCAGGTTTGTTGTCTGTGGGCCTGTTTTAGTTAGCTTTCATCACTGTGACAAAGTACTTGAGAAAAACAACCTAAAGAAGAAATATTTATCTTGACTCACAGTTCAGTCCATGGTTGGTTGACTTTATTGCTATGGGTCTGTGGCAAGGAAGAACATGGTGTCAGGGGGCATGTGGGAGAACAAAGTGGTTTATGTGGACAAGATCTGTCCATCCAGGGCACAGGCCTGTGACTTACTTCTTCCAACTAGGCTCTACCTTCTGCATCTCCCAACACTTCCCAACACTCAGTTCAATTATCTTCCTTTTTTGGGGAGTCTGGTACTGGGCATCAAAGCCAGGGTCTTCTTGTTTGCTAGGTAAACACTCTACAACTAATCTATATCCCCTACTCTAGTCTATTCAAGTCCTGTTTATGAGATCAGAACCTTCATGATGAGGCTGTGGAGTCTGATGTCCATAGGGGATTGTGGCAGGAGTGACAGAGGCATTGACTCAGAAAGAAGTGACAGTAGACTGATACACACCTCTTTAAATTTAGACCACCTGTTGGAAGGTGCCATTCAAATTGAGAATGGGTGTGCTTTTCTCAAATAATTTTCTTTGGGAGCAGCATCGCATACATAACCAGAGGTGTCCCTCCTACAGGAGTCTAAATCTAATGAACTTGCCTTGATAACCAGTATCAACCCTTACATGTCTGCTTCTTGATAACTGACACCCAAACACATCTCTGTGTCATGCTTAAATGAAGACAGTATCAAAATACTAAGCAAGCATAACCCAAAGTAAATGTACCACATTTATTTTGAAAACTCTAATTTTTAGAATAGGTACCAAAATCACTGGAGGAATGCTTAGCCTTTTCAATCATCTAACTTTAATATAGATTAAGCACCATAGATGTCTGCTTAACATATGTGTATATGTGCACAAAGATAGTCTTGACAAAACAGGAAACTAGTTATCACAATTTGTATCAGTAACTAGTCCATGGCCATTGCTGGTAATTATAACTTTACCTTATTTTATGACTCATTCTGTATTCCCTCCACACTCATGAAACATTTAACAGGTTTTGTCTCATTCCCTCAGGGTCTAGGCTGTTTATCTTATTTTCTTGTTGTTAACCAAGTAGTTTCTTTGGCCACTGCAAGTAGATTAGGTAAGAATGTGAAAGAACTCAGAGTTGAGAGAGACCTCAGAGTCTTGAAACTAGAGCTTAATGGGAGAGTCTGGTGAATGTATGAAAGACTACAATGCTGATAGAAATGTGGGCAGTCTGGCTCAATAGTGTTTCAGAAGTGAACAAGGACTCTGTCAGGAACTGGGCTGGAGGCCATGCATGTTATTCACAAGTAATTGGCTGATTTGTTTGGGAGAGGGAATTTTAAGACATCATAGCATTCACACTGTGGCACAGTTGTTGCTGGTTGCATTTACCCAGGTTTGCAGTGAGAGAGAGCAGAAAGACATGGAAAAATGTGCAGTTTGTAAGGAGTGAAGTACGAACTCAGAGTGGCAGTTAAGGTTGCAGACAGGGCAGATAAGGCAGCTTGTAGAAAAGTTAGCACCATTTGTGTTGAGACTATAGGAAAGATTCCATAAGGGCAAAAAATTTGGTTTCTTTCTTGGTACCAACTTCTTATATAGTTAATTTTCTTATTGTTGTGACTAAATAAATACCTGACAAGCAATTTAAGTGAGGATTTATTTTGGCTTATAATTTGAGGGTACAGTTTATCATTGCATGAAAGGCATAGTGGCTAATATCTGTCAGCCACAGTAGCAGGAGCGTGAAGCTGTTTGCAGAGAAAAACTATGGCTGGAACTAGGATCTGACTATGGTTTGTAATGCCTTTCACTACTGACCTACTTACTCTACTAAAACCCTGCTTTCTAAAGTTCCCATAATCTCCCCCCTCCAAATGCTACACCTTAGAAGACCAAATGTTCAAACACATGGACTTGTAGGGGAATGTCTCATATTCAAACCAAACTCCCTTTTGACTATTTTGACATCAAATATCTAAGGTATTAGGGAGCATAATGAAACAGCAGCCAAGGACAGGAGAGAAATGGGACTTTGTACACAACCAAGCAAGATGTGTGCTTGGGGTTGGAAAGGCAGAAATCCTGTGCTAAATCGCAGGCAAAGCCTTCTGGAAGAGGTGTTCTCTTCTTTAGTAGAAGACATTTCTGGTGCATGGACATGCAAAACTGCTATTGCTTTGGTAAGATTGCCATTTTGATGTAGCCCAGGTTCCAGTCCATGATTGGCTTGTGAGGCCAATGTGGCTTTAAGGAGTTGATAACCTCAAACATGGCAGGAGGCCTTGCTGATCCTGTTGGAAACAGAAGAAATAAAGAAAGATACCATTAGGGGAGAAGTTGGAAGGAGTTGGATTGGAAGCCTACCAGGATAATGTAGAAGATGACAAAATGATCTCAGGCATAGAGCTAAGGATACAACAGTGTTTTGTGAGCTGTGTTTGTCTTTTGTGTTATTTCCTTTTGAATTATGGTGATAAGCCACCTGGCACAAACCTCCTGAAGGAAGAAAGACTTAGTCAGGCTCAAGTAGTTTGGGATTCAGTGTTCTGGGATTCAGTCCATTATGGAGAGGAAAGCAGGATGAAGTATCTTGCATCATGCTGGACAGAGAGAGGAGAGTGAGACAGGAACTTGGGACTAGCAACAACACACCCACGGTAATCGGTGATTTACTTCCTCCAGCAAGGACCCACCCACTACAGTTTCTACAATGTTCCAAAACAATGCCACTCTCTGGGGATCAAGTTTTCAACACCCTGGTCTCTGAGATATTTCGTATTCAAACCTTGACATCTTCTTTGTGCTGACTTTGTTTTTCTGCAGGGTGGTGCAGAAGACTTAGACTGAAAGAACCGAGAGAGCCTTTCCAGCTCTCACTAACATGTCTCAGGTATTCAGGAGCATAATGCAGTTGCAGCATTTGTGAGCCAGAGGACGAAATATAACTGTGTAAAGTGGATGCTGTCTATTATAATCATTTTGCATTTCTGAACGCAAACACCAACAGCTCTCTATTTGGTTGCAACAAAACGTAGCAGTCCCTTAAGTGGAAGTGCAAAGATGTTTAGTGCTATTCCCTCTTAACCCAAGTACCCTCCCCCTAAACCCAAGGCTGCAGTTGGGTGATGACATAGGATTGGACTGATGTCCTCAGGTCTATTTTGGGAGCTTCAATCCTATGAATAAGACAATATTTCAGGCAGTGACTCTCTTTTGCGTATACATTTCTGCTTTGTGTGACCACCTCATTCATTGCTTCTTAATTTAGGAAGTCTATCCACTTTCAGAGTAGAAGCAGGCTGCCCCTTCCTTCTAATCTGTACACCTTGTAACAGTCCAGTAGATACTTTTGTGCCTATTTAGTAGATGGCAAAAATTAAAGCTTGGAGGAGTTAAAAAATGCAGGAGGGGCTGGAAAAATGACTCAGGGACTAAAATCTGCTTCATAAGCAGAAGGACCTGAGATCATAGCACCCATATTAAAGCTAGGTGTAGATGTATGTGCCTGTAACTCTGGTGCTAAAGGGGCAAACACAGAAAGGTTCCCTGAGCCCACTGGTTCATTTCAAGACACGGTCTCACTTGGTCTTAGTCAAAAGGAGATGATGAGAGACCCCTGACACAAAGAAAAGATAGAACGACAAAGAACAACCAGATATTGACCTCTGGCCTCTACATACATTTACACGTGTGCATGCATATCTGAGTTCCCCTTCCATGTGCACACACATAGGCACATGTGTACATGTGTGTATACACACACTCTGATATGTACATACAGCACACACAAGAAAAATTTAAAAAGTAAAATGGAATGTATTTGTTAATAATAGCTCTATTGTTTAGAATAACTGTAAGAGGTAATATCGCTTGTTAGACTTTCTTGGCTAATTATGTAAGTTACTTCTAATACATGCATTTTTTAGGAGTTTTGAGACATTTGATAAGTATATATTGGGTCTCAGTTCAAGTGTATGTGCCTTTTGCCTTTGAATTGACAAAATGGTTTTCAGAATTTGTACTTATCTTTAGCCTTTGGTTTATCAATCTTAATATCACCACGTCATCTTGGTTTTAGTATAAGGAAAATGTATGTTTCTGTATGTACATTTTTTGAACAAGAGAAGATTTTTTATCCTCATGTACAGTGAGCCGGTCATCGTGGTTGCCAGTATTTCTCTAAGGCAGCAGGATAAAGGCTGCCGAGCTGAGTTGGTGCAGCTTTCTGAAACTGAATTTATGACTTACAACTCTTAATCCAAATGAAATATAATTTTATTTGAGGTAGATCTGCAAGTGGGAGAATGACTATTAATTCTGCAATTCCAAAATAACTAATGTACTTGGTTTGAAGCCAGGTACACTGTGAGTTCTGGCCTTAAGTGCTCATGTGGGAAATACAGAGAGAAACTTTAACATATGGATTCTCAGAAGAAAATGCAACTGTTCTGTGCAAGAAATATCGAGTTATTCTTAGTACTTTTTAATGTGTGGTTGGCTATATATTTTTGAGTGGTGCCATTTTTAACACTTGGCAACGCAGGCCACAGATCTTCATTTCCTGAGGTAATTTTAATAACTCACCCATTTGTGCAGCAAGCATTTAGCAAGGATTGATGGTATAGCATTGTATCTGATGAGAAATGCAAGGATTGCTTGGGCCAAATTACAATATCATTAAAAAGTGAAAGTATTAGATGCTCTTATGTATATGTATCGTACATAACACATACAAAAGACAACAAATAAGAAGCCAAGTGGTACTGTGCTGGGATGAATTTAAAAATAAAAATTCTGCTAGCCTGGGAAGATTCTTTCAATTTAGAAGTCTGGGCAGCTTGAAGAGTTTATCTTGAATGAATGAATGTTTGAATGAGAGTGTATCATGCTTCTCTAGTATGTGATAATCCAGAGAGACATTTTATAACATCTGCCATTGAGGAACTCACAGTCTAGTGATATGGGAAGAGATAATCTTAGAATGTGGTTCAGAGACAACCTCCCCATGTCATTGTGAGAGCACAGTTAGCATAGCTACATGTGCTACCAGTGAGTATCAGTGTCAGAGAAGCGAGGCACTTTGAGGAGATTTTGGAAGGAAGGTGTAGCTAGAGCAGAAGTTTCCGAAGGTTGGGAGATAAGAAATGGGACAGACTTCATGGATCTTTGGGCAAAGTCAGTAGGAGCTTGGGGTTGGGCAGAAAAACAAAAGGTTTGAAGAGGAGAGGTATTTTCAAAGAAAGGCAGAAAACCTCTGAGAAGTCGGGGGTGGACTTGGGCATGTGAGTACTTGTAGCCAAA
This sequence comes from Typhlomys cinereus, assembly GCA_023101885.1. Lineage (NCBI taxonomy): Eukaryota > Metazoa > Chordata > Mammalia > Rodentia > Platacanthomyidae > Typhlomys > Typhlomys cinereus. Next base: position 4,021,609 of record JALPQD010000033.1, on the reverse strand, counting down.
GATGACTGAGGTGGAGGTTTTGAGAGGCTGGGAAGAGAGTGAGCCACAGACAACAAACGGGGGAAGTTATGCATGGCTGAACCTCAAAGCATCGTGAATGAAGTCGCCTGCACTTAGCCTGAGTTCGCTCACATAATAATAATCATTAGCTAGAATTTCATCTTCCTTTGTGCTTTTGTGCAATTCTTTCGCCATCTGTTCTAAGAGCCGTTCAGCATGTCAGAGCTCTGTGAGTGGAAAACAAATTCTGAACGAAGACATTTCTTGTGTAAAGACGTGTTCTTGCAAGGCAGCTCATTACATTAAAACCAAGACAAAGATCCGGAACGACTTCACTTTTCAATCACTTGGAAATGAATTGAGCAATGTTAAAAAAATTATTTCAGTTGGGAATTAAGGGGGGGAAAGATGAATCAAAACAAAACAAAAACTAGGTCATGAAATGACCCTGAGGCAAAGTCTTAAATCTTAAAGGTCAGCAGGGCAGTGTACTTTAAAAACTGTAATTACAGTTCTTAATTCTTCAATGGGCTTACTGTGTCATGTTAAGGTTATTCACTCCCAGATACCCTGGCCTGTAATGTCACTTGAGGTATTCTTACGGCTTCTCCAGGTATTAAAGCAGCTTGGTATGTTTTTGTTACATTAATCTTTCCTCTGAGGCTAGTGATGAGTTCATCTGACTCTTTTCCATCAAGCTGAAAATTCTTTTCAATTAAAAACTCATCTTCACAGATGGTATTAGCATTAAGAGGGGCCCATTCTGTCTAAAATAACAAATATTGAGATATCTCAGGGATTGTTCTATAAATCATTGCAATTGACTTCAAGGTTCTGCATTTTTTTTTTTAAGCCAGCAAATGTTAGCTGATGAGAATTTGGAGCATGTGGTTTATAGTTGCTAGAATGGATCTGTTTCCTTGTAGTGCCCAAGGAATTTCATGGGAGTGCCGAGATGAAATATTGTGAATGCTTTTAATGAAACTATTTGCCAGGAAAGACTTTGTCCAAAAAATATTCCGATTGAGGTGATCATTGCAACAGTTAAAACCAAGGCAAGGGGAATGCTCCCTGAAAGAGGGTTAGAAAGACCGTTTATAAGATCGTATGCGTGTCTTCAGGCCCCGGTGTGCAGAAAGCATGCAATGCGTGAATAATGCATCTAGAAATTCTATCGTGAAGTTGTATCAGTTTCCACAGTAAAACCTGGCCATGGAGGAGGAAAATACATCAACATCTGTGACGAGCTCTGAGAAGAGACAGTGGCAGAGCCTTTCAGGCACCAGGAGCAAAGCAAAATATAATCAATTCCCTTAAGTGTCAAATTTGTGCCGGCTGAATAATGACACCATATGTCTGGCTTGCTGTGTCACCGTGGGCTGCTCTGAAAGAAACACATGGCTTTATAGAAACGGCTGTCAGCCGGTTAGTGCCGACTGCCTGTCGGTCTCAGGGAACAGAGTTTACTCAGTGAGGCCTGTGTCTGTGGAAAAGGAAGAACTGGTGTTTGTTGGTTTTGTTGTTTTGCTCTGTTTTGCCTGAAAATGTCAGCATGTAGGGGATCCCGCTGTTTAGACTTGGCATGCGTGTCCTTAGATAGAACGGCCTATCCTTCAAGCCTGCTGTGAAGGTGTTTGTGATGCACCTTGTCTTTACATTGAGAAATTCCTCCGGAGGTGTCTGAGAGATGTGGGCTCACTGGTCTTCGCAACACTCTCAGGAATCTAGGACTCAAACACTATTTTGCTGCAAGGGCAACTGAGGCACTGAACAATGATAGTCACATTCACCCCAGAAGTCTTGCTTCTGTTGACAACACAGCATTCCTTCCTCCCTTGGCCTGGCTGGCATCACAGCAGGGCAGACACACGGCTGAGAGTAGCGATTTGCATCTCTTCTGGGCCTTCCCTTTCTTCTAGCCAGTACAGAGCTGGTCTAGTGCCAACCTCGAGGGTGCTCTGCCACTCCACTGGTACTGGATCCAATCATCCTGTAAGTAGGGCTTCTGCAGATTGAGCTTGGGATGCGGTTACCACATGGCACATGTCTACTCACCAGTTCTAAACAGCCCAGACTCTGGAAAGGACCCAAGTCCACCGTGCAAAGGAATCAGCAGGATTGCCTTGGTTGCACCCCACCGGCTTTGAGCGAACCTCAATCTTCCATCACAGCTAGCCTAGTGGTAGGTACTTAAAGTGGACTATAGCAATGATAAAGCATTTGGAATGCATTCCATCACAAGACAATAGGCAGATAATCAAGGAAATTGCGTGAATTAATATTACAAGGAGAATTACTTTCAAAATATTTCATATCTCCATGAGAACTTCCCCCAAAGAATATTAAGATGCTACATTAACTTTTAAGTGACAGCTATTTTAAGACTTGTTTCTGACAAAATAGTCATGATCCGACTTGGTCAGAGTGTTTTCTTCGTGGGTGTGTGTGCATGCATGTGCAATGCTTGAAGATACTTATTTGTAAGGGTCTAGGACACTCCCTTTAAAACCTCTCCCCAGGTGACTCTGAGGTTAAGTCCGTGACTCATGGGAGGTGGCACATATCCCAGTTCTTCTATCTGCCTCTCAGGATTATAAAACACCAAGTGTGAAGCGAAACATTAAAAGCGTGGTGGTTTCCTGGCCAAATAATGGCATTTCTCAGTCGACACTGTACTATAAAGGACAGAAAGTAATCACATAGGGTATAGTAGTTCAGACTCAGTCTGAAAGGTATAGATTGAGACCAAGAAAACCTGGGAAACTGCTATAGTTAGGACATGTATGATGAGCCAGTCTTCCCCAGTCCCACCCATCCCACTCCTACCCATCCCATCTGTCCCCATCTACCTTACCCCAACCCATCCCATCTATCATCATCCATCTCCAACCTATTGTGTCTCTTCCCCACCTGCCCTGTCTCAGTTATTTGTTGTAATAATTCAGTTCTCTGTTGGATGTTTTATTCCTTTTGAACCCAGTCAATGAACAAAGATTTATGCAGATGAAAGATTCTTACAAACTCAGTTTTTCCTCAAGCTCGTGACTGCTTCAATTAAAAGACACAGGAAAACCACGCTGTTTGAGTTCTTGGCTTAAGACTGACTTAGGTTAATGTTCCCATGTGGAAGAGTAGAACACCTTAGACATTCCAATATTCAGCTCCTATTCAGCATCACTCAGAGCTGAGCCTAGAACTAAGGAATCATAAGCTGGGAAAAAATCAGTATTTTAAGCCACATAGCAACAAGCAACTAAAACAAAGGCCAGTATATTTCACAGTCCATACCAGTCTGGAGTCATGAAATTGGACCATGATTACATTTCAAAATAGTACTTTTGGTATATCTTCATTTGTCATGTGGGACTTCCAGTGCCTCATTTTCTTCTGAAATTATTTCTTCTTTTTTAAATTTCTTGCAATTCTGTCTTTTTTATTTTTTCCTTGTGAAACATATTTTTTATCAAACCTAAAACATTTATTTATTAATTTATTTTTCAACACTGATTAGGTTTATTTATTTTATTTATTTGTCTCCCACTTTTTTTTTTCCTAATCATACAAGTGCAATAGGTATCCCCGTCTTCTCTCTTCTCCCTCATCTCCCTTGTTGTCACCCATTCCACTTTTCCCCCATTCCCTCCTTCCTTTCACCTTCCTCCCTCCCTCCCTCCCCTTCTCCTGATGTTTCCCCCTTGCTCCCTCCCATCCCCTGGAGCATCCATTTTATGTGGGCACTGAACCTCCCTCTGAGTCCTCCACCCTAGTGGAGGATCCTAGTTCAGGACTCAGTGGCATAGCCAAGGGCCCCTTCTTGGGCTCCCCATTAGCATGGGAACTCTATTATGACTAGTGAAACATATTTTTAAAAATTTTTTATTCTCAACATTTTCATACGTAAATACAATGAATTCATGTGTTGTTCACCTTTTATTTCCCAATCCCACCCACCCCTCTCCCATGTCACACTTTGTCCTTTCCAGATGGTCTCCCTTCTACTTTTATGTCTTTTGCATGTGTGTCCCACTGGGATGTCTGCCCTAGAAGGTGCCTGAATACTCCCTGGAACATGGATGACTTATCAGTGGGTAAATTGTTGAATAAAGAAGCTCCGCTGCTCCTGTCTGGCATTAGCCTTAAGTAGTCTCTCAGGGAGGCATAATGTTTCTTATTTTCCCTCATCCATGGTGAAATCCTGACAGGCCACTGCTGCACAGGTGTTGTGGAAGTAGACATCACTGCAGTCAGTTCTTAGTGCAACAGTCTTGCCTTCTGACATAATTTCTCCAAAGGGTGCCTGGGTGAATCATATGGGAACCAATCTTATTGGCTGACGTGTGGTAGTTTCTGCTTAACCTCTTTCTCTGATGACTTCTCTATTCTGAATAGAACTTTCTTTTTCTCTTACACTAAGCAATCCTTGACCCTCATGCCTCCTATTGTTAGTGACAATGCCTGGGCTAAGTCACAGATACCCCAATCTGTACCTGGGTCTTCTCTCTTTTACTGATGAGGCTCCTGATGTGATTGTGTTGGCACTCTTTCCGGTTCTATGCAGACATGAGGAAACAGTTCACTGTGATAATAAGTGACCTGCATGCCTATATACTTACAATCAGTGAAAGTAAAGAGGTAAATCATCCTATTGAGATTCCCTATTAATTTGGGCCTGAAGATTCAAAAGACCTAAGCTAAAAAAAGCAAAAAACAAAAAAACTTGTGTGAAATTTGTGGATGCTGAACTATTTAGCAAACCATAAGATCAACTACATCTGGCTGACTAGGCCTCTCCTTTTTAAAAACAGAAGGACCCAAGTTCAAATCCTGGATACCATGTAAAATGTCAGGTGGAAATAACAGTAGCCTGTACTTCCTTACTCTGAAAGGTTCAGGGTGAAGTCAAAAGGAGGTAGAATCAATTTAGGATGATCCCTGAATTTACCCTTGGGCCTACACACACACACACACACACACACACACACACACACACCATTCACATACAAAGACTGACTACACTAATTATTATATCATATAATAGGACTAATTATTATATCATATAATAGGGTTAGGGTGCTCATCAATCAGATTTTTCCAGAGCAGGGATTTATGATGTTGGTTCAGGCTGAAGTCTTTGACCTGCATTCTCTGTACAAGTAGAAGATAAAAGATAAAATAACCATAATGATGATCCAGCCTGTTTCCTTTTCTTTTTTGCGCGCGCGTGTGTGTGTAGAACCACGGACGAATTTGGGAATCACCATGGACCATCTCCACCTCCTTGTTTTACTCTGCCCTGGGATTCACAGGCTCGGCCCTACCAGGACCAGAAGCACAGGCCGCCCCCACTTCCGCCTGGTGTCTATACGTGGGATCTGGGATCCAAACTCAGGACCCTCTGCCTGCAAGGCAGAGGCTTAACCTCTGAGCCAGCTCTCCAGCCCCTATTTCTTTTTCTAAATGGATTGTGTTTAGACTTGGTGTGAGTCCTTAGACAAGATGCCTTTAATCCTCCAAGATTAAAGTTGAAATAGATGGTAGTGATTTCAAATATAGAATATAATTGGCTGAAAGTATGAGAATGTGTGCATGTGTGCAAGTGTGTATACACTCATACACTTAATGAACTGGGAAGATGGAAGAACACAAAGGAATGACTAGATGTTGGATTGTTTTCTGAGGTTATTGGCAAAACCTCTTGATTCTCTTGTACTGGTTTTGGTAGACTGGACAGAAGCTGCTCATCACTTCTCCTGAACATAAGAGGTTTTGAGAGATTAACGAAGAAAGAAGGGCTCTTTACATCTGAAAGGGAACCTTCTTTGATCTTGTCTTCTAAGATGCTTAGAAAATTGAGAGGAGAAAGGGATCCTTCTAATCAATTACTGCTTCCTGTAGCATCACAATGATGATGAACGATTGAACAATTCAGACACAGATGTATTCTCATTCTCATGAAACATCGAGAAAAAATGGAAAAGTTGGAAAGAACTAAAAAAAAAAAGAGACTGACTCTTTGAACAAAAACAAAGTTTTGTTATCCTTATTCACGAAATTAAATGCTAGTGTTGGAGAATAATTGCTGGCTGCTTCTGAAAGTGAGTGGTTTGAGTGCCTCTCAATGATGTTGAACTTGGTGATTTTCACGGTGGAGTATCAGCAGTCCCTTGCTCAGCTGGCTATTTCTCTTCACAACGAACATCTGGTTAAATTCTTACATACAAATGTGAAGGAATTATAGTTTTTGGAGACACATTCTAGGACTCCATTTGACACTTGGAGTTTTTCCTAGCCTGCTCTTGATAACATTCAGATTTTGAGACACACTTTGTCAGACACACTGGCAAGAGGCCTCCATTTGAAGGAGAGATCTTATAGAAGTAGGACCTCTTAGCCAATTTGGAAGAAACTGAATTTTTGTTGGAACAATGAAGTTGAGTTCCAAACCCTTTCACCACATGCTATAAATATTAACAATGAAGGTAATGTGGGTGGTGGAGAATTTTTTTTTTTGAAATGGGAATTTCAGTCTTGGCTGACATGATAATAAAGTCATTCACTGAGAAATGGAACAGGAGACCGTTCTAATTTTATATTTGCCTTTTTTTCACAAAAGAAAAAGGAACATGAAACTTAGCATGGTAATCAGGTTTATGGAGGCAATATTAATGGATATAATGAGTTAGGCTAAATTACACAAGTATTTATAGTATAAGATTTTGAGGAGGCACAGTGTTGAGTGGTTAAGCAGACCAGCTGTAGGGCCAGATTTCTTGAGCTTAAGCAATAGCTCTGCCACTTACAAGCTGTGTAAACTTGGAGCACACCAGAAATGAAGCACCTTGCCCAATTTTCTCACCCTAAGGTCTGCTAGAGTTAATCATGCTACTTATGAGATAGATGTGAGGTTTTCTTTTAGGTCTTGGTACAAGATGTGGAGTGAAACCTTAACTGTTTGATAAATATTTATGATAGCCATCATCTCTGAGCTGAAAATAATTTCTGCAAACAAATTTATTAACTCATAGAGGAAAAAGAAAAACTAATGAGTAGTTGTCTTCATTACCTCTTTTGCTGATAAAATGACAACAAAAGCAACTTAAAGGAGAAAGGTTTATTGGGCTGGCAGTTACAGGGTATAGTCCATCATGATGGGATGGTCATAGTGTTACTGGCTAGTCACATTGCATTCATAATCAGGAAGCAGAGAGTGATGAATGCTAATGCTAGGAACCAGGACCTAGGACCCAGGGGATGGTGTTCCCTGCTTTCAGGATGGTTTCCCACCTAAGTTAACTGAATCAAAGCACTCAATCGCAGTTGTGACCACAGGACAGCCTAATTTAGATGGCCCCTTCCAGGTGTATCCAGGGTCTTATTTTCTAGATGATTCTAGATCCTGTCAACTTGACAATCAATAGTAACAATCAAAGTAATGTTCTTTGATACCTTTTAGATACTGGGGAAGATGATGGGGAAATTGAATTATGTCAATTACATACTTGACTTTTGAGAGTTATTGTGATAATCCCATTTGTCCTGGACATGTTAGTTCAGATCCTTTTATATTTTTTATACTTTTTGAGTAGATTCTGGACTGGGCTATCTGCTTCACCTTGCTGATGTGAGAGATCCTCTAAATTTCTCTTTCTTTCATGACTGACCCAATGTGGTTTCCTTGGCAATGATACTCAGGGAACATAAGCCACAGAACATTTTGACTAGTGTGATGGGAACAAAGAACGTACAAGAACAGCAGACACAGTCCAAACATAGAAGCTGAGACAAAATATGTCACTTTCTAAAAGCGAATGCAAGGAGGAGGAGTGAGTAGGAGGAAGGGGGGCTCTTGCTGGTGGTGGTAGTGGTGATGGTGATGCTGTGTGTGTGTGTGTGTATGTGTGTGTGTGTGTATGAATAAGAGTAAAGTATATTAATATATATATGGAAACATCCCAATGAAACTCACTACTTGGTGTGCTAATTAAAAATTAATAAAGATGAATATAAATGGGAGCACATGATGGATGAGCTTGTCATCTGCTCATCAGCAGAATAGAGTCTTCTGTGTGGAATCAAATTCAAATGCTGCCCATGAAGCTGTTAGCCCCCCACTTACCTAGGGGAAATACAGGCTGCTGCCCAGATTCCTCCAAATGCTGTTGGCATATGCAGAGTGTTTTGTAGCATTTTGTTTCTTCAGGAAATGAATGCTATAACATGTTCAATAAGTATGGACCCTTTGTTTAAGGAGACTATCGTATTGTCACTAAAAGACAGCATCTCTTTGTCTTCTTAGAGATCTGTCACTAGGGCCAGAGGTGAGTAGAAACGGTTATTGTCACTTGGTGCTTCTGGACAGCACCACGTGACTCTGTCCTTGCCACACTGCTCCTTAAATGGAATTTAGATTCCCCTGACACGTTTTCTCCCGATTGAAGAATGCTCTGATCATGTTCCACTACCTCAGGGAGTTATATTTATTGGCTGTATTTTAATAAATTGCACTTCAAATCATTCTCCTGGGTATTTGGCTCATGCCAGTCCCTCAAAACTGATTGTTTCAGGTCAGTTTTAAAAAGCCACCATTATTGTATCAAATTTGAAGAGACAGACCAGATATGGGCTACTGTGGGGTGCACCTTGCCAGGCGCGCACCTCTGGTTACCCCTGCGCACCTGTGGGATGGGGCTAGAGGATCGGAGGTGCTCAGCTTCCCCTTCTTCTACCCTCTATTCTGTGCAGAGTTATCACCGCCTCCCCACGAGGGCAGGCAGTGTTCTGCTTCTTCATAAACTGGCAGAGAGTGGGAAGAAAGCAGTTCGGCGGCGGAGGCATTAGTGAGCATAATCGCTGGGATCCTGTGAGGTTTCCCACCCCGGCTCAATTATGACGTCATAGGCGCAGCGGCGTGGAAGCCGGTGACTTGAGCTATTGTTTTTTTGGCTTCGATCCCTCTCCATTAAAAACCGAAGATGAGTTTTATTTCTTACGTCTCAATTTCTTGGCGAATACCCAAAGAAGTACACGATCCAAAAGCAGTCGGTCTGCTGGAGGGCTGTCTTATTCAGAGGGTGAGACACGCTGACTGCTAAGGAATTATCACGTGGCCACCGACAAGTAGCTGCAGAGTGTCGAGAGAGGGCTGGTCCATTTGGAAAGCTTTAACTGTAGAAGACATGAAACCATCACTGATGTTGTAAAGGCCCAGCAAGTAAAATATTTTCTATAGGGACTGGGTAGATGATTCAGTGGTTAAAGACACTGTTGAACAAATCTGGGTCCTCAGATCTCAGGTATACCAGATATGGTGACTTCTCTGTCATTCCCACGGGAAGTAGAGACCAGAGAGTCTACAGAAATTCTCGGGTCAGCCAGCTTGGCTCACACAGCAGCTGTGAAGAGACTTGGTGTAGAATAAGGTAAAAAGGTAAGATATGGCATCTGAAAGTTGTCCTTTGACCTTCACATGCAAGGGTTGGCATATGTGTCCCTGCATTCACTCACACACGCATGTGCACGCATACTGTACTGTGAGACATGCACACCTGCCACACCCATTCCACACATGCATGTACACACACATCACTCACGCTCACCTGTTTCACATACACACACTCATATGTCACACAATCTCTCTTGCTCACTGACACACAAAGTTTTATTTGAACATAGCTGGCTTGCTTTCATAAAAATCTAAAGAAAAACAACTATTTTGACTTTTTCTGTTTGACTTAATTCATCGAGAAACATGGGTACAGACAATCCATATATCTTTTGCGGACCAGTTTTTATAAAAGAAATGCTTTTCCGAAAGGGGAGAGAATGGGCCAAGCTAAACAAAAGTTCAGAGCGTCAGCTTTTGCTAGCGGGAGCTACCCTCTGCTCTACCTCAACCACCCGCACCCCAATCTCCCGAGCCAGCCAGCGGAGAAAATGCCCGCAGGCCTCAAACCTGCAGTCTCACAAACCACTAACACGGCGCTTTCTTCGCACCGATTGGCCCTTCCCCTTTCCCTTGAAAAGTGAGGAAGATGAGCTCCCTCGTAAACTCCTGGCTACCTTCGCTTCCCCTCAGGCCATGAGTTCTTTGTTTATCTTTTTCATTTCGAACCCTGGGAAAAGTGTATCAAAGTGATTCGCTCTGCCAAAAGTTTGTGCACTTAGGAGCTGGCGCCGGGACAGCATGCCCTGCAGAGAGAGAGAAAGACTTCTGTGTTTCTTAATGTTATTGTCTCCCTTGAGACCGCTCCAGAGACCTGAAAGGAGGGCTGTGCGCAGGAGCTGATTAAACTCACATTAAACCTGAAAGTTGGTGTGAACCACTAGCTTTCGGCTTCCATTCCCAGCTCCGTCGCCCTGGTAACTGGGATCACTTATCACAGAAATTAGAGCTGGACGTGAGCAGTCCAGCCCTGAGACCCTTTTACCTGGCAGTGGGAGGATCGTTCCTGCAGTCTCCGTTGTTTAGTCTGCATGCTCAGGAAGGCCATGGCCTCTTTTTCTCTTGGGAGTTTTCTCCACGGAAAGCAAACCTGGGAAACGGGTTCTGCTACTAAGTGGGAGATTGCTTTCGCTTGAGCTCATCCCATTATTTAGGGACAGCCCTGGCCATTTCTGTACTTTGTGCTCTTAGGAAATTACTCAGTTCTCTAGTTTCTCCACATCGGAGGCGGGGAATTGTAGCAACCTGAAAATCCAGTTTTAGAAAAGACTGGATGGCTAAGGCCATATAGTCCAAACGATTCTCTCCATGACTAGTCACATGTGTCCTCAACATTTTGACAGAAGTCCCCAGCTTTTTTCAAAATTGAAAGAAAATATTTGCGGGTGTTGAAGTTGGCTGGCTTTGTGATGGAGAGGCTGTGGCATCTTCCGGAGGAGATCCTGAGTCTCCCTGCTTGCGCTGGATGCTGTGCTGAATGGAGCTGCTTGTGGAATTCCTTTACCACTCTGAGCGAGCCATGTTCAGGGCTATCCTGCGTCTTGGCTGCCCTTTCACTCTCGTCCTTGTTTCTGTAGTCCCTGTGGCTCCCTCGTTGAGTGCCCTCACATTTATATGTCGCAATGAACATTGCCTTTAATACCAGGGGTGGTTTTCCAAACCCTGGATTCCAGATGTCTGGGGCAGAATGACTACTAGAGGAGGTTTTCTTTTTCTTTGAGGAGGTAATGAAAGAATCCTATCAGAATTTTTCAAATGCATGCCTTGACAGGGGCAGAAAGGCATTCATATTTATTTGGGAAGGTACAAAAGATATAAACTTTCAGACACCACTTTCTGTATCCTGTAGATGTGGAAGATTTTCCTTAGAAGCTTGAAGGAGTGGCAGTCAGTTGGAGAGAGGCCAGTGACAAGCTTAGAGGAAGCACAAGTTTATAGCCCAATTTGTTTGGTTTTTGAAGTGTTGGTTGCAAGTTGTGTGGTTGGGCACTGTTGTGGATCCTTGCTGTGACCAATGTTGGCTTCATGTACTGCAGTTTTCAATGCATCTAATAGATTTGTTGAGCACACTTCTAAGATGCTATGTTTTCTCCAGGATTCAGAAAACCATAGTGGACTGGACCAGCAGCAGACTATCACTGACCATGCCTTTAATTTTTTGGTGTATGTTTGATGTTTGGAAATGCTTTGGGGATTCATGACCTATTTTGAACTCCAGAAAATCACTTGGGTCTACTTTTTGTCTAGTAGCCTTTCCACAGTATAAAATAGATATCAAGTGATAAGTCATTAGTAAGATAACAGAGCAAGAAATGCTCATTAAATGATGTCTAGTAGGACCAAGTTTATTAAGAATGCATTCCGTTTTTCCATTTTCTTTTTTTTTCTTTTAACAAACCACAATCCAGAACTTCAGAGACTCTATATCAACCACTTAGAACTAGGCCAGACTAATCTCTCCTCATCCTGAAGCTCAGGGAAATTTGCGGAAGAGGGCGGTAAGAGTGTAAGAGCAAAAGGATGGGAGGAGCAATGATTTGCAAGGTACTCCACATAAGTTAGGGCCAAAGCAATCATAATTGGACTTTCCATGCCCTGTGCAATGTCCAACACACTATTGACCTCACAAAGTCTAGCATCTGCTAAAGGCACCAAGATCCTTGGAGACAAGGGATTGACAGCCACAGTAGTGTTCCTGTGCTTAAGGGGAGCACAGGAAAGGGTTCAGGGAAATACAACTGGGTTCTTGTACGTCATCGGAGAGGAGGGCCCAGAGGAGAGTCTGGCATGCACATTAAAGGACTCTCTGGGGTTGGGGGGGGAAGGCACTGGGGGATGAGGAAGGAGGGGTGAGGGGAGGGGGAGCAGGGGGTTCGGGAGGAGGAGGAGGGAGGGAGGGAACCGGTCTACCTATTAAGTTTGTATGAGCAGAAATAATAATAAAAAATGTTAAAAAGTGCATTCCAGTACCAAATAGAAAATTTCAAGAATGCAAAAGGTGCAATTACATTCTCTGAAATGTAAGTAATAATGTAGTTAAACTCCAATCCATGTGGGTCAGTAGTGGTAATGGTGGTGAAACTAACTAGGCCAGAAACTATTCTTCAAGGGCTTCTGTACCAACCTTTGTAATAGGTCCTTAAAGTGTGCTATCCCATTTCTTTCCTAGACTCATACCATGAATAGGTAGCTTTAGCACATCCTCCTTTTTATATGTAAGGCAAATAAGGCACAAGTTACATTCATAGAAAGTCATTATGTTCCAGGTTATGTTTAAGGTCACAAACTGGTAGGTTACAGAAACTGTGAATTCTATTCAGCTGGTGTTCTTCTCACTTTTTGTATTCCTTGATGACTCCATTGTGAGTCCCACAAAGGTGGCTTCAATATTCTAGTGATCCTGATGACACATAGACTTTCAGGTTTTGCTTTAGAAACTGCTCTATTTCAAGTCACCCTAAAACATCTGAACCTGATGAGGTTAGAAGTGATATTCCTGAGGGCAGCTTGTTGACAGAATGCAGTTGCAGACTTATTCATCCATGCCCAGAACTTTCTAGCCTGCTCATCCCTGTGCACCAGCCTTACAGAATTACATATGTTCTAGCTAGAACCAAATATGTCTCTTTTCAGTTTCATTTTTTTTGTTTTTGCTATATATGCAAGATGATGATGTGGAAATCCACCAAAGATGTTTTAGGTGGTCCTGGGAACAGAGACTATATTGGAAAATGTTAAACTCATAATTTGTTGGGTACTGGTGAGATGGGTCAGCAAAGGAACCTACACATGAACCTCAAGACCTGAGTTCAATTCCCAGAGTCCACATGAGGGATGGAAAGAGAGGACCAAACCTGAAAGTGTCCTCTGACTTTCACATGTATACCAGGTATGCATTCTCTGTTTCTGTCAAATAAATAAAATATTATTATTTATTTATGTGTGTGTGCATGTGTGTGCTTGTGGATCCCAAGGGGAATCATCCATTGCTTTGCTCTGGGCTTTCCCAGGTTCTACCCCCAATGTTGAAATTGCAGACCGCCAACATTTCCAGCTGGGATCAGGGTATCTGAACCAGGGTTTTTTTTCTTGTCTGTCTGTCTGTGTATCTGTTCTTTGGAAAGGCAAAGACTTTAACTGAGTCATCTCTCCAGCCCCTAAATAAAATATTTTTAAAGTCACTTTTTAAAGAATTTTCCATTAGAGAGAGAAAAAGAGAGAGAAATTCTTGCTTAGAAAGTCAACTAAAATATAGATGTCAGGTTTCTATACCTCTAGGGACTAGGCAGTCATTGGTTGAGGAAAGAAGAGACCAGGCCAAGTAGCAAACTTTAGCTCCAGGCATACTGTCTCTCCACAACAAATCTGGGCTATGAGTTTGAAATATGGGTTAACAATTCTGTGTATGTCACAGATAATCAGAGAACTGAATCAAAAAATAAAGAACCCTGTGCCCATCTCTGGGATACAACGGCTTCAGAGACAAACCACTCTCCAGTTTCCAGACACTTAGCATTTCTGACTTCTTTGTCATTCCTGGACAAATTGGTTTGTTTAAATATTACCATGCAACCCAACCCTAACTAATCCCTGGCCTTTTGCAAAAAGCAGCTGAGTGCACCTTAGAGGTTTAGGTCTGGGAGGAATTGTTCTGGATGGTGGTGGTCATGACATGTAAATGATATGTAAATATGTTTTTATGAAGAAATAGAGCTGAGATACAGCCTCAGACTTGGAATGGTTTGAGTTTGCAGGTAACAGAAGACAGGGATCATAGGCATTTTGGGTCCACAGGGCAGAGATGTCATTGAGCAACCAGATAGCATCCCTTCCTATTGAACATGATTCAGTTTGGGTTTCTCAACTTTTTCCACCTCCAAATTTCTATAGTGGAGCTGATGGTGACAGATTGGGGCCTTTTAAAGTAAGATTTATCAGGGAAAATGTATCTGAGTTTCTGGAAAGCCACAGAGTAAGGTGCTAATAGTCCACCAGGGGCAGGGTGATTTTCTTTTTCCTAATACCTTTTTAAAAAAGGAACACTTATTTCTTTATTATCAGGAAAACATTATATATGCAATTTTAACGTTTCCTAAGCTTGCAGTGCTGTCTGCTGATTACACTGCCTCTTTGTGTCTGGCCCCTTTGCATTCCAGGTAGAAACCATACATTGACTTCTCTAAGCTCTCAGGATAATTGTGTGAGAGCTCGCAGATGTGCGTTCATACTTAACACACACCTCATTCATCTTCCTCCTCCAAGGTGAGGGTTAGTCTCCTTTTCTGTCACTCAGGTTAGCATCTTTTCTAACCCCACATGTTTCTAAATTCTCTAATCTTGAGAGGTCAATTGCAGAGTTATTTGTCAAATAAAATAATAAATTTATTGTGATAACTGCAAACTGGGAGATGATGGTGACTAATGGTTTCCAGAGGCAAGATGGTGTCCCTGGAGTTGCGGGGGGCACAAGTACCAATGAGTGGCAGATTTGCTTTCCTGGTGGATTTACCTCCTGTTCCAATACACTCACACCATTCACAGGAAAGGTAAAATGGGAAGCTTTATTTGAATAGCAGTCCCTCAGGAAGGATAAAGCCGCCACTTAAACCCAAGGTCACCCTTGTCCTCTAGCTGGCTGCTGTACTTATGGGGAGGAGCAAGAATTGTACAGAAGGGATAGAGGGGGAACACCCAGCTCTTAAAATGACCCAATTTACTAGCTGCTCTAAATCAGCTTCCTGCATTTTGTCTTAAGGGAAAAAATTTAAAGCAAATGGCAAGAAAACCTACTTCTGGTCTTTATGTATGTATGTATGTATGTATGTATGTATTTATTTATAGTATTCTAGATAAGAGATTTCTAATCTTTTGAAAAATTTTCAAATTGAAATTTTAACAATGTGTGTGTTCTGTTGTTGCTCTTAAAATTCTGCTTTTAATATTTTGATACCTTGAGTAAGTTTTTCTGAAGACCCATCTTGGCATTTGGCAGGCAGTCCAAAATAAATAATGTTAACTATCTGACACATCCTGCTCTAAAGGAATTTTTATTTGCAATTCTAAAAATGGGGGGTGAGTGGGTGGTAGAGCTGTTCTCCTGATTATTCTACTAGTCAATGTTACTCTCAGCATCAGAAATGGGAATAATGGAGTTTTTTAAAAAAGCAGATACATGATTATATGTTTTCCTGTCTTTTTATATAGAATCTTGATTTATTACCAAGTAGTCACACTCTGTTAAGCAGTACACTAATAATGTTTTTCTTTCATGGTTTTGGTAACTTTGTAGCATACATTACTTTTTAAATTGCGATTTTTTTCATTTAGATATTTCTTTAGAAACAGAAGTACAGAGTGTAAGAAACCACCCTGTTCCCATCGTTGAGATATAATTCATGTTTACATTTTTTTAAATACTTGAAAGTTGGCTATAGACCTATAATATATCACTTCTAGATATTTTTAAAAATTTTTTTTATTATTATTTATTCAACTGTGTGCATATGTGTGTGTACGTGCGCACGCGCGCGTGTGTGTGTGTATGTGTGTGTAGAACCACGGGCGAATTCGCGAACCACCATGGACGCCTCCACCTCCTTCTGCCCCGGGATTCACAGGCTCCGCCCTACCAGGACCAGAACCGCAGGCCACCCCCGCTTCCGCCTGGCGTCTATACGTGGGATCTGGGATCCGAACTCAGGACCTTCCGCCTGCAAGGCGGAGACTTAACCCCTGAGCCACCTCTCCAGCCCCCACTTCTAGATATTTGTTTCAAAGAGCACACTTATAATGTATCAAAAGATACATTATAGGGGATGGGGAGATGGCTCAGGGGTTAAAGCCTTTGCTTCACAAGCAAAAGGACCTGAGTTCAGATCCCCAAATGTCATGTAAAAATGTTGAGTGGATGTGGTAGCCTGCCTTGGAAGGTGGAGTCTGGAAACCTATTTCCCCACCTCCACTCTCAGTAAAGCAATAAGAAGATAGAGCAATTCAGGATGATACCAATGTCACTTTTGGGTCTCTACAATACACTCTCAAATGTCGTCAAAGTGCTCTCTTGTATACACACACACACACACACACACACACACACACACACACACGCCCACGCCTGCACACACACACACAAATACAAGCACATGTGCAGAAAAAAGATTCATCATGGATTTGAGGTGACTATCTTAAATAGTGCTTAGCTTCATCTTTCTGGAATAATCCATGTTGCTTACTTGGGAGACAGACTGCTACTTTTTCTCTGGAGTTGGCCAAAGTCGTCAGGTTTTCTGGGACCTGGTTTTTATTTTAAACATTGGATAGCTAGAGGTGATGCATTTAAAAAATTCAATAGACATAATCACTAGTGAAAGTATCAATCCAAACAGTGGGGAGCTAAAGCTGACTTTCTACTTTGAGAAATCTTCTGCTTATTTTAAATCTGCTACAGCAATTCTGAGTGTATATGTGATACTGGTACTTAGGGAAACACTGTTTGTAGATGTGATCAAGGACCTTGAATTAAGATCATCTCAGTGGTCATGTGCAATGACACGTGCTTCTTATGATGCAGGAGGGCAGAAGATCTAGAGGGTCAGAAGGATTTGCAACTATGAGTCAAAATTGGCACGATGCAGCGTGCTGGCAGCTACCAGCAGCTGGAGGCAGCGAGGCAGCATGCTTCCATAGTGCTTTTGGAAGGATCATAGCCCTATAGATAACTTGATTTGTTAGAACCATAGGATGCATTTCTTGTTTTATGTTATCTGGTTTGTGGGATCTACAGCTTTAGTAAAGTGACACACAGACTCCTTTTCCCTTGTACTTTCCCTTGTACTTTATTTCCCATCAGTTGCAACAATTGACTTCTGGAGAGGCAGACTTAGGTTTAGTACTGAGTATGCAAGCTAGGATGCTTTTGGTATCATGGGGAGCACAGCTAGTGGTGTGCTAATCGGGTTTTGGTTACTGAGAGAAGTTCTTCATATCAATAGGATTAATTCAGTGTGTGTGTGTGGGGGGGGTTCGTATACCATGAATATGAGTAGCAGTCAGAAGACAACTTCAGTGCTGGTCACTCCTTGCTTTTCACCTTGTTTGAGGCAGGGACTCATCTTCATCCTTGAGTTTGCCAGGCTAGCTGGACTATGAACTTCCAAGGATTCTCCTGTCTCTACTCCCATCTCGTGGGCAGGTTTTACATGGATTCTGGGGACCCGAGCTCAGGTTCACTCATGCTTACTCGGCAAGTGTTCTACCCACTGATCCATCTCTTCAACCACCCCCCAGCATTTATTTATTTATTTATTTATTTATTATAATTTGTTATGTGAGGGTCCATATGTATTGTATTGGTTGCTCTTTCCTGTATTGCTGTGAGAGGACACCCAAAGTCAAGAAGACACCCAAAGAGAGAAAAGGAGATTTATTCAGCTTATGGTTCCAGAAGGGAAATGCAGTCTTTCATGGCAGATGCAGCATGGCTGACTGGCCAAAGCTGGAGACAAGCTAAGTCACTGCAAACATCTTGGAGACTGAGAATGGCCAAACTGCCTGCTGTAAAAGCAGACTTCTCCAGGAGGTAGGGTGGGACTAATCCACCTCAAGGCCCACCTCCTGTGACCGCCTTCCCAAACACATGAGACTGTGGGGGACTCATTTCAAACCATGACATGTATGTGTGTAGTGGAAGCCAGAAGAAGATGTGGGGTGTCCTCTTCTATCCCTTTCTGCCTGTTCCTGAACCTGCAGATTGCATCTTGGCTCAACTGGAAGTCAGAAATCCCCCTGTCTACATCCACCTCCAATCTGGGGTCACAAGGATTTGGGAGGATGCCTGACTTGTGATGTGGGTGCTGAGATTCAAACGCTGGTCCACATAAGTGCAGAGCAAGTGGTCCTAATTACTGACCCAGCTCTCTAGCACAACCCTAGCTTTTAATAATAGAAATACAGAGACGATGTTGAGTGAGAAAGGAATTTTAGAGGGGATATAGTTCTTTAACCTCTGCATTATTATTATCTGGGAAAGGATGATATTTCACAATGGGGACTGCTACTCTGTGTGTTGTATGATACTTGTATTGTCTGATGTTTTGATGTATTGCATGAGGCAGCATCCTGTTCCAGAGTTCACTAGATACCAGCAATACCCAGGTACTCTTGGTTGGTTGTGACACCAAAAAATGTCCCTAGACACAATCAAATGGTCTTCTGGGGGTAGAGGCAGAATTCCCCCCCACCCCCACTCCTCGTTGACATACTGGTTTAAAACAAGGAGAAAAATAAGTTCTGTGGTAAGGATGACAGGGGCCAAACCAAATCAATGACTTCTCTTAGAGAACCATTTTTCTAAGAGTAATAAGCTATCACACTTTAACCATAAATAAAAGTGGATCTGTATGAGAAAGGTACTATCATAGTCATGATTAATATACTGACAGTTTGAAATGCCAAAGAGATCTTCCCAATGCAAGGATTCTCTCTTGCCCATAGACAAAGAGATAGGTAGATACACACATAAATAGATGTATGCACATGAAACGTATGCACATATAACTCATATACAGATGCATTTACTTACATACACATGTGTATGTATACATGCATATGACATGCTTATAAGCATATAAGTATTTAAGTATTATTAATAAAGAGAGATACAAGTACTTAGTGTACTTTACTATCTCACAGGTTATTGTGGTCTTGGGGCATAATAATTTCTAATGATGGCAAGATAAATTCAAATCTTTGACAAAGCACTTCTTTCATGAACAGTCTCACGCCACATGAGCCTGAACATGGCTACTGCTCAAACTTCCTGTATTTCTCTCACAGATGGAAGATTCTCACCAAGTTAATATGAAAGCAGAATTCTGTTCTTTCAAGTGTTCTCTACAAAGTGCTTCTGATGTATCTGAAACTTCGTGATCTTCCCCAGGACTTCTTCTGGGAGTCACATGACAAGAACTTCTGGACTGTTGCCTCATGCAGTCTGTACGTTGTGGATAATTGCAGTGAATCCATCTTTTCTGAAGAGACACTTGCGGTAAGCTCGGAATCCTTTGCTTCTAGAATAGTGTCCCATGCAGGGAAAACAGTTTCCTTGCTGAGCATTGAAATTCTTTTTTTGACGAGGGCAGTATTTTCTTGAAAGTAGACATTTGAAAGGATGCAGACAGACTGAACATTGGTAAGGACCATTTCTTGGCTGGAGAATTGCATGGAACTGCCCCACCTATCTGCTTGCTGAGGTTGTGTTTGAAGGATGTAACTCCTTGGAATTCACAGGAAACACTGCATGCAAATCAAACATTTTCCTGGAGAAGTTCTCGCTTTCTATTAAAGACCCTGCAAGGTGCATCGTTCTGAAATCACTTTTCAAAATTAAATTTTATGGATCACAAGTGTTTCAAAGATTGCCTGCAGATGTGAAAAGTGCTCTTCGGGTTTTAATGGGCAAAAAAGGTAAATCATCATAAAGATGTAGAAAGATGATATTGGGCTGACAGACAGGAAAGTGATTATTCTTTAACACAGGGCTTATTTCTCTCTTTTGAGAAAAAAATATTTTGGGCAATTACAGAATTCTTTTTTTTTCTGCTAATAGCACATTCTAATTTTTTTTGGAAGCATTAGCAAGGTATTTGTGGTGGTGTTACGCTATCCCATAAGACTGTGGACCAGTTTGGAGCCATCTCCCACATACGAGTAATTTGAGAAATAACTCTGTTCCCTGGAATTAATTTGTAAAAGGTCCGGTTCTGGCCATGGAATGCACTAACAGGCTTTTTGAAGGAAAGACACCTGCTCTTGGCCAGCTGCCTGAGGCAACATGGCGCAGCCCCTCTGTGCCAGGCTGACGCCGCTGTGGGGATGTGGCTCTCATGAGCAGGGTTTTTCCACTGTTAAGTGCAGTGGGAATGCATTCCTTACCACCCTCGGTTTTGCTTGTACAAGTGCTGGGTTTTGCCCACATGAGCAATTCCAAACACCAAATGTAAGTTTCATATGTGGTTACTCGAATGAATCCTGATGGAAAGTTTTACTATATATATATATATATATACATATATATCCATCATATATATGATATCATGTGAAGAAAACAATCCTTTGGTACAGAAAACAAGAAAAAAATATATTGTGCAACCAACATTTGCTGCCCTGAACAACTTGCATAGAAGCCCGCCAGGGTACATCGAAGGGGGTACAGATGACAATAGTGACATTGCTCCCTGCTACTCACTTTCAGTGTGTCCACACAGCACATATTGGTCTCTCGGTTTTACCATGCACTTCTAGGGTTTTCAGAAGACCCTTTGGTCTTTCTTGTCTGGGGCAGAGCAGAGGGGAAACTTGATGCAGCATCTTGCCTCAGCTGCCTTGCTTGCCTCAGCTCTAGGGGACCCCTTTATTGGTAGTAGGCCCTTGAGCCCCTCCTTCCAGTATTGATTTTTTTTTTCCTTTTCCGTGTGTGTGTGTGTGTGTGTGTGTGTGTGTGTGTGTGTGTGTGTGTTTGTGTAGGGTGCATGCATGTGTGCATGCATATTCATGTGTATAGGAGAACACATGTTTACCCATGCTTGTGGAGGCCCAAGATTGACATCCAGAATCATCCAAGGTCACCATCTTTCTACATTAATGTTTTGTGACAGGGTTTCTAGTTAAACCCAGAGCTCTCAGATAGGCAGATGGGCTGCCAATCACACCCACCCCCACCCAGCATTTTTAAGTGGGATCTGGGGATCTGAACTCCAGTCCTTTGGCTTGTGTGGCAAGTACTTTTTAAATTATATATATATATGTTAGTTTCCCAAACATATTAAGTACTTATCCCTGCTTCCCTCCATCCCCCTCCCTCCCATTTCTATGGACTCCAGAGTTCCCTCTGGCTTTCCTACTCTCCTGGGGGTCAGGCCTCTTGTGGCATACCAAGTCGCCTCGCTTCAGGTATGGCAAGTACTTTAACCACTAAACCACCACCAGCATTGAGCACTTCAAGGCCGCTTCCAATGAAAGGGATCATCAGACCCCTTGGTGTTGTCTTCCTTATCCACAGGTTATATTATAAAAATAGCAGTAAAAATTTATAGATAGGTGATATATAGAGAGAAAGAATGAATAGGTAAATAGCCAAATGATAGGTAAATGATAAATGATAGTTTATATACATAGACAATCATGCATAGATAGATATAGAGACCATCTTTTGACATGGAAATGACTGTTTCTCAGTTTTACAAAAACTGTGCACACAAGCACGATCATATTCATAGCAGTACTGTTTACAATAGCAAAGTCATGGAATCAACCCAAATGTCCAACAGTTGAAAAGTGGATAAAGAAAATGTGGTACATCTATACAATGAGTACTACTCAGTCATCAAAAATGATGAATTACTGGAATTTGCCGGGAAATGGACGTTATTAGAAACAATTATATTAAGTGAAGTATCCAGACCCAGAAAATTAAGCACCGTATGTACTCCCTAATAGGTGGCTCCTAGTACCAAACCCACCCAGCCCACCTAGAGACACTCAAAGATAAATCTCTGTAATACCCACAGTAATTGCAAGGGTTATGACCAGGAGGGATGGGGTAGGAGGGCCACACCAGAAACAAGGAGAGAGGAGACCATGTTACAGCAGAGAAAATAGGCCTCCATCAAGGACTGCAAGTAAGTAATGAGACATCTGGTTAAGTTCACAGACTTTTGTTCCTGATCATTTACAACTGACGGGGTATGATCTCACCAAAAAAGGAGGGCATATAGTCTGGCAAATAAAAAGTAACCATTTTGCAAATGGGTGATTGACCCCTCCCTCACTGAGGTTTCCTACTTTTATTACATCTACCTTTGAATATACTCTTATAACAAGACTCTAGTTTAACAACTTTTTATCTCTGGCCAGGGGGTGACATCCAATACCCATCAGGATGGAGTGAAGGGCATTGCAGGAGCAGCAAATCTGCAAAAGAAAATCAACAAACCATAATCCAAAACTTCAGAGACTTTATATCAACCACCTGGAAATAGGCCAGCCTAATCTCTCCGCATCCTGAAGCTCAGGGAAATTCACGGAAGAGGGGACGGTAAGATTGTAAGAGCACACGGATGGGAGGAGCAATGATATGCAAGATACTCCACATAAGTTAGGGCAATCATAATTGGACTTTGCATGCTCTGCGCAATGTCCAATACACTATTGACCCCACAAAGTCTAGTATTTGCTAAAGGCACCAAGATCCTTGGAAGCAAGGGATTGACAGCCACAGTAGTGTTCCTATGCTTAAGGGGAACACAGGAAAGAGTTCAGGGAAATGCCACTGGGTCCTTGTACATCATCGGAGAAGAGGGCCCAGAGGAGAGTCAGGCAGGCACATTAAAGGACTCTCTGGGGATTGAGGGGGAGGAGGCACTGGGGGATGAGGAGGGAAGGGGTGAGGGGAGGGGAAGCAGGGGGATTGGGGGGGAGGAGGAGGGAGGGAGGGAACTGGTGTACCTATTGAGTTTGTATGAGCAGAAATAATAATAAAAAATGTTAAAAAATGTGCACAAAACCATCTTCAAAAAGCATAGCTAATTTTACAAGAATTACTGATGTGCTGGTTAGTTTTAATTTCAATGTGACACCCAGGAGGCAGATCCCTCCCCAGGCCCATCTAGAGGTTTTCTCTAGAGTAAGGTTGACCTCTGCCTGTGAATGATTGTCTTGATTGTATAATTGATAGGGGAAGCCCTAACCCATGTGGTAAGCCCATTCCCTAGACAGATCTGGGGCTATATAAGGATGGAGAGAATGAGCTGGCAAGCATGCATGCTTTCTGCTCTTAACTGTGGATGTGATGTGACCAGTTCTCTGTGACTCTCTGCCACGAGAGACTACAACCTGGCATTGTGAGCCTTTTCCTTCCATGGATTGAAATGTATCTCCTACTGTCTCATGTGTTAGGCAAGATCATGGCACTTTTGAGAGGTGGAGCCCTGCTGGAGGAAGGCCGTCACCAGGGGTGAGTCTTGAGATGGATTAGTCCCACCCTACCTCCAGGAGAAGACTGTCTTTGCAGCAAGCAGTCTTGCAGCTCTTAGCCTCATGGAGGGGAGTGAATTAGCCTGACTCCAGCTTCAGCCAGCCAGCCATGCCACCTCCACTTTGAAAGACTGTTTCTCCCTTCTGGAACTATATACCAAATAAATCTCCCTTTCTCCCTTAAGTTGTTCAACTTTGGGTGTTCTCTCACAGCAATAGTTAACAGTAACTGTTAGACTTCCCCAAGTTACTTGTGTAAGGTATTTTGTTTGGAATGTGTTCTACTTGTTAGTGGTTCCTTTAATATCTCTCATTACCATTCTGTGACTTTCAGTGAATAAATTTTCAGCTCCTTGGTTAAGTTTATTCTTAAGTATTACATGCTTAATTCTCTTTACACATAGGTGTTTATTACTATGAACTTGCCCTTTGTATTTTACTACATCCTATAAGTTTTCCTGTTATGTTTTTTCTTTTGTTTGTCTTTTTTTTTAAATTTTTTTAAATTTGTTATTTCAGCTCATACAACCTTAATAGGTACACCAGTTCCCTCCCTCCCTCCTCCTCCCCCCACAACCTCCTGCTCCCCCTCCCCTCCCCTCTGTCCTCCCTCCCCATCCCCCAGTGCCTCCCGCTCCAATTCCCAGAGAGTCCTTTCTTGTGCATGCCTGATTTTCCTCTGGGCCCTCCTCTCCGATGACGTACAAGGACCCAGTGGCCTTTCCCTGAACCCTTTCCCGTGTTCCCCTTAAGCATAGGAACACTGCTGTGGCAGCCAATCCCTTGCCGCCAAGGATCTTGGTGCCTTAAGCAGATGCTAGACTTTGTGAGGTCAATAGTGTGTTGGACATTGCGCAGGGCATGTAAAGTCCAATCATGATTGCTTCAGCCCTAACTTGTATGGCGTATCTTACATATCATTGCTCCTCCCATCCTTTTGCTCTTACACTCTTACCGCCCCCTCTTCCGCAAATGTCCCTGAGCTTCAGGATGGGGAGAGATTAGTCTGGCCTAGTTCTAGGTGGTTGATATAGAGTCTCTGAAGTTCTGGATTGTGGTTTGTTGATTTTTCTTTTGCAGATTTGCTGCTCCTGCAATGCCCTTCGCTCCATCCTGGTGGGCAATGTATGTCTTAAAGTATTTGCTAACCTCTTGTTTTATTTATTTACTTTGACTGAGTATGCTAATGTGTTGTTGATTTTCACATATGTATAAAATGACAAGCTTTCCTTATAATTTTGACTTCTAGTTTAGTTTCAACATGATCTGAAAAGACACTTGGTGTGATCTCAAGGTGGATCAAGTTGTTAACACTTGCTTTGTAGCCTAACACATTTTCTAGCCCAGAGTTCGAGTGAATTTGAAAAACATGCATATTTTGCTATCAGGCAGGATGCTTTGCATATGTCCATTAAGTCTGTCTTGTCTGTAGTGCATTTAGGCACTCTGTTTATTTGTCTGCTGGAATACTCTTTTATTGAAGGCAGTGTTTTAAACTATCACCCACTGACTTGGGGTGGTGGCTCCGTAGTAGAGCTCCAGCCTAATACACATAGGGATACTGATTCAATGCCAAGTACTACTAGAAAAATAAAAGTTAAATTATGACCTACTGATCTGAGCTTGTTGGTCACACCTATAATTCCAGTACCTGTGATCTGAAGCTAGGTGGTCATGAGTTTGAAGCTACCCTGAGTAATATCTTGAGATCCTATCTCCAAAATCAGTAAGTAAATAAATGAACAAAAATAAACTATTACCTGACACTACTATATTGTTATTTTTCCTTGGACTCTGCCAATACTTGTAGAGTGGTTATTGTTATATTTAGGTGCTCAGACATTGAATACATTATGTTCATAATTATTATTGTGTCTAACAGATTGACCTTTTCATTTCTATATAATAATATTTGCTTTATTATTGTTTTATCATTTTATAGCGTTCTTTGTTTTGTCACAAAATTCAATTTAGGGTTTATTTTCTCTGAGACAACTATAGCTACCTTTGCTTTCTTTTCATTTTTATTTGCCTGGACAGTAAAGACAGTTTATCCATATACTTTTAACTTTCTATGTGTATCCTTATATCTCAAGTGTATTTCTTGCAGGCAGTATTTTATTGGTTCTTTTTTTTTTTAATTCATTTACCAACCTTTCTATATTTTTTGGCTCGGCAGTTTAATTCATTTACTCTTGTAGGAATTGCTACTAAGGAAGGGTTTATAATGACCATTGTAGTTGTTTTATGTTTTATATTTTTTATTCTCCTTGGATATATTCCTTAGCGTTTGGTTGATTTGTATGTGTGTGCATTGATATATTTTGATTTCTTTCTTTTGTTTAATTTTTTTATATTGGGGTAGGAGTTAATGTACAGAATTTTATATTCAATTGATTTTTAAGTGATTGTAAATTAGAAAGACTGTTTTTACTGTTTACATAAGCTCCCTAGCAACCATACCTACATTTTATGTTATTGTCACATCTTTCTATGTTGTATATTTTAGCATACTTTATTAATAGATTTTTAAAATATTTGTCTTTTAACCTTAATACTAGAATAAAAAAGATTTACTCCATCTTATACTAACAGTGTTCTATCTTTGTGTTCATAGTTACCTGTACCAATAGTTTTGTACTTTTCTATGTTATCATGTAGATGTTTAGTGTCTTTGTTTCAACCTGAAGGACTCCATTTAATAATTTTTTCAAGGCATATCTAGTAGTATAGAATCCCTTTGGTTAGCCTTCATTTCCCCTTTATTTTTGAGTTATAGTTTTGCTGGGTATAGTATTTCTGCTTGTGAGTTTGTTGCTCTTGTTTGGTTTTCTTTGAGCACTTGGAATAGGTCTTCTCTTCCCTTGTGGCCCAAATAGTTTCCAGTGAAAAATCTACTAGCAGTGATGAAGTACTTTCAAAATACTCAGTCTTTGATTTTGACAATTTGGTTATTACGTATTTTGTCGATTTCTTTGGATTCATCACGTTGTCATTTCTTGGATCTGGATAATTTGGATACTATTTCTTTACTGTGACTTCTAGTACTTTCCTTTCCTCTTTTCCTGACTTTTCCTCTTTTTCGGACTATATCATATAGTCTTTATGGTATCCCTTAAGGTTTTATTTACCTTTTAGGATTTTTCTTTGTTTCCCCTTCGGCTGAATAATTTCCAGTGAGCATGGACTTCACTGATCCTTTCTTCTGTTTCATTTAGTTTGTGAAAAATTTTTCAGTTCCATCTTGTGTTCTGCAATTCCATAATTTTTTTGCTACTGATTTTTGTTTTACTTTATTCTTGTGTACTGAAAGCTTTGCTTATGCGCTGTTCTCACTATCATGATGAATGTCCCTAGGAGAGTTAGTCTTACCTAAGCTTTCATTGCAGAAGGGTGGTTGTGGTTGATTCTTGATATCCAATAGTTTTGCTTAACCATAACTTTTCCTATATGTGTAGGCTGTGTATTTTCATATTTATGTGTGTGGGTGTGCATGTATAAGTGTGCATGTGTGCACATGCATGTGCATGCAGAGATTCAAGGTTGGTTTCCACCTTCTTTCAAGACAGGGTCTCTATTCAAACCCAATTTGAGGACAGAGATAGTCTGATTAACCAGATTGCTTTGAGAATAACCATCTCTATCTTCTGAGGCTGGAATTGCAGAAGGTTCGTTTTCATACATCTGACATTTTTTGTGGGAACTGAGGATTCAAATTCTAGTACTCCTGGTTGCATGGCAAGTGCTTCAATTACTGATTCATCTTCCCTGTTCCAACCATGCTATTTTAATATAAGTTTACCTTCTATGATTGTGATTACTAGAAATATTTAAATTTTTAAGGAGTGAATTTTCCTGAAATACTCAGTGAAAAAAATATTGCTGAGATGTATTTGCAAAGATGAGAAGAAATCCTGAGTGATGGAAAGTCATGAGTGTGCCTGGCATGGTACCATGCCTTTGCCTGGCTTTGGTGGGGAATTAAAATTAATATACCCATTTTCTCCTTTAAAAAAATAGCTACCTTTGGGAGAAAAAGGATCAAATGCTTCTATATGTTTTAATGTGATCTGGGTAGAAAATTTAACGTCTTGAACATTTGCTCCTTGTTAAACCCAAAGAATTAATGTGTAGTTGGTAGAAGAGTACAGGAAATGACACATATGCACCTTCTGCTCTAAGCAAGTGTAGAACTCACAGCTGTGACTTAATAGAGTTCCCATACCCACCTCTTCCTGTTCCCTAAAGACTGATTGCTTGAATAAAGTAGGGGGTCATTCTTAGGAAAAGACAAGAGTAGCGGTTCGTGATCTAGGACCGCCATGTCAGCTTCATGAGAAACTGAGGATTTGGGCTTCTTCTTCTTCAGCTTTAGGATGTGTCTCTGAATCTCATTCTCTTAAGATATTATCTAGAGCCCAAGTCAGTCTGTGGCTAACAGGGCAAGAGGAAG
The DNA here is from genome assembly GCA_023101885.1 of Typhlomys cinereus. Lineage (NCBI taxonomy): Eukaryota > Metazoa > Chordata > Mammalia > Rodentia > Platacanthomyidae > Typhlomys > Typhlomys cinereus. Next base: position 3,993,683 of record JALPQD010000033.1, on the reverse strand, counting down.
GAAGAACGCCATGTCCCAGTTGCAGTCCTTGAAGAGTGTTTCATTTTCTGTCCAATCCTTTCTGGTCATGTAACATTTCCTGAATGATTTCACATGACCATGCCTAGTTGTAAAGAAGGCTGGAAAATGTGATCGCTTATTTTGCAATTGAACTCCTTGAACCTACCCTGAAAAAAAATGGGGTTCTACAGAAAGGGATAAAGGAAAAGTAGAAGTGTAAAGTGGCTATTGGAGAAAGAGATACATAACTCTTCATTCTTGTGTCTTTTCTTTATTTCCTTGCCTCACTTTCTCTCTCTGGTCTGTATGTGTGTGTATGACATATGTGTGCACATATATTGGTGAGGATGCCCATGGCCCAGAAAAAACATCATATGTCTTGTCTGTCTCTCCCGACCTTGCTCCTTGAGACAGGGTCTCTCATTTAACCTGCATCTAGGCTGGTGGCTCGCAAGCCCCATGGATCCTCCTTTCTTTGCCTTCCACAGGGCTGGTGCTACATGTCCCATGAATATGTTTGGCTTGTTAAAATGGGTTCTGGGGATTTTTAACTTAAGTCCTCATGTTTGTGGTGCAAGCTTCTTATCCACCAAGCCATCTTCCCAAACTTTCTCCTAGCTATGTAATGTTTTAGTATCTCATTTAGAATAAAAACAGAGCAGAATCACTTCTGAAGTTCCCCCCAAATAACCAGTTCTATCTTCATTTGTTCTTTTTAGTGTCTATCCCATTGCAGACCAAGGTTCAATGGAACTGGGATGGCTTGCAAGGCGCAGTTCAGTTTTGCTTATCTACAGCTACTTTGGAGCTATTTTTCCATCACTAGATCATTTATATTTAAACTTACTTCTATTGGTAAAATACCCCAGGAGCCTTAAACACCTCCTTAAATCGACTCACATGGTTTACTCTTCAGCTCCCAACATGATTTGTACCATTGTCCCAAAGAGGCAGTCAAATGGATCACAGCCACCTGCTCCCTTGCCCCAGCTCTCCTGTAGAAACCCACAGCACCCACCCCATCTCTTCTAAGTCATAACTTACCAGATCGTTATGATTCAAGTACTAACCCTTGTGTTTGTTCTGGAACGTGCGACCATGAGTTTCTAACCTTATTCTATGGTTTCGATTTTGTTTCAAACTTGTGTCTTAGTTATTCAGTTCTGTGTGCCACCTTTTCATTGTCAATTCTGGGCTCTCGTGTTGCTTATCCCATTGCCTGCAAAAAAATAAAGTGATTTTCCTGTCACATCAGCTGTAAGGGTCTAAGCTATCTGACTTTGGCAAGAGATCACAGAGCCACTCCTTGGTATAATCACCCTGCCTGCAGCATCTCAGTGCTGGCCTGAAACGCTTTCTTCCAGACCCCTATCCTCTTTCACGATGTTCCCTAATCTGGGAGGTTCCCATTCCTATCCTTGGCCTTGGGAATTTCCCCCTCTTATGCCTTGGATCCCCTTCACACATTTCATGCTGTGGAACAAAGTTAATGAAGTCAATGAGAAGTCCTGAGCAAAATGTTTTATTTGATTTCATAAAAGAAAGTTACTTGACATGGTCAATATAATTTAGCCATGTGAGCGTTTGAGAGCTCTTGAATCTATGAATTAGTGGATTTCCCATAATCACATTTTTTTAGACCAAATAAATTTAAACTTTAGTCAATTGGTCCAGCCTTAATGGGTGCATTGAATTCTGAAGTATGATTGTTAGGAGAGAGGTATAGATCAGCAAAATGATTTCCTCTTTTCTATGGAAAGTTTTATGTGACATCTAGTGAGTGCCTACTGGAATGCTTAACTGTATTTAAATCATGTTAGCATTTTCCTTGGTGTGGAGGCAAAGTGATTAAACCCGCTCAATGATTTGGTATAGGTAAAAACTTGGCATGAGCTTCATAACCTCAGGCTTTGAATCTGAGCTCAGACACATTCCTACCCATCCCCTCAATGCCCCTCAGTATCCACCTGAAGAAATGAGTCAAAAAGAGTTGGTACAATTATTCCAGGTGAACAGAGCTCTTAAAAAGAAATCTTCACATTACCTGTGGATGAAAATCATCCTTTTACCACTATGAGACAGTGGTGGAGGAAGGTTCATGTACCAAGAAGAAAACAGTTGAAAGGGCAAGAAAAGTCCGTTTAGGTGTTTTCCTTTCAGTAATCAGAAATGACTTAAAATGTTGCAGCAGATGTTTGCTGTAATTGACTCCGCCTACCCACTGTCTTGCGCATCATGGTTTCTATTCTTTCTTGATTTTCAAGCGTCGTGTCACAGTGAGGCAAGTTGAGTAGGGATGCCACAGTGCTGATGATTCTAGAAATGGTTAATACTCTCCACTGCACCTTTACTTGGTGGCATGGCTTAAAAGACAACTGTCTTTTAAAAACTTTATTTAGTATATTTAATATTCTTTGAAGCTTCATATAAAAATAGAATGAATTCACGTATCTTCACTCGGTCCCATCCTGTCTTTTCCCTCCCCACTTACTCACATCTGTGTCACCTGTGTGGCAAGTGTCTAGGCCCCTGTGGTGTTTGAACAACCCACTAGTGGGCAAACCTAAGAGTGAGGAAAACTCCCCTTCTGTTCTGCACCTCCAACCACTGTCTCTGGGTGATGCTGTATTTCCAAAGATCCTTGATTGCCCCTGAGGGAATGTTCTTAGCGCAACTGTTGTGTAGGTCTACTGTGGAGACAGACTTCGTTGCAGTGAGTGCAGCAGCCTGTGTCCAGAGTGAAGTGGCAAGACAAGTGGTTTTGAGGAAGTGTCCTAGGGTTTGATTCTATCATGACACAGAGCCTCAGTTTTCTTGTCTGAAAACAATGGGAAAAATCGTAGCCTTGTTGCAGTGTTGAAGAATTTACACCAAAACTCAGCATAGTCCGTATCACACAATAAGTAAGACTCAGTCATATAAATTGCTTTCTCTGTAACCTTTCACTAGTATTATATATTATTTTTCAATAAAATAATGTTATTCATAATACTATTCTACATTTTCTTTTAAAAATAAAAAGCAAATAAGTTATATGATTACAACTAGGAGTTTCTTCATGGAGTTCTTAGTTTTTTTATAAAGGCATGCATTAGTAGTTATAGCATATGTCTTCAGGGTTTGTTCCTTGGACTTCTGAAATTACTATGTTTAAAGGAAAACTTTTTATTTGACATTTATTGGTAAATTTCTCTAGAAAAGAGCTGTACTAATTTTCATTTGATGTCTAAAAGTCCCTGACTTTTAAAATGTGCTGATATAGACTGGAGATTTCCAGAGTTTTAACTGTGAAAGGTGTACTATAAGAAGTAAAATCAGCTATCATGCTGGCAAACAGTAGAGAATTTAAAACTAAAAGTGCTGAGATGGTACTAGAAGCCGTGTGTGTCTGTGCGTGCACATTTATAACATGATCCACCTTTATTTATTCTTTTCAATGTTCAATTGCTGTTTCCCTTTATCTCTATCCCTCTAGCTTCTTATGTCCTTCCAGGTCAAGTTTCTTAGCTCAAAGTTGCACAAATAAGGATGAGAAAGCCCTCTATGATACAGTCCCTTATTGCTAGAGAAGCTTCTTGGGGGTTAACTCATCTAATACCAGAGGAGAACAGTGCTTCTCAAGCTCAAGCATCAAAAATGAAGATTAATAGGTTCTCCTCATGAGACTTTTATCTTGTAGCTCTGGAATGAGACCTGAAAGCTTGCTTTGAACAAATATCACAGTTGAGGGATGCAGTCCGAAGGCACAAGAACACCAGTACAGGCCTGTGCTCAGGGTAGTCAGCTTCTGCCCTTTCTCACTCGTGGGTGAAAAGAAGTCTCTGGGCAAGGAAGGGCCTGACTCCCTCCATAACTATAACTATAACTAACTATAACTATAACTAAACTATAACTATTTATGTATATAGGTATATATATATATACATATACATATATACCTATATATATACATACATACATATACATACATACATACATACATACAAATATATATCACACTCGAGCTGTGATGAGTGTTTTTTGGGGGGGGCAGCCAGCAACTTCCATCAGTAAGGAAGGAACTGACCTAGATCATTCTGTAACCTGAAAGCAGCACATTGAAGTTCCCCAGCTTAGTGGGGCTGAAGAGATGGTTCAGGGGTTAAGATTCTGCCTCACAAACAGAAGGTCCTGAGTTTGGATCCCAGGTCCCACGTCAAAAAACGGCAGCAGCCTATACATCTGGCCTTGGAAGGCAGAGCCTGGGAAATCCTAGAATTAAGCAAAAAAGAGATGGAAGCAATCCAAGATGATTTCAGAAGTTATTCCTCAGCCTCCACAGGCACACACAGTGCCCTCTGATACACAACACACCCACCCACACCCACCCACACACCCGCACACACGCATGCACATGCACAGTAAAGAAATTAAAATAAAATAGAAAAATTCCCCAGCTTGGCAAAATCATGTGCCTATTGATCACCCTCAGTATTTCACGTTACCCAGACCCTGGTGACCTCAAATGTTACCTGTTCAGGATATAACTGTTACTGTGGTAGAACACTATTGGCTGGGGAGAGAAAGTAAGAAAAGGAAAGAAGTTTCCAGAATTGGTGCTTGTTTATCTCCAGAATTTCTCGACACTTCAATCAGGTTGGTGTATGCTGCTATTAGCTGATCCAGCAACCCAGCTGGACTCAAGATTTCTTTTCTTTGCCTGATAAACTAATTTATAATTTGCATTAATGGTTTCCTTACTTTTCTTGTTACTGTGACCGAATCTTCAGAAGAAGCTTTAGAGAGAAAGAGTTATGGTCTAATGGTTTGAGGGGATGCAGATCATCTTGATGGGTAAGGCAGTGGCAGGAGAATGATGTGGTTGGTCACACTGTGTGCACAGTCAGGAAGCAGAATGATGAGTGCCAATGTTCCACTAGCTTTTTCCTTTTCATTCAGTCTGTCCCCAGTGTGTGGCGTGCACTCATCAATAGCTTTTATTAGATGTTCACATATTCATACATACTGTCAGCAAATGTTTTCCAAGAGTTGCACTTGACAAAGGACAGCCTTTGTTAAGTGCTACCCAGACTGCATGAACTTTAATAGGATCCAACTAAGAAACAGAACTTGAGAGGAGTTGTTTTAAGGTATCCCCCCCTCCCGCCAAACAAAGTGATACATCTCAGAAAAAATGTTAATCTGTTTCTGAGCACTTTCGGTCACTGTGAGGAGGAGTCTCCTAGAAGTGACAGCTTTGTCATTGTAACTGTTCTTTAGTGGCTTGGGCTTCTCACTCAGTTCATTCTCATAGATAAGTAGGTGTTACCCCCTCATTCTGCCCAGTAGCTGGACACATGCTAAGTTTCCCTGTGGTACTTCAAATATCAGTGCTAATTATGGCCCCGGACATGGCCCAGACTCTGGCCCCAGCCAGAGTGTTTCTGTCACCATACCATGAAAGAGCATACTGCTGTCTGATGTTGGCGACCTGATTTCCTGGAGCAGCTTGCGTCGGACAGATGGATGGCTGTGAACAGCTTGAGCATTTGTGTGCTTGCTGTGATGTATATCTCTCCATCACCATTCTTGGGGACATCTGTTGTTGGCAGATTCTGCAAAATTAATTTGTGATTTGAGCAGACCATATGTATAACCTGGGTATTCTCTTTCTTTGCTCCAATGAAAAGGTGTAGTTCTTAATACCTGTGAGAGTCCGCTAATGTTGCTGACACAGTGACATTCAAAAGAATGCCTTCTTACTTTCAAGGAAGGTTTCTGGTTGGTACATGTCAGAAGAGCATGATCCCAGAAGTGGCTGTGGACTTGCTAAGCGAAAGTCCTCTGAGTTGATCCATGAAGAACCAGCAAGATAAGCAATAATCAAGTTTAAGTATGGATCAAACATAAAATGTATAAAGAATTGAGGTCAACAATGAGTAAAATATTAGTGTATTAGTTACTAATTACTATGGCTAGATTTCAAGAAGAAATTTAAGGTAGGAAGAGCTACTGACTCAGCGAAGAGATACAGTTCATCCTGTTGGATAAGGCAGAGGCAAGGGTATGATGTGGCTGGTCACACTGTGTGCACAACCAAGAAGCAGAGTGATGAATGCTGGTTTTCCACTAGCATCCTTCTTTTCTTTGAGTCTGGGATCTTGGCCCATGGGATGGTACCACCCACATTCAGCCTGAGTCTTCTCTCTTCAGGGAGGCCTTTTTCGCAAATGCACTCATAGGCACACCCAGAAGTGTGTTTCCATAGTGATTTTAAATCCAGTCAAGCTGGCAATGGATATTAACCACCACAGTTGGAAAGCAATGGCTTATCTCATAAAAATTTGCAGACCCCTCTTTGGTGCTCTGACAAGTGACTTCATGCTGTCTCAGAATTTCCAAAGTGAATGGTGATTGTACCAAGCAACTCAACACATACTTTAGAAACCCTTCATCTGTTTATTGGGGACATGGTTGAATACCGGGAGACAATAAAAGAAAAACTACAATGAAATCCCCATCTTAAATATCTCATCAACCAGGAGACTATGTGGGATATAGATCACAATGTAGGCTGGTCAGTCTCAGTGTTGCTTATTATACCATTGCTTTCACAGAGACACCCTGAAATATGTGTGACTCTTGTAGGGGGTGAGTTACATTAGCTTTAATATGGCGCCCCAAAACCATGATCTCATTTTACAGCTGTCCTTAAATTTTAATATCTGATATAACCAGAGCTGAAGTCAGCCTGCAACTTATATTACTGATCCTTCATGGAGATTTCAACATTGTGTCCGATTTCAAGTGATCACCCAACCATACCTCTCCGGTTCATTTCTATGTCTTCTTCAACTGTCTCTACTGTCTTCTAGCAATTGAGAAGACTTAAACAAAAGTCTCTACCCTTTGACAATCAGGATTTTTTTCCATAACTTTTTACTATAAACAAAAGTCAGCATCTTTTTCCCAAGACATTCTCTAAATGGCCATAGGAATCCAGTTACTCATGGTGATAACTTATTTAAAATGAAATGTAGCTTTTGCAACACAGAAAGGGTGGAGAAAGGGAGATAGGATACAGGGATCCCTACCCTAAATCAATCATTCTGATATTAGTTTTGCCACTTGAGGGAGCCAACAGAATTTGGCCTACGCAGAAGCTTTCTGGTGTAGTATTTAGGGTGGCCCCAACTTTCTGTGTGAGCTAAGAGGGAACATTCTGAACCAACATTCATATAAGTGCCTAAAGAGATGTTCTGGGAGGGAAAAAAATCCCTTGATGAACTTAGAACTTATCTGCAGGAGCTTATCAATGGCACACTACCACAGACATCTAAATGACTACCATGGATCGATAAATAAGGAATTATTTAGATGTCCTCAGTATGGAGGGATTTTTTTGTCCTTAGACTTGTTTTTGCATGCATATGTGTCTGTGGGGTGCATGTGTGTGTGCATGTATGTTCATATATGTATATATGCATGCATGTTTGCCACATAAGTGCTATGGGTGCATATGTTTGGGTGTGTGCATGCACATATGTGTACATGCATATGGAGGCCTGAAGTTGATGCCAGATGTCCTCTTTAATTGCTTTCCACTTTTAAGACAGGGTCTGTCATTGAACCCAGAGCTTGCTGATCAATTAGATCACCTGGCTAGCTCGTTCTAGAGTTTCCTATCTTTGTCCCTCAAGTTCTGGGATTACAGGCAACCACTATGCCTGCCAGCTGGGTTCTGTATGAGTTCTGGAAATCATAACTATGCCTCATGTCTATGGGCAAGTACCTTTTCCATTGATTCATCTTCACAGCCATGTCCTTCAATATTTTTGAGACAACAGGTTCATATCATATTTTGAAAAAGGTATTCAAACTCATATAGTCACTTAGCATGGGTAACAGACTAAATGGTACTAGATTCTAGGTCTAATGCTATGTATATAGATGAAGAAATGGTCTTTACGCTCAATGAAGTATGAAAAGGGCTATGATATACATAGGGTGCTGATACAGGAATAGATGGGGAAATGTATGGGAGCAAACAGGGCAGGAGTGATCTTGGAGTCCTTTCCCTGAAGAATTGGATACTATTATAGGTTAAGTTGGAGAAAGATGTGAGATTAGTCCTATGGTGCTACATGTAGTTGGAGAGCACATGCTGTGGACAACAAGGATATAATCCTGGAGGACCTTGTCCCACAAGAAGCATGAATTTCCTGGGAATACAAGAAAAGGCATGATTTTGGATGGATAGAGAATAAAAATAATGAAAATTAAGAATTTACTTTGGAAATAGTTGATTTTTAAGTTTGTAATTTAACATTGCTGCTTACATAATTTGGATTTCTCATTCCTTAGAATGATGAGCAAATTGAGTCATAGTGAAGTGAAGTGACTTGCTTACACCTAATAAACCTGCTGCTGTGACTTGAGTTCAGTCTGCTTCTTGATTCAAGTTCCTCATCACAATGGTGTATCCAGGCATTTCTGCTATGTGAATAGCTATGACCATCCAATTCAAGGGATAGCTGAGCTTAGTTTCTCAAAGTTCATGGTTGCTTTTTCATGAAGGAAAGTTGATGAAATGTAAAAGGTAGGATTCCAGCCAAGGCACTGGAGAGTGATGTGACTACGAGGGAAACTACTGATTTTTGGTTTCCTTCCATGCCAGGTGGAGTTGAACATGCTCACCTTGTACAGCCATAACAAGGATTATATATATGGCATGTAGCCCTGAGTCTGGCCAAGAGCAGGAACTGGCTGTGTCTTTATGTCTTCGCTATTATTCATTTCCTTAAAGTTGCCAACAGGGCTTTGATATAATCCTCTGTAGTCCTGGATGGGGTTCAGATGCTCAAACTTGAGTTAACAGATGTGGTTGACAATACTCTCCCTTTATTTCCATGATTCTCTGGGTGAGCATACTTTTCCTGAATCATGTGATGAATTTAAGCTGGGTTCCAATCTCTGCTAGTAGCCCTTGTAAATGTCACATAGCAGCTTCCTCTGCAATCTCAGTACATCCAAGCAATACTGTCATTATGTAGGTTTCAGGGTAGTGAATTTCTGACACAGACTGTAACTCTATTTGTGACGTTTGGGGTTCAAGTGTCATTAAAGATTAAAATTATCTTTTTGTACTATAGGAATCTGGTTAGATATCTCAACACCAGGCAGGGTAGGGTTATGTGGGATTTCAGTCTTTTGCATGTTTGGATTACCAAGACTGGCATTCATGATCTTTATAAATCCAGGGACTTCTGCTTAATTGTTGACCAAGATGGAATAGAAGTTCCTGAGATGTGTACCATAGCAAGCATACAATGACTAGCCATGATTGCTTGCCTACCCTTGAGGCATCATTTCATGAACAAGATGATTCTAGATCTAGAAGAGAGAGCATGTATGGACATAGGGACACCTGATAAAGACTCCCACTGCTGCTTCCTTTGCCTCCCTCCCCATTTAATGATATCAGAGTACACTGAACATAATGGTGCCAACTGCTTTAAGGCTAAGACAACTAATGGCTCCCCATCTCCATTCTCAGCTCTGTGGGGGATATCAAGAGGTATACTCTAAATGGACAACCTATGTGTACAAAGCCCTGGATGAGAGATCTCTTAAGAGATGCAGTAGCTAAGTGCTGTGGAGACGTGAAGGAAGGCATTGTTAAATCCAAGTAGTGTGGTAGGCAGGAAAGGTTCTCAGAAATCAATTTTTTTCCCTTACTGTTAGAATAGCTTGTGTTGAAGAGCATTAAAATAGCTATGCAGCTAGTAGGTGTGAAATAAAATCACACTGCCAAAACAACTGGGAACTAGCCCTACTCCAAATCACTTTAGCATGTAAGCGCAGGGAAGAAAACCGGGAACAAGAAGTCTTGTAGACTCCACAAGATGCAAAGTGGGATTCTTACTGCAGCAGGTTACAGCTAATTAACTCAACCCTCAGCACCCCTACTCAAGTGTTCCGTAGTGCACAGTGCTCTGAAAAACCAGGACATCTCTATAGTGGATAAATGGTTGCCTTTCTAGGCATCTCCAATGCCAATGGATCCATAAATCCATACCTCTTAGTTTAACCCGAAACATCTCCCTTGCCAAAATAAAGCAAACTTGCTTTTAAGACACGTGGATATGATCTTGGCTGGTTTTGAAAAGGATCTCTTTTCATTTTTCTCTTAAGACTGACCTTTTCTTTCTCAGATTACTTGTTGCAGAAACACGGGCAGTCCTGAGAACGAAGCTGGGAACCACAACTTCGGATGCCAAACTTCACTGAAGGCTGGCCTGCCCTTTAAGATCCTCCTCGGGGCTTTGAGCTTTTCTGGCTTGGCTGGAGTTTTAGAACTGAAATTTTTCCATTTGACTCTGACCCTTCAAGTGCATGCCGTATAGACTTTTCATTTTAAATCATGCTGAGGCGGAGGGGAGGTAAAGCAGACGCGTGGATCCTGTGAGGGCCAGGAGCTGTGCTCCAGGAAGAAACCTCAGCCGCTGCTGTTCTTGATCTGCCCGCAGGAACCAGATAAACAATGACTTTCTGACCCTTCCATTTGGTGTCTTCCCATGTTGCCCAGATTACTCACATCCACTTGGAATGCCGACGAGCAAGATTTTCCTTGAGAGTGGTGAAATTGTTCTTCTCCCACAGACCCAGCGGACCTGGCTTTGAGCGGCTTCGCCATCTCTTGCTCCAAGGAGGCCGTGTGCTCAGTTGTCTCCTTTTCTCGCTTCTCACTGATCGGCTGTCCTTCCACTCTCCCTTGCTCCTCTGCACTCTCTCCCCTTCCCAGTCCCATCGAATACTCCGCTCTGTTTTTGTTTCCAACCATTCTTTCTCAGTGTGTTTACCATCCTTACCATTCTGTCCATAAACATCTTCTGGTTACTTACTGCCCAGTGCGCATAAAAACAAAGATAAGGGCCGGGGACATGGCCCAACTAGAGCCCAGAGCTGGTGGATTGTCCATTTCTCCTCTGAAATTGACATGCTTATGTGAATCCTGACAATGGTCATTGTCTAGCAATCAGTTACTTTATGGTGAGATATCTGTTTATGAAGCATCAAAGGCCTACCTGCTGTGTTTTTTAGGAGCCCGCAAAGAGAAGGTAGACTGATTCAACCAGTGAGTTCATCCTGAAAACTCACATAGGAAGCCACTTGCCTCCAAGCCCCAGAGGTATGTGTAGCACTGCATTCTCTCATCCCCCTCTTGCCACAGCAAGTTATTTCTTTGCATCTTCCTGTTCTGGACTGCCTATCTGGTTACACCAAACCCACGCCTACAAAGCTTTCTGAGAGTCCTACTTTGCGAACTAGTTGAGGATTAAGGGAGTTCCTGTTCATATTTTCCATTGGAAAAGAATTCCCATCAGTTTAGGAGGTACACGGAAGATTGTGATTCCTCACACGGACTCTCCTAAAATAATCTGAGAAAAGCACTCGCCTCGTTGAGTGTGTTTCTTAAACATGATAGCTTTTCAGAAATAGCCTTTAGTCAATTTAACAGATTCTTTTGGGGACACCGACTTAGTTTTATTTCTCAGCAGTGTGTTGATCGTTCTGAAACATGAACCTACCTATGTCTCCTCCCACTTGAATTCCTTAGAGGGTTGCCCCTGTCCTTTAGGGTACGATTCACTGTGTCCCCACAGCCTCTTGTCATCTCAACTCCTTTGTCATCTCTAGCCTATCTAAGAACTTTTTCCTTCCGTGTAAAGTTCAATTAGTCATATTTTGTCTTAATAAAACTAAGACTTTTTAAACTTTATTTTGCGTGCGTGTGCATACGTGTGTGTGTGTGTGTGTGTGTGTGTGAGAGAGAGAGAGAGAGAGAGAGAGAGAGGGTCCCATGTGTCCCTGTGGAGGACCAAGGGTAACTTTGGTAATCATCCTGGATTGTTTCTACTTCCTTTTTGATTTGCTTTGGGATTTCCCATGCTCGGTCCACCAGGACCAGAAGTGCAGACCGTAACCTTTCTACCTAGAATTTTACATAAAGCCTGAGATCTGAACTCAGAACCTTCTGCTTGGGAGACAGTCTTAATCCCTGAGCCATCTCTCCAGCTCCTATGACCTTTTTAAACTAAAGGAATTACATTTATGATAATAGAGGTAGTAGAAGAAAAATTAAAATAGGTTAAAATTTTACATTCTATGACAACTTATATCAATCGAATGAACTTCCTCTTAAATATAGACCATCATTTATTTATAGATGTGAACTAAAACATAATTATAATTTTTGCACCATTTATGAAAGTTATCATTTTTTCTTCTTCAGTTTTATGCATGTCTGATGGGATGCATGAATGTTTTTATGCATGTTCACATACATACGGACTCATATATGTTATTTGTATGCATGTATGCAGTTGAAGCTAAGGTTGATATTGGGAATCATTCTCAATCACTCTTCTACCTTTTTCTCTCTTTTCGTGGTGTGTGTGTGTGTGTGTGTGTGTGTGTGTGTGTGTGTGTGTGTTTGTGTACCAGAGAACACCTGAGTGTGTGTGTGTGTGTCTGTAGAGGCACAAGGGTGTTTTTTGGGAATCTGGATTGTTTCTACTTCCTTATTGCTTTGCTTTGGTTTTCCCAGGTTCTGCCTGCTTTTCAGGGTCATGATTACAGGCTGTTGCCATTTTCACCTGGCATTTTTATGTGTATATGTTTGTAGGGGGGTGGTGTGGGAATCTGAATTCAGATCCTTTGATTTGGGGCAAAGGCTTTAACCCCTGAACTAGCTCCCCAACTCTCTTCTACTTTATTCTTTTGCAACAAGATCTCTAATCAAACCCAGAGCTTGCTGGTAAGTCTACTCAAGCTAAACCAACTTGCTCTGGGAATTTCAGGTACAATCCCCTTTTGAGGCTATAATTACCGGCAGGTCGCCACACCCACCCAGCATTTTATACAACATCTGGGTATCTGATCTCCAGTACTTTTGCCTTCATGGCAAGCACCTTAATGGTTTAAGCCATCTCCTCAGCTGCTGTAAAGTTCACCTTTTGAATGACAATCTTTTCCTAATGAGAGGCTACTGAAGATGTCATATCCATGATAGATGTGGATAAAAGCTGGGGATCCTATTGCAGAAATTCCAGTCCCATCTTCTATTTGTTCCCCTTGGATGCAGCAATAATTGCTATCATACTCGAGAATCAAACATGTACTAGCACTCTTTTAAACATTTTACAATTATGTCAGCAATCACTTTTCCTCTTTTATTGAGAAGAAAACTTAAGGAGCTTTCCCAAAGCTAGTTAGAAGTGCACAGAATATACTAATCCAACTTGATTTCAATGCCCATGTTCTTAGCTGGTTAGCCTTTAAGCTAAATTCTTTCATATAACTTCTATCCCAGGCCAACTACTGATACATTATGATGGCTAAGTAAAAGGTACACATAAATGATATCATCTCATTAACTAAATAAGATGACTTATTTAAAGCAACATAAGCAGTCAATACATGCTAGGGGATGATTTATCATTGTCACAATCATCATCATGATTTGACTTTTGCTCTTGGAAATTCAGATGCATCTAAAACAAGTGGGTTTCCCAACTGCCTTTCTCTTTAACTCTCAACATATGATCCATTCACAAGTATGCGGTTGTCTCTAATTCAAAAAATTCTTGGCATCTCCAACTGCGATGTTTTGCACAGGTACTTCGATATGTCTAGTTTCCAAGCTGTGTCAGTAAAAAGCTTCTGTGGTCTCTGTTTTTTATTTCATGGCCGGGGTGATTTATTCCTCTATCTTTCAGATTCTTAAAAGGTATCAGAAACAAACAAATCCTTAAAATTGATGTATTCAGGTTTTAATAATTAGCGTGAAGTAATGTTAGTAATAGGAACGTGTATAAATATGATACATAAGAGACTTGGCCTTGCTCTAAAGATTGACACATTTAACATTTTTCTATCGATGCTGAATGCCTCTTCAGCAACAACAGTGTGTCATTTAATCCTGCAGCAACATGGGGCTCTGTGGGGGTCAAGAGGTAGGATATTTGATGTTGCCCACTTGGCGTATCTTTTTCATGTTCCCTCCGTGCTGAGTAGCAGCCTCCTGGCCAACCTGTCTTCAGGGCTTCCATTGCTTAAATCAACATCTCGACCATCATAAACTTGACTTTGTCTTATAACATGCCCTGTGAAGACCTTCGCTTGTGAGATTCTTGCTTGACGGAGCCTCCTTGTAATATGAAAAACATCTTTCACACTTGGCTGTTTTCCTACTTCCAAATTCAGAGCTCCATTCTGAAATCTGAGTTTCTTCCCTAGGAAAGCTTTTATTTTTCTTCTTTATGGCCGACCCTCTCTTTTCTAACTTCACAACACCTGTGTCATATTATCCTGTAAATGGGTATTGAGTGCAAATGTATTTTTGTCTTCGAGGGATATAAGGTAACATGTATTCAGAAATATGAATCCGCTTCTGCAAAGTATATGCAATCAATCATTTCATGAATGAATGAAACCTTGGTAGTGTTCTGGTACTTTCAAACAGCTTCTTCATAATAATTCTAGATATTGATAAATTAGTATGCCATCAACCTATATAGTTCCCCTAGGTGACAAAGATGTGCTTTACGCTTTCACCCAAGAGATGTGGAATTCCATTAGGAAAGAAAATAGGTATGTGTGAGCAAATAAGTAGAACAGTTAGACTCTGTGAAAAAAAAAAACAGAAATAAATTCTACAGGTAGAAAATATGGTTCATAAAAGCTGTTGGTTCAAGGAAATAGAGGATTTTGCCTTTTGAAGCTGAACCCAGCTGTTTCCAACCTTGATGAGTGTCTGGAGCAGATGGCAAAACTCAATGATTTTAGGATAGAGCACCTTTCACTCGGACATCACCTAAGACCTAATAGAGTTTAAACTAACTCAATGGCACTTAAAAAATAAAAAAATAAAAAACATAAAAAGAGCCACATGCAACCACGTAAGCTTTAAATAAGATTTTGGTGGTGATAGGTCTGCCAAGTCATTTTGGCAACCTGTCTTTTCATTAGTTGTTCTCTAGGGTGGGGAGTGGGGGAGGCAATAAATGCTGCTTCAACTAGATCTTGATGATACTTGTCATACTCATGTCAGCCTTCAAAGACCTAAATCCTCTGTCTACACTGGAGAAAAAAAGATCCACAGTCCAAATCCAAGCCAGTTTTGATTTAAACATAGCTGCAGCTGTTCTGGACTTTCTTGTCTTCACCGTCTTAACTATGCTCATCTCTAGTTAAACACCCTCCTTCTTTCTGTGTTCGTTTCGAACTATTTACCTTAAACACTGTTATGTCGAAAAGTTTACATTATACAACTTTTCTGCATGATTTCCATCACCCTTTTCTTATTTTTATTTAGTTTTGCATATGTGTGTATGTGTCTGTGTTCATCAAAGGGCACTGTGTGCCCCTGTGGAGGACCAAGGGTGACTTCAGAAATCATCCTGGATTGCTTCTACCTCCTTTGTTTTACACTTGGGGATTTTCCAGGCTCTTCCCACCTTGGACAGAAATACAGGCCACCCCCATTTCTGCTTAGCATTTTTACATGGGACCAGGGACCTAAACTCAGGAGCTTCTACTTACAAGGTAGAGTCAATTCCTGAACCATCTCTCTAGCCCCCATTGTCCTTTTCTACAAGTTAGCTGTCTTTATTTCTTTGATATCAACACTCTCATTCATATAGCAAACATTTTTTGGCCAGTCTACTACAATGCAGCTAGTAGAAAATTGCTATAGCAGAGTTGACTATCTAGATCACCCCTCGTCTTTTGAAATCAGCTGGGCATGAGTTTCACATGATCCCCCTACGTAGGAACATACAAGTTCCGTGATCCTAAAATCATATTTAACTTTGAAAATTGACAGTGACAGGTCTTAGCTATCCATATATTAGTAGATCACTTCTGTCATCTGAAATCTGTATTTGAACACAGATGATGTCAATCTGTGGACTTTTTCAGGACTGTCTTTCAGAATGAGATTGTTAATTATGCTTTTAATGATTGTTAAAATGTTAAGGTGTTCTTAATTAGAGAGATCTGCCAGAACCAGTGGTCGTGTGTTGCTGGAAAGCATGTCGTTGGAATTGCCTGGGAAACATTTAGGGCTATAAAGAAAATTGGGAGTTTCAAGAGAAAATGTTCAGGTCACCAGAACTGGTCGAGGAAGTAAAGCCCTCATTCCTATAGAAGAGAGGTTGCCTTGGACATAAACCTAAGTAGTAGGTCAGAGGTCAGCAGAATGACTCAGCCAGAGAGAACCCTATGGATAAGGGTCCTTTGAGATTTCTTAAGAAGCCAGTGAGACCTGCATGCAGAAAACAATGGGAATGGGTCAAGTGTATCTGGACAGAGGCAAGAGTTGGCAATTTCTGAACCTTCAAGTGCACTAAGGATTTGGGCTTTTATGACATTAGTTTTCCCAATCCCTATCTCCTGTCATTATTTTAAGGATCCCAATATCCCTTTTGCTTTTCACACCCCCTATCTTCATTCAAGGGTCATTCACAGATGCTGTGGACTTAACAAAAGGCATTCAAAGTATATAGGGTCACAGTTCTTCAGAGAGTGCTATGAACAGACAGAGAAGAAGGATTCACAGAAATGACATTGGACCACCAACAGTTATATGGCAGACACAGACATCTATTGTAATCCCTGCCCAGGTATTGGTGTTACTCTATGCAAATTGGTCACCAGAAGCTTTAATGAAGGGCAGACAGAATATATTCCATTTCTTAGAAAGATACCACTGAAAGGTCGAATTGTGAATGGCATGGGGCAGGATGACTATGTTCAATCAGTAATGGATCTTGATTCTTCAGGTCAGACATAATGAAGACCTAAACTCGGGGACTGAGTTGGCAAAACAAGAGCTACAGGAAAAGTTTATCCAGAGAGAAGGGTTGTTGTGATTTAGGGGACTGAGGAAAGACAAAGATGATGTGTAAACATTCTGCCTTGGCCAAATATTTCAATGTGACCATAATATAAGGAAGGGTAAGGTGATGGTGTGAAGTAGTGCAGGGAAGGAGAAAGACTGCTTAGTGTATTTAGGGATAAGTATGTCTAATATCCAGAGTTAACAGGAAATCTAGGCTACAATTTTCCAATCCTCATCTCTCCTGTATTTTTCTTTACCATAACTCATCATAGATACATTTCATTCTCTTCAACATTGACATGTCTTCTAGATTTACATATCTAGTTTCTTTTTAAAAATTTTTGCATGTGTGTGCATGCATGTGCACGTGTGTGTGTGTGTATGTGTCTGTGTGTCTGTGTGTATGAGAGGGCACTGTGTGTTTCTGTGGAGGTCCAAGGGTGACTTCAGGTATCACCTTTGATTGTGCTACCTCCTCTTTGCTTGGCTCTGCAATTTCCAAGGCTCTGCCCACCAGAGCCTGAAATGTAGGCCATCACCATTTCTGCTTGGCACTTTTATGTGGGACCTGGGATCCAAACTTAGGACCTTGTGCTTGAGATGCAGAGGTCCTAAACCCTGAATCATCTTTCAAGCCTTCACCTCTAGTTTCTGCCTTTTTTCTTGATTGCCTGTTGTGTTTCCAGGGAAACCTCAAATTCAACATATTTAACTGGAGTGCCTCATTGTTCCTGAATCTGTTTCTCCATCAAAGACTTCTATGTCTCAGTTCAGGTGCTCCATTTATCTACCTCCTGGGCATCAAAACGGAGATGTTGTCTACTTTGTCTCCTCTATCACCCCTGCATCCAAGCCATTGCCAAGTTCAGACAGCCAAGTGTCCATGACTTGCTTCACTTTGCTGCTCTTTTACCTTATCTCTGCTGCTATTGCCTATGTGAACCAAAATGATGTCTCAACCTACCAGGACCACTGCTACATGAGTGCCAGCCACAGCCACTCTCAAGTTCAGACCTAAAAATATTTCTTCTAAATAAACAGCAACATCAACCAAAACTACCAACCAACCTAACAGTGACCCACAGACATATACGTGTACACACACACACACACATAAACGCACATGCTGATGGTAATTTTCCTTTGTTAATTAAAGCTTCCAGTTCATTTAACATGATTTTTGTTCTTTCATAGTTTGACTTCAGCCTGCTTGCTTTTCTTCTTTCCCCATTGTTTCCTGTGCCCAGTGCTCCTTTTGAAATAAACTACTTGCCGTTTGTCTTCAATGCTACATAGTTCATAAAAAGTCCTGTTCATCTCTGTAATTGTAGAGTCTAGAGTGCTGCTCAGAGCATGACAAGAGCTTGATACATATGTTATATGAACTGAGATAGACTGACATGTCCTAGTGGCCAGAGTCCTTCAGCAAAACCACAATGAGGAAACGTATAAAATTTAGATTATCTTCTTAGGTAACCATTAGCATTTAAAAATGTGTTTTGAAAGATTCATTTAAGGCATGAATTCCCAAGGTGGCTCATGTGTGCAATCCCAGAACTTGGGAGGCTGAGGCAGGCAACACTTAGGTACAGTTAGTTAGAAGTGAGCCTATATTATGTAGTGAGTTCAAGACCAGCCTGAGAGCCTTTGTTAGTAATGAAGAAGAAGAAAGAGGAGAAGGAGTTAGAGCAGAAGAAGGAGAAGGAGAAGAAGAAGGACTAGGACAGGGACGATGAGGAGATGAAGAGAAGAGGAAGAAGAAGAAAAGAATGTTGCTTATGCTGAGAAGTCAAGGTTTTACCTTGAAGCTTGCTGTGGCCTGAGTCTATACCTGATTTTATAGGTTTGTAAGGAAACAGGGGACATTGAAAAATGTATTCCTCTGGAATTTGTTTGGGTTTTTTTTTCTCCATTTTCCCCCTCTCACTCCCCCCCACTTATCCCTCCCATTCTCTTTCTCTCTCCTTGTTCCTTTTTCTGTCTTTCTCTCTCCTGTTTTTTGTGCTACAATTCAATAATCTCTTCAATAACAAATAATGCGATGCTATATTTTGTATTCAACCCACTTGTCCCCTAATCTCCAGAAAATATGTAAGATAATCTGTTTTCTAACACTTGGACACACTCAGATATTGATAGAGTTAATTATAAATATTTTCATTGGTTTTACTGATTTCCACTGAGGAATAGTTGTTCAGAATGTCAAGGGTCTTCATTTTGTGGCTGCAGAAAGAATAACCCAGAGCACAAGTGATTTGTACAGTATGCTGGGTGGGGTTAATGGCATCCTGAAGCATCACGGTGCCTGAGAGCAGGAGTTTCTAATGTAGGGTTTATAGAGCCACTGAAGATACATTGCCCTGGTGCAGAGACCGACTGGGAGGTTCAGAATGTGAGAGTAACCCCTCAAGGACCACGATGAGTGCAATAATGCTACCCTCTTTAGATGTCCCCAAAGACAACATTGCCCCCTTTTTTCTTTGGGTTTGTGGGGTGGTTGGTTGTTGATGGAGCTCAAGATCATAATTGACTGCCACAGAAACTGTGTTCTTCCTAGTTGAAGTGTAGAAAAATTGCCTTGTAAATATTATATGAACATGAAGTCTGCCTGAACAAATAATTGGAAGCTCGTTGTCTTTTGCTTTTGTTCTGTGTCTTAAGGATTGCCATTCTTTGTGGTTGATCTTATTATGCACATTAATATTTTCATTTTTTCTTGTCAAAGCATCAGTCTTGGGAAAACAATGAACTTCTCATGTGATCAAAGTCTTTCTATGAGCTTAATAAGATATTCTTTAGAGAAACCGGTTCTTCATAAAAATGTATGCTTGTTTAGGAAAATAAATTAGTCATATGTGCCTGCTATTTGATATTTTAACTAGGTGTCACACTAACACACATTGGTAATGAATACATCATTAATGACCACTGATACTGTGAGGATCTGGCTTTCTTATTAATGCTTTATTGTGGAAAGGTGGAAAGATGATTGGACTGTGTGTGTGTGTGTGTGTGTGTGTGTGTACACATATATTTCAATGTTAACTTAAATGTGTCTACATTTTCTTGCTTAGCTATCTTCTCAATAGTGATGTTCTTTCATAGATTAGACAGCATAGAGATGGCACTAGGGGGAGAAACTGAACACGGAGAAGGGAGAGGAGATGGGGGTCATGTGAGGCAAGCAGGGCATGGAATGGTGAGGAAAGTGATCAGTGGACATGTGTAGAGGTGACTCGAGGGCCAGAGGGGCATTCGAGGTCATTCCCTTGGCAGTTACCTCTCATCACTTCTTCAATGTCACTATACGAAATTCAAAATTCAGTAGCACCAAAGGTCAAACTGGAATTGAGCAGCATACTGCTTTCTTTCCCTGCCAGTAAGCTCTTCTGTCCTTCCCTCAGCTCTTTCTGGCTTTCTGGGGCTTTCCTTCCTCAGTTCTAGCTCATCTTTGCTGGAAGCCACTGTTTGTGTTATCTGGGAAGTGGAAACGATAACTCTGATTTCAGAACAACACCCTTGGTCTTTTGTGACTGAACACAAAAATGGTCATGGCTATGGTTTCAGAGACAATGAACTGGACAAACACCCATGAAATAGTCTCTTTTAAAAAGAGAACAGAAAAAGCCAAAAATGCCGGTATCTCACTCCAGGGGTGTTTTATTCAACAGACAAAACCCTTCAAAAGTACACTTGAAAACAATTTTATTCCATCCCGATTGAGGACAGAACACTGTTTTGAGATGCCTTTCTGCAAGATAATTTGTGTGCAAAAATCAGAAGTACATATGGAGTTGCTCAGAACTGTGAGAATGGGGGAGGGTGTGGGAGGTGAACATCTACTTTGCTGTGCCTTGAGTTTTAATGCCAAATTGTTTTATGAAAATCACATTGTGTCGAGTCATTCACACAGTATCTATTTTGGTTGCAGGTCATGTTGGTTTACATTAATATTATTTTCATTTCTGAATAAATCAGGGTCCTTTCAGTGGTTTAATAGTTTGATTTAAGGAACCATTGTTTCCAGTATACCTCAAAGGCTCATAGGAATATTATTTTTCATGTGTGAGGTATTTATTTGTATTGGTTTGCATGATTATAACTGTGATTTACATGGGGAAATAAGGAGATTTGTTAAAGCATCCATTGCTGGGAACATGACAATGCTTGTTTTCTTAGTTATATTTTTTCCCATAGTAAACATGGATTCTAGTGAAGAAACTCAGTGGACAATGTAGGGGATTATCTGAAATTGTGAGTGGGCTCATTTCCTGCCACTTTTCCCACAAAGGATGCTCTGATGTTCAGTATTTGTCTTCAAAAAGTATTCTCAGTGATAGAACCGCCTTCCATCTGCAAAGGTAAATATCTTTCCCTTCAGACATAAGTGCAAAGTAACCCAAAGGCAGGATCTGAAAGAATAGAAAATGAACTCTTAAAATTAATCTAAGACAGATAGATCAAATGTTTCCAATTTATCTTGGAATTTGACATATGGCCTATTTACAATAAAAGATAATTGGGGTCAACCCCAGTGGCCTTGTGGATTCCTTGGGCCACCCACCTCGTGCCCCCAACAGGTTCCTCTGCAGTGTCAAGGAGCAGGTGCTAGCAAGGGGCAATAGGCATCAAATTCATGGACTCTAATGATTTTCTGTAAGGAATAATAGCCTTTTGTCCCAATGCCATGCTTCTTAGCCCACTAACATAATGAATCTAATTATTGCTCTAACATTCCATTTGAATTTAAATATACCTCATCAGATAGAATCCTTTGACATAATGTAAGTATTAGGGTTTGATTAGATATTGAAATATACTAAAATACATTATTATGAAAGTGATTTTTTTAACCATTACGTGAACACATGCTTATTTTTACTAACTTGAGTTTAGTGACGAATCACCTCATATTCCTCTTTCAAAATACAAGCAATTGCAGCTATAAAGCTAATACCACCTTTTTCTTACCATTGAATAGGATATTCAGACAGCTCCTTATAATGAAAAACCTTAAACTACTTTAGAAATTTTTACAAATCAGAGATGCAGGTATATTCATAGAGAGGTACCTGCAGAGGTGAAGAAGTCAGGTTAGATGTGTATGGATGAGATGAAGAAATCGTTGCAATTATATGTTTTCTTCTTATCAGAACCACCCATTATGGGAGTCAGAAGGACTTCAAAGGCCGCTTCCAAAGCAGCACAGTTGTAAGTGAGGTGGCAATCAATACACTCCTGTGCGTATATACGTTGAGCTCTGAGAATCCTTAGGTCTGCCATCTTCTAGACAGATGGGTAAAGATGTCAAGCAGGTAAATGTTGAATCTTAAGGAAAAGGTCATATAAAAACACAAGATGTCTGATGATTTTGTCAGCCAGTTGATTTTTGCTTTCACATCAGTCTCTTGATTCCATCCATGCTTAATAATGAATTAATACAGTGTAATTCTTCTTAAATATGGATGAAAACTAAACTCAGTCATAAAATTGAACTGTAATCATTTTGTTTGCATATTTTCTTTAGTTAATTGATAGGAAATGAAGTGTGTGGATGAGATTAAAAAAGGGACCTTTTTTGTATGCATGTGTAGGTGTGTGTGTTTAGAAACACATGTGTGCCTGTGGCGGCCCAGGGGGGGCATTAGGAACCAGCCTGGATTGCTCTACCTCCTTATTGCTGTGCTCTGGAGTTTCCCAGGATCCGCTTCCAGGGCTGGAAGTGGAAGCTGTTGCTATTTCCACCTGTGTTTTTACCTGGGCCCTGGGGTCTAGAACTCAGGTCCTTGTGCTTGCTAGACAAAGGCTTAACCCCTGAGCCATCTCTCCACCCTAAGACAGGTTTTCTCTTACTCTCATGAACATGGCAGACATCATTAACCAACTGCTGCCAGTTTTTCTAGTTGGAGTCTAATCATTAATTCCTTTTCTTCCTCAGAGCACTTCATTGCCACTAAAGCAAAGAGGGGAAATAAGACCAATTTGTTACTTCTAATCTGTTATTGAACCTGTACTGTGTTAGGCAATGTGGGGAAGCAGGAATATAAGATCCTGAAGCAGTTTATAATCTATTTAAGTAAAAAGAAAAAAAGACAGATAAAACATTAGATAGCCATACAAGATTTCAAAATTCAATTTAGAATGAATTTCAGTCAGCCTTTTGTAATGCAGTGGTAAAGAGATGGAAGTCCTGGGTTTGAGCTCCTACTCTGTAAACAAATTAGTGTCCGGGAAGATGGTTGAGAGGTTAAAGCCCTTTCCACCCAAGCACAAGGATCCGAGTCCAGATCTTCAGGTCCCACAGAAATGCTGAGTGGGCATGGCATTCTTTTTGGAATTACAGCTACAGGACGCAGTTAGAGGAGATCCCCAGAGCAAGCTGGCAAGTAAAACTAACCAAGTCTGTGAGCTTTGGATTTGACTGAGAGAGCCTGTCTCAAGAAATAGAGTAGGGCTGGAGAATTGGCTCAGGGATTAAGCCTCTGCCTGAGGTCCTGAGTTCGGATCCTAGACTCCACGTATAGACGCCAGGCGGAAGCGGGGGCGGCCTGCGTTTCTGGTCCTGGTAGGGTGGAGCCTGCGAATCCCGGGGCAGAGTAAACAAGGAGGAGGTGGAGGCGTCCATGGTGGTTCCCGACTTCCGTCCGTGGTTCTACACACACACACACACACACACACACACACACACACACACACACACACATACACACGCACAATTGAATAAATAATAAAAAAATTAAAAAAAAATAGAGTGGCAGAATGATCAAGGAGGATTGCTAATATCAACTGTGGGCCTCCACACATGCATATGTCCATCACCGAGGACATGTGAACACACATATACCAATGCATACCACACACACATACACATGAAAATGAAGAAATATGTAATTAGAAGAAAATATTTTAGTTATCTGGAATATATTTAACCAGCCTTATTAATGCTCTATTTTTAAGATCCACGGGAAATCTTTACTTTGTCGACAATATATAACATTTTTATAACACTGAAGAGCACTACTGAACCCTTGAATGATTTAGCTCAAGTAATTCTAAGGTGATTTTATTTTCTTGTTTCTCTGCATTGGCTTCATTCTGGGATTAATTTGGCCAGGGACCAGGGAATAGGCAGCCTTATCAAAGTTAACATGTAATATAACTCTTTAAGGCAAATCCATTTGAACACATGGTTGTTAGTATACTAAGTAGGTGAAAATATTTAGAAAAAGTTAATGTGGACAATAAAAATCATAATACAAATTCCTTGATTATGTAGGAGAATAAGTTATTTTTAGCAACAGTTTTAGAAGCATCTGGTTTTATTTTTTTTTTAGATTTTTTTCTTCTGTGTGTGTGTGTGTGTGTGTGAGAGAGAGAGAGAGAGAGAGAGAGAGAGAGAGAGTACTGTGTGTGCCTGTGGAGGCCAAGGAATGACTTTAGAAATCATCTTGGATTGCTCTACCTCTTTTTTGCTTTATTCTAGGATTTATTCTCTGGGATTTACTTCCAGGGTGGGAAATGAAGGTCACTACCATTTCTGCTAATGTTTGTATGTGAGTCTGGGATTGAACTCAGGAAGCAGAGGCTTAATCCTTGTACCATTTCTCCAGATCAGAAATATCTACTTTTGGCAGTATATTTATATCTAACTTTCAAGAAAGTTGCTTTTTCACATATTCTTTTGATATAGTAATCATTAGTTCTATTTATTGGTAAATATGTACTTTAAAAAGTTTTTAAATTAATTTATTTAGCATATATGTGTATTTGTGGACACATGTACATCTATATGCTGCAGTGTACATGAGGTCAAAGAACGACTCTCTGAAGTCATTTCTCTCCTGCCTCTTTGTGGGATCCAGGAATTGAACTAAAGCCATCAGTCTTGCACATGACTGTTTCAACCAGTGAGCCGCTTTGCCAGCCCAGCTATGTACTTTTGTAGGTACTATTTCTTGGTTTCTTATAGGTGCTGCTATAGACTTGAAAATGTCACCATGTGTTATTTCAAAATTTGTAATTCACATATTGTACAAATGTGTTGACTTCTATTTTGTTATTTTCCCGTTTTGTCTTTCTTTTATTTTTAGTCATTTTCCTATCATGACTAGAAGAGACATTGCTTCTTGCAGCTCCGCTGGTGGTTACTCTGTCTTTCTGATTTTGTGTACTGATTTCCCCTGCCAGTCGTTTGTCTCATGGTCAGGTACCCAGATGCCATCTTTGAATCTAGCTCCATTTCCTTTATATGCTGTTTGGAGTCAAGCACCAGCAAAAGCATGAGTTTGGTTGCCAATGATATCTGAGATCAAAGTTCAGGCTGGCCACTTGCCTCTGTGTCATAGGTAGGCACAGGTGTCAACTTGATGGTTGAGGGTTGAACTCTGGGCACATTGGTAGAGAATTAATGGTTGACTTAGGCCCAAAGCAAACCTTCAGGAGATTGTCTAGCTGGTGAGGAAGGTCTCCCTTCCCTCCTCCTTTCCCTCCTCCCTTCTCTCCTCCCTTTCATCCTCTCTTCCCTTCTCCCAGCTTCTGGTGGGTGGGACTAGGCCCTGGAATAAATCACGGAGAGCTGGCAAGTAAGGATTGTCCCTCTCTCAGCCGTTATGTGATGAAGGTGTGACCAGTTCCCTCGGCCCTGGTGTTGGTGCATGCTCTCCCGTCAAGCTGGACTGAGAACTGTAACTAGTAATCATAAGAGAAAATAAACCCCTTGTTCTTTTATACCATTTGATATAATTTATCAGCAACCATGCAGGCTTACTGCAATACTCTGCAATACACAAAATGTATGCAAGTATCTGATTTCCTTTTTATGAAATGGGGTTGATTTCCTGCATCCCAGAAAGTTATTGTATCAAAGTATCTTGTAAAAATGGACAAAACCTGGATATAATGACTCGCATCTGCATTCTCAGCACTTGGGTGGCCATGAATTCAAGACCAACTTAGATTATAGAATGAGACTTTGTTTAACAAACAAATAAATGAACAATGAACAAATGAAGGAAAGAAGGAAAGGAAGAAAGGAAGAAAAGAAAGAAAGAAGAAAGGAAGAAAAGTAGAACAAAGAAAAAAGAGACAGAATTCTGGATAACTTCTCAATAAACTTATTTTTCTCTCTGACTCTTAGTCGAAAGTATTATTTAAGCATGAGAGGCTCACATACAAGGGCTATGCTGGTATTCTTTTTTTTTTTTTTTTGAATTTTTTAACATTTTTTATTATTATTTCCGCTCATACAAACTTAATAGGTAGACCAGTTCCCTCCCCCCGTCCTCCTCCCCCTGAACCCCCTGCTCCCCTTCCCTCCCTCCCCATCTCCCATTGCCTTCCCCCCAATTCCCAGAGAGTCCTTTATTGTGTATGCCTCTCTCTCCTCTTGGTTCTCCTCTCCGAAGACATACAAGGACCCAGTGACATTCCCCTGAACCCTTTCTCGTGTTCCCCTTAAGCATAGGAACACTACTGTGGCTGTCAATCTCTTGCCTCCAAGGATCTTGGTGCCTTTAGCAGATGCTAGACTTTGTGAGGTCAATAGTGTGTTGGACATTGCGCAGGGCATGCAAAGTCCTATTATGATTGCTTCAGCCCTAACTAGTGTGGAGAATCTTCAGATCATTGCTCCTCCCATCCTTTTGCTCTTACAATCTTACCACCCCCTCTTCCGCAAATGTCCCTGAGCTTCAGGATGGGAGGAGATTAGGCTGGCTTAGTTCTATGTGGTTGATATAGAGTCTCTGAAGTTCTGGACTGTGGTTTGTTGATTTTCTTTTGCAGTTTTGCTGCTCCTGCAATGCCCTTCACTCCATCCTGATGCTCACTGTATGTCACCCCCTGGTCAGAGACAAAAAACTGTTAAACTGGAGTCTTGTTATAATAGCACATTCAAGGGTAGATGTAATAAAAGCAGGAAACCTCGGTGATATGCTGGTATTCTTAGCAGTGGGATTCCACATGTATTTAAGTTACCATGTCAGTGAGCCTATTCTGCCATTCCCTGCGTTCCAAAGTTTGATTACCATAAGGGAGAATCCATTGAGTTTGTCTTGAGTGACATTCAAGGAGATCCTCACAGACCTTGTGGAGGCTCAGATGCACACATTACAGATCTAACCACTGGGGTCCATTCTGTGTGTGAGAAGGGTTCACTGACAAACATCCCTACTGTCAAAGGCTAACTCGATTCCACCCACTCCATTTCTCTACTTTCAGGTATATATGGTGTGATAGTTTGTGACAATTAAACCAAGTTATTCTCATTTCCCTAATAAGTTTTAAACTAAGATCAAGTAGAACTCAATAGACTAAAGGAAGGATTACTTGGGTGCCAACTAGTATCATGTATTGGTGCTGAGCATTTTTCTCTTGGACATTGAAACCTTAAACCCCCAATCTAAATGGTTCAGGAAGCAATGACTTTGCAGGTGAATCGTTGGTTGTATTTGCGAGATGTCAGTCTTCCCAGAGACTTCTTCAGGTTCCAAAGTGTTCCTGCTGCTAAAGAACTGGCATTGTACTGGAGCTGCAGGTGTAGAGTGTGTGTCACATCCCAGCATCACCAGGCATCGAGTCTATTGACTACATTTAAGGGTCAATGTTATCTTTAAAAAGAAAAAAGCCACCCTGGTGGATGACAGTGTGACAACTAGACCCTTGGCCTCACATAGATATCAAGGAAATCCAGGAGGGATTCAGTAAATCATGAAATTTAGTGTAAACCCAGTGAAACAAATCCTAAATAATCAATCATAAAAGTTAAGATAAATTGCTGTTCAAAATAGGGAATAGTCCCAAAGAATCATCCACCATGTCATCTCTATTCTTGCTTCTCATTTGTAAAACAAGGGTTTAACCTTCTTCACAGCATTATTCCTTATACGTAGTACACCTGACATAAAATTACAAATTAAAAAAATTGCAAGGCGATAATCAGTGATCCTTTTTTTTTCTTATTTTGCCTATTATTTTGTCACCAAACTATTGTTTGTTTCTCAAAGAAAATGTGATATGATCCTTATAAGAAATACCATGGGGATACTGGCAGCACTTTGTTACTTACCATTGTTTAGAATTTGAAATAGTTTTCCAGGGTTTTCAAGATGGCTCAGAAGGTAAAGGTGCTTGAGGAGTGGGCCTGATGACCTGAGTTCAATTCCTGGAATGTGTGTAAAGGTGAAAGGAGACCACTGACTCCACAAAGTCCCTTCACATGTTTGCTGTGGTACACCCACTCCCCACAATAATAAATAAATAGAAATTTAAAAAAATCCTCTGTAGCTCCTATATAAAATCAGGAGATTGAAATAGATGATAAACTACACAATTACATTTTAAGAGACATGTTCATATTCTTAGCACTCAGAAATCTACAATGTAATATAGCAGAAAGCTAGAGGCAGACAGAACAGCATTTAAATTTTGAGTATGAGTTACTAAACTAATCCCCACCTCTGGCTGTTCCATGTGGTGGCGGGTGAACGTCCTGATTGCCTCAGTGTCTCTTATGTATGCTTAAATACTGGGTAAGTTGTAGCACCAAGAGGTTGCTTTTAGGAATAAATGAAAAAGTCAATGAATGTAAATTATCATACTTTGCCATCCTAGTTCAATGGTAATGTTAATGGTGCGAAGTTCTATGTTTAAGATACATTGTGGTAGATGTTAGCCATGTGTTTATTAAATACTTGAAATGTTGCTAGTATATTTGAGAAACTGAGTTTTAGATTTAAGTATTAGTTTTTCATCTAAATGCTAATAAAGCTCCCTTTTGGTCTCTTTATATCTTATTTTTGCTTATTTCTATAATCTAAATTTCTTGAAATTGAATGTAAGGAATACCTGAGATCAAACCCATGGATTATTTTCCCTTCCCTGATCTTTCTCCCTCACAATTCAGGGCTTCAAGAAGTGCTTGCAATGGAGGGGCCTGTCTGGGAGGTAGGATTCAGAATTGAAAGCGAATTAGTATTGGATAGATCACAGAAATTTAACCCAAGCAAGAATGAATGGATCAGGAGGTTCAAATTAGGGACTTTCAAAGGGTAAGCAAGAGTCTGGATTAGTTGTTCTCAAGGGAATGTCATTCACTGATTTGGGAACCCAGTATCAGACATCAATTAGTGCCTAGAACCCAACCTATATTCTGAATAGCAAGAGTGCAGGGAATTGAAGTCGATTGTACAAAGCAATCCAAGTCATTCCTGACAGATCGAGAGTTCATATTTTCCTCTAGTCTTTGGGACAACATAAATCAGACATTTGGTTTTCACTGATGACAAATGCTGAGAAAATAAGGTCACTCCAAGGAGCAATGTAGAGCAATGACATCAGAATATAGCAAATTGAAATTCTTCATGGAATAATTAGTTACAGAAAGAGTAACTTTGCAATGACTCAAACTTTGCTGACCCAAAATATCTAATTCTCGTAATCCCACTAATGATATCACTTTACATTTCCAGGGAACAATTTCATAGCAATAGAAATAAAAGTATTAAGGCTCTATTGCCTTTTTATGAAAAGCATTAGAAAGCACTTACTGGCATGTTATGATGGATCGTAAATAATTAAAACACATCTACTTATAAAAATATCAGAATAGATAATGATGTTATAGTCTGGTTGTTACTTCCTCAAGCTCATTTGTAAAATTCAATAACTTTCAAAGGTTAATTGTTGTTAGTGCAGAGTGGAAAAACCATATGTGGTTAATGGGTTAAAGAAAGAGAGAGTGGGACCTTCACTACATATTTTCCTAAAAGATGGGAACAACAGTTGTTTTCATAAGAGAAGAAACAACTCAGATGTGACTGAGATTTTGATAATTCTACTTTCAGACATAATTACTTAATTTCTGCTTATGAATAAATTACAATTATATTTCACTGTGAGACATTGGTTAAATCCCTATTTCTAATGTGAAAGTATCAGTGTGAAATACAAACTTAAGACTCCAAATTTCCTGTTGCTTGTTTTAGTAGTGGTAACTTTGATCAACACAGCAAATGCCAACCAACTTTGATAAACTATAAACCAAGAAATCATGGCGAATTTGCAAATGATTTTTCTGAACTATGGAAAATATCTGCCACCTGAATAACAGCATGTGCAATATGTTCATTAACCTCCTATATGAAGTGGCAGGCATATGTGGAAGTTGGGGGCTAATACAATCTCACCCAGTCTTCAGATTTTCTGTTGAGGTTTAGAACCACGTTGCTCAAATTTTTATATATATATATATATATATATATATATATATGTCACCTGAGACTCTTGTTAACATGACTCTACTTTTGTAACAGTTACTCTTTTTTTTTTTTATTTCAGCTAATACAACTTATTAGGTACACCAGTTCCCTCCCTCCCTCCTCCTCCCCCCCCCGTACCCCCTGCTCCCCTCCCCACCCTTCTCCCTCCCCATCCCCCAGTGCCTCCCACCCCATTCCCAGAGAGTCCTTTCTTGTGCATGTCTGATTTTCCTCTGGGCCCTCCTCTCCGATGACATACAAGGACCCAGTGGCCTTTCCCTGAACCCTTTCCCGTGTTCCCCTTAGGTATAGGAACACTGCTGTGGCTGCCAATCCTTTGCCTCCAAGGCTCTTGGTGCCTTTAGCAGATGCTAGACTTTGTGAGGTCAACAGTGTGTTGGACAATGCGCAGGGCATGCAAAGTCCAATTATGACTGCTTCAGCCCTAACTAGTATAGAGTATCTTACATATCATTGCTCCTCCCATCCTTTTGCTCTTACACTCTTACCTGCCCCCTCTTCCCCAAATTTCCCTGAGCTACCAGATGGGGAGAGACTAAGCTGGCCTAGTTCTATGTGGTTGATATAGAGTCTCTGAAGTTCTGGATTGTGGTTTGTTGATTTTCTTTTGCAGTTTTGCTGCTCCTGCAATGCCCTTCACTCCATCCTGGTGAGCATTGTATGTTACCCCCTTGCCAGAGACAAAAAGCTGTTAGAGTCTTGTGATAAAAGCACATTCAAAGGTAGATGTAATAAAAGTGGGAAACCACAGTAAGGGAGGGGTCTATCACCCATTTGCAAAATGGTTACTTTTTATCTGCCAGACTATATGCCCTCCTCTTCTGGTGAGATCACACCCCCTCAGTAGTAAATGATCAGGAACAAAAGTCTGTGAACTTAATCAGATGTCTCATTACTTATTTGGGTCCTTGGTGGAGGCCTATTTTCCCTGCTGTAACATGGTCCCTTCTCTCCTTGTTTCTGGTGTGGCCCTCCTACCCCATCCCTCCTGTTCATAATCCTTGGAATAACTGTCTCTAGGTGGGCTGGGTTGGTTTGGTACTAGGAGCCACCTATTAGGGAGTACATACGGTGCTTAATTTTCTGGGTCTGGGATACTTCACTTAATATAATTGTTTCTAATGACATCCATTTCCCGGCAAATTCCAGTAATTCATCATTTTTGATGGCTGAGTAGTACTCCATTGTATAGATGTACCACAGTTTCCTTATCCACTCCTCAACTGTTGGACATTTGGGCTGATTCCATGACTTTGCTATTGTAAACAGTGCTGCTATGAACATGGTCGTGCTTGTGCTATTGAGGTGAACCTCTGCTGTATGGGGGGTTATTCCCAAAAGTGGAATAGCAGGGTCATATGGCATTTCAATCTTTAATTTCTTTAAGAATCTCCAGACAGCTCGCCAGAGTGGCTGTATGAGCCTGCATTCCCACCAGCAATGTAGGAGAGTTCCCCTCTCTCCACATCCTCTCCAACATTTGTTGTTGTTTGTATTGTGGATTTTTGCCATCCTGACCGGGGTGAGATGATATCTCAGGGAAGTTTTGATTTGCATTTCCCTGATGGCTAAGGAAGTGGAGCATTTTTTCAGATATTTGTTAGACATTTTAATTTCATCCCTGGTAAAGTTTCTTTTCAGTTCCAGGGCCCAGTTTTTAATTGGGCCATTGGTTTCCTTGGTGTTTAGTTTTCTAAGTTCTTTGTGCACTCTGGACAGCAGAGTTCTATCAGATGTGTGGTTAATGAAGATTTTCTCCCATTCTGTAACAGTTACTCTTAACTATTGCTCCGAGAGAACACTCAAAGTCAACCAACTTAAGGGAGAAAGGGAAGTTTATTCAGCTTACGGTTCCAGAGGGGAGGCAGTTTCTCACAGCAGAGGCAGCATGGCTGGCTGGCCAAAGCTGGAGAAGGCTATGTCACTGCAGACATCTTGGAAGCTGAGAGCTGCAGACTGCTTGCTGCAAAGGCAGACTTCTCCTGGAGGTAGGGTGGGACTAATCCACCTCAAGGCCCACCCCTTGTGACTGCCTTCCTCCAGCAAGGCTCCACCTCTCAAGGTGCCATGACCTTGCCAAATACATGAGACTATGGGGGACACATTTCAAACCATGACACTCCACCCCTGGTCCCCACAGGCTCATTACCATCTCATTATGCAAACCATACTCAGTCCAATTTGAAAAGCCTTCATAGACTACATCAGTAGTCCCAACAGTCCAAAAGTCCAAAGCCTCTTGTAACATCAAAAGATAAGTTACATATTTCCATCATACAATGGCACAGAATAAACATTCCCATTCCAAAAGAAAGGAATGGGGGCATATCCAGGAATGATTGGTCCATAACAAGACTGAAAACCAGCAGGACAAACCCCAAATCTTGTAGCTCCAAGTCCAACAGGTGAGCCTCTTGTTGAAATCATCTCAGTTCCAAAGGGCTTTGGTTCTATCCCTTCAATGCAACTGCCCATAGAATAAGTTGCTCTCTTGAGCTGACTCCTCCTAGGATATACAGCTCTCCTTGTCAGGAGTCTCACGTTGTCTCTGGCATCTGTAATATCTTTACTTCTTAATGGCAAACCAGGCTTTAACTCCACAGCACAACTGCCCTCTAAACTGCAGGCTTCTTGCCTCATGATGCCAGGATTCTGCCAATTTTTGAAATCTTGGAGAACTCCATGATCTCCTCTCTCTTGCATCACTGATGCCTCTAAAACCAGAACCACATAGACGACTTTGCCAAGACTAGCCCCCTTGAATCACAGCTGATTCTGTTTCTCTATGCTGACCATGGGGAAAAGCTCTTTCACACCTGGAGAGTTGTTTTATAGAAGTGGATCCTTGCTTTGGAACTCCATCCTTTAGCTCATTTCTTCTAAAAGGATTTGCATTCTTATGGGTGGGAGCCTTCTCTGAGGATCTTGCCCTCAAGCTAGGGCCTCTCCTATTATCCAAACTGAGAGCTGGCTTTGATTTACAAATGGAGCTAATCTCTTTAATAGCCATTTTGTTCCCTACTTCTTCCTGGTTCAACCCTGCAAGTTTGGCTTTGTATTTTTCATCATTAGATTTTACAGTTTTTGGTTCTTCCAGCCTGATTTTTTGCTCTTTTTCATAATTTTGAAGCCAACTAAAAAGTAGCCATATCACATTGTCAAGACTATATTGTTTTTAAATTTCCTCTGCCAAGCACTCTAGTTTAACTTCAAGCAAGCTTTCAGGATGAGGGCAAAACTTCACTAAAATCTCAGCCAACACATGGCTCCATGTGTCACTTGTCCAGTTGCAAACACAGTCTCTATTCCCCTCTGGACCATCACAAGCTGAGCTTCCACTGCCTACATCTCTCACAGCATTGCTGTCCTCTGAGCTCTCATGAAAAAGGCCCATTTGGCCCCCTCGCCAAGACCAAATACTTTCCCAGCACAAAGTCCCAAAGTTCTCCATATTTCTCCCAACAAACAGTTCCAAAGGCACACTAGCCACATCACAGCATTGGCCATACTGCTGGGTACCAACTGCTCTCAGCTTCACAAATAACTTCACGTTGTGGTACCAGCTGTTCTTAATCTCACAGCAACACCCCACTCCTGTTACCAATTTCTGTAGTAGTTACTCTTAACTATTGCTGTGAGAGAACATTCAAAGTCAACCAACTTAAGGGAGAAAGGGAGGTTTATTCAACTTACGGTTCCAGAGAGCAGAGAGGAGGCAGTTTCTCATGGCAGAGGTGGCATGGCTGGCTGGCCAAAGCTGGAAGAGGCTAAGTTACCGCAGACATCTTGGAAACTGAGAGCTGCAGACTGCTTGGAAACTGAGAGCTGCAGACTTCTCCTGGAGGTAGGGTGGGACTAATCCACCTCAAGGCCCACCCCTTGTGACTGCCTTCTTCCAGCAAGGCTCCACCTCTCAAAGTACCATGACCTTGCCAAACACATGAGACTGTGAGGGACACATTTCAAACCATGACAACATCTTTAATCTCATAGGAGGAACAAATGTATACTTTCAAGAGTGATGCTCAAGAACTGAAATAATTCTTAATAGAAGAGGCTTAGTATTTATGCCTTTTATTTATCATTTATAGAATATAGATTAATTCTAGAATATTATGGGTTTTTTTTTAATGATTACTAACTTCTGTTGATTATGACCAGTGTCATAATCTTTCTGGAGCTTTGTATATGGATCTAGAAACCTACTTAGAAGATTGCTTGGAAGTGATGGATGTTTGTTTTCCACCACATAGAAAAAACAAAGTGTGGTTAGCAACTTGAATTATTATTATTATTATTTTTAATTCTTTTGCTCCTGAAGTGTCTGTTTCTTTGGACTTTAGGAAAAACTGTGATGAAGAAGAAATAGAAGAAATGAGAGAAATAGGTCTGAAGCTTGGGAGATGCTCAAATAATACGTGTCTATATTCTTTTTTTTTTTATTAAAAATTTAATTATACATTTTAAAATTTTTTACCAGTTCCCTCCCTCCCCCCTCCTCCCCCCTCCTTCCCCTCCCCTTCCCCCAGTGCCTCCCCCCCAATTCCCAGAGAGTCCTTTATTGTGTACGCCTAACTCTCCACTGGGTCCTCCTCTCCGATGACATATAAGGACCCAGTGGCATTTCCATAAGCCCTTTCTCTTGTTCCCCTTAAGCATAAGATCACTACTATGGCTGTCAATCCCTTGCCTCCAGGGGTCTCGGTGCCCTTAACAGATGCTAGACTTTATGAGGGCAACAGTGCGCTGGACATTGCCCAGGGCATGCAAAGTCCCATTATGATTGCTTTGGCCCCAACTATTGTTGAGAATCTTGCAAATCGTTGCTCCTCCCATCCTTTTGCTCTTACAATCTTACCGCCCCCTCTTCCGCAAATGTCCCTGAGCTCCAGGATGGGGAGAGATTAGGCTGTCCTAGTTCTATGTGATTGATATAGAGTCTCTGAAGTTCTGGATTGTGGTTTGTTGATTTTCTTTTGCAGTTTTGCTGCTCCTGCAATTCCCTTCACTCCATTCTGCTGGGCACTGTATGTCACCCCCTGGCCAGAGACAAAAAGCTGTTAAACTGGAGTCTTGTTGTAATAGCACATTCAAGGGTAGATGTAATAAGAGTAGGAAACCTCACTGAGGGAGGGGTCCATCACCCATTTGCAAAATGATTACTTTTTATCTGCTAGACTATATGCCCTCCCCTTCTGGTGAGATCAGGAAAGAACGTCTGTGAACTTAACCAGGTGTCTCATTACTTACTTGCAGACCTTGATGGAGGCCTATTTTCTCTGCTGTAACATGGTCTCCTCTCTCCTTGTTTCTGGTGTGGCCCTCCTAACCCATCTCTCTTGTTCATCATCCTTGCAATTACTGTGTTACATAGGTTTACTTTTGAGTGTCTCAATGTGGGCTGGGTGAGTTTGGTACTAGGAGCCACCTATTAGGGAGTACATACGGCGCTTAATTTTCTGGGTTTGGGATACTTCACTTAATATAATTCTTTCTAATGACATCCATTTCCCGGCAAATTCCAGTAATTCATCATTTTTGATGGCTGAGTAGTACTCCATTGTATAGATGTACCACTTTTCCTTATCCACTCGTCAACTGTTGGACATTTAGGTTGATTCCATGACTTTGCTATTGTAAACAGTGCTGCTATGAACATGGTCGAGCTTGTGCTATCGAGGCGAACCTCTGCTGCATGGGGGGTTATTCCCAAAAGTGGGATAGCAGGGTCATATGGCATTTCAATCTTTAATTTCTTTAAGAATCTCCAGACGGCTCGCCAGAGTGGCTGTATGAGCCTGCATTCCCACCAACAATGTAGGAGAGTTCCCCTCTCTCCACATCCTCTCCAGCATTTGTCGTTGTTTGTATTGTGGATTTTTGCCATCCTGACCGGGGTGAGATGATATCTCAGGGAAGTTTTGATTTGCATTTCCCTGATGGCGAAGGAAGTGGAGCATTTTTTAAGATAATTGTTAGACATTTTAATTTCATCCCTGGTAAAGTTTCTTTTCAGTTCCAGGGCCCAGTTTTTAATTGGGCCAGTGTTTTCCTTGGAGTTTAATTTTCTAAGTTCTTTGTGCACTCTGGACAGTAGAGCTCTGTCAGATATGTGGTTAGTGAAGATTTTCTCCCATTCTGTGGGTTGCCTTTGAGCTCGTGTGACAATCTCTTTATCTGAACAGAAGCTCTTTAATTTCACAAGATCCCAACTGTTGAGAGTTGGTAGCAGTGACTGTGCCATTGGATGTCTGTTTAGGAAGTGTTGGCCTAGCCCAATCAGCTTCAACTTCTTTGAAGAATTGCTTTGGGATTTTGATTGGTATAGCATTGAATCTGTATATTGCCTTTGGTAGGATGGTCATTTTTACAATGTTGATTCTGCCAATCCAGGAACAAGGGAGGTCTTTCCACCTTCTGGTGTCTTCTGCAATTTCTTTCTTTAGGGTTTTAAAGTTTTCATTGTAAAGGTCTTTTACCTCCTTAGGTTTATACCAAGGTATTTCATTTTTTTTAGGGGTTATAGTAAATGGCATGGTTTCTCTCAAGGCTTTTTCACTTCTTTCATTCTGGGCATATAGGAAGGCCTCTGATTTTTGCACATTTATTTTGTATCCTGCCACCCTGCTGAACTTCTCAATTAGTTCCAGGAGCTTCCTGGTGGAGTTTTTGGGATCCCTCAGGTATAAGATCATGTCATCTGCAAATAGGGATAGCTTGATTTCTTCCTTGCCGATTTGAATCCCTCTTATGTCCCTTTCTTGTCTTATGGCTTCAGCTAAGACTTCAAGTACAATATTGAATAGAAGTGGTGAGAGTGGACAGCCTTGTCTAGTTCCTGATCGAAGTGGGACCACCACGGCCTAAAGCTGGACATCCACAACACATCAAACAAGAGAAAATACACTAACTCCTGGAAACTTAACACTATGATGCTGAATGAGAACTGGATTCAGGAAGAAATTAAAAAGGAAATTCAAGATTTCCTGAAAGTGAATGATAACGAAAATACAACTTACCAAAATCTCTGGGACACAATGAAAGCTGTTCTAAGAGGTAAGTTTATAGCTCTTAATGCCCACGTCAAAAAAATGGAAACATCAGAAATAAACAACTTAACAATGCAGCTTAAAGCTTTAGAGAAACTAGAGCAATCTGATCCCAAAAGCAGTAGAAGAGAAGAGATTAGCAAAATAAGGGGAGAAATATCTGAAATCGAGACTAAGAAAACGATAGAAAAAATCAACCAATCAAAAAGCTGGTTCTTTGAAAAAATCAACAAGATTGATACACCCCTAGCTAAACTAACCAAAAGCAAGAGAGAGAAAACCCAAATTAACAAAATTAGAAATGAACATGGAGTTATCACTACTGATACCCAAGAAATCCAGAGAATTATAACATCATATTTCAAAAACTTATACTCTGTGAAGTTTGACAACACAAAAGAGATGGATGAATTTCTAAGTAAACACAACTTACCTAAATTGAATCAGGAAGTTGTGAATTATTTAAATAGTCCTATAACATATAAGGAAATTGAGGAAGTAATCTCGAATCTTCCCACCAAAAAATGTCCTGGACCAGATGGATTCAGCACAGAGTTCTACCAGACATTTAAGGAGTTAATAACACCAATACTCCTTAAACTGTTCCATCAAATAGCAAAGGAAGGAACACCACCAAATTCCTTCTATGAAGCTAATATCGTTTTAATCCCAAAACCTAATAAAGATTCACTTAAAAAAGAAAACTATAGGCCGATCTCCCTGATGAACACAGACGCAAAGATTCTCAACAAAGTCTTAGCAAATCGGATTCAAAAACATATTAAAAAGATCATTCATGGGGACCAAGTAGGCTTCATCCCCGGCACACAAGGTTGGTTCAACATACGCAAATCAATAAATGTAATTCATCATGTAAACCAGTCCAAAGTCCAAGACCACATGATACTCTCGATAGATGCAGAGAAAGCTTTTGACAAGATCCAACAGCCTTTTATGATCAAACCCTAGAGACAGTGGGAATGGAAGGAACCTTTATCAATATAATAAAAGCTGTATACAACAAGCCCACAGCAAGGATTATGCTCAATGGGGAACAATTGGAAGCATTCCCACGTGTCTATATTCTTACATGAGGACCCTCCTAGTGTGCAATCCCTGAGCACATGCAGGGCTCACTCACCGACTCTCACACCAAGGAAAGAGGGGACACTGGAGCAGGGGCCCGTCGGTGGACTTTATAGTTCTGGATTTGTTTTTTGGGTTTTGAATTAATTAGATACCATGTTGAATTCCAAATGTGATAATTAGGCAAATTAATGCTGCAGTGAGGTTATTAATGAGGCAAAATATGCTAATATGCGTTTGATAAAGAGTTCTTCTTCTGCCTTACCAAGAAATTGACAAACATTTTTTATTTGGGGCCAGACAGCTCATCTCAAGTGATTTACTAAAAAGGTTCTCTGCCGTATGCTGTGAACAAATGTTGTAAATAGGGGTTAACATCTACAGCAACTTGAATCTTTTGAGTCTTGAATTTGGGTAGGACAATGTTTGAGATATTCAGAATTTGTTTAGAATGATTAAGCACTTCTCAGTCAGTGTTTCCAACAAAATCATTTCTGCGTACAGTCTTCTGGAAATAAACCAACTTTTTTGATTTGGATAAAGATTTTTGTTGTTGTTGTTTGTTTTTTTTTAATTTTTATTTTTTATTCAATTTTGCATGTATGCGTGTGTGTATATGTATGTGTGTGTGTGTAGAACCACGGACGAAGTCGGGAACCACCATGGAAGCGTCCACCTCCTCCTTGTTTACTCTGCCCCAGGATTCACAGGCTCCGCTCTACCAGGACCAGAAACGCAGGCCGCCCCCACTTCCACCCGGCGTCTATACGTGGGGTCTAGGATCCGAACTCAGGACCTTCTGCCTGCAAGGCAGAGGCTTAACCCCTGAGCCACCTCTCCAGCCCCCAATAAAGATGTTTTTGTAGGTGGTATTTGTATTTAGGAGGTGCTTGACTTCTTGGACAGATGCCAGTCAATCCAAAAATAACAGACTCATTGTTGCTAATAATAAACCTGAAGGCAAAATTTACTATGCATCCACCAAAGCAAAGGAAGAACATGTAGGCTTATCAATGAGAGTTTTGGAGATCATAGTTTCTTCTTTCCCTTCCTCCTCCTCTGCTATCTTTTCTCATTCTCTTTTTCTACCCACCCTCCCTCCTTTCCTTTTCTTTCTTTTTCTCTCCCCTCCTTCTTTTTCTCCTTCCTTTCCTTTCTTCCTTCTTTCCCTTTCTCCCTCCCAACTTTCTCTCTTTTGCTGTCTCTCCTTTCTGCTCAAATTTAGAATTAATTTACACTTGTACTTCCCATGTTCCTCTGAGTGGTAAGGAAGTTA
Source organism: Typhlomys cinereus (assembly GCA_023101885.1). Taxonomy (NCBI): domain Eukaryota; kingdom Metazoa; phylum Chordata; class Mammalia; order Rodentia; family Platacanthomyidae; genus Typhlomys; species Typhlomys cinereus. The sequence continues at coordinate 3,954,110 of JALPQD010000033.1, read as the reverse complement.
AAGGAATTAAACAGTTTTTTCATGGGAGACTCTCCCCATAACTTAATTGCATTTATTCAGTTTGCCCCAGCCACCTCATTTTTATCTGTGTCCTCAATTGCTCTTGCTAGTGGCATCACATGTGCCAGCCTGCAAGGAACAATGCCAGTGTCATGATGCTGCAAGATGATCTTCACTCCAGGTGGCTCCAGCAAGTGGAAAAAGGTGAATGAGACATTTATTTATTTATTTAATTTATTTTACAAAAACCAGATGCCAATTTGCTAGTGGACAATTAGTACTATAATTGTCACATAGACTTAAATTAGTTATCAGTAAGTATAGTAATATAGACATACTGATTACACACATATTCTTCCTGTTAGTATAACTTAAAAGTTAGAATCTGCTCCAGTAAGAGTGTAGATAGTCGTATAAGGAAACCAAATTTTATCCAAATAGTGTCTGATAAGTAAAGACCTAAGTATGAAAAATGTTATTATCTGAGTATATTAACAGCATCCAGTCAATAAAAGCTGCAGTCACCATCTCTAAATAGAGGACTACTATTATGATTTCAGAATAGTTTGCTGATGGGTTTGTGAACTATTTGTCACTATAACAAAAGATGTGATATGAGTAACACAAAAGGAAAATCAAGGAAAGTCTTGTTTTGGATTATCATTTCCAAAGTTTCAATGTGTGGTTTCTTGACTCTGTTACTCCTGCATCTTGCTGAGCAGAATGGCATGATGGGGAACAGGTGGAAGCAGAAGAGCAAGAGGAAGGGTCTGAGGACAAACACATCCTTGAGAGGCACACTACCTTTCTTCCAATTGTGCCCCCTTCTAATAGGCCATTCAGTTATGAACTCGATGATGATCCATAGTGAAGCTAGGTCACTCCTAATCCAATGTCTTCTCAATAGTCCACTACCTAGGAACCAAGTCTGCAACACACTAGCCTTTTTGAGGACCACTTCATCTTCAGTCTGCAACAAACGAAGTTGATGTCATTTGATTACTTCAATCAAAGCTAACTTAAGGGCTCATACATAAGGGCTCAGAGCAGTAATATTTTAGCATATTCAGTTATTTGCTCATTATATATTTCCTGAATCAAGATTACATTAAAGACTAATATTACTACCTTGAATTATTATTAAGATGGCAAATAAGAAGAGCAAAATGGCTGAGTGTGTGCTCAAATATGATATATTTTCAGAAAAAAATTTCATTTTATTTAATGAAGAAATATTTTTGATTGCTTAGCATGAATATCATGGCTTGTAATTTTAATTAGTTCAACAAATTCTTTTTGATCTTATAATGTAATCCTGAATCTAAACAGATAGTATTTATTAAAATTGACTTGATGTTTGCACTAACATTTTATTGTGCACCTGAGAGACCACATGCAAACATATGCTAGTAATTTGAATCCATTTGTGAAAATTATATCTATTTGGCTAGATTTAAATAATCAACGTTTGATTTAAGATACTGCCCATGCTTCATTTCCCTAGCCTTGTGCAGTGTTCATAGTGCTGAGAAGTTTGACATTGCATTATCACTGAACTTGAATGTGATTTTGGGAACAGGTGATAGGAAACATAGATTTCCAGTCAATTTTATACACATTCGTGCATGTGCACACACACACACACACACACACATACAATTTTTTCTGAATGTTTCAAAGCTGCAAAGGAAAGACTGAATGGGGAACAGGAGAGATAGCAAAATGATTCTGATGGGTACCATTTCAGATCTTAGGAGTATGTCAAGAACAGCTCTGTCCACATCACCTCTCAGCCATCTATTCTGTTGTGCATTTTGCACCCACAAGCATCCTGGCTCTGTATAGAAATCAATGAAACTTGCTCCCTACTGTTGATAAGCACATCATTAAGGAAGTAAGGTTGTTTGAGCCTGACAGTAGTAAATATGTCCTTCAGATACCAGCCTTATCTTTTTGGTGTATCCTCATACAAGAAATTTCCAATGTAATTGGACATTCTTTCCACATTTGGTGGAATTTTCTTTCTTCTTTTTGAAGTTCTGACCTGTTTCTTGATAAATAATTCCCTTTTTAGATTTAATCTTTTATGTTTCTTAATGCTCTTAAGAATGACAGTCATCAACTCCTTCCTACAACTTCCTCTTCTACTGCTTCTGTTTTTTTCCCCCTTTCTGAAAGAAAATGAGCATGATAGAAGAAAAAGAATGGTTTAAGAACAAGAGTTGAACATAGCAACTACTGAAGTAAGAACCTGAAAAAAGCAAGATAAAACATACATGTGTGTCAGTACCTGGAGCATGGTATTTTTTGCCTCTGGGCATAACTCAATGAATGTCATCTTGAACTTTGTTTCCAGTGTAACCTAAGAGAATGCCTACTAAGTCTTGCCTCTGTTTTATTGGAAGGTACCACATGGAACCTGCCAAATGTTAAAAGGGATATTGGATCCAAGCCAGGATGGGAACAAGTGTTATCATAGCCATCATTATAGGTTTTTCCTTAGTGGACAAAAATTTTCAAATGTTATAAATTTAAAATATATAAAATATAAAAAATTTCTGAAAGGAGGAGTGAGGGGATAGATTGCCAGTGAGACAGAGTTCAGGTATGAACATGCCACTGTGCATGCATGGAGGTCGGAAGCTAGTTCTCTACTTCCACCATGCAGACTCTGGGAACTAAATTTAGATCACCATGTGCATTTATTTGCACACTGAGTTATCTCATTTGCAAATGGTAGATTTTTTAGATGAGAAAGTGTAAAGCAGATTCCTAAAATGAGTTTTCTGGACATGATGATCCATAGCCTCCTTTTCTCAGTAAGCTTAGTTAAGGAGCTCCACTGTTTTCAATCAACTATGTCTTGAGTCTGGTCCTACAATGGAGAGTCTAATTATACTTGGGAAATCTGCACCAGGCTGTCATGGGGAAGGAACTAAGCTTTACTTTCTCACTATCCCAAACATGTGCACACATGGGCACATAAAGGTTTGAGAAAACAAAAAAACTTGAGAAAACAAAAGATAGCTATAGTTACTGGGAAAAAAGCTTCTGCTTCTGTTTTTTCCCCCTTTCTGAAAGAAAATGAGCATGATAGAAGAAAAAGAATGGTTTAAGAACAAGAGTTGAACATAGCAACTACTGAAGTAAGAACCTGAAAAAAGCAAGATAAAACATACATGTGTGTCAGTACCTGGAGCATGGTATTTTTTGCCTCTGGGCATAACTCAATGAATGTCATCTTGAACTTTGTTTCCAGTGTAACCTAAGAGAATGCCTTATAGCACTTTGAAGCTTTCCATCCTGGAGGAAAGTTCAGAAACTAAACAACTGGATAGCCTCTGGAAGTTCCTGAAACTAACAAGATAAGGGAAGTGGGAGGCTCTCTTAAGATAAAGAAAACTGTAAATACTTGCTAAGGGGAGGAGACTCTTTAGACAGTAACAGTTCAGAAATTTGAAAGACTGAGCAAGTCCAAAATCTGAAGGAGACTCTCCTATGAGCCCTTATGAAGAGAGCTCTAATGTTGCAACTTCTATGAGCCTCATTCATATTGGGGTAGATTTTCTGGTGATGATGTTGCCTTTGAGTCATTAGTGTTCTTCTAAGTAGCCCTCACCTCTACTCTTGAGAGCAACCCCAAATAAATACATTGGTTCGTAAAGTGGAACCTTGGCATAATTGCTACTTTGGTCTATTGTTGTATTCATGTCTGGGGTAGATAGAAATTTGTGTGACTTGCAGCACAGCACTTAGTATGGGGAAACTTAGGTAACACACAATATACTGGTTCTTTTTTTTTTTTTTCTTGTTCAAATGAGTTGAGGGCAAGCCCTCAGGAGGAGGAAAATAATTGAGTCATATCTTCACAATGTTTAGTAACAGCTGTTCAATTGTCACTTTTTGTTTGACTTCTTCAGCTTACAACCCTGTGCTAACAAGGATGGACAATTGACAGGGCTTTCCAACCTAAGATTGACTTGAACTGAGTCCTGAAGGAGTCCAGGAAAGCTAGAGAATGGTAATTACATTACATAAGCTTATGGATGGTAATGAGGAAGACTTTAAGCCTCTGTAAACTTTCATGTCTGTTAACAAGTTATGAAACTTCCATAATTCTCCTCAAATACAGTCATTGACTATGAACAATATTTTATCGCATTTGTGTGCTCAATAGCAAGCACAGTGTATTCTCAAAGAAGGTTTCTTTTTCCCTTAAAAACATGATTGATTTTTTATTCTGATAGAATTTTTTTCTTCTGCATTAAACTTCAGGAAACGTGGGTGTGAAGTGCACTTCCCATGTGTGGCTAGTAAATCATCTAAGCTCTTGCAAATATACTTTATAGATGTCAGCTGACTTATTCTCAATGAATGGCTCTTTGGAAAGAAAAGTTCACGTTTGTGACAGTGGCTATGAAAAATTGTGTTGAACTTGAATATGGGCCATACATGTGCAAGGGCTTATCACAACTGATTGCTATTTTCTTTGTAATTTTCTAGGTACAATTTACACAAGCATTCAGAGAAAATAATATCACTATAAATGATGATTTCCAATAATAAATAAAGTAGTGTGGGTCTTAGTTATAGTGATTGCCTTCTCTTTTTCTTTAAGAGAGGGAGGGTTGGCCATCCTGCACATCTCTCTGTAACTATTAGAGCAATCAGTTCTTTGACAGAACTGAGAAGTGAACGCCCATGAGTTCCTTTGAACAAATGTTTTGAATCTATTTCAGAATCAGTCTTACAAAGTACATTTTGCTAGATTCTCATTTTTCCAACTTTAGGGCTGCATTTCTTAAGAAAAAAGTTAAAGATACCAGGCCCTTTAAAATATGTACAAAGAGCACATAATTCATTTTGGATGCTAGCTTGTAAGTTAGTGGTCTTTTGCAACAAGAGAAAGGAGAGAGAAGTCAGTTTCTCTCTGATGCTTGTCCTCTTTGGAGAGGATGAGGTAAGAACTTCTCACCCATACTCTGTTTAAACTTAGCAGGCAAGTGAGACACTGTTTCATTTGTGGTTATTTTAGATGTAAGGTGTCCAGTCACATAAATTTTAAAGACTTAATGATAAATTTTAAATAATTTCTACAAGCTCACTAATCAAATATTCCTTCAACAGATCAAGTGCCCTCTCTCATGGGTCAGAACCCCAGGCACATGGAACCCCTAGAAATGAATAAGTCAGATCCTGATGAGAAATCAATGTTAAGGAAAACTGATTTGGAAGTAGCAGTACTTTGAAAATAGTGAATATATATATTCAGCATATATATATATATTCACTTTTTAAATGGATGACCTTACTCTCCATGCTGATGTGGCCATTTAAGATTGAAGCCCTAACCTCTGAGAAATTGTCAGGAAGCCCTTCTTGATTTGAAATACTGTCACCTGCACAACACTATCCCTTCCTAAGCAATATAGCCACCGTGGCTGGTGAAGCTGCCATGTTTCTTAAGCACTGCAGGGCTTTCTCTGTGTGAGGAGAAGAGGAATTATTTTGTCAAGAGTGAGCTGCAGGAAGAATTTCAGATTTAAAAAAATATGAGCTCACAAGTGTGCAGGTGAAAAATTCATGGGGAGGAGACTATCTCAGCCCTCCAGATTTCTATTCCACGACAACGTGGATATACAGAGAAAACTCTGTGCTTCTGCAGCTTCCACAGGCAAGCAACAGGGCCCAATAATAAGCCATTGGAGGGACTGTGGGCTACCAGGACTTCTTGGGCCTGAGACTTTGGGGAGCTTCTGTCTCAGGAAAGTCAAAGGCCTCATTGCAGGCCTGTGACCTCAGGTGCTCAGACCTCTCAGGTGGGCAACCTCAGATGAGTGACTTCAGGTTCTCAAACCTCAGGTGAGCTGGCCTCAGGGGAGCACATATATTTTCAGAGGTGCAAGGCAAGAGACTGGCTAACCTGCCCACTGTCCACCTGTGAATAAGAGCGTAAACACACTGAAAAACAAACACTGTTCTCACTCGTCCTTCTCTTTCCTATAGAAGAAATAGGTCCTGGGGGTTCATGCTCAGAGCTGCTGGAAGGGGCTGCACGGCTATGTGGAGGCTTTCAGAGAAGGTGTGCGGGTCCTGACAGGGTCCACGCGCAGACTTGAAGCACATTTTGTGAGTACTAAACTACTGACCTCCATTTGGTAAATAACATGTTTTGTGCAGACATAGGGTCAGGAGAAAAAAGAGAGAAACAGAAGCTCTCTGTGATGGAAAGGAAACAGCACTTTAGACCTCAAGCTATTAATAGAGTAGAGCTGTTTCTGCAAGGTGGCAGGACATGAGGGAGACAGTGGGTGCCTTTGCTGATAGTAAGTGAGGTGATCTTCGAAACTGGTGTTTTCTCCAAATCAAGCACAAAAGGCTGATTTGATAACCAAAATGAAATCATGCCTTGTATAAATGAAGAGTCTCAGAAATGGCCTTGTGAGAAATAAAGTCCCTGTTCTCAAGTGAGGATCAGGTTTATTTTGCTGCTGAGCCGAGGGTCAGCGGTATGGAGGTGGCAGAAGGTGGTTTGAGACCCATCTTTCAATTCTGGTCTGTGCATGTTGGGGATCACTATGCTAGGGAAACAGATGGGGTTTAGAATTTCGGGAGAAAATATTTATTTCCATGGCTGACTTCATCCTTCATTTATGCAACACATCAATCCAGAACTGTCTGTTAAACAGACTAGGCTAACCACTAAGCCACCTATCCAGTCCCCTGATACCACTTGAAATCAATGTCTTTATTTTGGGGATTTCATTACTAGTGAAATTCCCAAAATTGTTCTCAGACCCTGTGATCTTGCTGCTCTCATTATTATTTTTAATTGGTTATAGCAGATCCCTGAAGATTTTTTTCAATATATAATATTATGCCATCTATCTTCAAAGAGTTCCATTTCTTTCCCTCTGATTAGATAATGTTTATTTTGCTTTCTTGCATCGTGCCCTGGGTGGACATTTCTGTACAATAACTGAAGTGACATCTGTGACCACATCTATACTTATTGTTGGTCTCAGGGATTAAAGGATTCAATCTTTCATATTGTGTGATAGTAAGATTTTTGTTGATGGTCATATGGATTGAAAATTTCCTCCCTTTTCTAGTTCAACTATTTCCTCATACAGAAGTGTTACATCTTTCCAAGGGCCTTTGCTAAACTGCTATGTGAGGTTTTTCCCTTTTTTTTTTATTATTTATTCAACTATGCGCATGTGCGTGTGTTCGCGTGCGCTCGTGTGTGTGTGTGTGTGTGTGTGTGTGTGTGTGTGTGTCTGTGTGTGTGTGTAGAACCACGGATGAATTCGCGAACCACCATGGACGCCTCCACCTCCTTCTGCCCCGGGATTCACAGGCTCCGCCCTACCAGGACCGGAAACGCAGGCCGCCCCCGCTTCTGCCTGGCGTCTATACGTGGGATCTGGGATCCGAACTCAGGACCTTCCGCCTGCAAGGCGGAGGCTTAACCCCTGAGCCACCTCTCCAGCCCGGTTTTTCCCTTTTGTAAAAATTGAATGGCACTATTTGTATTGAATTTAGATGGTCAGTGAACAGTATATTCATAGGGAAAATTCTGTTTGTTCATAATGTATAATTTTTTATTTCTGGATTTGGTTACTACTATTTTATTAGGTATTTTTGCCATCTGTATTCATAAGAGACATTGATTTTATTTTCTTACATATCTGGCTTGGTACACAAAGCTTTTTTGCAACTCAATAATAGAGAAATGAACGAATAAAATGGGTAAAAGATCCAAATGGACAGCACTTCAAAGGTAAAGAAAGTAGTAGTTAATAATAAGATGAAAAGATGTTCAACATCATTAGTCATCAAGAAAATGAGAAATCAAAACACAGTAAACTAGGATGTCATACTGCAGACATATTAAGGATATGGTGAGTGTTCATAGCAATGTTTTTCACAGTAGCCATCAAGTAGAAAAACATGACATTTCAGTTTACCAGCACATTCATAAAATATGGTCTAAAACCATGTAATGGAATGCTATTTCTCATTGTAAAGTACATTCTGATACAAGTTACAGTTTTCCTCCTTTTAAAAATTTATTCTTTCTTAAAAATATTTTTATTTATTTGTGTGTGTGTGTGTGTGTGTGTGTGTGTGTGTGTGTGTGTGTATGTGTATCAGAAGGCACTGTGTATCCCAGTCAAGGACCAAGGGTGACTTTGGGAATCATGATGGATTGCTTCTACCTCCTTGCTTCCGTCTGAGATTTCCTAGACTCTGTTCACAAGGGCCGGGCATTCAGACCACACTACCTTTTCCTCCTAGCATTTTTACATGAGACCTGGGATCTGAACTCAGGATCTTTTGCCTGTGAGGCAAAGTCTTAATTCCTGAGCCATCTTGCTAGCCCTAAAAAAAAGTAGTCTTTAAAAAAATTTTGCATGTGCACACAGTGTATCTTGATCATATATACAAGATAAATTTTGAGTGAACTTGGAAAACATCCTTTTTTTTTTATTTTAAAAAAATTTTTTTTATTATTTATTTAACTGTGCGCATGTGCGTGTGTATGTGCGCGCGCGCGCGCGCGTGTGTGTGTGTGTGTGTGTGTGTGTGTGTGTGTGTGTGTGTAGAACCACGGACGAATTCCCGAACCACCATGGACGCCTCCACCTCCTTCTGCCCCGAGATTCACAGGCTCCGCCCTACCAGGACCAGAAGCGCAGGCTGCCCCCCGCTTCCGCCTGGCGTCTATACGTGGGATCTGGGATCCGAACTCAGGACCTTCCGCCTGCAAGGCAGAGGCTTAACCCCTGAGCCACCTCTCCAGCCCCGGAAAACATCCTTAATGAATGAAGCCAGTTTAAAAAAAACCAAACCAAACCAAACCAAACAAAAACTCCATGTGCTACCTAATCCAATTTAAATGGATTGTCCAGAATTGACACATGTAGGAAAGTAGAAAGGAGATTACTAGTAGTTTAAGGTTGTAGGCATGTAGGGCGGGTGGGGCTTAGGGAATAGAGAAAGGGCAAGGGTTGTGGGAAATGGGAGTGATTACTAATGAAGATGGGGCTTCTTTGACTGGAAATGTTGAAGAAGACCTAACCCCCAGAGGTGGGAGATGACAGCAGGCTGAAGAAGAGGAGGGTTGTACAGAGTGCGGTTGGTTAGGGACTTAAAAGCAAGTCTTAGGAGTCAGCAAGGCAAGAAGTCTACCTGGACCTTCTCAAAGCGATCACTGTGTCAAACACCTGTGCAACAGTCGGTGACACCGGTGGCCAGCACAACAGCACTCGGGCTGACTGTTTTAATGACTTTCCTCATCCTAGAAATCAAAAAGGTACCAAGGTTACCTCTGAGGAAAATAGTGCTTACCATCAAGGCACAATCATGGCAGTTGCATCTCTAGAATGCTATAGTTGATTGTGGTGATGGGAGCTATGACTCTGGATGTGCGGACAGACTAAAAAGCACTGAATTGTGCACTTTAGAAGAGTGACTTGTATAGTACACTAGCAAAAAAAATGATGCAAAAATACACATAAATGTGCAAGGGGAAAGTATGAGCTGCTTTTTCTGTCAAGTCACTCGTATCCATGACATAGTAGGTGATCACAGCAATTCTAGGACAAGTTATCAGCACCCTCATTTTACAGGTGAGAAAATGAGCGTTAAGTTAGAAACTTGTCCCGGGTCTCATAGCTTGTAAATGACCCAGAATTCAAATCAGGAACTCTCTTACTTATCTTACTTCTGTCTGTTGAAGCTCTGGTACTCTCGTTTAAAATCCTTCTACTTTCTGTACTGGTGTAGGAATGAAATGAAGGCAGAGTTTGAATGCCACTTAAATAACGTGAATAGCCTTATAAATTTTAACCTCCTGAAGAAAGGGAATGATCAATGGAAACTATTTAAGTTGAAAGCCTAACTCTCATGTGGGATTTTTTTTTTTTTTTGCTGTGTAGACACATTATTCAAAAGTATTTGGGTCTATGAACTTATTAAATAGCTAGTTTAAAGCAATGATTTGTGCTGTAGTGAATTAAGGCAGGGCACAAGGCTCTGCTTTTCTTCTCTAAAATTCTTTGGCCATCTGGCTCTCGGTGTCCCCCTCACACAGTTTGCAGACTATGAAATTCTGTACATCTTTATGAAGCTCGAGATTGACCTTGAAGAGGGAAAAGTCTTACTTTATTGTGCTGACACCACACATCATAACTCTTGTTTTGCTTGGAGTTCTCATTCAGTGTCATCACCAGCATGTGCAACAAGAGATACGTCATGTTTATGGCTCGGATATTCTTTTTACTTCCAGTAACAGTTTTCCCATAAAAATCTCTATTGAAAATAATCTCCATGCAGTCATTGCACATTATTGCTTGGAACAGAAATGCTAAAACAATTTGCTTATTTGGATCTTGAGGTTTTCCAATGTTTTAAAGTGTCTCGGTCCCTCCAGAAATATCTTTTCAGCCAGAGCAGTAGTAATGTAAATCTGTGGCTTTTCTTGTCATGTGTTTTATGGGATTGTGTTACCTCCATAATATATCATGCATTCCCCACTTTGTATTGGAATATCAATGGGTAAATAATTCCATTTTGAATCTTCTCTCCTGGATATTTTGCAGCTGTGATTGACATTCTGTCAAGATTAATTCTTAAAAAGTAGAATTTTCCAGTAGGATCCAAGAATGATAAGAGTTTGGGCTGCATGCAAGTGTTATTTTTAACACTTGAGTATTCATTTTGAAAACTATATGTTAGACATTTTTCTGTCTATATGTGCAAGGCTTTCTTGGTGGACAGAAGTCAGTTTGGCCTTTGCAACTGAGTACCATGGCCAGTAGGTCCAGAGGGTCCATGTCGAGCCCTGGAGGTCATAACCTGGGAACAAGAGCCCATGACTGGGGAGATGTGTGCAGGGGAAGAAGCTGAGATCCAAGTCCAGTGGGATGGAAACTGGCAGCAGGAGACATAGGAAGGAACAATTTGGGTGTTTTCCATATAGGCAATGGGCTGGAGACAGCTTAGTCTGTATGATCTGGCACAGTGAAATGAGCATGGTTTTGGCCCTAGATCTAGAGTCACATCTTGCTTGTCAAGCAGCCTTGGAAAAGGAATTAATGCTCTGTGCCTGAGCGTCTCACCTTTTAAATGAGTTGCATCATACCAATGTCATTACAACTGCCTCCAGTGGATGCCTTTAATGTGCTGGTACCTTTCCAGAGATAATCTTTCTTTAATTCTCATTTTTAAGGCAAGGGAAGCTGAAGCTCAGAGAAGATAAGTAATTTGTCCAATGACCTCTCTTATATCTTAAAAGTAATGAAGCAGAGCTGGGATTGTAGTTCATGTCTGTTAGAATCCAGATCCATTAGACCACTGGGAAAGATCTGGAGGTCTTGCCATCTGAGGGAACTTAGACTGTACCATAGACCACAAGCATTAGACTTTCTGGATATGAGACCTGGAAAGGTAAGAGCATTTGAACTGCTTAGGTGATCCCCAAGGACGACATAACCTTCTGCAGCCTTTCTGCCCAGCAGGTCTGGGGGTCAAGTACAGAACCAGCAGCAGTAGCAGCCCCTGGAGGGGGTGAGAAGTGCAGATGCCCACACCGGACCCTGGACCTACTGAATTAGATCCCCAGGGGCTCCTCCTGCTTCTTAGCAACTGGGAAGACATACTGAGCAATTCTGAGAGTCACAGGTACTGGATGCAAAGTGTCAGGCATTCCCCAGATGTTCACAATTGGTCTTGTTTCTACCCTTGGAAATGCAGAAGAATGTACTTTAGGAGGGTTGCATGTATAATTTAAAGTAAGGAACTGTCTGGCTCCCCCACCTCCCCACTGGCTCTACTATCCAAAGCTCTTGTCTTAGTTTCTCAGCACAGTTCTGCCAAACTTTCTTCCTTGAAAGCACATGCTGATGTCTTCGGGTTTACAACACCTCAGCTGGAGTAGATACAGGTTAGACTTTTTATATTCCCTTCCACACACCACATACTTGCTAACATTTATTGTTAATTTTACTGAAAGACATTCTGAGTGAACTAGAACCTCAATGTAACTGATTTGAGTTTCCCCAATGTCTGAAAGTGTTGGATGTCTTTATGTATTTATTAACCTTTTGTACTTTTTTGAGATGTGTTTTCAAATTGTTTATCTATATTTTCTGTTCACCTAGTTTTTACTTGACTACTTGCTCTTTTGTAAATATTTTCAGTTCTGATTACAAAATAGCCAAATCTGCTTCAGTGGCTAGCATGGAACAAACTTTTCAGGAATATTCAGTACTTGTTGAATTCAGTAACTGAATGACAATGGAACATTGAGAGAGATATCAACCTTTCATTTTGTATATTAACTGTCAAAACATGTGGTCCATTTTTAACTGTAAAAATAAAATAGTAGTCTCCACTTCAAATCCAAGAATTTCTTTTTTTTTTTTTATTAAAAATTTAATTATACATTTTAAAATTTTTTACCAGTTCCCTCCCTCCCCCCTCCCCTTCCCCCAGTGTCTCCCCCCCAATTCCCAGAGAGTCCTTTATTTTGTGCGCCTAACTCTCCACTGGGTCCTCCTCTCCGATGACATATAAGGACCCAGTGGCATTTCCATAAGCCCTTTCTCTTGTTCCCCTTAAGCATAAGATTACTACTATGGCTGTCAATCCCTTGCCTCCAGGGGTCTCGGTGCCCTTAACAGATGCTAGACTTTATGAGGGCAACAGTGCGCTGGACATTGCGCAGGGCATGCAAAGTTCCATTATGATTGCTTTGGCCCCAACTATTGTTGAGAATCTTGCAAATCGTTGCTCCTCCCATCCTTTTGCTCTTACAATCTTACCGCCCCCTCTTCCGCAAATGTCCCTGAGCTCCAGGATGGGGAGAGATTAGGCTGTCCTAGTTCTATGTGATTGATATAGAGTCTCTGAAGTTCTGGATTGTGGTTTGCTGATTTTCTTTTGCAGTTTTGCTGCTCCTGCAATTCCCTTCACTCCATTCTGCTGGGCACTGTATGTCACCCCCTGGCCAGAGACAAAAAGCTGTTAAACTGGAGTCTTGTTGTAATAGCACATTCAAGGGTAGATGTAATAAGAGTAGGAAACCTCACTGAGGGCGGGGTCCATTACCCATTTGCAAAATGATTACTTTTTATCTGCTAGACTATATGCCCTCCCCTTCTGGTGAGATCAGGAAAGAACATCTGTGAACTTAACCAGGTTTCTCATTACTTACTTGCAGACCTTGATGGAGGCCTATTTTCTCTGCTGTAACATGGTCTCCTCTCTCCTTGTTTCTGGTGTGGCCCTCCTAACCCATCTCTCTTGTTCATAATCCTTGCAATTACTGTGTTACATAGGTTTACTTTTGAGTGTCCCAATGTGGGCTGGGTGAGTTTGGTACTAGGAGCCACCTATTAGGGAGTACATACGGCGCTTAATTTTCTGGGTTTGGGATACTTCACTTAATATAATTCTTTCTAATGACATCCATTTCCCAGCAAATTCCAGTAATTCATCATTTTTGATGGCTGAGTAGTACTCCATTGTATAGATGTACCACGGTTTCCTTATCCACTCCTCAACTGTTGGACATTTAGGTTGATTCCATGACTTTGCTATTGTAAACAGTGCTGCTATGAACATGGTCGAGCTTGTGCTATCGAGGCGAACCTCTGCTGCTTGGGGGGTTATTCCCAAAAGTGGGATAGCAGGGTCATATGGCATTTCAATCTTTAATTTCTTCAAGAATCTCCAGACGGCTCGCCAGAGTGGCTGTATGAGCCTGCATTCCCACCAACAATGTAGGAGAGTTCCCCTCTCCCCACATCCTCTCCAGCATTTGTCGTTGTTTGTACTGTGGATTTTTGCCATCCTGACCGGGGTGAGATGATATCTCAGGGAAGTTTTGATTTGCATTTCCCTGATGGCGAAGGAAGTGGAGCATTTTTTAAGATAATTGTTAGACATTTTAATTTCATCCCTGGTAAAGTTTCTTTGAAGTTCCAGGGCCCATTTTTTAATTGGGCCAGTGTTTTCCTTGGAGTTTAATTTTCTAAGTTCTTTGTGCACTCTGGACAGTAGAGCTCTGTCAGATATGTGGTTAGTGAAGATTTTCTCCCATTCTGTGGGTTGCCTTTGAGCTCGTGCGACAATCTCTTTATCTGAACAGAAGCTCTTTAATTTCACAAGATCCCAACTGTTGAGAGTTGGTAGCAGTGACTGTGCCATTGGATGTCTGTTTAGGAAGTGTTGGCCTAGCCCAATCAGCTCGAGGGAGTTCCCTATCCTTTCAACTATGGCTTTTAAAGTCTCTGGCCTGATATCAAGGTCCTTGATCCATTTGGAATTAAGTCTTGTACATGGTGACAAGTACGGGTCCAGCTTTAATCTTCTGCATGTGGAGATCCAGTTTTGCCAGCACCATTTGTTGAAGATGCTGTTCTTTTTCCATTGGATTCTTTGGGCCCCTTTGTCAAAGACCAAATGGCTGTAACTTTGTGGGCTTATATCTGGGTCTTCAATCCTTATCCATTGATCTGTGTGTCTATTTTGGAGCCAGTACCAGGCTGTCTTTATAACTATGGATTTGTAGTATAGACTTAGGTTTGGTATGGTAATACCTCCAGCTGTGTTTTTGTTACTCAGGATTGTTTTTGCTATCCTGGGTCTTTTGTGCCTCCATATGAACTTTGAGATTGTTTGGTCAACTTCTTTGAAGAATTGCTTTGGGATTTTGATTGGTATAGCATTGAATCTGTATATTGCCTTTGGTAGGATGGTCATTTTTACAATGTTGATTCTGCCAATCCAGGAACAAGGGAGGTCTTTCCACCTTCTGGTGTCTTCTGCAATTTCTTTCTTTAGGGTTTTAAAGTTTTCATTGTAAAGGTCTTTTACCTCCTTAGTTAGGTTTATACCAAGGTATTTCATTTTTTTAGGGGTTATAGTAAATGGCATGGTTTCTCTCAAGGCTTTTTCACTTCTTTCATTCTGGGCATATAGGAAGGCCTCTGATTTTTGCACATTTATTTTGTATCCTGCCACCCTGCTGAACTTCTCAATTAGTTCCAGGAGCTTCCTGGTGGAGTTTTTGGGATCACTCAGGTATAAGATCATGTCATCTGCAAATAGAGATAGCTTGACTTCTTCCTTGCCAATTTGAATCCCTCTTATGTCCCTTTCTTGTCTTATGGCTTCGGCTAAGACTTCAAGTACAATATTGAATAGAAGTGGTGAGAGTGGACAGCCTTGTCTTGTTCCTGATCGAAGTGGGAATGCTTCCAATTGTTCCCCATTGAGCATAATCCTTGCTGTGGGCTTGTTGTATACAGCTTTTATTATATTGATAAAAGTTCCTTCCATTCCTACTGTCTCTAGCGTTTTGATCATAAAAGGCTGTTGGATCTTGTCAAAAGCTTTTTCTGCATCTATCGAGAGTATCATGTGGTCTTGGACTTTGGACTGGTTTACATGATGAATTACATTTATTGATTTGCGTATGTTGAACCAACCTTGTGTGCCGGGGATGAAGCCTACTTGGTCCCCATGAATGATCTTTTTAATATGTTTTTGAATCCGATTTGCTAAGACTTTGTTGAGAATCTTTGCATCTGTGTTCATCAGGGAGATCGGCCTATAGTTTTCTTTTTTAAGTGAATCTTTATTAGGTTTTGGGATTAAAACGATATTAGCTTCATAGAAGGAATTTGGTAGTGTTCCTTCCTTTGCTATTTGATGGAACAGTTTAAGGAGTATTGGTGTTATTAACTCCTTAAATGTCTTGTAGAACTCTGTGCTGAATCCATCTGGTCCAGGACATTTTTTGGTGGGAAGATTCGAGATTACTTCCTCAATTTCCTTATATGTTATAGGACTATTTAAGTAATTCACAACTTCCTGATTCAATTTAGGTAAGTTGTGTTTACTTAGAAATTCATCCATCTCTTTTGTGTTGTCAAACTTCACAGAGTATAAGTTTTTGAAATATGATGTTATAATTCTCTGGATTTCTTGGGTATCCGTAGTGATAACTCCATGTTCATTTCTAATTTTGTTAATTTGGGTTTTCTCTCTCTTGCTTTTGGTTAGTTTAGCTAGGGGTGTATCAATCTTGTTGATTTTTTCAAAGAACCAGCTTTTCGATTTGTTGATTTTTTCTATCGTTTTCTTAGTCTCGATTTCAGATATTTCTCCCCTTATTTTGCTAATCTCTTCTCTTCTACTGCTTTTGGGATCAGATTGCTCTAGTTTCTCTAAAGCTTTAAGCTGCATTGTTAAGTTGTTTATTTCTGATGTTTCCATTTTTTTGACGTGGGCATTAAGAGCTATGAACTTACCTCTTAGAACAGCTTTCATTGTGTCCCAGAGATTTTGGTAAGTTGTATTTTCGTTATCATTCACTTTCAGGAAATCTTGAATTTCCTTTTTAATTTCTTCCTGAATCCAGTTCTCATTCAGCATCATAGTGTTAAGTTTCCAGGAGTTAGTGTATTTTCTCTTGTTTGATGTGTTGTGGATGTCCAGCTTTAGGCCGTGGTGGTCTGATAGGGCACAGGTTAGAATTTCAACTTTCTTGTACATGTGTAGATTCATTTTGTGGCCCAATATGTGATCTATTTTGGAGAAAGTTCCGTGTGCTGCTGAGAAAAATGTGTATTCTTTGGTGCGTGGGTGAAAAGTTCGATAGAGATCTGTGAGGTCCATTTCTTTCAGGGTTTGATTAAGTTCCAAAGTGTCTCTGTTAAGCTTTTGACCTGTTGATCTATCCCATGTAGAGAGGGCGGTGTTGAAGTCCCCAAGAATTATCGTTTGGGGGTTGATTTCTTGCTTTAGACGCTGTAGGGTTTTCTTAATGAATGTGGAGGGGCCCGTATTGGGTGCATATATGTTCAGTATTGTGAAGTCTTCCTGGTGAATTGTACCTCTGACTAAAATGTAGTATCCATCCGTGTCTCTTATAATTTTTTTTGGTTTGAAATCCACTTTGTCTGATAGCATAATGGCTACCCCTGCCTGTTTTCTGCTCCATTTGCTTGTAGAATTGTTGACCAGCCTTTTATTTTTAGAGCGTGCCTATCTTTTGTGGTGAGATGGGTTTCCTTCAGGCAACAGATTGATGGATTGTGATTTTTAATCCAAGTTTGTAATCTGTGTCTCTTGATCGGTGAATTAAGTCCATTAACATTTAGTGTTATAATGGAGAAACTATTGTTAATTCCAGACATTTATTATGTTTAGTAGCTTTTATAAGTATATTGCTTCGCTTTTAATGGTGTTATATTTGCCTTCTGTTCTCCTGGATATGCCTGTTTTTTTCTTCACGCTTGAGTATCATTTCTAGCAGTTTTTGAAGGCCTGGTTTGGTGGCCATGTATCCCTTAAAGTTGTCTTTGTGCTGGAAAATTTTTCTTTCTCCCTCGATCATGACTGATAGTTTTGCAGGGTAAATCAGCCTGGGTTGACATTTTTGCTCATTCAATACTTGAAGTATGTCTCTCCAAGCTCTTCTTGCTTTTACTGTTTCGACTGAGAAGTCATTTGTTATTTTAATAGGTTTGCCTTTAAAAGTGACTTGTTTTTTCTCCCTTGAAGCTCTCAGCACCAGTTCTTTATCTTGAATGTGGAGTGTTTTAACTATTATTTGCCGCGGTGTGCTTCTATTTTGGTCATATCTGTTTGGGGTGCGGAATGCCTCTTGTATATGAATGGGCCTCTCTTTCTTTAGATGAGGAAAGTTTTCCTTGATGATCGTTTGAAAAATTTCCTCAGGGGTGGTATTTTGAGATTCTTGCTCCGGTATTCCATGAATACGCATGTTAGGCTTCTTCAGGGTGTCCCATATCTCTTGGATATTTCTCTCAAGTATCTTTTTGGCTTTAACAACCTCTTCCATTGAGCTGGCTAGTACTCCCACTTTATCTTCAAGGTCTGAAATTCTGTTTTCTGCTTCATTAGTTCTGTTGATAAGACTCTCTGTGGCGTTCTGGGTTGAAGATAACTTGTCTTTTAGCTCAGTTTTAAACTCTGCTTGAGTTTGTTTTAACTGTTCTATGCCACTTTTTGTTTCTTGCACTGTTTTTCTCAACTCCTCCAGATGTCTGTTGTGTTCCTCTTCAAAGCGATTGATTGGATTATGTAATTCCTCCCGGATTTCCTCTTTCATAGTATTGAACATGGTAATGATCATATTTTGAAAGTCGTTATCCTGGGTCAGGCTTTCTTGGCCTTTTTCCACGGGTTTGTTCTTTTTGGAGTCTAACATTATGGGATTAATTTCTTCAGTGGGAGATTTGTTTACTTGAGTGTTGCTTCTCATGGATTTGCACTTTGACTTTGGCATTGTCATTTTAACTCTTAAGATCTCTCAATTTCACTAAACTGAATTATTTGGCCTGGGGTACTGGTGGGCGGGGCCTGAACGGGGACTTACCTAGGGAGCGGGGTGAGGCCCGGGTGGACCGCGGGGCCCGGGCGCAGGGGGAGGTCCTCCTCGTCCCTCGGCCCCCGCGCGGCTCCGGCTGGATGGCGGGAGTCGGAGCCGGGTCCCCGTGGGCTGACCTGGGGTCCTAGAGCGCGCGTTGAGGCCCGGCTGGATCTCGCCTACGCGTCCCGACCGGCGGAGCGGGGGTGGGGCGAAAGAGGGAGGCTGCGCGCGTCGGCGTGGAGCTATTTAACCCGAGGGCAGCTGGGGCGGGGCCCGGGCGCAGGGGGAGGTCCTCCCCGTTCCCTCGGCCCCCGCGCGGCTCCGGCTGGATGGCGGGAGTCGGAGCCGGGTCCCCGTGGGCTGACCTGGGGTCCTAGAGCGCGCGTTGAGGCCCGGCTGGATCTCGCCTACGCGTCCCGACCGGCGGAGCGGGGGTGGGGCGAAAGAGGGAGCCAAATCCAAGAATTTCTTATCAAGTGTATTACAACATAACACTTTTTGAAGTGTTTGTTAGTAGAAAGTAATAATGTAAAATTTAGAATTTTGTTCACGTATCCCCAAAGAGGTGCTTCTTAGTTTAGTGATGGGTTTCTATCCTGATCCATCACTAAGTCTATTGTAAGTTGGAAATATGTGCAACCCATCAGCTCACTCAACATCCTCACTTAGCAACTCAGTGCTCTGTACAAGAGCAGCTGTTTTCCCTGTGTTGTTAAGGCAGAGCAGAAGGACCAGACTTCAAAATTGTCGTGGTTTCCACTGAATGCATATTGCTTTCCTTCTAAAGTAAAAATATAGCAATTGTACCCATTGTTAGTTAGGAAATGTCTATGTGTGCAACATTGTGTGAAGATTAAGCCAGATCAGTGAGCTGCAAGTAACTCTGTTCACTTTCCTTTTCTTCCAGTTATTACTTGTGGACACTGTGGTTGGGGTTATTCCTATCAATCTATTTGTACACCTACTTGGTGCTTGGAGTGTCTCTTTTGCCATGCCATAGTCCTAACTAAGGGCCCGAGAGACAGTTTGTCTTCTGCTTTGCTTCCAGCCTTATCTGAGGAATATCATGGATTACAATGTTGACTGTGTTTCAGTCATAGAACTTGATATTGAGAGGCTACATAGATAGTTTTCTGGTTCATTTAAAATAAGTATATTAAGTATTTTGGATACTTTCATGTCTAGTTATCTAAATTTTTTTAAAAAAATTTTATCCCTTTACTCACTCATCTTTTTAAAAATCCCTTTTATTGGACTGGGGAAATAGCTCAGTGGTTAAAGTCTTTGCCATTCGAGCAAAAGAACCTGAGTTTGAATTCTTAAGTTCATGTAAAAATGCTGGGTGCATATGGCAATGGTCTGTAATTCTAGCCCTGGAAGGCAGGACCTTAGAAAACCCAAAGCAAAACCGTAAGGTTATAAAGCAATTCAGGATGATTCATAATGTCACCCTTGGTCTCCATGAGTACACAAATTCAAGTGTGCTGGGACACACACATTCACACATGTACTCCCACTAACATGCAAATACACACTCAAAAATTCCTTTATTTACTTCTTTCTCTCTCCTCTTTCTTAATATGAGATAAGCAATTTTCCTATCACAGTCAAATTTTTAATATAATATGTACTGTAAGTAGTGAGTATTTTACTAAGACCCTAGACTTTTTGACAAAAAAATTCCAACATTCCTTTGGTATATGAAAATGTATCAA
This sequence comes from Typhlomys cinereus, assembly GCA_023101885.1. NCBI lineage: Eukaryota > Metazoa > Chordata > Mammalia > Rodentia > Platacanthomyidae > Typhlomys > Typhlomys cinereus. Next base: position 3,933,983 of record JALPQD010000033.1, on the reverse strand, counting down.
AATGGCCTTAAATATGGATAACTGCATTTCCAGAGAGTTAAGAACTCAACACATCATGACATTCTTGCTGTTGTTACACCTGAATTCTTAAGCAAACTAGAGTATGCCTTTGGAATGTCCCAGAAGATAAAACAGGAGAACAGCATTATTATCTTCACAATGTCATGGCCAATTTCCTGCCAGCTTATCCAGCATCTAAGCGTGTATCAGTCACAGGTGTAAATTCATTTTTATTTTTCAATGATTTATAAACACACTGAATTTGGCTGTCCCAAGTGTATGTGCAGGGATCTATGGCTAGTGTGGGTGGGAGTGCTTCTGATCTCAGTTTTCAAAAGCAATCACTGTTGAAAAATAGCAATCTTTTATTTAGTGTATCTCATTAAAATGTGGAGGAACTGATAAGAGAAAATAACTCACTGATGGAGAATGGTTATGATTCTGACAAATTTGTGCAGTTTTTTTTATCCTAGGTATCTGTGGAAAAAAATGAAGTATCACACATATTCCTTTGCTATATTTGGAGTTCTCTTGTTTGTGATGTTGCCACATCACAGAGCATCCTCCTATAGTATCGCTTTCAGTGACACAATTGTATTCTATTTTGTATCAGTGCATGGGAGCTGTAGCTTATTAACCAAATATGTGTGTATGTGTATATGAGTATGTGTGAGTGTGTTGCAGACATGACTACATAGCTTAATTCCATGATCCAAAATCAAAACACTATATGACCCCTCGATTATTATTTATTATTTATTCAATTGTGCGCGTGTGTGTGTGTGTGTGTGTATGTGTGTAGAACCACGGACGAATTCAGGACCACCATGGACCGGCTCCACCTCCTCCTTGTTTACTCTGTCTGGAATTCACAGGCTCTGTCCTACCAGGACCAGAAACGCAGAGCCGCCCCTGCTTCCGCCCGGCGTCTAAACGTGGGGTCTAGGATCTGAACTCAGGACCTTCTGCCTGCAAGGCAGAGGCTTAACCCCTGAGCCACCTCTCCAGACCCATGACTTCAATTATAATTGAGACACAAATGTGGAATTCTAGCACAGATTAGCATAGCAGGATGATTTTATACCACATGTTTTCATGTATGACAGTTAAATATTCCATCTCTACATGCAGGCAAATTTAAGTCATACAGCCTAATTTGTGTCTGGATGGGGCATGCATCTATTTAATCTAGTTGAGTAGCTTGACTTGAAGTTAATATACCCTCACGTTTGCATCCGCCTGACCACAAATTCAGATGGAGATTTTTCTTTTTAATGTAGAGCATGGGGTAAATATCTTGGAGATTGAGTTTCAGTGAGCAAATTGCTCAAAAGTTAACTTGCTGCTCTCAGTCCAAAACAACCCAATCCTCTTTCACATACAAGTATTAGGAGGACAATTTTATTTTCGCCAATAACCGAGAAAGAGGTAGAGATAAAAGAGAAGGGGAGGGGAAGACAAATCCCTATAGATTTCCCTGATTTCCAGGTGGGATTCGAAAGTGCCTGCTGGGTAGAAAAAGGAGCCATTATGAAGAGGGTCTCCTCAAGTTACTCGCCAGAAACAGCCACAAAGGCTTGTGACTGAGGACACCCATTCAGTATTGTCCCACTGCCAGAGCAAATTAAGTTCATTCAGGTTGACTTCATGGTATGTATCAAGGGAGAAACTTTCTTCCCCTCTGCACCCCCCACTAGCTAGTTCCCTTGGAAACGGGGCAGAAAAGACAATAGAATTCAAAGCAGGGCTAGCCACCAAGGAACAGTCCTGGCCTCTCTGCTGTTTTGGTGTGGGGGGTCAGTTCTTGGCTTTGGGCTTTCCTCCTTACTCTCTGGTATAATGAATAAAATGGCAGATTCTAAGCCTCGTTTTGATATTGTGAAGGATCGTATCTTGACTGACAGTTTGGTTTGAAAGGCTCTGAGGTCCAGGTGTTTAAAAAAAAATTCCTTTAAGTATCCAGAACTTAAGGACCGGACTGTTTCTACCCCATGCTGACGTTTGTAAGCAAAGACTCTAGGCGATTCCTCTGAGGTCTTTACTCCCCTAAATTTGCAGCAGGAGAGAAGTGGTGAGCTTGACTCCTCCTCAGGGCTTGCTCAGCTCTGGCCCCCCACTTTGTAGCACGCTGATTAGAACTGCATTTCCTCGCCCCAGAGCACCCTGCCATTGCTCCAGAGGAGCCCCCCCACCTCTGGCCTCTCTGTCCCTGTCAACATTCCCAGGCAACCTGGTGGCTCCTGATAGCATCTACTAAAAACAGACATGAACAGATGTTCCATGGCGGTGTGTATGTGTATGACACTACTGTGCTTTGTATAAAATGGTCACGCTGTCCTGGGACCTAGTCATCATGCTGATTTTTAAATTACCTTTCTGTTTTATACAGTGTTTTCTTTACAGTAAGACCCATGGTGCTGGGAAGGGGCATCAGGCCATTCTGACTTTGTCATATAGGAAAGTACAAAACTGAAAGCAAAGTCCCCGCATTATCTTTTTGACCTGTGGTCGACTTACTTCACCTCCCTCAGAAGTCTTCAGTGCAGGGCTTGACCTGCAGGTCTGTGTGTGTGAAGTAGGCAATGAGTGAGCCCAAGGGTTTAGTGGCCCACCAACTCTACATCTGAGCTTCTGTCCTACAAGGGCCCATGTTGGCACTCTGATTGACCATCTACTCTGAGGCTTCCCAGAAACTTGAGTTCCATACGAATGTAGTTTTCACACAGGAATTTCCAATGTCAGTCTTCAGTCCAGAGGACAGTAGAATAGGTCTCATGGTATAGTGTTGTCTTGTACAGTCAAAGGCAGAGGGGGAATCTGAGAATGTTTCTTTAATTGGTGTGTCAGAGGGCAGTTTCTGAATTGTTCTCTGATCGAGACCCATCTTTAAAGAGCAACCTGTAAATCTCAACACTGAACGGGGACCATCTTTTCATTACTGTGACAAAATACGTAGGATAACCAACTTGCAAAGAGAAAAGATTCATTTTCAGTTTTCAATCCAATGATAGGTTGGCTCCATCACTTTTGGATGTGTGGTGAGGCAATGCACCATATTGGGGGCATTGGAAACTCTCACCTTGTGATACCCCAGAAGCAGAGACAGAGGCGAGGGAGAGAAGGAGGAGGAGGAGGAAGGACAAAGAGGAGCGAGAGGGGAGAGAGGAGAGAGGGAGAAGAAGAGAGAAATGAGAGAGAGAGAAAGAAAGAGATAAAGAGAGAGAAGGCAGCTCAGTATTTTCTCTGCAGCTATAACTTCAGTGATTTAACTTCCTTCTACCTGGCTCCACTCCTAAAGCATCTACAGCATTGGCACTTTGAGCGGGGAATCATTCCTTCAGCACATGTGACCTGTGAATGCAACCACAGCTTCTCCTGAGTTCTCCATGTGTGACAGTGTTAGACATACCGGATGTGAGGCTACGACCACCTTCCATTCCTTGGTAACACGTAAATGGAATCGAGTTTTAGAACACACCTACTACGGATACTTTCCTTAAGATATTCCAGCTGGTCCTGTCAATCACCTGGCCAGGTGTTCATGTCCCCAGGAAACCTGACTCACCCGAAGGTGTGGTAAAGAGATGGAAGGAATCAGGACCCCTTGAGAGTATGCCTGCTTCTTCCAGAAGTCCCTTTGAGATTCTCAGAATTCTCTTTCTCAGAGGATGCTGGCACAGGCAGGTGGCACAGAGCCTCTGCCATGTAGCTCCGTGAGGATCAGTCTCCTTCTTCGTCTATATCTCTTTTCAGTAAATAATCATGCTTTCTCTCCTATTCTGGGCTTTCTTGTATATTTCTGGTATTCTCTTCTGTGGGGATTCCCAGCATGCATGCAAGAATTCTTCCCTGTCAGGATGAACAGCTGACTCATCCTTTGAGGTTTTGGGTTTTTTCTTTTTGTTTTGTTTGAATCCATTTCTAAATTCATTTACTAAGCAGAGTAACTACTGACCAGAGGATCCTAATTTTCCCAGCAACAGCAGCATCTTTGATGTTCTACACATTTTCTCAGTTTAACAACAGTGACTTTATAAAAATACCTCAAGTTTTGTAGAAACATTGCACCAGCCTTTCATTCATGAAGCATATTACTTGAGTTTCACAGTTATATTTAAAGTGTATATATCAGGCAGAACATTTGAGTTATATTCTTGGAAAATAGCTGATTATTAGTAAAGCTGATTAAAACTGTGCTTTTATTTTCAATCAACAAAAATAATAGGAAAATAGGTTAATCATGTTCCATAATCTGTAGATAATGAATATTTCTTTTATGAAAGCTATTTTAAAAGGATAATGAAATATCTATTTACCTACATGTAGTTAAATTGCTTTGTGAATTCATGAATATTATTTTCAGAGTGAAAATTTACCCAAAGTTTTGGTCAAATTTCAAAGTTTATTTCTAGTTGAATCTATGTGATATGGGTATGATTGAGTGAAAATTTAGGATGTTCAGGAGTTTGAGGCATTCATATGATAATATAATTTGGATGAATCTTCTTTACCAACAACATTGATATTTTTAATTCCCTTGTGCTCTGATAAATGAGATATTTACGTGCTGTAGAATCCTTTGGTGTCTTAGCTATTTATAGATATGGGTTGAGTGTCACTTATCCCAAAAAAGTTGAGACAGGAGTTTTTTTGATTTAATTTTTTAGGGTGAGAATATTTACACATAAGTAATGAGGCATTTGGGGGGGTATGATTCAATATAAACATAAATTCACTTATATTCCATACATACCTTATACACATGGACTAAAAGAAATTAGTGGACCATTTTTGGTATACTACACTTTGACTACAACTCATCATTCAGAATTAGGTGTGGAATTTCCACTGGCGATTTCATTATGGTACTAAATATTTCAGATTGAGGATTGCAGTTGTGGATTAGAATCATTCAAACAGTCCCAGTGTTTATCAAATGAAAATGTCCTCTACACTAGTGTACTATGTTTTCTCAAATAGGTTCAGTGTGTGAGAGGAAGAAGCAAGAGGAGATAGAGAGGAGACTGCAGGCCGTGGTAAAGGTGGTCCCTATCTTCAGCTGAGTTGCCCCAAGAAGCAGAGTTAATATATACAATTTTGTATATTAAAATAGTAATATCAACTAGAAAGGATTTTGAATGGTCACAACACAAAGAAATGATGTATGTCCGAGACAATGGGTATGGAATCTACTCTAACTGTGCTGATTGCTTAATGCTCAGCCCTAAATGGAATACCTGCTATCAACCCTTTATCCCAAGATCACGGAACATCCAAAAGAATGGGAGGAAAGAATGTAAGAGCCAGTGATATACCAACATGCCTCCACAAACTAGGGAGACTCTCAGGAGAGATAATTACATGCTGTGGAAACCTTGGAGGCTAGGGCTGGACAGGTTAAAGGGAGTGCCCCTGTCAGTGGGGTTGCCACAGAAGCCTGAACCCTGGGGCCCATAGAAGTAGACAGACAGGAAGGTGGGATAGAGTGGAATGGACTGATGAAGGGAAAAGTGGGAGGGAGGGAAAGGAGGAAGGGAAGGAGAGGGAAACGAGGGAAGCAGGGATTAAATACTCAATATGCTTGTAAAACTAGGAAAATTTTAAAAAATATTAAAGAAAAAAGAGAAATACAAAATGAAATGTGCAAAGATATTTCATTGTTAAGAAAAAAAAAAGAATGTAAGAGCCAGAAGATGGGGAGAACATTTGTGAATTGCTGTCTTCTGGCAGTGGAGTAATTTCTGCATCCATGAATTCAAAAGGATCTATGAGGGCTGAGTAATCAAATGTCACTTATTCTCAGTAGCACCTTCCAGCACTGTAACAGTCAGCAGGGAGGAAGTTTTTGGGTCAGTCTCAGTTTGATTTCTCTGTCTGATGGCCAAAGTGTGTGGTTTTCTCAATAGGGGTTTGCTGTCTAGTCCTGATGGGCAACCAAGAGTAATTTTCTATAGTTTTTCAAGCACTCTTAGTTTTAGTCCATACTCCCTCTACCTCTGTCTGCAGACTCTCATTCTTAGTAAAACATTTCCACCCTCTTTACTCCATCTGCTTTATATCGTAAGTGTTTCACCATCTTTTCCCCTGATTAAGACCCCTTTCTCGCTTTCCTCTCATGGGCTCTTTTCTAGGTACCTGATCTGTACAGGCACTCCAAATTAAACACACAAATCTAAAAATTTAAAACGAAGGTCTTAGTGTTTCAAGCTTATTATTGAAAAAGATGGACATTGATTTTGTTGGCTGTACATCATGATTGGTTTTCCTTCTTCTTCTTTTGCCAAACTATTATTGTGGCATGATTTATTCTTTCCTGTGGGCTCATTGATGGATTTATTTTTCCCTGAAGTCAAAGGACTACTTCAAGTACCTTCCATAGACCTGGTTTCATGGTCATGAATTCCTTTTATCTACTTTTACAATAGGGAAAATTTTAGATTTTTTTTTTCTTCAATTGTAACAATTTTGTTGGGTATAATAGTGTGGGGAGGTAGTTGTTCTCTTTCAGAATTTGAAATACATCTTCCATGCCTTCCTGATCCCAAAGTTTCAGATAACAAACTTGCTGCTATTCTGATGGGTCTGCATTTATATGTGACTTAGTGTTTCTCTTTGTTCCTTTCAGTTCTGTGTATTTGTGGTTTAATTATATGATGAGAAAGATTCTTTCCTGGTCTTCTGTTTGTTGTCCTAATGCCTCCTATACGTGGATTGGGATCTCTTTTCTTAACTCTGGGAAATTGTCTATTATGATTCTTTTGAAAGTGATTTCTATACCTTTAGAATGATTCTTCTACTTCTTCTATGGATGGCCATATTCTGTAGGTATGGTCCTTTCATACTACCACGTATATCTTGGAATTCTCTGTTGCTTCCTTATAATTTTGTCTTTGATCTTGTCATATCATTTCAGTTCCTTCAACTTGTCAAGTTCAGCTATTCTATCTCTCCTTGATCCAGTCAGTGAAACTTTAATCAGATCTTTTTATTTGGCTTAATATTATTTTCCTTTCTACATTGCAAATTGGTTTTTCTTCAGTATTTCTGTCTGTTGAATTCCTCTTTCATATTCTGCATTTAATTCTTCATTTCATTCTGTTGTTTGTGTTTTCAATCATGAGTTTACTTTCCTCTTTGATTTCTTTGAACATACTTGTAATCATATTTTTTAAATTCCCCATCTGGGATTTCATCTAATTCACTCTCACTGGATGCGATTACTGTAGGATTAGTAATTTTTGGAGGAGTTATGTTGTCTTGGTTTTTCATGTTTCTTATGTTTCTGCATTGGTATTTGAACATCTGGGGTTATTTTGTTGCTGTTGTTTTTTATCAGTTATATTCTTTCAGTTCAAGTGTTTACAATATTTGTGTGGGCCTTAGCTATGGTAGAGTTGAGGTTCACAGTTCAGAAAATAGTTCCTCAGTCCAGGAACTCAGGGTGTCCATTGTCAACTCTATATTATTCCCTGTGTAGTTACCTGGGAGAGCAACCATAGTGCTAGATATTACCCCTCTGCAAATGCTATATCAGCCAATTAATAATAGTGTCTTCCCTGAGTTCATTAACTGCTCCAGGTAAACAAATCAGGGTTTTGTTTCACAAGATTAGGAGTGGGAGGGAGATGGATTTGAGTAAGTATTAGATCAACTTCTAAAAGAAAATGAACTTGAGATGAGCAAAATAGTTGGGGGGGGGGAGAAGTTGAACTATATTAAGGTCCCTGGATTGCGGAGATTGTTTAAGCTGTGGAAGGGTATAACTAAGAAATGTAAAGATGAGGGATTAAGAATGAGAAAAAGAAGAAAACTTGTAGGAATGAGGGAGCATATGGGACATGGGTGAATAGTAAAGAATGTTTTATAGGAAACAGCAATATACAATATGCATTCAACAATACAAAAAGCAAAAGTGTCACATGCAGTTATGTAAGCATAGAACTTAACTGACAGAAAGTAAGAAAGAGAAGGTGTATGAAGCGAATTGCTGTTACAGCTTCACTGAGTTGAAGGTAAAGTTCTCAGATCCCTCTGGCTTTTGAGGCTGCACTTGATGCTGCGGGGGAGGGGGTGATTGAGAACCTTTGGTCTCTGCAGACTCTCTGTTCCATGGGATTTGGGGAAGGGATGGTATGGTAGGTGGTAAGTCCTTTCTTGGTAGCTCTCTTGTACTCCTACACTCGCTCTGCGTTCTTCCCACGCTGCAGGTCTGGTGTATGTGAGCAGCCATGCTCTTGCTGTTTCTACTGCACTGCCTGAGGCAGCATGACGTGTGGTTGATTGGAATTGCAGCGCGGCTCCAATGCTCAGATCTCCTGCTTACTTCTATGCATGGAGATCTCCCGACTTAACAGGTTCATTACAGACCTTGTTCTCTTGCACACTAAGAGCTTACCATGTATTGGCTGTTTTCCTTCTCTTGCGTTTCAGGGTGAGGCCTGTTTATGTATTTGCTGAGGCACTGTCTCTATTTCCGTCTGCCTGGGGCTCCCTATATAGCCAAGAGTGACCTTGGAATTTTGCTCTTTCTGCTTATACTTCTGAAATCCAAATACACTGAAATTTTACATCTGTCAGTCATTTCATCTATCCATTAGTTCATCCTTCTGTACACATTTCACTTTATTTCAAAACTAGACCCTTTATTCTAGGCTAGTCAGAACTCACTCTGTAGCTCAAACTGGCTTCAACTCCTGGGACTTTTGATTTATCCTTTTAGGTGTGGAGATTACTGTTATGATCCTTTAAGCCTAGTTATAAAGGCAAACTCATTTTAAATCGACTTTTATATATTTAGTGTTTTCTATATGAGTATAATAAATTTATGGTATTTTTACACCTTGTTTCCCCCTCTTTTTTTCCATTACATCCCTTCTTTTTTCCCTGCCAGTCTAAGGCAGACTTTTTTGAGGGAGAATGAGGATAGGGGAGCATTGTTTACCTGTGTGAGCATGTATAGAAGAGGGCACTGTGTGTGTCTCGGAGACCCAAGGGTGATACCAGGAATCATCCTGGATTGCTCTACCTCCTTATTGCTTGCTTTGCTCTGGGATTTCCCAGGGTGTCTTTCAGGACCAGAAGTTCAGGCCGCTGACTTCTCCTTCTAGTGTTTTTATGTGGGATCCGGGGATCTGAACTCAGGCCTTTTTGCTTGTGAAGCAAAAGCTTAATATTGAGTCATCTCTCCAGTCCAAAGACAGACTCTTAGAGAAGAAATATTTTCAATCTAAAAATTGTGACAATATGAGTTGAAGTCAAATAGCTTCTTCACAACTATCGAGTTGCTGGGTACTTTCAAGCTAAGTAGAAACAAGATACCAAACATTGCAGAACCTGCTGGTGCTTTCCAAAACAGATTTATTGAATTAGTAGCAAATATGATACTTCTTCACCGGATAGGAAAGTAAAGTGGGTCCAAACATAAGTATTCCACTTTGGTTATGTAAATGACCTATTCCAGCATTAGCCTTCAGTTTGAAGGATGTGAAAATTATTGATTAAAAAAAGGGGTGTGTGTGAAGCAAGTTATAGAGATTACATGGTGTAGGAGGGAAATGAATGGCAAAATAGCAAATGTTGCAAAAGCAGCAACCATCTATCTACCAAAGGAAAATTCAGTAAATTTCCAGAAGGTAAAAGCATTTAACTCAGAACAGCAGGAATAACCAAAAAATGGATGTGTCAGACAATTGTACCTGGCATATGGCAACAGAATAATGTTTAATCCCTGGCCTTGAAAGTAAGTAATGTCTCTGTGCCCTTGGAGAGAACATTGATTAAATGAAGGAGATAGTAGTGTAATTAGAACTGAATAGCCCTTTCTTTCTATTCATCCCTGAATAGCTTTTTGAATAGATCTCATTGAAGGGATGAATGTCAGTTCTGATAAGGTAAAAAAGTACTACTGCATTTGGCATTTGATCCTGGGAATTACTTCAGGTACTTGTAATCAGGAACGGAATGTGAGTAACTAACTGCTTAGCCACATCTACCATCACCTCCTGAAGAATGTTTAATTTTCAATAACATAATGTATAATACATAAATTATGAATTAGCCTACGTAATATATAAAAACATATATGGACTATGTTACATATGGCATGTTAGTATTTTTATCTCCCGTGAGTTTCCTTAGGAAGCTACGTCTCAGTAATCCCTTTATTTTAAAACAAAAGAACATTTGCATTTAGTTTGTCATCCAGCACCAAGCTAATGTTTTCCCCCCAGTCTGTCGTGGCTCCAGCAGAGCGATCTCAATGACTTGTCCCAGGCTCTTTCCTTCCCTCATCTAGAGACGTCCCAGACTGTGTGCTCAAGGGGAAGCACGGTGGGGAAGATGAGGTTGTCTTGGCCAGTGGATTTTCCTGTTGCCAACTAATCCCTTGTTAGTTGTAGATCTCCAAGTGCAGTCGCAGAAATGGAATCCTTCCAATTCCCAGGACTGGTGCGATTCATCATTTCCTAAAACCATTTGATACTTAGCACCCAGAAAATTGTCCATTAAATTATAGCAAGAAAGTAATTCCATACCCTGTCTTTTTAGACTGTTAGGGCTCGATTTAGTCACTGACATGGTGGAATATAAAGTCAGATGGTCTAGGGCACCTAAAAGAGCAGCAGCATTTCTGTGAAGATGTCTCTCCTTGTCACCCCTCTCAAGGGACGTTCCAAATGTGGTAAAGCAACTCAAGTAATGTAGATGTGAGAACATTATCTGTTTAGTTTTCTACCTCTATTAAATGCTGGCTCAAAGTTTTATCAAAAATCCGTTAATGGAACAACAAAATTCCTTATCTTAATTTGTCTGGGCTACCATGACAAAATACCACAAACCAAGTGACTTATTAGCAGCAGAAATTTGTACTCACTGCTGGATGAAAATCCAAGAGTTAATATCCAGGAAGATCCCTTTTGCTAGTTTGTCGATGGCATTTTTTCTGATGTAGTCTCCAAAGACAAAGGAGGAACGGGTTTCTCTAGAGTCTCTAAGAGCTTTAATTACATTCTCCAGGGCTCCCAGACTTGCAGCTTGACCACTTCTCCAAATCCCTACTTCTAAATACCATGGTGCTCCTGTATCAGCTTTAACACTCACATTTACGGGACATAAGCAAGACCACAGCATCACTATATTTACAAATTCTTCTTTGAGAGTCCTCTCTTGACTCTCTCAGATTCAATTTTCCTTTTTGACTTCTGAGAGAAAAGGAAATTCTTATATTCAATGTCAGATTTTTTAAATATTTTATTTACTGTGTGTGTGTGTGTGTGTGTGTGTGTGTGTGTGTGTGTGTCCGTGTCAGAAGGCACTGTGTGTCCCTGTGGAGGACCAAGGATGACTTTGGGAATCGTACTGGATTGCTTCTACCTCCTTGTTGCTTTGCTCCAGGCTCTGCCCACAAGAGCAGTAAGTACAGGACTCCATTGTTTCCGCCTGGCGTTTTTATATGGGGCCTAGGATCTGAACTCAGGACCTTCTGCTTGCAAGACAGAGTCTTAAATACTGAGTCAACTTTCCAGCTCCCAGATTTTTTATTTATAATTTCTTAGGCCCACAAAGCAATGTACTTTACTCTTGTGCCACTAATTAAAACTTTGTAGATTATCTGGTCAGAATTTATCTTCTAACATGACTGCCTCACTGATAGACAGTACCTTTTTTACTTTTGATTTTCATGCCAATAAAAAGCTACAGTGTCTGAAAAAAGATCACCACTTCTCCTGATTCCAAATAAAATAAATGAACCCAACTGATTTGATTTACTAATTGGTAATAGGTAAATATACCACAAATGAGCAAAAATGACAGCAATATCAGAATAGTTTTAGAATCCTTCAATGCTCTTTTATTGAGTATATTACTAGACAGTGTAGGGGTTTCTGGTAGAAAAAAAATGCCCACAACTATAAATTCAAGATTCTTTTCTTAGGAAAGAAGTGAGCTGAGATTGACTTGGATCTCACAGTCCTTATCCTCAGATTTTTGCTGAGTGCATTGCCACCCTGGCTCAGCATGTTCCTGGGTCAGCTAAGAATGCAGCTTGTGTAGTAGAACCCAGCAGAAGCCAACAGGGTTGTGCCAGTTCATGGACGTTAAAGAAAGTTTGCATATAAAACAAGAAACCATAACTAATTAACACCAGGCAGGTGGTCCTGATGGAAATTTAAAATCCAAACTGGGTCAGCAGGGAATACAGACTTGGCAGACACAACTGTAACTGACATGATTCCCCCCAAACCCGCCAAATGAGCCTTGTGCCAACCGCACTTCCAAAAGAGCTCCCTGTGCCAGTCAGTTCTGGGAAAAATCGAGCCAAGGACAAATGACTGCAGTCCTGAAAGTAAATATGATTGCATCAAGATTTTGGGACGATGAGATCTGTCCATGCAGGGGTGCTACAGCCTGGTTGCTACTCTACCGGTGCTTGTTAAGAGTAGTGAGAGGACTGTGGGAGAGATAAGAGAGAGAGAGAGAGAGAGAGAGAGAGAGAGAGAGAGAGAGAGAGAGAGAGAGAGAGAGAATGTGAAGATCTGCTGGAACAGATCTTGAGCACCAGAGCAAACACCAGATACCAATAAGGGTCACTGTTCACTGGTAACAGCCAGTCAGCGTGGCTCAAGTGTTGAGAGTGAAAAATAAGTTTTACAGCCAAACAATCGTGGAGACAAAGAAGGTTGAGAGGGTGAGATGAAATAGAGAAATGAGGAGTAGTGGGGGGGTGCAAGGTTGAATTATCTATTGAGGGGCCACAAGGACATGATTAGTAGCCACCTCCCAGTGATCGCTCTTCCTCTCCAAAGAAATAGCTAATGCGTAGGGTGCTAGTTCTGTAGGACCTTGGGGAGACAGTCTGGCTCAGGGCCTTCCTTTTTACAGCTGGAGAGGCTGCAGCCTGGAGGGGAAGTGTCTTACCAAAGGCCACCGGGTGAATTCTTTCACACAACTCTTTGGGGCCTGGGGAAACTTGAGTCCTCACCATTTCTTCTCTCAGTCCTTTCTACCCTACAACAAACAATCTGCTGCTCCCACATTTACTCACTTTGCGTGTAGCTAAAACTATGAGGCGAACAAAGGCTCTGAGAAAGCTGGAGCTAATGTAGAAATTAGTGTACAATGGATGGATGGACAGTTCCCCATGAACAGATGGACTCGGTGGAAACTGGCTGTCTTCCAGGAAGGTTTTACTTGATCCATTGATGAAAAAAAAAATCTGTTCACTTATCACAGGAACTGGAAAATACAAGGTCATCTAATGCTTACAAGCCCATGACTGACAGATAGTTGGCTTTGGAGATTTATTCTGGGTTTTCTAAAGAATGTTGTGTTTTATAAAATTAAGGTCACTGTATGTGTCAATCATATCTATAATATGAAGTATTTATATTATATAAGGTCATTTCATATATATACATATATAAAGTTATTTTTATATAATACATGAGCTCATTTTTAGGGGCTACTATGACTTGTGGCAAATGCAGTTCACATCCTTCAGCCATTCTGTATGAGAATCCACTTGCCCATCTTGACCCACACAGTTCTGCTCGTCCCGGCTTCTTCTTAGTCTCCCTCCATTACAAGTTCTGGGCGTGTTTCTCCAATTGTTTCTCTGTGGAACCTTTTCCTCCCCCACCATCCAGATTCCTAATAAAGTTTTCATGCTGAGAAATCATTGACAAGACCCTCTTCATTTTCTACTGGGGTTCTCTGTATGGAGGAAGAGGGTGACCATGGAGGGAGAGGATGTGATGCAGCAGTTTTGTAAGTCAAAAGATAGTTTTGCTCCCCAAAAGGAAGTCATCCCTCTATATACACTTTCTGAAAATAATCAAATTTTTTTCAGTATTTAGACTTGCATTGTTTTTATTTCAGAAGCAATCATTTGTTGACTCCTCTTTTACTACCATTTACTCCTCTATGTATTTCATAATTCTCTCTATTCCTACATCAAAGACTCACCATGGCTCTTTTGAAAGACAGTCCTCATCTTAGCACTAAGATCCAGCTCTGTTCCAATAGTAACCCTGTAGCTGCTTGTCACAGATCACATCACCGAGTTCTTTAGATACTTCTTCAGATGGTCCTTGTTACTCCAAAGTTGTTAAGGCATAACTCAGAGGAGGAGGCATATGCATTTATTATTCTCTAAAATCTTTCCAGACAACTTAGAGTTTAGCCTGTGCTATTCTCCTTAACACACAGTGACTTGTTGCTTAATTTATTTTTGTGAGAAATTTATTCCGTCAAAGTAGAGCTGTATGAGATTTTCAGATCCCTACTTAGCTGGAAATTTAAATCACTGGTGTGTGCGTGAAGTTCAGTTTGTGCTAATTTTACTAGAAATAATCAAATACATTTTCCATCCTCTTGTGGGGCCTTTTAGTGGATTTGATTCCTAGAAAGAGTATTCTTTAAATCCATTACACTGATGGACTTTCTAAGCTTTAAAAAGGTGAGGGGTAGATTTGAGGGATCTCCTTCCCTCACAGATTTTATCTAGAAAATTGTGGTGAGGATTATTACTGAAGACTGGGAGGTCAGTACTTAAATAGTTAGTTGATTTGCAGCTCCCAGATGAAGTGCTCCACTTTATAAGAAAAACAAGTTTACGTCTAATTTCCCATCTTAAATGAGGATTAATGGGTAAAACAACCAACCACACACAGATTAAAAACAACAGTAAAATGGTAGAATGCCCTAGCTGAAAAGCAGTGGAACCTAAAGGAAATGTACATGTAGAATGCCTGGGCATGACTATGTGGGAAAATGGCAAAGGAAGCATATGGTTTACTCCTGTAAGGGGCCCCATTGGTGCCATAGATACAAATGTAAACGGGATAGACATGTTGCACTGGTGGCTTGCCTATTCTGAGAAGCAATGCAATTAGCGATGTGGTTTTCTGATACGCCGAACAATTCCTGGAAGACCTCAGAAGAGAAATTACAATTTTTTCCTTGATTTGCATGGTGGTTGCATTTCAGGAAAACACTAGATATTCAGACATTACAAAAGTGCTTTCTGTTAAAAATTGAGTTAGGTTCCAAGCTCAGAGAGTTTAAATGGAATTTTCTGAGACCCAGAGAACAGAGAGTTTTGCTCACTCAGCATCCCTGAGATAGTAGGAAACACGTAATATGTCCTTAGTAAATACTTTGAAAGCGTGTGTTTTTTCCTCTCATGAAATCACTTAGGCAAGTCATCTGAAAGTTGTGCAGGGCGAGGAACAGTTATACACTCTGCAGAGCTGCCCCAGACACTGCAGGAAAATGGGCATCTGTTGCCCTTCTCGCCGAAGCCTGTACTATTCTAATTATTGTGAGAACCCCAAGTCACAGCCACTAATTTCCAAATTACCCTTTGGGATGGTGTTTAGAACCACAAAATGAAGTAACGATGGGGACATGGTGTCAGATTCCTGGGAAAACCCACTCACAAAACGTTGCTTTAGTCAGCGAGGATGAGGCAAACCTGCTTGCGGGACTGGTACTTTGAAATATGTCCATGGTGGTGTGAACGTAACACTTGGCAAAGGGGAGCCACTCTAGGCTTTGAAGGGTATGGGGTGCAGGCCATGGCCCCTTCCAGCTTATGAGAACCCTTGTGTAAATTAGAGAAATGCTTGCTCCAGGTGAATGTATAGTCTTTTTTTTTTTTTTTTTTCACATGTGTGTAGGTGCACGGAGGTGTAGAAAACAGTACACTGTGGCTGTCTGTCATGGTTTGAAATGTGAGTTGTCCCATGGTCTCATGTGTTTGAATCTTTAGTTGTTTGTGATAGTTATGACACCTTTAGGAGGTGGAGCCTTGCTGGAGGGTAGGCCTTAAGGTTGGTTAGCCCCGCCCTGCTTCAGTTAGTCTGTTCTTGCAGTTGCATTAGCTCTCCGCCTCCATGATGTCTGCAGTGACCTAAGCCTTGACCAGTTTCTGCCAGCCATCCGTGCCTTTTTTGCCATAAAGAACTGTATCTTCCCTCTAGAACCATAAGCTGAGTAAATATCCCTTTCTCCCTTTAAGAGGTGGCTCCCAACAACAGAGAAGAATAACTAGTATAGTGACTATGGAGGCCCAAGGCTGCCATCAGGAGTCATCCTGGATTGCTGTGCTTCCTTATCCTTTTGCTCTAGGGTTTCCCAAACTACACTTTACAGGGTTGCAAGTGCAGGCCATCGCAATTTCTGTTTGGTGTTTAATCAAATCTGGGATCTGAACTAAGGTCTTTTTTCCTGTAAGGCCAAGCAAGGCTTATCCTCTGAACCATTAATACAGTCCCCTAGTCTTTTTTTTTTTTTTTTTTACATAGCTGCCAAAAAAAAAACCCCAAAAAAACAAAAAAAAAAACTTGACAGAATGGCGTGAGAATGGAACAGTGTAATATGATTGATTTATGGTTTCATGTGTCCTTCGACTCCATTACTGGGTTGCAGCACATGTGCATGACGGCAGGACCGTGGGATGGAGCGCATGCTTCCTTTCATCGTCAATGGGAAGCCGAGGAAAGGCGGATACAGGAAGAGGTCAGGACAAGATGTATTCCCAAGGACAGTCCTCCACTATTAACATACCCCCCCAACTAAGTCCCACCCTACTGCTCACTACTTTCCAAGGACAGTTATATCATGACTCCATTTAAGGATTCATCTATGAAGTAGATTAGAGCCCTCGATCTAATGATCTGTGGACAAGTTACCACAGATGCACACAAAGGTTATCACAACCCCCCCCCCATTTTCGTAATCCAGTCACATAGACAGTGAACACCAGCTATCACAGTGAACCAGACAGAGAAGTGTTTATTAGAGAACATGGTTGGTCACATGGTCTTGGAGAGAGGTACTCTGGCTGGATCCTGGAACGTTCTAGGGTATCAGGGTTAAAGCTCCAGCATGAGACTATTGACAGCCCATGAAACATGGCGGTGGTTTCTTTTTTTTTTTTCTTTTCTCTTTTTTGACTTATTCAGTTGTGTATGTGTGTGCATGTGTGCATGTATGTGTGTGTGTGTGCGTGTGTGTAGAACCATGGGCGAATCGGGAACCACCATGGACGCCTCCACCTCCTCCTTGTTTACTCTGCCCCGGGATTCACAGGCTCCGCCCTACCAGGGCCAGAAACGCAGGCCGCCTCGCTTCCGCCTGGCATCTACATGGGGGGTCTAGGATCTGAACTCAGGACTTTCTGCCTGCAAAACAGAGGCTTAACCCCTGAGCCACCTCTCCAGCCCTGGTGGTGGTTTCTGTAGGCAGCAAGTGTTACCTATGTTATTAAGATCTATAAAAAGATTCACACAAACTCAAATGCTAGCGTTTCCTAGGCTAGCAACAGGCCTAATAGCCAATGGTTGTCTTTACCTGACTTTGTCATATGGCTATTAGGCTTGGGAACACCTAAAACATCAAAGCAATTAAATGTCAGGTAAAAGCACAGGATTCTGTGATATGGAGTTCATCTCAGTGGTCTCAGCCTGAGACATCTGTGATTGCCAAAGGCAATAGACGGAGGACTGAGAGATTATCAGTTTAGTCACACTGTGACACTCAACTTTTGGCCAAGCACTAACCCAGATGTTGCTATGATAATGTTTTCAAATGTGATTAATGGACACTTATTAGAATAAATAAATGAGATCACTGTCCACAGTATGGATGGGGCCACTTAGGTCCAAAATCGGGTTTCCCTGAGAAATGATTCTGCCTTAACAGTATAACAGAAATTGTTCATGAATTCCCAACTTGTAGCCTTTATATGGACTGTGGATGTTCCATGCAGACCATTTCCTTGAAATTGTTCCTCTGTTTCAGAACCATTGGTTCTGTATTTTGGGGACCTTGGTTGCTAGAGCTGTCATGGATATATGTTCTTGAAGGAAGGGCATTGACTGCTCCTCTCCCTCACCGCCTCAGTTATCTTTCAAGTCAGCAAATCTAATATCAACAGGGAGTCCAGAGACAAAGACCTCACAGATCTGATTGTGGTCAGGAAAGTAAAAAAATCTTTTTGTTGCAGGACCACGGGGCTGCCTTCCAAGGATAGTTGTAGATGGGGAGATCATGGGTATGATTCCAAACTGTGTGTCCCCTTTCATAAGGATGTTCGTGAGTGCCAAGAACAGCCTCTAAAGAGGCTGGAGCACCTGCCAGAGCTGAGCAGGATGGTGTATAGAGTCAAGATCTGTCTGAAGATGACCCAGTGCATAGCTTCTCTGAGCGAGGGATGATAGCATAGGAGCAGCGGAGGTCTTGGCAGGACCTCCTGGTGAACTGACGTGGTCTTCAGTATGGTTGGAGCTGGCCAAGGTGGTTCATGGAGTAGCTGTTGGAGATTATGAAAGCATTCCAGAAAAGCAAGAAGATGAATCAGTATAGTTCTGTATTACAGCTGACTGATTGTTAGAACAACAACCTTCCAGCTACTATCTAGCTGCCAGTGTCCTAAGGTGCCAAGGATAGGATTAGAGGGACTCTGGGAAGTTCCTACAGGACCGTTTGTTCTTGGCTTGTTAGATTGGCAGTAAATTTCCTTCTACAGGACATTGGAATTGAGGAATTTTCAGACAGGAGGGCAACATCCATTATGCCCAACAACACAGTCCCTTTAGAACCTTGCAGTTGATTTCCCTTGATCTCTCTAATGCTTGCTTCCTAAGTATCACCTCATGACTGCTGCACACTGGTCCATCTCTTCGTCCTCCACTTACTTCCCCTGCCTGTTCCTCACAACCCTTTGCAAAATCATAATAAATGCCAAATGTGTAATTAATGTCTAACGACACTCAAAGAATCCCTTTGCCTCTGTCCTTTCCCAGTTAATCCCCATAAAAGCACTTCACAGCCTTTTCTCTTGAGTATGGGTTCTGAATGTTCCCTACCTACCCTTCTTGGCTGCCTATGTTGCCCTCTGACAACTGGTCTTTGTTGTCCTGACACTGGTCTTTCTTTTCTTTCATACCACTGACTGTGACTTGATTTAACAGTTGCTTAAGAAAAGGGGAAGGGAGTAATAAGACACCTTGCAATGAAAGGGATTTATCATAACTTTGAGATATTTAATATTTTATAAAGATAACTTTAATATTTTTCCTCTTGACTTTTTCAGGGCATATGCTGTAGGTTCCTAGTCAAGGTCTATCTTAATAACCTATAATCTTTCTTCCACAGGCTGAACAAAAAGGGGGATGAGATAACTTAACAGGTATGGAAGGTACCTGTTAATAACCTAAGTTTGATCCCCAGAGACCATCACACATGTACCCCTCTCTTTCTTTCTTTCACTCTAATCAATACAAAAGATGTTAAATAAAAGCAGACTGGAAAATGGGTGTGGTCAAGATTTGTATCAGAAGAGAAAAATTAAAATCAGTCTATCTTTCTTTTCTCATTGGTCACCTTATGGATCTTTCTCTACCATACTCTGCTGTAGGAGCTGAGGATAGTTTTCAATCACTTCTGTGATGTGAAGTACTGCAGGACCAATGGTTCGACTTTTTCTCCCTTAGCCATCTCTAAGACAGATAAGGGATAATACATCCTGTGTCATCCTGACAGGAAATGAGCTACTATGATCTGTTGGATTGGTATAAAGGTATGGAGAGTTAGCCAGAACGGTAGGGATAAGGCTGAGCCTTTTGTTTTGACCCTAGAATTGCCCTAATTGGTCAGATAGCCATATTCTCATGTCAGTGAAACACTCAAATGAACCTGCATTCATGGCGGAAGGCGACTGCATTACCATGAAGGTGAAGTCAGACAGGAGAGACGGCAGTGCCTCTTGAGTGCAGTCTGGCATTTAATTGCACATCTAGACCTCATTGTTGGTGTTGCAAGTGCTTGCAATTATGACACACTTGAAAGCACTCCATTGATGATGGCCCAAGCCCTATTTTTCGATAAAATCAATTAAGAAGGAAAATATTCAAAGCATTTAATTCCTCAAGCCCATTTCTTTAGTTTCCTTTTAGTTCTAACTTGCTTTCAAGTTTCTAGAGAGTTAAAACAACCACTACCACAGGGAATTCCACATCTGACTCTTATAAAGTACATAAAGCAGAATGTAATAACTGTGGGGAGCTTGCAATTAGAGCGTAAGTGTAGTACAAATGTGGTGTCTCTCCTCTCCCCATGCTCCCCCTTCTTTCTCTTACCCAGTTTTTCAGGTTGAAAAGTGGAGGCACTGAAGACCAAATCTTTAGTCTTTCTTTATCATGTTCTTTGCCAGTGTCAAGCCCAGGGTCAGGCTAGTATGTTTTAACTCAGTTCTTCTCTTAATGCATCTGATACATTAAATCATGGATAGCTACTCCCTTCAATCCCCACCCAAGACCCAGACCACACAGGATTGGGGTAATAAGACCAAAAAATTTCAAAGAAAATTTTAGAAGTTGACTCACCTGTTTTTTTCCACACCTTTGCCTTCATATATTGTCTA
The DNA here is from genome assembly GCA_023101885.1 of Typhlomys cinereus. NCBI lineage: Eukaryota > Metazoa > Chordata > Mammalia > Rodentia > Platacanthomyidae > Typhlomys > Typhlomys cinereus. Next base: position 3,913,558 of record JALPQD010000033.1, on the reverse strand, counting down.
ATTTGTAGAGATTTGTATCCTAGGAATTTCTGTTGTTAGTTTATGTTATGTGTGCCATTGATTTAAATTTAGCTGTTCTGTTTACTAAAACCCACCTGAGCCACATTTGCATAGTGTTTACATAGCCACACCTACAGCCTTCCTGGGCCTCTCCCCTCTTATTTTTCATAACCATCTCAAAAGCTGACGAGGCCTCTTTAACCTGGCTTTGGCTTAGCCTGATTTGGCTTATTAGAGTTGACCAAGAATGCGTCATGCAGATGTCAACTGAATTAAAATTTGTAGAGGCCAATTTGGAATTTTTATGGAAATCTCAAAGCTATTTTAAGGAATGCTTGGGCTACTACCCAGGAACTGGGGTCATTTGGCTAGTCATGCACGATCCTCAGAGGTAGATCTGTGCTAGGCAAACAACAAATACTAACTAGTAACATTAGATGTTGATTTCTAATCCCTTCTCACTAAGAAATAAGAACTTGCCAGATATGATTGCATTTGTCAAAGTGTTTGTCATAGTGTGTATGACAATTGCCAGTGTGGGTAGAATAGCATGTTCAGATCCCAAAATCAGAAATTCCAGGATGGGGCCCAGCTACCTTCATATCTAGAACATTCCTCAATGGTTCTGATATTTATGCTGTGAAGAACCACGAGCCCAAGAGAATAGTCTCCGTTATGCTTCTGGTAGAATATCCTTCCTCTTGCTATGAATCGTGAGCTTGAAGATATGGAATTAGATTCACCTTTGGACAGTGTGACTGCTTAGTTTATGAACGTGTACAAGTTTCTTTTGGCATCTCTAGTCCTCAGTGGTCCTTCTGGAAAAGGTAAGATAACAATGTGGCTGGTAAGACTCAGAGAGTACAGACTGTCTAGTATGCCTATCAAAAGGTTGTGCTTATCCTTATTTTAAGAAGTTTGCATTTGTGCATTCTTCTGGTTCATTGCCATTTTATGTTGGGAAAATCACTTTCTATTCCATATGCATTGAACATTTGAGGATGTTGTGCCTTATTGATAACAATATTGTAAAAATTAAACACCCAGACACCCAGACACACACACACACACACACACACACACACACACACACACACACACACACACACACTCCTGAAGGTTCTGTGAGATGCTTGCTACCTACTATTACCCCCTTTCCCAGCTCTCTCCTATTAGGCAAGCACTCCACCACTGGACTGTATCCCAGCCCTGCCTCTGAGAAGTCTTGTTCTAATCCCAGGATTAGGATTATTTTGTGAGACTTTAGCAGAGAGTAAGCAGAAAGTAGTGTGTTCTGTTGAGAAGAAGCGCATGCATCATAAAACTTCCCACCTTCCTCTTGCCAGAAAGAGTATGTGCCAATCAAAACTCATCATTTCACATCAGTGGACACTGGGTGTGTGACTTTCCCTTAATAACTAGATGTTTCATTTCCCAGCTGTATTGTCGGTTGCTCAAGGGCAGCCTTACCCTACACAGGGATTTTGCAAAGCTCTGGGAACAAGCAGTGTGTGTGTGCCAGGCAGTCCTCTGGCACAGGCACCGCTTGTTTACCATGCTGGTTTAAACTGCCTCTTGTATACACCAGTATTTATATGTATGACAAATGGGGGCTGGCTAATTATGTGGTTCTTAGAGGGAATGGAGCTCCCCTGGAATCAGCCCAGACGCTGCCCACTATTTATAGCCTTCACATGTCCCAAATTTTCCAGTTCTGATTTCAAATATTCTCTCCCACTGTCTCCAGAAGTACACTTTATGCTTGTCAGACCACATGTCAATTTACGGTTTGAGAAATATAGTCACAGTATTATAGCCACCACCCTAAACACCACATTTTTTGACTGTGATTGGAATCCTGTCTTTTAGCAACAGATTGAATATACATAGGAAGTGTAAAACAATCTTCTTTTCCCCTTCATATATACTTGGTAAACAATTGACCCAAAGCTCAACTAAATCTAGTATGGGTTTCGGTGACTCTGTAGCAATAAAGATCTGGAGGCCCATTTTCCTGTTGAGCCAAGCAAGGCCTTTCACACTGAATATGGCCAACCAAGAGCAAGATAAAGAATGTCAGGTTGGATTACTGTGGAGACTTTTCAGATACTGTAAACTGCAGACCTATGAACCGGATATGCTCGGTTCTTTTCCGTCTGTGCAGGGAGGCACATACTTTGCCTCTAATAAGTAGGAAAGAGACATTTCTAACACCACGGAGTCCCTGTTGAGTGCTCGTCATCAATACAGGCTCAACATCTGTTCTGTCTCCCTTTAGCAACATAGAGACATAGGCTTTGTGTTCATTTACGCTTTTTTTAAAAGCATGACTCACTTTTTTATTGCATGTCTTGAGTGGTTTATTTAAGTTATTCATCAAAATTGGAATCTACCTTAAGTTTCCTCATTTTAATTGCGATTATTTGTCATGGCAGAAGAGTAAGGTCATTTGAATGACAAAAAGGTCATGAATGCTTAGTGGCTGTATTTTTTTGTGTGCATGTAATTGTATATGCTTGCTACTTTACACACACACACACACACACACACACAAATTCTACTAACATAACGCCATCATTTAAAATGATGGATTTTATTAAGATATTTCACATCTCTGTGCCCTCTATTTCATTGAGACTCAGAGATAAGGGAATTTGTGTAAGATACTCAAGTGCTAAGCCATATAGCTCAGATCTGTGACTACGAAGTCACTTTCAAGTCAGCATTTTATATATATTCTTTGTTTTGTCTAGGGTGTCAATAAATAGATTAACTATGATGATTAGCCATCAGCCTCAAGCCTTCTATTTTTTTAAGGAATATTTGTAAATGTTACCAGCATAATAAATTCCCAGTGTTCTCAACAAAGTCAAAGGTTGTCCTGTTTTCACAGGTCTTTGAATACCACGAAAAGCAGGCCATTTAGAAAGTGAAAATATCATAGCACTTTACCCAGCTGTCACATAGGAGAAACATGGTTAAAGTACGTTGTCTGAATTACAGCACATCAGTGGCGAAGAGTATGAGCTTAAATTTTTCTCTAGAGTATGGAGTATCCATACATGGAAAAGTCATATATCAAAAAAATCTAGGGGCTGGAGAGGTGGCTCAGGGGTTAAGCCTCTGTCTTGCAGGCGGAAGGTCCTGAGTTCAGATCCTAGACCCCACGTATAGATGCCAGGCGGAAGCGAGGCGGCCTGCGTTTCTGGTCCTAGTAGGGCGGAGCCTGTGAGTCCCCCGGGCAGAGTAAACAAGGAGGAGGCGGTCCATGGTGGTTCCTGAATTCGTCCGTGGTTCTACACAAACATACACGCATACACACACACACACACACACATACACAGGCACAATTGAATAAAAAAAAAATCTCATTGCATGCTTATGAGTCAAGGGAGCCAAGACCAATAGTGTGTGTTTTTCATAGTTATGGTGATCACCCGTTGATACTGTTGGAAGCTTTGCTTCATAAATAACATCTATCACCTCTCTGTGAGGTGAACTGAAGTGGCTTGTTTGGAAAATGCTGATAGATTGGATGTTCATGATGTCTAAGCTACTGAAATTAGAGTTACAATCCAGCAATCCAAAATATTTGCAGGGAAACTGAGGCTGCATTTGGATCAGCTGTTAAGTCTTTTTACTTGCAAATGAAAAGTATCCCTATCTCCAAGTAAGGAAAATGAAAAATTGAACACAGAGTGCACAACTGTGATCTCCATTCAGTCGGGCACATGATGAGGTGCCGATATGTTTAGAGAAAAAAAAAATCACAAACAATAGAGGTTTATAGAAATTGGGTATCAAAGGGAAAGATAAGCAAATTAAAAGATAACCATAAGTTCTTCATTTCAAATATGATTGGAACTCCACAATCAGATCAAAAACCCTTCTAACCATGTGACATACTGTTCCTATTGTGCTGGGGAACAATAGAACAGATTGCTGTGTTGGCTGCTGGGACTTCAACCTCCACCAAGTGAAGCGAAGGCCATTACAAATAAAATATGGGTTGCATCCTATTTCCATTTGGTAAGTATTTGGGACAGTAGAATGTATTTTGAACCTTGTTCTGTTACAGTGAATAGTAGGGAATTTCAGATGAAGATTTTGTGTTTGTGAGTGTCATGCCTGTGGAGATCAGAGGTCAATCCTGGGTGTCATTTCTCAGGAGCTAGCCACTTTTTTTTTTTTTTAATATATAAAGACATGGTCTTTCACTGGTCTAGAATTCACCAAGTAGGCTAGATGAATGCTCCTGTCTCTATCTCCTCATTGCTAGGATTATAAATTATAAATATGCCCCATTATAACTGTTTCCCCCCATACCAATGCGGGTACTGGGGAATGAACTCAGGTCCTCATGCTTGAAAGACAAGCACTGTACCAACTGAGTTGTCTCCCTAGCCCCAGGTTAGCTCTTCCACTACACCTTCTGGAAAGCACCCCACTGTCACCGGGAGGATGAAGAAGTAAGCAGAGGATTGGGGTTGACAACTGGCGAGAGAAGATGCCTCCTTGTTCCCTGTTCAGTGGTTAATGCAGTCAAAGGATGGAGCTCCTTCTGCTGGTAAACTACTATTCCATCAGGAAAGGAAGTGGGGAACTAGAGAATGGGCACGGGAGAGGAGGGGTCACATGTGTGCCAAGCTGCCCTGCACACTGACTTTCAAGCGAGCAGTAGGCAGAGAGCCCGTATGCACCCATTATTTCCATCACTGTTCAGTCCACACACCAAGGAGTGTTTGCTTTGAATGAGGAAGACAGATGAGCAAGGGAAACAGGGAGCGAAGGTTTAAAGGAAAATTTGAAATAGAATTGGTTTGGTCTAGAAGAAGGAAGGAAAAAATGATTTGGTGGTTTTACTGAATTCTCTGAAAACCAAAGCACCTTAATCCTTGTTTCCTTTTTTGTTACCTTCCTCATAGTCTAAAGCTATTGCGTAGATACCTAAGTGACAAAGTAAAGTGGTATTTCCTTCCCTAAATTTCATTCAGTGGTACTTTTAGTAAGTACAAGACATATAAAATATTTAACTTGGCTTGATGTTTCTGAACTTTGAAATATGGACATTTTTAGGAGGATGCTGATTAGGTGATTGGATAGGTTTTATTTTAAATTATTAAACAGAAAGAGCCTTTCTTTCTGATCCAGAAATGGCAAACTACAGATTTGGTACAGTGCATTAAATTGATATTTTGCCAAAGCAGTTTGATGGAAATTATTTAACTTTTGTTGCTGCCTAGCTGAGTGTCTAGGACACAGTTGGTGCTCAATGGTTGTTTTTTGCAGATTCAACGAGTGAGCAGCCAGGAACAATTAGCATTAATTTAACGCCTGCACACATCAATACTCTTGACATCTCTATGGAACTCAATCAACTGGTGGCCTGGGGGAACACTTTACCGTACAGTTTGTTACTGATACAATTCCAGGGGCAGATGCTCATCATCAGACAGGGAATTAATGAGGCCAAGGAGCTCAGCGTGATGCCTCCAGGGGCCAGTTATCTTTGTTCTACTCTCTGGCTGAATCCACAGCCCATAACCTTTGCCAGCTGTCACCCATGAGGGCATGCTCTTTGTGACCAAGAGGTCCAGAAAGGAGAGTGTGAAAGGATTAGCTCAGACCCACTTAGGAGGACTAAAGCACAGGCATGCTCTCTGCAAAGCGGTCAGTGGGGAGTAAGTGAAAACAGCACATGATAACACTTTATGCTGCAACTTGGCTTGATTCTGCATGGACAGTGTTTTGTTTGACCTCGTTGGCCACAGACAACTTACTCAGTTCCATTTGATAAATATGGAGTCGTTCTAAAACCCGGACTGTAGCAAAAATTCTCAACCCATGGAATTAGAAAGTAGATGTGGGCACATCACAACCATATACCCTTTCCAGAAACCCCCTTTCTAAGTCCACCTATTTCAGATTATTTCGGCATTACCTAGTAACATTCTTTAATAATAGACTAGTATATTTTCTTCCTGGCAAGCCTCGCCTTGATCTGCATTATCATTTAGGACCCATCTGAAAACACCATTAATTTAAATAAGCAATAGAAACTGAAATCAAATTCCATTCATGCTTAACTCTCCAATGTGGTTTGGAAATGCTTTCTTCTTCAGCCAGTCTTATGTTACATGCTGGATGGTCTTTTCTTTGACCACCTCATAAAGAAAGGGCTCATAAATACTTTTCATGTGTTATTTAAACTAGTGGTACTCCCCGAGGCACTGTGCCCCCATTTTTTTAAAATCCTTTGTATTTCTGGAGTATTTCTAACCCAGTAGCGAAGGTAAAAACGTGTCTTCTAGCTTGAGAGGGCTATGTTCCATCACTTCCAGGCCACAGATTTCTTTTACTGATAAAAAAGAATTTCTCAGCAAAATGTCAGAGGCATGCACTTTCTTTGTTAAAAAAACAAAACAAAACAAAAAATGTTGTCAAATGCAAAACAAAATATAACAAACAAAAAACAAAACAAAACTAGTCTGTCGTAAAATGTAGGTGCCAGCACTAGAATGTGCATGTCTCTTCGAATTTGTATGATGTTGGAATTGGAACTTTAAGTACAATTCTGTTCTGTAATATCCTAAAAAACAACAGCTTTGCTTCCTCATAAAGATGAATTGACTTCTGATTACTGAGGAGGAAAACAGAAGAGTGGCTGTCTAGTGTGTACAATTGTTGTGTAGTATGTTGGTAGTTGAGATGGTCTGTTCCCACTGACACTGACAGGTGGGGTAGCATCATGACCCGCATTTCACTAGTCTGGCTCATGAGTTTTTCCTCAGCTCTTTGTATTTGTTTCATTTTTGTGATGTGGGTGTGTGTGCATGTTTGCGCGTGTGCGCGCGCGCGCGCGTGTGTGTGTGTGTGTGTGTGTGTGTGTGTGTGTGTGTGTGTGTGTGTGTGAGTGAGGGGCCTAAAGTTCAGATTCACCTTTGATTGTTGTTCATTTGCGACTAGGTCTCTTAATAAAAACCAGACTTCACTGATAAAGGCTAGTATGACTATCTAGCTTGCTTAGCAGATTCCTAGTCTCTGCCTTCCAGGGCTGCAATTTCATCCAGGCCACCCTACCTACTTGACATTTTAAATGGAATATGGGATCTGAACTGCCAATGGTTTACTACTATAGAAAGTGCTTTAACTGCTAAGCCATCTCTCCAGCCATGCTCTTGTGTTTGTACTATGCCTGTCCTTTCCCAGTTTGAAATGAACTTCGTTTGGTTCCTCATAACGTGCTAATCCTCACTTAGTCATAGAACCACAATGTATATCAGACTTAGAAAAGCAGAGAGATCAGCTAGTTCAGTATATGGAAATTCTCACCTCAGTATTCCCCGTGCATGCTCCTTCGGGGTTTGTTTCCAAAGTCTTGGGAACACACAGTTTTCACCTGTGTAGGTTGTGTACTTATTGTTAAAAGTATATGACGTCAGCCCCCGGATGTCACTCACATTCATTACTGCTCTCCAAATGTCATGGGTTTGTTTTTCCTGTTGCCTCTGATCATTATCACGTAGATTGATTAACCTCATTTTATTCATTCATTTAGTGGATCTTTGAGTATCAGATGTATCCAGGCACTGGACACAGAGCTGTGAGCTAAATGGAAGCTGAATTACTTCCGGAGCTTAGCGGTAACCAGGTGAGATAAAGAAATGCATGAGTTCCTCAAACCATGTATGCTGAGAAGTTTCTCTTTTAAAGTGACCTTCTACCCGCTAAAGTTCCACAATAGTGGTTCTCAAAGTGTGGTCCTCAGAGAACATGCTAGAAATGCAGGTTCTGAGGGTCTACCTAGATCTACTACACTAAGGGGCAGAGGCAGGAAGCCAGCAATCTGTGTTTGCCAAGCTTCCCAGATGATACTGATGTAGGTTAAAGTTTGGGAATCTCTGTCGATATGGAACTATGCTAGTAAACCACCAAGTCCATAGCCCTTTTGATTTCCCAGCCTTTCTCCTTTCTTGTAGCCCCAAGCTTATGCCAATTCTCTCTAAGGAATGTTCTTGAAATCTACTTATTTGAAATTCAGACCCCTGTCTTTTGCCTGATACTTAGCACCAACTTCTGTTTGGTCCCCTAAACAGCATTTACTTTCCCATCTAATTTACCCTGCGTTAAAAGTCTGGCGATGACCCAGCAGGTAAAGGCACTTGCCACACAAGGCAGTTTCATTCAGCTCCGTTTCTGGATCTGACATAAAGATAAAGACAGAAGGAGAGAACCGAGGCTACAGCTTTCTCTTCTGACCTTATGGCACTCACAAATCCACACTCAGAACATCATATACACGCATGCGCACTAATAATAAAATTTAAGAATCTGGTCCCACTGCAAGACTTAAAAATCATTATTATTTCATGAGTAGCAAAGAATGGAAATGAACTACTCGAGGCCTTGAATAGACCACACTCGATCCTCATCTGTGCACAGCACACATAGTGGCCATTGCTTTTTCTTCGTTGTGGAACGCATTGCCACATATCTTCTCTTTCATAGACGGGGCCGTGGCTGTTGACTGTGATTGCAGAAACATAGTTGGTGGCTATTGGAAGCTGCCTTGTCATGTCCAGCATTCATCTAGATAAATGAGGAGAATGCAGGAGCCAGAGTGTATGTGATTGTTCCAGGGTCACACAGCTAAACAGCCATGGAGCTCAGAATTCGCCTTGGTCTCCTGACTGTTGACACTCCAGGGTAACTTCTGAGTGAAGCAAACCCTGTTTTGTGGGTTCAGTGGTGGGAGTGGTGAAGAGTTTTTTCTTTCATTCAGACATTACCAGTGAAATACAGGAGAGTTCTCTTAATCCCACTCAAAGTGGAGCCTCTGTCCCTGCTCAGTCTAGAGCCAAGAAACTTGAGGATCATTTGGTGCTGCCGGCGTCTCCTGCTGAATTCCCATACTATCAAGATTCTCTTACAACATCTGGCCATTTTACAGGGCATTTCATGGAGCAAATCAATTAGCATTTTTTTAAAAAAAGTGGGGGTAGAGAGAAAGAAAGAAAATATTTGAGTGGTGGCATAGCACTCTCAGAATTCCCCAAGAGACAGTTAATGGTTGAATTGCACAAAACCTTGTAATTAATCATGTCTGTGTACCACAGCTTGCTCTTAAGCAAAGCACATAGAATTGGCAAATAGTTAAGGAGTCAGGTATGTTTTACCTTGATTTAAACATAACATGATATATACATGTGTTAAACAGCACCTAGTTGCCCTTTAAATGTGTGCAATTCTGTGTTTTTGAATATTGTTAAAATGAAGTCAAATTAAGAAAATGTATCACCACTTTGTTTTTTAATTTTAGATCAAGGTCATTTGATTCTTTGGACTACAGACAAAATGCATGTACATAATTTACTATGAATACTCTCAGGTCTTCTATTGATTTACCTTTTCCCTCACTGTGGATTCTGAGATGGAGATGGTGGGTGAAGACATTGTATTAGACTTAATCGAAAGGCCCTGAGGGTGATTTTTCAAGATGTAGTCATTGAATTCTGACTTCACCATGCGGGGGAATCTTGGCAGTACCTCTTGCTAACACTTAAGTAGTGCTTAATGTACTCAAAACACATAAGCTTTTTCCACTCGCAAACTTAAGTCCTGGTGATTTACTTCAAACAGACCAGACTGGCTGTTCCCATGAAGCCTTACACGCCATTCATCTCTGTTCATGTTGAAAGAGTAAACAAAGACCACACGGTGCCTATGTTTCTAAAGTGGTCCTAAGGCAGTATTTCACACATAGTAGGTACTCAGCAGATGTGCTGCTGAATGTTTAAAGGCAGGATTGATGTGGAAATGACCACTTTAACCTAGCACAGTCACCATTTCTGAGTTTTGTGGTATCTTGGAAAAGACTCACTTATCTGAGAGAAAGAAATCAGTTGTAATGAAGGATGATCATGGTTCTCCGGCAGACTTGGTATAAGGATTAAGTGAAATAACATGTGGGAAGTGTCTCTGTCATTCATTAGCAGTGCTGGGAAATCAGCGTATTTAATGTCTAGCCAGTTTGCTTTCTTCTCCCTAGAGAGACAGACGTCCCTACTTCCATCTGAGCTGCCACAAAGGTAGCAAGCATGGGGGCTGTTTCCATCTGCATTCTGGTATAGCATCTATTGCTTTATTTACAATGAGCGCAATAGTGAATTTATGATCTTCTTAGCGCACAGTGTATCTCCAGTAGTTCATCATGGGAACATACATGTCATTGGATGTTAGGTTCAATAGCCTGAATATGTTAAGGGTTCTAAAGGAAACACCATTCCTGGTACTCCACATTTGCTGAGCAATAGTGAGGATCTTTCATTAAAATGGCTTTGAGGTCACATGGTTTGTCCTAACTTTAATCCCCTCTCAAATGTGATCAAATGAATTGGCCATTAAGAACCCTTTTCAAATCAAAGGATCTCTGTCATTTAGCTTCTTCTATAAACAAGGCTGGGGGAAGGGGGAAAGGAATTGAAAGTCCATAAAAGGAGGGACAGTTGCTGTTCTTTTATCTGCACTGAGCCTCTTTGGATCTCACTCTTTGTTGGTAATTTACCACATTTGTCCTTTAATTACATCTCTCATGCCCCAGCATAACCCAGATACTGAAGCGGGGCAGGCTTCAGGCTCTTCTTCCGGTCCTCCTTGCCTTAAGCCTTTTCCCATGCTGTGTAATGGTGCTGGATTATGATTTGTTGTAAAGGGAGACATAGCAATAGCTTCAAAATAGAGGCTGTGGAGTTTGCAGAGGGGGAGTCAAACTGCACGGTTTTCTAAACATTCCTTTGCATTAATACCTTGTAGGTCCATGGGGACTTTCATCAGAATCTCTCCCAACACTTTCCCAAGTTGGGTTAATCCTCAGCGTAGCCATGGCGAAACATTCCCACATTTTGGAGGGATCATGAAGGAAACCTCACTCAGCTGGGAAGCTGCTGAGCAACTGGGGGTGAGAAAAGAACATTTCTACCCCACACCATGTTATCGCTCAGCAGACGCAGGCACACCCAGCAATTCATAGAGCTGGATGCTGGGGGTTGGGTGGGGGGACAAGGAAGCTTGCTTCAAATCCAAATAAACTTGAAAATGGAATAAGAAACAGATTGCTTTATTTTTTCATAGCTGAAAGAGTCTGTATTTGGCAAAGAATGGAATCAGAAGAATCTGTCTGTAATCAGTGGCTGCCTATGGCCTTTGCCTTGCTCTCCCATGACCAAATTAATTGTTAATAGTTATTCATTCAATAAACAGCATATGGAACAGAGTCCAAGTTCTGTCCTAGGTATCAAGTTGGGGGAAATAACACTACTATATACGGAAGTGTTCCTTGTCCTTGGGGAACTTGCTGAATAAAGACAGAAGCAAGTATTCTAAAAACATCATTTGATTTTTAAACACACACACACACACACACACACACGCACGCACGCACGCACGCACGCACAAGCATGCGCACACACACACGCATTTATGAGCTTATTCTTTCACCTTAAGAATGACTTCTTTTAGGAGTCATCTTCGATTTCCTCAACCTGAAAGTATTTCTCTAAACTGCTGTAGTATATTACTTGAGCTGCTATTGTGGAACTTTTGTTACCATGAGGTACAGTTCTGAACACCATCATTTCTTTACTAGTCTCTAGCCTTTGGAGTCTAAAACTTCTGACAACTCCCATTTACCCCCTAAGCATGTTGACACCAGACACACTAATGTACTGCTGTTGAATGAATGAATGAAGAAGAGAAGGGGCAATTCAGGTTCAACCAGTGGTGTGAGAAATGTTAGCTATTAAGATAGAACAAATGATCTGTGTCCAGTAAAAGGACTAAGGATAGAGGAAGGAAGGCACTCTGAATAAAATACCTGGCTCTGTTAGGGAGAAATTTAAATAGGCAGAATGACTATCCCTATAAAGGCATTTTATTCCTACAGTTCATTCAGGAGACATATTGAATCCCAAGTTAAATCTTTGAAAGCTCAGATGTGACACCATCAGCTGTGTTGCATAGGCTGTTTTTTGGTTAATACCAGAATAAACAGAATTCCCTACAGTTTTCTGTTTTCCAGATTTTAGTGTCCACTTTTCCATTATCACAGTGAATCTTTGATGATATATGACAGAATTTTCTGAATGGGCATACATTTGGAAGGAAATTTATGAGTAACAGACATAAAGATATCACGGATAGTAGAAATCACAGAGCTGTACAAATGAGACAGAAAAGTCAGGTATGCCTAGGGGAAGAAATATATAGAGAGATGCTCACAGCTCAGAAATAACCAGTAAGATCCAGGTAAGCAAGTAAGTACAAACTGTGGAGTATGTGAACCATGACACAGCATTTGCCTTAATAGAGCATGCCTGCCAGAGAAATGTTCATTTATGTTCTGGAGTTCTATGCTGGTCTGAAAGCATGCTTAGTAAAGCTTAGCGATTGAATGTTAAATTTCCTTGGAGGGATTCAGGACACATTTGGGCATGGAGCTGCGTGCTTTCTGCTCTCTTAGCCCTTCTCATCTTTCTGAGCTGGGGAGTTGCTTTAGAATTACAGTTTTTTTTTTTTTTTTTGCTTGCGAGATTCATGTACCAGGTTGAGGAGAGAGGGTTGCAGTCTCCTGGTGGGAGGCAGCTTGGGTCTTCTTTGCATACAATTGGGAGACTGGGATTCCCTTTCCAGGAATATATTGGACTAATGTGTCTTTTTTTTCCCCTGATGAATTCTATTTTGGATGATCCTTTACCAAGGATATAATCATGGGCTGTTAACATTTTTTTGGACTTTTAGTTGGCTGGTAACTACAATGTTTTTGGAAACCTGTTTTCATTTAATTTCATTTCCTTTTTCCTGCTAAGCACATCACTGAGTTAGAAGAGAAGGACCTCAGGTTTTTTGGAAGTGTTTATGTTTGGTGCTCCATCCAGGATGGATACTTGAAGAGGGAATTAAAAAAAAAATCTGTCAGGCACTTGTGACTACCAAGGCTCCCTTGGCAAGCCCACAGAATCCACAGTTTGACCTGCCTGAGGTACTTAGAAACAATGGTCACCAGACACCAGCAGAACATTACCTCAGCCATTTCCTTCCCTTCTGGAAGCAGAGGAATACGTGGGGAGTAAAGGAGAAGCTGTGGCCCCACCGCTCACATTTTCCACAGGCTTCCAATTACCCTTTCATCTGTCCCATATACAGAGGGCGATGCTAAAAGCTTATGTGAGACTCTGGCAGAGTTTTGCACATGAATATTGCCTCTGGTCTGGCTTCCAAAGTCATTCTGGTAGTTTGGAAAGTTTGCCAGGGAGCGCCGATTGTACTAGTTTTTAGACAGTGGCCTTCGACGGTGGGTTTGCTGTTCTTTCTTTAGAAAATACAGAGTGGACTCAGCAGGAGTCTCCTTTACTCTTGTGACCATAGTGTTTAGAGTCCCTATGACAAATCAGGAGTCATTAGAAAGCATGAGAATTTTTCTAACAAGAGAAACATGGTAAAAAACTAATGAACAGTCTTAGAGGAGTTCATTCTCTCTCTCTCTCTCTCTCTCTCTCTCTCTCTCTCTCTCTCTCTCTCTCTCTTGTGTGTGTGTGTGTGTGTGTGTGTATAAAAGACATTTGAGTGTGCGTGTCTGGGGTGACCCGAAGGTGACATCAGGAATCATCCTGGATTGTTTGGTCTCCTTAATGCTTTATTCTGGGGTTTCTCAGACTCTGTCTTCTAGGGATGGAACTGCAGGTTGTGGCCGTATCTGTAGAATCTGGGGATCAGAACTGAGTCTCTTTTGTTTGCAAGGCAAAGACTTTACCTCCTGAGCCATCTCCCCAGCCAGAGAAATTCATCGTTAGAAATGACTTTGTGAATCAAGTGGCTTTTCCTTTGCCAGCAAGTAGCAGTTAATAGAGGTTGACTTCATTTATTCATTCATCCACAAACAACTATTGAGTACTGACTATGGGATGGTAGTGTTCTTATACCAGTGATATAGATGGGTCACAAGACAAACCACAGCTTTTGTAAAAATCATGTAATAGGGAAACGGTGTTTATTTGACTTGAAACACATTGTAGTCACTAAACTTCCTTTTTGACAGCCAACTATGAACATAACCTGACAGTGGTACGCGACCCTTAAGGAAGAAAAAGTCCTAGTGGTACCCTGATTGTCCTCATCTTCAAAACTGACATCTGCTTGGTGGTATGTACAACAATTATAAAAATAGAACCTCGAGACACAGCCTTAAGAGCAATCATGTGTGTGCTGGCATGATAACACATTTAGGAAAGATTGATTGGTCTAGCCAGGTGTGACCTCCAGTCTTTAATTGCCAGCTGGATACTTCTTTCCAAATCATGGCCCCAAGAATTTGTCTCTGATCATTGAGCTTTGCTTCAGCTATAGACATATGCTACGCACAGAAACTTCTCCTTGGCTAACAGTGGGTGACCTCTAGTCAGCTCCCTGGTTCTCTAAACACTGCTCGCTTTATATTCGTATAATCCTTTGGGTGTGTGTAGACCTTCAGCAAAGGGAGAATATCAGGTGCTATATGACAACAGCACCTCCAAGGGTCACAGTGTTAACAGGGTGTAGTTAAGGATGTCTCTCATTCCATCTCTATAACAAGCCAGTAAAATAATAATAGTAAAGCTTTACCTGTTCATATTTTTCCTATTTGGTCACCATCAGATAGATATCAGAGTGGGTTTCTTGGCCAACACATTTGGCAACAGTCATTTTAGGGCTCCGAGACATGTGTTCAAGGAAGATTATTGCCCTACAATGATTTTTCTTAGCTGTCCCTCCTTTGTAAGAGGGTTCATCAGGGAGTCACTGGAGATGAAAGCTAATGCCTTTTCCTCTGATGTCTAAGTTAACATGGTCCCTGCCTGGACTTTCAGGTCATCTGAAAACTCAATAAATGACTTTGAATGTCTCATTTCTCACTTCTATCATGATGACAGAGTCTTACCAATTCTTTTCCACCAGGAAAAAAATGGGGGGGGGGCCTTGTCATAAAAGGAAAGGGGAGGAATAATTAGAGGGGAATATTCCTTTAATAGAAAGTTACTCCTTTCCTCCTATTGACAAGAAATCAGGTTCTCAGCTTGTTAATTAACCTTAAAAATACGGAAGTTTCCTGGTTATTCTCTTGTTGGATTCTGAGTGCTCTTGGCTTTGAAGTCAGTCTAACTGGTGAGTGGTTAGACATTGAACTAATGAGATTTTACTGTTTTGAACAGCTAGTCAGATCTGGAGAGCCCTGGAGTGCAAAGGCAACTGCTGATTTATAAGGCTTCTGCGATATGCACACTCTTGGCCAATGCTTTGTTGTTGATTTAGGCTGCCACAAAGGTGTAGGTTTTGTGATGTGGTAAAAGCGTCAAGTGATTGACTTGAGGATATGTAATACCTGCAGGTAGTCCCTGCTAGGAGCCGGCGTCTTGTGTGGTTCACGTTTGAGAATATCCCAAGAAAGTTTGGTTGTTAAATGTGGCAGTGTGTTCAGGAAAAGTATTTGCATATATTGACTATTTAAACAAACATGGAGGTGTGAGTCTGTAACCCATAGTTCAGGAAGTAGAGGCAGGATGATCATGAGTTGGTGGTCAGCCTGGGCTTTGTAGCGAGATACTGCAAGGGCACTGGCAACACAGCAGCTACAACAAACCCAAATAACTGGCTATTTTTCTGGTAATTCTGGATTCCTTCTTTCTTTTTTTTCCCTTCCTTTCCCCCTCCCTTCATCTTTTCTTTCTTTCCTCCTTTCTTCTCTCCCTCTTCCCCTCCTATCTCTCATTTGCTAAAAGTAGATTAAAGCAAATGTGTTCACTTTTTATAAGCATGACTCTCTAAAAAAATGGACATTTTTCTTAGGAAATAGCGTCTTTGAACTCTTTTCAGTATTCTCAGAATTATTTTTTGAATCGTTTGCCTTGCATCAGTAGCTAAATAGAGAGATGGGCCATTACATTTGTTTGCTAAATTTTGTTTAAAGTAGTCTCTCCTAGAGTATGTATTTTATTTTCATTTACAGACAAGAAAAACTGAGATGTCCCTAAAAGTCCATGTGTGGTTGCTTCATGTCTTAGAAAGCTTGTTCTTCCTACTCAGGATGGAAGTTTCTGTAACTCTCCTGCGCACTGCAGTCTACGTGCAGGAAGGGAAGGTTGCTGGTAAAGAATAAATGTTCATTCAGAGAAAACAGAGATGGGTTTCAATGTTCAAGTCTTGTAACTAGTCTGGTACATGTCAGGACTAGGGCTTTAAACTTTAAAAGTATGTTTTTCTTAGAACAAGGCCAGAAAATCAATATAACTTCCTTTCAGATAGGTAGCAAGAGTGTTGGAATCCCCCACTGATCCCTGGCCTGGTGTGGGTATTGGGATCAAAGAGAAACTGACTCCTCAGTTAATAAAACCTTACTCTGTTCATCAAACCCAAGGTTCCATCTTGCACAGAGGTGGAGAAGGGGATGGTGATGCTGTGGAACCTCACCTCGGAGACAATGCCTTGGCCAGCCAGTTGATGTCTCTTGTGCTTTCCTTTTCTTCAGCCAAAGCAGCTTGAAGTCATCTTTACTTCCAGTAGGCATTCTGTTGATGTAGCCCCGGCTATGCTCCTTGCTTTGGAAGAACTTTGGAAGTCCAATAGTATAGCTACTAGCGACATTGCAGGTGCTCAGCAGTCACACCAGTTCAGTTGTCTCCCAGGTGGGCAATGTAGGTACTAAACAAGTCATCACTTGAGAAATCATCACTGACTTGCGTGATTCTCTGATATTTAAGCAGCAGCCTTCTGGTCCTGCTTCCCGACCCTCACTTCACCAAGTTCTTTCTAAGTGATGCTATTGAATTCCCTGAAATCACTGCTGTCGGAATAAGCACTCACTTCCTTTTCTGACCCCAAACAGGTAGTTTTCAGGGTTTAAAAGGGCATTCCCTGCACACCAGCCGTACCATTTCCTTTCTTCTTTTGCCTGCTCCACTTTTTGAGATCTGGATGTACTTGTGGATAGTGTGGATTCTTTCCAGCTTCAGCTGCCCTGAATTTTAGGACTTGTGGATCAGGCTGGTGGGCAGGTTTCTCCCTAGCCTTTCCTGCATTGGGAGGAGTCACTGAGTGGAACTTCTGTCTGAAGTCGGTACTGCTACATTACAGACCCTGAGCATACAGGAGCTTCTGGTGTCAAATCCTAGACTCTGTTGGCTTAATAAGCAAGGTTCAACCACCTGTTCCTGATACATCTAAAAAGTCAAGAAATAATAAACAGAGATTTATTCAGTGTGGCCACTTTGGGAAAGTGAACAAAGCATTTCAGTAACCCCCAAGACCATCTATAAGATATTGGCATGAGGTTTAGGTTTAAATAAAAAAACAAGAGGTAGCCATACTTTAGCAATCCTGGTCAAGGTATGTGCCTGCCCACTAATGACCCATAATTGTGTCTACTCCAGTTTGTCCTGTAAGATAGTTAGAGAAGTTGTCAGAACCATGTGTGGTCTCTTCCTCCTCTGGATTCATTAGTCAATACAGACAGAACTAAAAAATATTCAGGGATGTCAATATTTGTCTGTGGTTGGTCTTACCAAAAAGCATTTCCTTGGCCTTGGATACCAAGCCTATATAAGCACGTTAGACAATTCTATCAGAGTTTTATTTTTGCCAAGTGTCCTTTGACTTTGGAGTGTGCACGGTGTGTGTGTGTGTGTGTGTGTGTGTATGTGTTTCAGAGGGCACGTGTTTATGGAAGCCCAAGGGTGACTTCAGAAATCCTGGATTGTGCTACCTCCTTTTTGCTTTGCTCTGGAGTTTTCCAGGCTCTGTGGAGTTTTCCACACTCTTCCAGGCTACCGAGTCTGTCCAAGGCTTATTCCCCTGAATGAAAAGGCTTCATATCAGGCCATCCATGTCAGAAGGCACAGTTCTAAGACCAACCCTCACCCCTGACACCAACCTCAAGCTTATGGGGATGGGGTTGTCCACATCCCCTGCATGTTTGGAATGCTATAGAACTCACAAACTTTATCGAGAGCTTTTGTGCTCGTAAATGCCCCATGGAAGACAGATTGAGTGTTGGACAGTAGAAGAGGCATGCAAGAGAGTCTGGGAAGGTTCCAGACATGAAACTTCCATTTTCTTCAGGGACATGTTTCCTTCCTGGTCTGGAATTGTGACAATGTCGTGTAACCCTGTCTTCCATGGAAGTTCACCAGAACCATAGTGTCAGAGTTGGTAACCATGACTAGTAGTTGTAGATGCCAACTTGATAATCGAAGGCTGAGTCTTTGGTCACATATGTGAAGAGTTAATAATTAAAGCAAGCCCTGAGCAAGCCCATGGGAGATGATCTAATTGATGTGGGAGGACCCGGCCCATAGTGGATGGTGCCATTTCCTGGACTTGGTGAATAAGATGGAGGGAGCAGGCTCGAAATTGCCATATAGGCATGCTGGCAAGTGAGAAAGTATGTCCCTCATTTAGTTATTATGTGAATATGGTGTGGTCAGTTCATTTGCTCCAAACGTTGGCCTGCATTCTCCCGCCATGCTGGTAAACTGTAAAATAATCATAAGCAAGCGTAAATCCCTTGTTCCTCTGGGTTGTTTTGGTCATGTATTTATATCCACAACAGAAGAGAAACCAGAACAATAATGCAGCTTCACTACATGGGTCCCACTGATTGGCCACCTACATTTTTTTTTATTTCCACTCATACAAACTTAACAGGTATGCTGGTCCCCCCATCCCCCGGTGCTCCCCACCCCCCCTTCCCTCCCCATCCCCCAGTGCCTCCTCCTCCCATCCCCGGAGCATCCTTTAATGTGCATGCCAAACTCTCCTCTGGGTCCTTCTCTCCGATGAGGTGCAAGGACCTAGTGGCATTTCCCAGAACCGTTTCCTGTGTTCCCTTTAAGCATAGGAACACTACTGTGGCCACCTACATCTTGATCTGACTCAGACACTGTGAGAGTCGAGGCTTTATTCCAAACCACTCCTCAATTGTCGACTCCAGCCCTCTGGTTTGGTGTGGTTGTCTTCTCTAGGCATAATGATCACTACCAAGTTTGACATGGATTGTCTTCCGGAAGCTGAGAAGGAGACAGGCCTCTCTTTAGACAAGACTACATTCTTTACAGCGTCCTGGAAAAGCTCTGCCCCATCTCTAGGTGTTCTACCCCTGAGTTTCTTTCCCTGGCAAACCTGTTAAAATGTACCAGCCAACACGTCACACTGTCAAATCTCACTATAACCCTTGGTCCCAAGCATCATCCCTTGCCATGTTAATGTTTGTCCCATCATATTAATTCACTTAGCACATTATGTAATACAAAGCTAGAACTTAACGTTAATGGACCAGGTGCTTGTCTGTGAAGCCCTTGACATTATGTATAATGTTGTGGAAGTCAATGTGTCTTTAGCTGTGAATTAGGGATTGGGACTCCTACATTTCATCAGATTTCAAAGCAACCTGGTCCACAGATAAAAGTGGCTTCTCTTCCCTCATTCCACCATGCAGGCCTGTTCCTCTGGGCCCTCTAGGAGTCAGTTTGCCAAGAAAAAGGGCACAGTAGGAGACAATCAGAGCCGGGGCTGGTGGGGCAAGGGCAGTTTTGCTACCTTGGTTTACAAGGCCTCCTGGGTTACCGCTAGAAGCATCAAAGCAAGGTTTTCTTCTGTCTTTCCTGTGCTCTGCAGGCCAAGAGCGCCTTGTGCTAAAATAAACAACTGGCAAGTTTCATTAGAATCCACAGAAGGAAGGAAAAGGTTTATGTTTCATACCTTTTATATTATATAACAACATTACTATGCGGACTTCAATTCTTCAGTGTGTTTATTGAAACTTAAAAAAATAGTATTAAATGCTATAAATAGAAAAAGCCATGTCCAAACCCGAGCAGTTACAATAAGTATGCAGCTGGCATTATAGGCTCAAAAATAATAAACCACTTATCCCCAGTGGTCAGGCTTTGCATGCATCACCCTTAGATTTTTATTAAGCTGTAGCTGGCCGGAGGAGGCAGATGGTTCTACTTGTTGCAAACTGTAGAGAAAACCTCACACTCTATTTTACATCCTTTGTAGCCCTTTCATAATCACGGAAATTCTGCTGTGTTTGCGCCAGCCAGGATTCAACTTTGTTTGATTGTACTGAATAATTTGAAGTCTGTTCATAAAAAAAAGACTTCTGCTTCTTTTCAGTTAATTTTGTTTCAGCTTTCAAGATGTCTTGGTCATTATTGGGCAAGGACATAAGTATTTGACTGCTCCGTTATATTGGTTCATCCAGAAGCATTACTTGAGTACTATCTAATGCATGATTCAGTCCTAGTTTTTGAAGGAGATTAGTATAAATAGTTACCCTCTATGTGCATCAGGGCAGTGGGAGGATTGGAAGCTCTTGTAGTACATTATAGAACAATTGGTTTCCATGTTTTGCTATGAACTCCTTTAAAATCACAGTGACTTTCTTTTTCATGTGAATGTATATAGAGTGTATATGTGTGTGTATTTGTATGTAGGTAGGCACACATATGTGCAGATATGAGTGTGTGCCAGCATGCAGAGGTCAAAGGTCAAAGATGATATTGGGCATCATTCTTGATTCATAGTCCACCCTATACTTTTGAGGCTAGTTGTCTAAACATGAAGCTGGCCTACAGGATTAGTCTGACTAGCCACCTTGTTCTGGGGATTCCCAGGCTCTGCCTTCTGGATCTGGAGTTATAGGCAAGCTGCCATGCCTACTCAAGTTTGACTTGTATATTCCACAGTGACACGCTTTTGCAGAAATAGCAACAAAACAATCTGTTGCATTACCCCTTCCCCATTCACACTCTAATGGCACTGCATATCACGGAAATCAAAAGATTTCATGTTTTGCTAATGCAAATTGTATAGAATCAGAGAGGAAACCATCTCTCAAGAGGTAATTTGAGATGGTCTCAATCTTGCCAAAGACAATGATTAGAAATCACAAAATTTTTACTTAAAAGTTAAATAATAGATTTAATTATTTTAATTACATCACCAGTAAAGTAAAAAAGAATCTGTCAAAGTTGCTACTGACTTAGACTTCAAATCAACATTTATTTGTATGTTAAAAGCCTTCTCTAGGATTGGTATAATATAGTTCAGTTGGTGGAATGCTTGCCTAGCATGCATAAAGTCCTGGGTTCAGTCTTCAATACCACATAAACTGGGCATGGTGGTACATGTATGTAATCCCAACAATTGGTAGGTAGAGTCAGGAGCATCAGGGTTTTAATGCCATTCTTGGCTACATAGCAAGTATGAAGCTAGCCTGGCTATATGAGATCTCATTTCTAAATAAATGAATATACTCTTTGATTCACAGTATGTTCATAAATAAATACATATATATGTTATCCCATTTCTAAATAAATGAATATGCTCTTTTATTTACAGTGTGTGTTTATATATGAATACATACATGCTACCCCATTTCTAATTAAATGAATATACTCTTTAATTCATTATTATGTGTGTATATATGTATAAATAAATGAATATACATGTTATATGGAGACTTTTTGTGCATTGGTTTGTGCATGCCCATGTGGGCCAGCTATTATTTGTTTATTAGAAACAGCAGAAAATAAAAAGTTAAAATGTTTCAAAAACTGCATAAAAGTTAAAATGTTTCAAAATTCCACCTGAGCTATTGGCCATTTACACATATGTACAGACATTTTTCTTGCCATTTACTGATTAGAAGAGCATGTCAAATATCTACACAGCATTTGATTTGCCTTAAGTTTCATAAGTAGTCTAGAGATAACTTAAACTAACAGAAGAACATGCAGTCTGTATGCAAACAGTACATAATTCAAACAAAGGACATAAGCACTCGAGGATTTTAGTACTTGGTCTTGGAACCAGTACCCTCATACAAGGAGTAAATAATATACATTCATCTAATTTTTTTTATTACGACTATGTATGGTGCTATGTATTTAAGTTATATATGTTGGTTGCATCTGGATTTTCTTTTCTTTTTAATATTTGGGACAGTTTCTGTAATTACAAGGATATAGCCGCATGTCATTGGGGATTGGTGCTCAGTATTAACTCACATCCATGTACTTTACTGTATTGTTCATCAGTTCTGCCAGGTGTGATATACAGACACTGAGCTCACTCTCATTCAGATAAGAAACTTAACTGACAGTTAAGTTAAAGCAACTGTGCTGAGAACTGTGGGCCAGGGGAGGTAGATGTTTTTCCTGGAGCACAGAGGAAGAGGTTCCTAGCTTGTCATTCAGCACCAGTTACCATTCATACCACTCTGCGTTTGCAAGTAAGCATCCATTTTTGCGACCTGTTATCCAAGGCAGATCTAAGTGTCATGAGATCAGGACTGCAATCATATGCACTTGACTTTCGGATGTCATTGTCTGACTTTCTATCCTGACAAAAGGCCTGAAAAGATCATCTTAAAATGAGTAAAGATTTTCTTTTTCTTTCTTTCTTTTTTTCTTGCTCACAGATTCAGTGGTTTCAGTCTCTTCTTGGTTGGTCCTATCACTTGGGCTTATGACAATGCAGCATAGCATGGTGGGAGGGTACTCTCCTTACCATTGCTACAAAATGAAAAAGGAAAAGATAATGTCCATGCCCACACCGAGATTCCTAACCTCCTTCCACCAGGCCTACTACCTGAAGCGTCTGACATCTCTATGTCAGGCTACTGACCCAGCCCTTAGGATGTAGAAACTATGGGGCTATGTAGGCACAAACAAAAACACTGGTAAATGCATAAATGAATAGTATTCATCTGAATAAGTTCCCAGAACAGAATTATGGCAGATTATTTATTTATATTAAAATATCAGCCTTTAATAGTAGAAAATATGCTATATGCATACATGTACATATTTATGCATATATTCTAAAATATATCTATATATGTACACACATATAAGTACATATATGTAAAGAAATGGTGGCATCAGAAAGGGTGATTTGTAGTTTAAGTCAGCAATGCCTTCAGCAGACACTTTTGTTGACGTACACTGCTCAGTGAGATGTGATTATTTTATAAAGTACAAAATGTTAGTTACTGAGTTAAGCAATGTATATATGAGAAAATGACTGCTCAAAGGCAAATAGAGAGTACTAGATAAAAACCACAACTCATGTCTTCCCCGGGAATTCACAGGAGTGGACTTTGATCTAGCCTAGTGGATATTGGTCATTCCAGCATGCTGTGTCCTGATCACTTCTATGCCCCTGCCATGGATTGTCATCTTTTCTCCCTGTCTTTAGCCATTCTGGAGGTGTGGAGAGCATCACACCACTGTTTTAATTTGTATTTCTCAGATGACCAGCGAAATGGAACAGCTTTTCCATTGTTTGTAGACCGAGATATCTGGTTGCAGGAATGTCTGTTGACATGTTTGGCCCATTTTTAATCTTGTCTTTTTTTTTTCTATCTAACATTGATTTTAGCTCTTTATATGTTCTGCTTGAGTACTTTGTCAGATGTGTATTGCAGATAACCTTTCCCACTCTGGACTTGCCCTTTTGCTCTCTTAATGATGTATTTGATAAGCAGAACACCTTGATGTTAGTTATCATCCAATCTATCATCTTTAGAATGGTCAGTGCTCTCTCACTGTGTCCACTTAAGGTTCTGTCTACCTTAAGTAGACAGATATTTTTTCAGGCCTGTTTTTCTACTGTCTGTATTCCTTCATATTTAGAATAACAATCTGGATTTTTAAGTGAATACATGGTGAGAAATGGGGGCCAACATTCTTTTTTTTTTTTTAAATGAGGACATGCAGTTGCTCCAGCATTTGTTTAAAATGTCGTTTCTCAACTATCCTGACATCCTGGTCATCAGTTACTCTCCGTTCTTTTTCCGATGGCTTTGCCCCTTTCAGTGCCAGCATCACACAGTTTTCATTGCAATAGCTTTGGGATCAACTGTAACAAGTGCTTGTGTAAGTTTTCTAGCTTCATCTATTTTAACAAGTAAACTTTTTGTTTGTTTCATGCTCAAATGTTTTCTTTCTCTCTCTCATTTTCTCTCCCTTTCTTTCTGTCTCTCTTCTTTGTATATGAATTTGTATGTGTGTATGTGTGTGCTGTATATGTGCATCATGTGTGTAGAGAATACAAGTTGGCGTTACATGTCTTCCTCTGTTACCTTTCACCCTATTTTTTGAGACAGGGTCTCTTTCTTAACCTGCAGCTCATAGATTGGCTTTGCTGATCAACAAGCTACAAGTATCCACCTGTTTCAGCCTCTCTGCTGGGATTAGAAGTGCACACTACCACACCCAGCTTTTTTGTGGGCACTGGGAGCTGAACTCAGGTCTTCATGCTTGTATGACAAGCACTTACTGACTGAGTCATCTCCCAAGGCCCCCTTGCTCTCACTTCCCCTCCCTTCCTCCCTCCTTTCTTCTCTCCCTCTCTCCCCCTTTCCCTTCCTCCCTACTTCGTTTCCTTTCTTCCACCCTTCCTCCCTTCCTTCCACCCTTCCTCTCTCCCTCCCTTCCTTCCTCTTCCTTCTTTTTTTTTCTTTTTCATGTATATGTGTGTATGGCATGCATGCATATAAATAGGAATATTCATATGTGGATACTTGCGTGCACATGCATTTGTGTGTGTGTGCACACGTGTGTGTGCATACAGTTGAGTGCACATGTGTAGAAGCCTGGGGGTGATATAATGAATCATTCGCGACAACAATTGCACTTGTTTTTAAGTCTAGATCTCTAATTAATCCAGAGTGGCACATTGCAGCTAGTGCGGCTGGCCGGTTTGCTCTGAGGATTCAAGACTGTGCCTGCTTGGGATGGAATTATAGGCTGGCCACCACAGTGACCTGGCAGTTATGTGGATCTGGGAAGCAAGTGTTTTAGCAGCAGATTACTCTCCCCATTCCTCTTTCTCTTGTGGAATAAATTTAATCAACACATCAATTTGAGGAGACCTGATTATAGTAACATCTGTCTAAATCAAAGTCTTCTTTGATTCCTGTCAATTAAGTTCTAGTTTTCACATTTAATAATAAAATTTAATAATGAATTTGTCTTTGGATCACTGTCTAAAATGCTCACAATTATTAGAACTATGTTAAACATTTTAAAATAATACAGAGCTACAAGTAGAATTGTGGATGCTAAGAAGTCTGCCGGATTCTACCACACTTTTAGTACAAGTAAACAGCAAAATAAAACAAAACCTTATTACTATTATTGAGACAGGGCTCAGTATGTAGCCCAGGTTGACCTCGAACTTGTGTTTCTCCTGCCTCAGCCTCCCTGAGTACGGGGGTTACATTTGAACATTGTCACACCTTCCTGCAGGTCCACAGCTCTTCCAGCACCCTCCTTACAGACCCAGAGCAGGAGGCTGCGGATATGGTTCAGTAGACAGAGTGCCTAGTGTGAAGAAGCTTTATCACCTAGTTCCACTTAAATGTGTGACACTGGCCTGTAATCCTAGCATGGGGGGTTTGGGGGAGTAGCATGTGATCAGAAATTAACATCATTCTAGGGCATATAATAAATTCGAAGAGCCAGAGTTTTTTTTTAAAGGCCTAGCTTATGCATCAGGTTCTCCATGAAGTCTTTCTACATATTCTCCACAGACATATTTCCCATTATCTGAATGTCTCAGTTGATTTATATTTTTTATTTTGACCTATAATTTATAAAGTTTAATATTCCTGAAACTAGCCCCCCACCCATTACTAGGATATTATGATTCTTGAAAGCTGCAAAACCTGCTTTCTGAGCTTGTATGCCTTTGTGGAAACAACTGTTTGAGCCATGAAGCTGGTTCCCTGCTTCTCTTTGCTGTCTCTCCCTAGCTCTTAGAATGAATGCCCTTTGTAGATTGCCTTTGTAGGTACTTTCTTTTGATTTTCTTCTCATGGTACACAGATATTCTCTGAATTCCTGTCACTATCGAATGAAGGAAATACTGAAAAAGAAGAGTGCTTGGAGATTTCTGTAATGTATCAGTCACCTCTCATCCAACTATGTGGACAGATTTTCTGAGAACATGTTTGTCAATTTCATTATCACGAGTGTACCATAGAGCGGCTTATACGGGCTAAGACTGTTGTGTCATCATAAGTAATAGCATCACATGAGATCACAGTTGTGCTTACGGTCTATGTGCTGAGAAGCCTTCATGGGAAGTGACGCAAGACATTCACCTACCTTATGTGGCTGGTTTTTGAGCTCTGGAGTGCTGGAGATTTTCACAGAGAAAGTACAGCATGAATGATTGATTATGCATGACTGTCAGATCGTCTGACGTGTGCTTCAGAGTCGTTTAAAGGCTCCAGTTCTGCCATCATTTATGTTATCTGCTCTTTTCCTACAGCCACATTCTTCTTCTGTTCCCACCAAACTTACAGCTATTCTTCACAACACAGACGAACAGTTACATTGTATTAAGAGTCTTCACAAATAACACCCACCATGCTGCTGAACCCAATCTCCCATTCCTTCTGTACCTGACAGAAGTTCACATCCCTCTCTTACACCTTTATCTCAACAGTACATGGTCCTCATGCTGGGCTATAGCATCAGCCACTGGCCCAGGGCGGGGCACATAGTAGGCCTTCAGAACATGTTACAAGGCACTGCCTGTCACAGGGAACTATTTTTCTAGCCCTTAGTTTTCTCGAAGGTCTGTTGCTGTCGGGCTGTTTAGAACAGAGTGTTGTTTTTCCTGATGCCTGCATTTTCCTTTGTTTTCCGTGGAATACGCAGCATTGATTTCCTGTCAGGCTTTGCAAATAAATATCAAGGTCAGGGGCTGGAAGCATTCCTGGAACTGTCTGGTACCTCTGGATTCCAGTGAGCCAAGAAATGCTTTCAACCCCCGAGGGCAGAAGTTTTTCAAAACATGACTGTTCCAAGCCAGGGCGTGTGCCTCTTCCATCAACTCCTTCCCCTCCTTCTAGCATTTTAACTACTTGGGGAAGAATGGACATTCTGGAAAGCCTTTGGTGTTTTTGATCCACTAAGCTAGCTAGGTGAGGAGGCCTGTGGTGGTTTCTCCGTGAGAGGTCCCTACAGTTCAAGACATGCGAGGTGAAATGGTGACCGATGCCTTCCTGCCAGGCTTCCTGCCCGGTCTCCACGCTCCCTTCTCCTGTGCTCCTAGCCAGCTGCCTGCTCTTGTGCTTACTGTGACGTTGATCCTCGTGACCTGGGGCGTGCTTGTCCAAACTCCAACGTCTTGCTCCTCCTTTTAACTCCAAGTCCATATAACCCACACCTCCTCCTTTTGCCCATCATACCATTGTCTTTGTTTCTTTTCTTTTCACCCTCTCCCACATTTTACTGTCTGAGGCTACCTGTGCTTGTAAACAAGTGCTAAGGGCACAGTCAAAGGTCCGTTGTGTTAGGAGCAGCTCCTGTGGCGCATTTCTTAAAATTTGTAAGGAGTGGATGCTGTACACAGGCCCCGCCCCAGCAATGGCTGGGCCAGAAACCATGTCCTGCTATAATTTCTGTGGTGACAACGGCCTTCGTGTCTTTCTGATCTCCTTGCTGCCAACCTCTTCTTTTCCATTCGAAATGGGAAAATGACTTTTCCTCCATGACATATAAAGAGTTTCAAGCTGATTGCCGCGTCACCTGAGGAGTCAGGCTGGTATTTCTTGCCCCTCCAAACCTTTCACCGCGACACACACATTCAGGGAGTTATAAAATTACTTCCAGACAGCAAGCTCACCAGTTGGGGAACAGTGAGACACTTGGAATGAACCAGACCCCTCGCCTCGGCTGGACCCCCTCTGAGTTAATTACATGAACTTCGAACATGGTTGCAGCCAGCCAGCACCTTTTCACCGATGGAAAGGAAAGGGGGAACAAGAAGATCTTGGACGGTCGCCCCTCCTCTGACCAGCTCTGCCTCTGGCACACCTGCCGCGGGCTTCCTTCCACCCTTCTATCCCTGGAGCTTCCCTTGGACAGACCCTCCTTATGGAGTGCTTGGATCATTACTGCTGCTTCCCACACAGCTGGCAACCTCTGCTCCTTACATTCATTCCTCATAAGCAAATGTGCTTCTGACTGTTAGCTCCAACTTAAGAGTCCCGATGGCTTCATCGGAATGGATGAAGTCCAAACTCCTGTGTCTCTGAGTGCAGAACCCGGAGCACCTCAGTTTCAGATTTCCTCTTCCCCTCCCTCATCTGTCTGCCTCCAGGAAGGCTTTGTTGCCATGGACACTTCATGTGTCTCAAGTGTCCATGGAACGCGAACTCTCAATGTCTTTGCTCACTTCTCCATCGTTTTCATCTCTGTAGTTAACAATGCTTTGATTTCATTATGATAAGCATAAAAATAAAAGCTACGAACATGTCTAGCACTGTCTTTGGCCCTGGGAGTTCAGTGGTAGTGATGCTCTTTCTCTTTGTGAAGTTTCTAGGTGAGGCAGGGAACAGTAGAATAATAAAGCAGATGAAACATGACAGACTGTGGCAAGTATGCAGAAAGCAGTAACCAGGGGCTCCGTGAATGGAATACAGTTCTGCAGGGGGCAACTGCCTTAGACTGGCCAGAAAGGCATGGGCAGGATGTGGTACTTAGTCTGAGGCCTGAAAAGATAGAAACTACTAGTGTGGAGAGTCCTCCTGGCAGGAAGCATGTGCGGAGGCCATGATGTAGAGATGTGCTTATGAGTTCAGAGATCCCGGCAGAAGCCTAGTGGAGCAAATTCTTAATGAGCCTGCGAGGAAGGGCTGGAGCAGGTAGGGGCGATCCTGCAGCACACTTAGAAGCCTGAGACTTACCCCAGGCTTACCCTGAGAGAGAGGTATTGAGCCCAAGTGGGGAGAATGAGGCTCTTCAGAAGCTCTGGAAAGACACTAGTGACATGGACAGGTAGAGAGCAACAGACGGCTAGACGCCATGCATGACAGACTGATAAGTCTCAGTAAAGTACCGATGTGGGATTTGAGAGAAGGAAGAATGCTTTTGCAGAATGGGGCTGTCACTGAACAAGCAGGCCCACCGAGGACTAGGTGCAAGCTTAGGGACCCTTGGGCAGATTGTTCTTTTCCTTGGAGTAGGCCTGTGAGCATATCCTCTGGGGCGAGTCTTTTCTTTCCCCAGCATAACCATCGCTATATTCTCCAGTTCTTTGCCACGTTCAACCCCCTCTTTGAAATTCCACGCTGTCCCCACCACAGACTGGCATTTGTCAAGACTGTTTCTGCCATGGTAGGCATTCCCCAGGAATGCCGTGTGCACTGGGTCACTTAGGGGAGCTCCTTGGAACACTTGGAGAATGAGTCAGGTCCTGAGGGCCTCGGGGGTGTGGCTGCTGTGATGATGCAGAACCGAGTGCAAAAGGAAGGCTAAGAGCTAGAAAGAACGCATTGGTGGTAGGCAACCATCAGTGTAGGTCTCCCTCATCTCCTAGAATAATAGCTGCAACCCAAGCCCTACCCCAGACAGGCCAAATTAGCATAGTAAGGGGGGAGTGCAAGCAGGGTGTTGGCCAAAGCCCCGGCAGGGTAGCCAATGAGACCAGAACTCAATTGTAGGGGTCTTCTTTCTTTGGTGGAACATTTCAGAACCAAGCAAACCTTACTAGGCAGGCAGGGATGGAGATGCAGTGTCAGGTAGGGGCCACATGGAAAAGATGGGACAGTGCATCTAAATATCGTCAACCTAACAGGATCTAGGAGCACCTGGAAGGTAAATCTCTGGAGATGTTTGTGAGGGAGCTTCTAGACTGGGTTAGCTGAGGTGGGAAGATCCACTGTAGATGTGGGCAGCACCAGCATTCATCACTTTCTTGTAGCTGAATGTGGATGCAATGTGTCCAACTGCCTCAAGCTCTTGCTGCCATGACTTTCTCGCCATGATGGACTGTGCCTTTGAACTGTGAGCCAAATTAAACTCATGCTTCCTTAAGTGTTTGGTTTTAGGCGTTTTGTGGCAGCCATTGAAAAGCAACTAATAGACTGGGCATCTGTCTTATAGACCCTATGTCTGGGAGGCCTTGGAGCTTTGAGTCAAACCGGACTGAAGACAGGTAATGCTGTGCTTTCAGTAGAGGGATTCTCACCTTGACAAACAGGGGGGATCCATTTTTAGGACTGTGGGTCTAGCTGTTGTCCCAAGCATCAGACTTTCCAGCACAGCCAGCCCACATACCCAGAGCAGAGCCCAGCATGCAGGCCAGGGATATCTCAGTTCTTCAGTGGCGAGCTCTCCTCTTAGGGCTTGCCTCTGACCGAGCATCCGTTTTTCTTCTGTTGCCAATAAAAAGCCCAGCACTGTTCTTTCTCCTTCGGTTCCTTCTATTGCTTCTGACAGAGTTTGCTAGTTAGCCGAGGTCAGGATTTCCTTTTTACAAACAACCTGCTTTCAGTCAGTGGGGCCAGAGGTTTCCTAAATTACAAACCCTTCCATTTCTTCTGCCACAAGTCATCCTGTCAGTTTGTATAATCTCACGGAGTGGAGGGATGTGGAAGTGAGCAGAGAGAGTGGGAGAAAGATGCTCTTGTGACTGCAATCCTTTAGGATGGCCAGGAAAGGATGCTGAGTGGAAGGACTTGGCTGTTCCAACTGAAGCTTCCAGAGCCACATAGCTGGCATGTGGGCAAAGTTCCGGTGTCTGCAAGGAGACTCGGTCCATGACTTAAATGGACACAGACTGTCCATCATTCTGTTCGGTTAGGCAAATGTCCTCTTTTCTATTCGTTTGAATTGGGAAATATCCGTGTCACATGCAAATGCTTTGAAAAAACAAATGTAAAAGTTATGGGGAAATGTGTGTTTACATTTATTAATACTCATTGGGAGTCAAATTTTCAACTCCCTCAAGGAGGAGGACATGTGGGTTCAAGACACTAATGCTGAAAACAAAAGGTATTTGGAAATCCCTGAAAGATGGGCTGACCATGGACAGGAAGCCAGATGGACCCTAAAATATAGGCAGGATCCTCAGCTCACCCTGGTGGTTAGTGACACATCAGAGAGGCAAAGCCAACATTGGCCTTACAGCCCCCCGTGAGCTTCTCATGATTTACTAGGGGCAGGTTGAAGTCATGGCTTTGCCTTATGTTGCTATGATCCCCTCAAGGGACAGGGGTGCTGGGAACCTGAGGGGAAAGCATTTAGCCCAAGTCTTGTAATCTATATAGTAAAAGGGGCCAGATTAGACATTTCTAGCCTCACCATTCCAAAGTATCCTATAGGCTAAAAGCGATCCATAGGGATGGCTGTGCGTGCTCCTGCACCAGTCAAAATGCCATTCCAAGACAGCAGCATTGCCTGTGTATGCAGGTATAAGAGTCTAGAGCCTAGATATAACTCTGTCCTCTTCCATCTCCTGGTTATTCACCAGTCTTTGAGTTCTAAGCCCACAGTATGGGGTCTCCTGTCCACTTTCCCAGCTAGTTGAACTCCTTTCTCCATCTAGTTTATGGCTACAGCTTTACCTCTGCTCTGGACTCTGCTCAGGCCAATTCTTCTCCAGGCTTTGAGTTTGCAAAAGCCTATGCTGACCTATGTCAGCACCGCTCGCAGGGCCTTTTCTACACTTGCAGTAGGTTCTCTAGCAACCACTAGTCCAAGTCAGAGTCCTACCTCCAGTTTGTTTTCTAAACCCAGACAGGGCATTGAAAAAAAAATGTATATACTAACCTAGCCAGGGTGATAGCAGAAACAGAATCTACCAGGCAGCCATCCAATGTTAGTTTTGTCTATCCTTGTAATAACCCTCTAATTCCTTTTTAGGAAACTAAGGAAAAGAGAAGTAGCCTTTTCTTCTGTGTTGGGGAAGCTGAGATGGCAGGTGGTTTGCATATAGAAAGGAGTTCCCTTATTACTGAGTTATTCAGAGTGTTGTGGAGATCTCTACAGCAGATATGTCTTCTCCTCTGTATTTTACAATTCCCACATTTTATCTGTTAGCCAGTCTGACCACTGTTATCTACAAAAACAAATCCAGATTTCCATTGCTCTCCCCCTAACCCAAGTTTTCCCATTGCTGGCCGGCCTGCCACAAGGCCTCTCTTCTATAGTCTACCTAGCAGCTGAGTCATCATTTCAAGAACAAATCACATCAGGTCAGATCCCTGGGACCTCCCCTCACTGGCTCCCCCTCTCCACTCCGATTAGTGTGCATAACTTCTTTCCCTCACATGAAGGTGCTCTGAGTTTCTCTATTTAGTCATCATCTTCTCCTTTCTTCTTGAACCTATAAGTATGGTTCTTATATCTACAGTATAAAAAAATGGGGAGTGGTGGTAAGATAACTTATCTGGCATGTTTTCAACCTGAGTTCATTCCCGCATGGTAGAAGGAGAGAGTTGACTTCCAAAAAAGTTGTCCTCTGATTTCCATGTGTGCCATGACACAAACGTGCTCTCTCTCATATGTGTACATGTGTGTTGCAGTCAGCCTGCATGTCTGCTGATAAATGACCATTGAACGGCTTAAGGGAACAAGGGGTTTATTCTCTCTTATGATTTCTGGTTACAGTTCTCAGTCCAGCTTGATGGGAGAGCACACACCAACACCAGGGCCGAGGGAACTGGCCACACCATCACCAGATAATGGCTGAGAGATTGACAATCCTTACTTGCCAGACCAGCATGTCTGGCCAAGTGAACAGAAGGATGCCAACTCTCTCAACCAGCTCTCTGTGATTTATCCAGGGCCTAATCCCACCCACCATGGGCTGGGTCTTCCCCAGCAGCTAGACAATCTCCTTCAGGTTTGCTCTGGGCTTAACTCAACCATCAACTCTCCACAACTGTGCCCAGAGCTCAAACCCTCAACAGTCAAGTTGACACCTGTGCTTAACTATGACACTCCATCCCTTGTCAACTTGACACAAAAACAATAGCATTTATAAACTGTAACCTTTCCTTGTCCCCACAGATGTTAAAAGTTATCTTAAATTAGAAATAAGTTAAATACTTTTAAACAGATAAAACATTAAAACAGAAAGATTTTAAACAATAAGAAAACATTTAAATTAAGATCAAAGTCCAGCGAATTACCGCATCCCGTACTTCAATGTCCATCTTTTGTTGCTCATCATGTAATCACGGTGGCTCAAAGATTTCAGGAATTCCCAGTTCCTGTTTGCAGCTCAGGTAAAAGCAGAGTTCCTTTGAACCAGGCTGAATCTCCACTCGAAACAGTCCTCAGCATACGTCCCACGGTTCTGACATCTCCAACAGTACTCTGGGTTCCTCTGCAGCTATAAGCTTCACCTTCTCTCGCAGGAAGTCTACACCTGCCACTCGGTGCTAAGCTTTTGCTGCTTTCCATGAACCCGTCAAATCATTCACCAAAACCAGTACCACCTGTTGGATGCTGCTAGACTCCCAAGTGAGTTTGAAATGTAGCTTAGTCCACTGGAGCTACAGCTGTACCAACTTTAATGCGCTGATGCTGGAAAAGCCTCTTTTAGGCAGTGAAACATCCAAAGGGCAAGAAACGGCTTTAACTGGGCTTTCAGCCCCTGAAGGAATTTGAGTTTTCAAAACTTGCCATATGGTGGTTTTCACGTCTTCCACCGTCACTAGGTTTTCCTTCACTGATACTCATTTCTCCAACAGCAGCAGATATTCTGCTGCCTGCCCTTTGCAAATCCAAACCTTCAAGGCTGCCAACACAGTTCTCCTCTGTCAAGCAAACCAGTCCATCGTCTTTAAATTCAGCTTTATAAAGTCCTTGTTCCCCTCATCACAAATTTGGGCCAAACAATCTTTCTCAGCAACTGGTCCACTAAACTCTGAAGAATGGTATTTGCAAATCCACAAAGTGAAAATTCTGAAGCATTTCCAACTTTGTCCAGTGAAACCGTTCAAAAGCCACAAAGTCCATATTTATCAACAACACCCTACTTCTGATACCAAATTCTGTTGCAGTCTGCCTGCATGTTTGCTGATAAATGACCATCAAACGGCTTAAGGGAACAAGGGGTTTATTCTCTTACAATTTCTGGTTACAGTTCTTAGTCCAGCTTGATGGGAGAGCACACACCAACACCAGGGCCGAGGGAACTGGCCACACCATCACCAGATAATGGCTGAGAGATTGACAATCCTTACTTGCCAGACCAGCATGTCTGGCCAAGTGAACAGAAGGATGCCAACTCTCTCAACCAGCTCTCTGTGATTTATCCAGGGCCTAATCCCACCCACCATGGGCTGGGTCTTCCCCAGCAGCTAGACAATCTCCTTCAGGTTTGCTCTGGGCTTAACTCAACCATCAACTCTCCACAACTGTGCCCAGAGCTCAAACCCTCAACAGTCAAGTTGACACCTGTGTCTAACCATGACAGTGTATAATTATAGATATTATTGTATTGTTTTATACATATCTACATACATATATATATACACACATACATATATACATACACTTTCACACACACACACACACACACATATATAAAACAAAAAATAGAAGTGTCTTTTCTCCTGATTTCTCATGGTGGTCTCCTTCTTGGTGGTCAGATATCACTCCTGTCCATGAATGAGGTCTGTGCATGCTAGTTATCCATGCTGTCCATTTAATTGCTCATATGGAATCTTTCTGATCTTAGTGCCTCTTATTCATCCACTCACTGATTTATTGTCTGTCTCTACTAACTCAATTCTGAGCTCTGTCCTTGCACGCTGGCCATTGAGCCCTTGGCATCTAGGTAGAACAGCTATGGAATGGAGGATGAAAACTGCCTATAAAGGCAGAGGGGAGAGATGTTCAAGAGAAGACAGCACTGCATGTCATGTGGGAAAGTAGACTTTGCAGAGGGGAGTGAGGAACTGGCTGTGGTGTGGGTGGAATGAACCTAGAAGAGGTCACTGCTAGCTCTTGGAAAGTCTTAAGCAAAGATGAAGCAGGTTTGCCTGGTCTACATATTGGCTTGGGGTATATATTTTTCATTGTAGCAATGAGAGGTGATGCTAAGAAGAAGGTCCAGGCTATCTGTGGAAGCTTTACAAGGCCAGGGAAGAAATCTGGCACTAATCCTTAGAGGGGGACACTTTAAATGTTTCAGCCAGACATGGGGTGCCACAGTAGGAGTGGTGCTTTGGAGGAGTCATCTTCTGAGTGCATACCACTACTTTGTGTGCTTTTCACACTTTCTTCACTGGAGACTAGACAATCCAATCACTGCCTACCTCCACCGTTCTTCAGAGACTCCTTTCGGATTCTTTTCACTTTCAGCATGGACACTCCATTATTTAAGCTACTTGGAATGGAGTGTTCATGAGGAAAGTCCATATCATGGACTGATAAATGGGCCAGACAACTGTATGTTTGGTTGTCATGTTTGTGTATATGAATGTTGTATTTCTCAGACTGAATCCTCAGGAGAAAGCAAGTTGTACTGTTTTATAGCTTACTGTCAGTGATTAACTTGGCAAACCACAGAGATATATGTCATGAGCATTTCTTTTTGATGAAACTACCTCATATTGCTGTCCCTTGGGTATTTAAGTGGCTAGATCTATGCTTTCCATTCCGAGATAAATTATGCTGAAGTCTGTTCTATCAGAGATAAATTTGAATGAGGATCCAGTTTATGCAGTCTAGGGGGAGTAAAGAGCTTTTCCATCCACGAGTTCTTACTGTGATCAAAGACACAGCTGTTGCCTTCTGGTTGGGTCCTGAAGGACCAATAAAGCCATCATTGCCTTGTTCATGTGACTTACTTCTGTTGGATCCAGGATGCTCTTGTGCAAACAAGATCCTGCTATTTTACATAACCAAGAGTAGACAGACCATACTGATATTCAAGGAACGTACAGTATGTCACAAATCAAGTTTATTAATTTAAACATGAAATGAATGAAGAAAAATCTGTACACAATTGTGGACACAACACACCTTTTTACAGTAAGGCTAAGATCAATGCTGTCTTTTCAGTCTGCAAAGACATCAAATGAAGAGGATAAAAAGTTGTCGACTTCTGTTTGCATCACACAAAAGTGGAAAGAAATTCAACTGTTAAGCAATTCAGAGAATTCACAAATGACAAATTCTAGCAGCAATTGGAAACTTCAGAAAAAGGGCATGGTTCTTTAGCTGCCCTGGGCTAAACCTGGTGCCCACCCCACCAGTATAATATAAACAAGATTATCCCAAAGGGTAAATTCATGGCAATGCAGAGTTCTAGGTGAGAAGACTAGTGCCATACAAGTTGTCACTCTCTTACTGTATGACAAAAAATAACATTTGTACCCCAGGCCTCTGCTTGTCAAATGATAAGTAACACACGTGGAGAGTGACATCATTTCTATGATGCGGGCCAGACCATATCCACAGTTGGAAATGAATGTTTTCTGGGTGGGGAGGAAAAGTGGATGTGAGTGTAAAGGGAGTGCTATGAAGTTTTGCTGATTTCCAGCTTCGGGGTCATGTCTAGTCTCTAAACAAGAAGATGCAGACACAATAAGAATTCTGAGCACATGAAAACTCTGCTAGTCTCCAATGACTTTTATTAATAAAATATATCTATCTATATTCTTTCCATGGGATGAAGCATTCGAATAATCATTTTTTCCAAGTAGTTACATATAATACATTAGTGCTGAGAAGTGAGAGAGGAAGTGGCTAAGAAGACTTAAGAATCAGCTGTGTTATTTTATCAAGGCCCTCCCAACCAGCATTGAGGAAAACCACCCAAAAAGCCATAGGACTAAAAACTGATGGGAGAAAAAGACTTGGAAAACAGAATCCTTATTGACCCATGACATCCGTGCTTTTGGTCTTGATAACATTATCAAAAACATCCATTATCTACAATATTTATACCCAATACTCAGCTAAGGCACTGTGCAGTGCGTACACACTGCCTTATGCTTTACCATCAAGGCATTGATCACGACCTTTCAATAGCATTTCCCTAAACAATATGTAAAAGAATCATCCATTATTACAAATTTACACCCAAAATTCTTTCTGTACATGATTGTCTCAGTGATGTACATATTACATGTTTAAATTAGACATATTTTAAACTACTCTGCAATGTGCTAAAAGTCAAAGTACTCGCCCTATGGTGAGACAAGGGTCTTTCGTTAATCACTTCTCACGTTATTGCCTCTTCAATGATTGGATGCCCAAGAGTCTGTCTTGGCGAATTGTAGGGTATGTGAATTACACCTCGGCAAATCTGTTTTTTTTTTAAGTCTGTTCATAAATAAGTAGAGATGTACAGATTACCTTGGGTATGAGACACCAAAAAATAAACCTTCCTTACAGGAAAAGTCCCCCACTGGTATTTAGGAAAAGTGTTTCCATCTTTGTTGTGCAATTGAGCTTGCTGGACTAGAGAAGCTGTGGATGTCACACTGAAAATGCCAACCCCAAAGCGCTTGCAGGTCCTTTCTTCACAGGTTTGAACCATGCAGTTCATGTGGCAAAGACGCATTCCACACTTTGCTAGAACATTTTCACAACTTATCTTCATTGGATTCACAGTACTAGAGTTAACGGCTGTTCTGAAGAAATGCACGTGGTCCTCCATGCGCCACGAGGGCAGAGATCAGTAGCGCCTGCAGCCGCACATTCGGTGTTGAAATCACTACCTTCGGGAGTCAGCGCTGACATGGGACTGAGGCCTGCTGGGTCTGTCTCCGGCCACAGGGCAGTTGTGCCCAGTTTCCAGGTGCCACAAGGCTGTTACAGGTATTCCAGTTCCAGAGCGTGATGCAGGGCCATAAGGTCTGAGTGACTGGAGACCCTCCAGAAGGGCATGGCATGCTGCAGAGGGGACAAACAGGAACACAGTGAGGACAGAGTGCCCAGCATGACACCCCCCTAGGTCCTGTTCAGAGTCTCTGCCCTGTTCATCCCCACTTGAATATTGTGAAAACTGCCAAGTGTCAATTATTTAAAACATAAATCCAAACCCAATCTCCCCAAACCACCCCCCACACACCCAGGAACTCTGGGTTAAATTCTAAAACTGCAACACAGAGTCCATGTCTCTTAAGAAGGTGATGGGGATATCTTTGAAGTAGATCTCCACTGAGGCGCCGATGCTAATTGGAAGCTTTAAAAACAGTTGCCTTGAATGAAACTGCTGAACACGGCTGCCTTTGAAAACAC
The DNA here is from genome assembly GCA_023101885.1 of Typhlomys cinereus. Taxonomy (NCBI): domain Eukaryota; kingdom Metazoa; phylum Chordata; class Mammalia; order Rodentia; family Platacanthomyidae; genus Typhlomys; species Typhlomys cinereus. Next base: position 3,875,462 of record JALPQD010000033.1, on the reverse strand, counting down.
TCAGCCAGTGGACTGTTAATACCCAAAGTTTAAGAATCTTACATTTTTATGAGTCTAGAAGGTTTCCTTAGTTGGTAGTATTTTACATTTTTTTTCCCAAACGTAATCATTCTCATGTAAGAAGCAACTGTTCTTTTTCATAATTCCATCAGTAATTCCTCACATTGACCCTCAGATGACTTTTCCATGTGGGAAAAACTTTAAACGGACATCTAATGTTGGTGTGAGCCTGTGTGTTTGCAGTTGTTTAAACCATCAAGGTACAAATCAAGTTAAGATGGGACTGTCTGGGAAACATCTGAATAAACCAGAGTCAAGGAAAACAGAGAAAAACAAGCTATCCTAATCCATGTGCAGTGAAATAAAACTCAGAGCTCAGTACTGTATTTTATGAATCAGTGAAATCTTTCTCTTCAAGAAGACAAATAGCCTTTTGGAGGACAAAATTCTGTTTCTTTCATAGAATAATATTTTATACACAAAAGTAATTTGGAGTTTGAAATATAATTTTCAATTACAGTTGGTAAGAATAAGAGGGAGGAAGGCAGTAATGAAGCTGGATTCTTTTAATTTGTAGGTAATTATGGAAGCTACTATTCTGATAGAGATCACAATGCCATTATGCAGTGGTATGCAGATCACTAGATATCCTTCTTAACAGAATGTGTTTTAACAAAATTATTTTGCCTCAAATCTACTAAAATCACTTGCTGCATTCTAATATTAAATATCACTGGACTCTTTTTGTGTTGTTTGTCAAAGCCACAGTAGTCCAGAAATTAGTACCTACGTTTTCTTCACAGATTATAAAATGAGGGCCCACTTAGCATCTTTAGATTGCAGGCTGTGTCCTGCTCATGTATGTATTCAGGAATGATTTTCTTTTATGTTTTCAGAGCTGCAGTCTAGGAAAAGAAGGACCAGAGATATATACGACCTTGACTCAACCCCCTGAAGATCTGTGAAACACAGAAATCCATGCATGTTGTCAGGTGAGTGCAATGAGGGAGTTACCTTTGTCTAGGTAAATGCCTGAGAAAAGGAAGTGGCAGTTGAGCTAGGTATGAAAGGATGAGCAACCAGAGGAACACTCAGATGCTCTGTGGCTTGAGACCACACCACATATGAGAGGAACATACGGCTAGTGACATGACTGGCTGGCAGGAGCTACCGGGTACAGGGCCAGGTAAACACTATGACACTTTATTGATAATAATGAGTTCCAGTACTAATGAGTTCCAATACATTGGGTATTACATCAGGCTCTGTGCCAAATGCCTCGGGGGTGGGAATCATTATTCTATTGATGAAAAAACTGACCTGAAGAAGGAAGAGATGAGCAGCAGCTGGTAAGGAGTGAGATTTTACAAGACCTGGGCAGAATCTGAAGCCCAGACACTACAAAGTCTCTGATCTGTGCTATCGCACCACAGAACAGGCGAATACACACGTGATCCCCTCTCTTCTCTGCTGCATAGCAGATGCTGAGAAATATGAGCCACTGTGATTCATAAGTTATGGTTGGAAATAAGATCACCTATGATGCACAAGACTTTCCTCCTGTGTTTTCTCATTAGAACAAATTTGTAAAGTATTTGTGAAATACAAAGCCATATAAAAATACAATTTTTTTCCTATCACTAAAGTGGTCACTATAAAAATTTCTGTATTATTTCCATAGCAGCACAAACTCAAACTGGAACTATATGCATAATTGTGCACTCAATCAGCATGCTCACTTTACTATTTAATCTTGAATTCATCACTTTAAAAAAAAACTATTCATTATTTCCAGTAGCCATATGTAGTGTTAATTATTATTTAACTATCTGCTTGACAACTATATTTATACTCTTATTTCTAATTTTTCATATTGTGTTTTTTCCATTCTATCCATCTTATTTAATACTGGTTCAGGATATAGCAAAGCATGCTGAAGGCTCTTTAGATGACTAGCTAGAAACCTAAAGGGACATCTACCTTTACAAATAACATACAAAAATTCTTGTGGGAGATAAAAATACTTTTCTGAGCACAGACTGAAATTCATTTGAATGCAGACTATTTGAAGATAAAAGTATTTTTCCACAGTTAAGTTCTTTTTACAAACAGCTACTAGCAATACAAGTTTGAAAGCTACCAGTGTCCTTGAGACCATGTAGTGCAAAAGGGAGTGAGTGGCAAAGACATTAAGAAGGAACTGAGAAAAATCCAACCAATTCGTTGACTTGTGGGGACCGTATAAAGTGGACTTAGTTTCCCAGGAACAAAGGACAGGTGTGCTGATTCCAGAGACTCATCCTTACAAGTTTAGTAGAAAATGCCAGCTTGGAGTAAATTGACTTTAACTTTCAACCCAGACAACGCTATCTAGGAAGGTAAATTTATCCATGAAAAGTCCTGAGTTGGCTTGCTGACATTTATTGAACTTCCCAAGCTTCAGTCTTCCTCAGGGTGTGCTAATCATCTGGTACCAGCAAACCCCAACCCCTAATGAGTTCAAATGGTGAAGCAGATCTGCAGCATATGACAGACATCTCACCATGGTACAGCGGCCTGGCAGCTGTTCTTTGGAGGAAACATGCCCAAAGAATCTCCCAAAGAGATTCTGGAGACAGTCATGCTGAGAACATCAGCGCCAGCTTGTGTGATGTTTGCTAGTGAGCAGTCTTGTCATCGCAAAACATGGCAGACAATAGTGTCCACTATCCAGTGCATGATTAAAAGAAGACTGAGAAAGTCAGAGACCTGGACTCTTGTTAAGAGACAGTAAGAATTCATTTTATAGAAGACGTGTGTTATTTTTCCCTAAGCACATATTGATTTTATGCATCTATAAGAACATGCCAGGACAACTGGGTACAATGTAATGCTTTATTCATGTATTACTGTTAACCATACAATAAATCGCTCTTATATAAATCAGAGAAATGGAGCCTGAAGAGGAGAAGAGGAGCTGCATGCTACCCTCAACTCTCACATTAGCCACGTGATCTATTATGGCACCAGTTCCCTAAAATCCCAGTTTATCTGTAAAATATTAGTGGAGCTGATTTGGTGTTACATATGAGTGAAATAAAGCTCACTACCTGCAGGGCTCTGTAGCTGCAGTAGGAAGTCAGCACCTGACACGTACAAGACTATGCCCTGTGGTCAGACAAGGCATATTTGATGAACCAGCACATCCCAACTTGAGGAGTAAGAATCCAAATGGTTCATGCAGAGAACTGTTTGACTCTAGGCTGGAGAAGAAAGCTGGCTTTATATGGAGTTGGAAGAATGAACACAGTTGGATGGTGACAAGAATGAGAGGTGGCTGGGGGGTGTAAGGAGCATTTTCTGTAATTAGTCTGGAATGTCATCAAAGGCTAGAATGTGATGTTCTTTACAAGACTAATACGGAAGGAGGTTCATTAAGGAAAAGTGAGACACTTTAGATTTTTATCTTGCAAATGGAAGGGAATGGAGATTAACACTTCCTGAGTGGCAGTCAACACCAGGAGAAAGGTATTTTAGACTTTTTAGGACACAGCCAGAGAAAGGTAGATTTGGAGGTGTGGTGGCAGAGAAAGAGTGGAAACAATGTATGCATTGGATAAGAGACATAGAATGCCTAAAGGACCATAGTTGACCGCAACTGTATTCAGCTACTGAGATGGGCAGGACATAGTTAATAGAAACACTCCACCAGGCAGCTGGAATCCTCAACCAAGACTGGAGAGACCTACCATTCCTAACCACAGCTCAAGTAAAACCGAAGCTTAAAGGGACACCTGGTCTGGGATCTTTAGAACCAAGAAAGTCCTAACGGGATCATAATAATGTGTCCTTCCTGTTCTGGCTTACAGGCACAACTCAATCCCTTTCCCTTCCCCATATGCTAATCTGGATTTACTCTTTTGGTTGCAATGTGTGTGTGTATACATCTGCATGTAAAAGGAATTTGGCTGAATTATTAACAATGTACAAAGAATTCCTAAAATTAAATGCAAACTCTCTAGATGTAATATATCCATAGAGAGTATTCACTGTAGAACTACATGTAATCATAAATATTGAAACCACTTAACTGTTCAGTCCTAGAGGGTGGTTAAGAGATAGTAAGCTTCCTGTAGGATGGCATTCTGGTGTAGCCTCTTAAAAGAGATTAGTGACACAGAGCTCTGTGTGCTGAAGCAGGTAACTGCTGCAGACATCTCCACATGACAAATAGAGAGCTCCAAAGGTAGATTACTCCAACAGCTCCCTGTAAACTTTGCCCCATGCTTTCTCTTAGGCAGAGTGTGCCCTTTAAACATAAAGAATAAATCCAGTCCAAGACCTGGCATGTAAGTAGTAAGCATGAATAGATGAATAGTTTTACAATAATACAATACTTTCTATTCAATGTCTATACTCTACTCAATGTCTGTAATCTCTATGGCCATCATCAAGAAAACTAAAATAAAAAAATTACATTGCATTACATTTTTTTCCCAAACCGAAGTGACTTGTGTTTTCCTCCTTGAATGAGTTTCATATCAGACATTACCAATCAACTCTTCTTGGCTTTCATGTAGGACCTCAGTAGGTTTTGGAGAGTGCATTTAGAGTGGATGTTCTTCTTTTTAATAAAGTTTTGGTCATTATGCAATAGTGAGTGCTTGCCATTTCTCTTCCCTGGTATTCACAAGAGATTATGTTTTAAATAGCTCTCTGAAAAATTAGGTGGACCAGCAATGAGAACTAGATATTATTACTAAATGTTCTGATTTTTCTTTAAGCCATAAGCTTTCCTAATTATTTTACTGAAGCCAGATTGTATTAAGAAACAGAAAATTTATGCTATAAAAGAAGACCAGACTTTTCTTTCAAGAAAGTATTTTTTATGATACAAATTATAGAGCTAGATTAAATTACTTATGAACAACCTCAAACTATGCTGGCAAGGAGAATCAAACTGACGAACAAACTTCCAATAACCTTTCATGACATGGGCAACCGGAGAATTACTTACTGGTTTTCATTTCTGGCTTTAAAAAGTCCCTTTCTCTAGCTAAAGAACATTATTTAGGGAGATGAAAGACAGCCCTACAGGGAAAAGGGGAGAGTGTTTGTAGTGCATTTTTTGAAGAACATGGGAAACTGAGCCACCAGCTGAGTGGTTCAAATTGGTTTCAGAGAGACACAAAATGCTTTGGTTTTTCATGTCACTGTGCAAACGCACAGACATTCACTGCTTCTTGCTGCTGCTTCTGGGCAGTCATTGAAATTGCTCAGTAACTACAGTACCGAGCACCAGGATGTTTGCAGAATGTTTTAAAATTTAAAATTACATGCATGATAAAAAACCAGGTGAAAGGAGACAGCTGCACAGTTGTGAACCTACTTCCCACAGGAACAAAATTAGACCCCACTTAAATTCAGCCTTATATATGATTCTTTTCTTTTTCTTGAATATGATTCTTAACGCATCAGATCATGTACAAGATATGTGAGTTTATGATCTGCAGGAACTTTGTGCTAAAATCTCATGACCACAGGAAGCTTCTTTGTAAGTTCTTGTTTGGTAAGTTTCTAGTTGTGTGTGTGTGTGTGTGTGTGTGTGTGTGTGTGTGTGTATCAGAGGACACTATATGTCCCTATGAAGGACAAGGGTGACTTCGGGAATCATTCTGGATTGCTTCTACTTCCTTGATTCACTTTGGGATTTCCCAGGCTCCACCCACCAATCTGCCCACCAGAAGCAGAAGTGCTGGCTGGAGCCCTTTTAGCCTGGTGTTTTTACCTGAGTCCAGGTATCAGAACTCAGGACTTCCTATTTGCAAGGCAGAGTTTTAACCCCTGAGCCATCTTTTCAGCCCAGATTTATTTATTTATTTTTTAAAATAAAAAGAGATTTTTGCTCTGAAGCTTAGGCTGAGCTCAAGTTCACCCTCCTACAATTGGGGAGATTATACCTGTGAGCTACCATGTGTAGCTGGGCTTTATCGTCTGTAAAATGGGTCTAAGAGATCTTTTTAAAATTATGGGTGTTGTATGTGCATGTGGAGGTCAGAATAATATTTTTTTTCCTTCCTTTTCTCTATAGGGAGATTTTGGGTGTCAGTTCTCCTATTCTGGGCTCTGGGAACTGAACTTAAAGTCATTAGACTTGCATGCTAAGCTATCTCACTGATGCAAGGTCTTTTATAAACTATCGTGAAGAAAAAATAGGTAAAAAATGCTTTTTCTATCTTTATGATTATGAATCTATATAGAATGAGTATCCATCTTCATTTCTGCCCTTAGCATGAATTTTTATATGTAGTTTTTTACAAGTGATTAAATACTCTCTACCTCTGTACTCAAAGTTACTAATTTATCACGAATTATTAAATCTTTATGTATTTTATATATAAAGTGTTGGTTTTTAAATATTACTTAATTTTAAAAGGCTAGACAGAAACATTCTCTTTGAACAGCATTATTTTCTAAGTTCATTTAATCTGTGCCTTGCATGTAAACATGTGTAAGTTTTACAAGATACTACAGATCTGGACTTTGTGAAAAATCAAGTATTTTCAGACATAGAACTCTCAGGTTCCAAAGACTTGTTTGCCTTAGATGTTTTGGACATGTACCCCATACATTCACCACAAAATAAAAATTTAAATATTATTTGAAAGTGGTTTCCCCATTTGACAAACTTGCCGAGGATAAACAGTGGAATAACTATCCTTCAAAAATAGCAAATATAAAGCCATTCCTGCTTTTGGTTTTAACAGTAGACCAAGAATTCCACTGTTTTCCATGTCGTATTCCCTAAAGCCAAACTTCTAGAAAATACAGTTCTCAGAAAGGTTAAGTCTTATCCACTGATGGGTCCTAGAAGGGGCCCCCAGAATTTCAGAGGCTGTATCTCACCTGATCACTGTCATATCCTCTAGAAAGTCACATTTTGGCATCTTTCTCTTGAAATTGTCATTTGCAGAACACCAGAGGAGGAGGCTCAGTCCAAGGTCACACTAAAGAAATGCTGCTCCTTGCTCAGAAGCGCTGTCAGTTCCCAGCCAGCATGACCACTGGGAGGTTCTGAGTAGGACTGGCTTGGGAATTCCAGATATTCCAGATGCTTTCCAAAGAAGACAACTTGCACCTAGCTTTCCTCCAAGCATTCTCTTGCAGTTCCCAAGATTGATTTTTGGGAACTCTAATTTGGTTTTGAGCTGATGAACATACCCACTGGCAGTCCAAGCTCACCACTAGAGAGAGAGGAAGGTCAGAAGCAATGTCTACACAGCAGATGGTGCTTATATCAAGCACTAGCAACCTGGCAGTGTGTGGGGGTTTCCACCATGTAAGTTTACTTTGTATTTAGGGTCTCAGTGACATCATCCACCATGGAATTAGGGTCAGTGTCTTAGCTTTTATTGGAATTCTGAGGCACCAAAGGTAAATAATAGCATTGTCACACACTATAAAAAGATGGATACGTGTCATGTTCAATTCAAGATCACAGATGCGGCACTCAGCTTTATGAAGCATTTTTCAGTACATGCTGGGAAACAAGAACAGAATTGTAGTATTTCCTGTAGTGATACAAGGATTCCTAAGAATGGGTATACGGGGCAGGGAGGAGAATTTATTCTGGTCTCTTACCTTAAGAAACATAAAGCACAACTGTACCAAGATTGGGAGAATTATAATTTTTTTTTAAAGTTAAAGACAGAGCAATTGTTTTGACAGTTACTTGTCTTACTAGAGCTTGTTTTCCATATATGCGAGGAAACTAGGTGCTATTACTAAATCCGTTTTTTTGGACAGGAAGAAAGGGCTCAAAGCCACAGAGGAATAGGCAGGAAAGCTGTTAAGTCAAACACCAGTTGGATCAGAATCTAAGCTACTGAGCACCCCAACTTCTCCAGTTAAAGTGAGCTCTGTGATCATTGAGTGCCTAAAAATGGAAGATACATATACTGAAGTTTGAAGAATGAATTAAACAGTAACTGACAGGTATTGAGGAAAAAACATCATTCCAGGAAAAGTTGCCGGGTCTGGTCAAAGGGAGGAATCCATGGTTTGAAAGCGTCTCCCAGAGTTCAGGTGTTGGCAACTGAATTCTTAAATTTGTACTTTGAGAAAGTCATCTCGCGGTGTGGGTGTGTGGGTGTGTGGGTGTGTGGGTGGGTACTTCATGTAGGAAATGAGTGCCCCAGCTGTCTGCACACTTGATCCTCCCCTGCTCTTACCAAGCAACAAGGTCTTCACCAGATGCCTTGTGGACTGTTCAGTCTCCAGCATCATAAAGCAAATAACCTCGACTTCTTTCTGAACTACGCAGTCTCAAGTACTTTGACACAGTAACAGAAAAGGTCGCTGGATAAAAGTGACTACTGTGTTGGGTCGAGGGGAGAGACAGATGAAGACCCTAGGTGTTGGACCACGGGATGGGATCCTTCCCTTTCAAAAGTTCACTGAGATGTCAAATGAGTCAGCTTCTACAGAAAGAAATGCCAGAACTGCACTTGTAGAGTCTGAAGACTTGAAACATGCACAAGGTCAGCTGGGAGTCGGGAAATTCTTATAATGGTCAAGTGTACTCCCTCTATCCCTGCTGGCCTGCGAAAGGTGCGAGGCCTACAGGACAGAATCTCCTCTCCTCTCACACGCCAGCTCTGGCCACTCACAAGCAGCTTCCAAAGTGGTGCTTCAAAGGGTCTCGGACTGCATTTCAAGCTCAAGCAACAAGGCATGAGCCACCTGGTACAGACGAGGACATGCTGGCACAAGGACAGCATACGTGTAATCTGTGCTCAGGATGATGGATGCACAACTAAGGCTTCCTGCTCCCAAAGTCAGCATCCCATGGAGAGCAGACACCCATCACTCTGGAACTTGTGCACACCACTGCTTAAAGAGCTCACTCACTTAAAGAACTTAAAGTCCGTGGACGCTTCCTCTGCTCTGTGCAAACCATAGCTCTCTGTCAGCACAGCCCTGCTTTGGATGCACGCATGCCTACAAACACCACATGTTCTGCCTTAGAACACATGCCAGCTTAAATGATCCACTGACAGGGACCAAGAAAAAGTGAATGATACCCGCTGGGGAGGCTTACCTTTTTTGCTCCTTGTTCTTCCTCCACACCATCTCCTATGACAACATACACCACTTTTCTTCCAAACCTTTGAATTATCCTTTCAAAACAGCTTTCTTTTCCTAATGGACAAAAATGAATTGGGGAAAATGTTGATTCCTGGCAGCACAGTTTGATGACATTAGATTTTTTTTTTAATGGAATGCTTTGTTCATGCTCCTGAGTCAACCCCATTCCTATCTAACTTTTGAATGCTACTTGGGTACTACGAGGACCAGAACAATAGCTGAAGAATTGTAAATTCATTAGAAGTGCACTGGACTGTCCTTGAGAGTAGATGGTACAGGACACGTAAAGTTAAGGAAAACTAGAAATGTGGCCTAACGCAAAATCATACACATACTTAAATTATGAGATTTTTTTGCAACTCTACTATACAGTTCTTGAATGTGCTCTTTGTAGAGATAATGCCACATTTCAGTGTTAAGTTGTTGGATACCTCTGGTTTAAATATTCTTTTCTAAAGAACTCATCACATGACAGGTGGTGGAGAGGGGTTGTTTTGTAGCAGTCTATTATTTTTTCATGCTTGCAAGCTGAACTAAAAAAGGCATGCCATTTTAACTTGACTTGAACCATTTCTGAATGCAGCAAACTCTGAAGATGATACTCGACTCAAAGACTCTTGACTCAAAACATTAGGTTTATCACTTCATTTATAGGTTGAAAGAGATCCAAAACTTAATGTATCCTCTTGAAGCCTTATACACATCCTCCTGAAATAAATGTCAGGTTGTGTGGGCACCACAGTGAGATCATGGGCACCTCTCCTGGGCAGCTCATGTTTAACCAAGTGCTTTCCTGGAGGCAGATTAGGATAAAGGTAACAGAACACCTTTATCTGTCTATTATCTTTCCCATGTCAGACTTCCTTTGGGCTTCACTAGCAGCTCTCTGTCAGCACAGCCCTGCTCCTAATGCGGGCATTGTTTCTTCTCAGAGAAGAAAGTATGTTCCAAGACTCAGGCTGCCAATAGGGTCATTTTAATGGACAATGGAGACAGTTTACAGTTTTCCAATGTGAATGGCTGAGCAGTGCCTGCATCTCTTTCAAATAAGGATCAGATATACACATGAACAAATTGCTTGTTTGCTTAAACAAATGTCTGCTTTATGTTTGTATTTTGCACTAAAATCCCTCGTTTGCATCTGACAGAATGAAATGGAGCCTGCCTTATTCAAAAGATACCATTTCAATGCTTCTTTAGTTGTCTACTAAACTGTGAAATATTAAATCACTTTAAGAAACAAATATAAGAAGCAAATATGAGGTTTTCAACTGCCAATATACACAACCCAACACTCAGATGTCATGAAACTTTTTCCTCTTGATATGTAAATGCTTACATGTTTGTACAGAGATTCTTTTTTCTTGTGAAGAAAGGAAGGTTTCGTTCATTGTTATAATATCTATGTTCATTTTTTCCTTTGGTTCTTTTTTATTTTTTATGTTTCAGGGATAGTGTCCAGGGCCTCGTATTTGTTAAGCAACTGCTTAACTGACCTATGTCACCAGTCCCTTAAACATAGTGCTCCTTGCCAGTGAAGAGCATATCCTGCCTGTGTACTGTCGCCTTCAGCCTTCATTGTAAATTTTGGTCCAATTAGAAAATTTTCACAAGAAAATGAAGTTGACTTTCAGAAGTCACACTCAAAGTATTCACTCTGATGAATCCATCTTGTCCGGAGAGCTTCACAGTTCTGCTAAATGAGATTCTCATCATTGCCTCCCGTGACTTTAGCAATTTACCTACAGTGAAAATTCCTGGGTGTTTTGTACTGATTTCATCAGTTTCATTTGAAGCCATAATTAGTCAGTCATTGGGCTTTTGGTCTCTATTTTTTTTTCTTTATAAAAAATCATAGAAAATTGAGCTCCTTCCATTGCTTTGGAGATAATTTTTACTATGTATTTTTAATTCTAAATTTTAATTCTATACTGAAAAGAACTAAACCCCACTTCAAAATTACTTACTGTTCACTAAATTGCTGTTTTAATTTTCTACTGACATTTTTCAGATGGGAGTAAGTTTCAACACACGTAACTATCTGCTGTGCTCGCTCTTTTCTTTTTTGGGGGGAGGCGTATAATACGCCTCAGTATGTTTTATTTATTTTTCTAGTTTTGCAAGCATATTGAGTACTCATCCCTGCTTCCCTCAGTCTCCTCTCCCTCTCATCTCTCTCCCTTCCTTTCATCAATCCATCCTACTCCCTCCTACCTTCCTGCCTGTCTGCTTCTGAGATTGTAGGAATCTATAGATGGGAAGGTTTGTCACTGAACAAGACCTGCATAATGACTGACATACCAACATGCCCCCATAAACTATTGAGGAACTGAAGAGAGAGAACAATATGCAGGGGAAATCTTGGGACTAAAGTGCTATGAATGAAGGGAAATGTTCCTATCAATGGAGTGGCTTGGACAGAGGCAACTTAGTATGCCACAAGAGGTCTGAACTCCCACAAGAGTAGACAAGCCAGAGGGAACCTGTGGTCCACAGAAGCAAACTGTGGTCTTTCTGCCTGGGGAGGTTCCCTGCTGCCCTTCCCTACCATACTGCTTTGGAATGTGGCCCACCTTTCCTGTGCTGACAAACCTGACCACACACTCTGTTTACAAAACACAATGTAATTCCACTTAATCTAGATGAAAATAGGTGACCACATGATTTAGTGCAAGCTGCAACTCTCCTGAAGGTACATTTGGGCATATAAAAGTTCTGTTCATGATGGCCTACCTTGTTTATTGTGTATATTTCCTTTCAGTTGGTGGGGTTTTTTAGCACTCTGTTTCTTAGCCGTTTTTAAACTTGAGTTATTCTCAAACTTCAGAGAGTCACATTTCTAAACTGCCACCTGAACTCTGCAGAGGTTCTTTACACTCTTCCCCATCCTTACTAATAGTAAATCCCATTTTCCCATCATTCAGTTGTGTTACTACTCAAATGCCTATAAGGAATCCCTGTGCCTTCCAAACACATAAACATTTACCATTTCATTAAAAGCCATTTTGAGAGTATGTACGATGTGCTGGACATTGCAATCCCTGGGATGAGCAAAAGATACAAATGGCCCAGAACATTCAAATCTGGTGGGAAATTCACACTGTAAACAAATACAGTTGCACAAGGAATTCTTCAGTGATCATTTAGCACAGTTTGGAGGAGGAGGAGAGGAAGCTTAAAATCACAGAGAGAGATGGAAGTTAGGCTGACAGGAAATTCTTTTGTGTTCACTTTTCTATAGATAGAGCAGTGGACCCTGAAACAGCTTTCCTCCTACTACAAGGATGACCTAGCCCCTTCTCTTGAACTTACTGAAATTACTGAATAGAATGACATGCAAGGCCTCTATGATAAATCCAAGTCTGTTGCTTAACTTCAACCTCCCATGGGCACTGAACGTCATTTGGAAGATGTACAAAGCCTTCCCCAGGGACAGTGTTTTGGTTTCTCTGTTTCCTTGATCTTGCTAGCACACCTTATATTGAATCTTATTTGTCCTTCTATATTCAACTCAAATGCCTCCTGGCTCCTCCTGCCTGGGAACCACAGCTTTCTCAGCCACATGCGCAGTCACCTATAGGACCCTCCCTGTATGATCAGAGAAACCTGAGGCCAAACCCTTAGCTGCTTAGCTGAGCAACCTAGTTTCTTCATCTGTAATATATACAGATTTACTTTAAATGAAAAAGAAAATACCGTTGTCCACCAACAGATATCTGTCGAATACTCATTTACATTTGCTTTACCGTAATGGGTTGTAGGTACTTGGATGTCTGTGTCTTATGAAAATTGGCCAAGACTTCTTTTTGCCTCTCTTTTCATTCTGTCCTGCTTACATTCTAATTAAATTATATTGTTACTCATGTCATCTAAAAGAATAAAAATAGCTCAGAGTTTATACCTAAAAAAAAAATCCAGGTCTTAATGTTTGCTAATAAAGTAAAAGAAAATCACTTTTGTTATTTGGGTTATGCTTTATATTTTTTTCTAGATGTCTAAAGCCATTCTGAATAATACATATATTATTCAATATATATTGTTATATAAATATATAATAATATAATTATTCCTCTATTTTCCTGACACTCTGAAAAAGTCTCATTGACTGCCTTTTCTTTTTATTAATCTCAAGTTAAAAGGGCTTGCTATTTTTTTATTAAAAAATATATAAGAGAGCTTACCTATTTTAGTTGCACTGTAAATATTTTCTATTGGAAATACAATTCCCAGTCCATAGAGCAGGACTTTTGCCAGTGCCGGGATGAGCTGAGTTGTTGTTACTAAAATATTCACACAGTTTGTCCTATGAAAACAGAAGAGAACAAGCTGTTGAAAAAGACATCTTGAAGCTGAGCAAGAGTGAGCAGGGAGCGCCTACATCTCAGCCCAGGTCCACAAGCGCCTCACCGGGAATGGATGAGTGACAAGGCTTTCAGAGCCAGGGTCAGCCACGAGTCAGTCAGAGCTTCGATCTCAGCCCGCAATTGTAGCCAGGCCTCCCTCTTAGCTGGACCGAGGAGACCTGAGGGATGGAGAAGATGTGAGACCCACTGCTTCGGAGCAGCATTTCACAGTGGCCACAGCATTCATGCTGGAATTGCTGATGGTACATTCAGTTGTACGCATGTGTTCAACTTGCAGTATCTCACTTGACATTCCCTGCACCCCTTCTTTTGGTGGGAAGCATCACTTCATTGTTCTAGGGTGTCTGTGCTCCCTCTGTGTCTCTAGTCATATGGTTTGGACAGAGCTGACTTGCCTTCTGGTTTTCAGGGGTGCATGTCCTTGGCCTGGCCAGGGACAGTTAAGTCTTGCAACTTCCCCTTACTCTATGGACCGATGTCTCCCCCTTCTCCAGGGAAGAGATAGCTGCGAGATGGAAACCTGGGTTTCCTGGAAGCCATTTGCAAGGGACTGATCTTGGATAACTGCTAACCATAGGACCACACAAGTCCATTCGACCATGTCAGTTGGGTGTCTGGACCCAGCCATGTTGGAAAGTACCCATTAATTTCTTGGCATGGCTAACCATGTGCTCAAGCCACTTTGACTACTGTGAGCTGCAATGGAAAAATAAGCTAGCACATGCACAGACCTACAGACTGTAGTCACAGCCCATCCTGTGATGTGAGCAAAGCTTTGTTGGAAGGACAACAGAATGCTGGAGAGGTTCATAGGCTTGCCCTGCTCATGGCCCTCGGTGGCCGGGCCAGCCTGGGGCAGGGCTCTAGTTTATTATTTGTCACTAAATCACAGCAGAATTTTATCAGTTACACAAAATTGCCATTTTAAGAAAACGAAACTATTATATCCAAAAACATGACCCAAAAGTGAGTGATATTTTTCAGAGTTCTCAGTAGACGATCTCCAACTCCCCCCTTCCCAAAATCTCCCCCCTTCCCAAAAGCATCCGTGATAGTCACTTGCCTCCCACATTGTTTTTGTAGGTGTTGTAGATCTCTTTCACTCGTCTGTAGCGAAAGGCCAACTTTCTCATCCAGTCCACGCCACCCCGGACACCAGTTGCCAGGCATAAATTAGCACTAGTGGCTGCGGCAGGAAAACCATCTGTTCCAAAGTTATACGTGCTATTTAGATGCAAGAAAAGCCCAGAGTTAACCGAACAGAAAATTCATCTTAATTAGCCAAGCCATTAAATCGTAACAGAGAGATGGCCACTTCATATTTCAATGCTCACCTCAGATCCTGGCCATTGTCATCGGAGGACACATCATCTATATGTACTTGGTCACATTCCTAAAATGCAATTAAGATGATACATGTTAATTTTTTAAAGAAGCATCTTAAAAAAAATAAATAGCTGTTAAGAAAATGGAAACCATTTTAATTGAGTGTTTTCCAGCTATGGCAATCAGTAGGTGGCGGTCTTGTTAAATTGACAGTTTTTCCTACTTAGGGTTCTTTCCTATAAGAAACAAACAGTGTCATCCAGAACTACCGTTACTCAGCTCAGAAAGCACATTTTTGTGTGTAGAAAGGAAAGTGATTGAAAACAATTAGCATATGTGTTCTATAAACCTCAGGTACCTTAAGACACCGTCCTGCTCGGAGCGGATTCAGAGAGCTTGGGCATAACTGAAACCAGACATTTTGGTAAATGCAACATGCTAGAAAAATTAAACCTGATTCTAGCTGCCAATGAAATTATGACCTCTGATTGCTGCCGAGCCACACACCAACACAGCCTGGGGCCAGTGTGCTGAGGAGCCCAGACGAAAAATCTGTTACTGGTTTGCTATTTATTTGAGGGATGTGAGTTTTATTCTGTATGTGTGTATGTGTGAGAGCACGTGTGCCTACACATGGATGTGTGCATAAATGCACATATGTTCAGGATAAAAAAGAATCACGGAAGACTTCAAGCCTAAATAAAAATCATCAAGCCAGATTTTTTTTTCTTTTTGTTACGTTTTAAAAAAAAAAACTTTTGTTTCTGTTATTTTACTGTTTTACTTGTGATGCATATTCATGTTAAGTATTGGATTTGTGAGTTTATTACAGCATGATGTTATTTTAAACAGACCCGCGTGTGTAAACTGTTTGGAAGACCCGGTCCCAATGGTGTACGAGAGCTGCGCAGGACCCAGGGAATGTTTGTGCACCTGTTTGCACAGAAGCACCCAAATATCTGAACTGCTCTTTTCCCAGTTCCTGGGGTGCTTGTGGGAAGAAAGGCCCTTTGTCGACATGTTAGGGGTGAGCGAAGGTATTCTGATTTGGAAATAGACAAGGTGTCTAGTCTAGCAAGGAGTCATTCACACGCTTGGCATGCTTTCATGTGTCAGTCATGTGCTCCTGCCATTGCCTCCAACCTCTGGACACCCCAGGCTCTCTTACGTTACAGATTTCCACTAAAGCTGTGGCTGAAAAAAGGTGCCTGTTTGAGATAGCAAATTATGTAGAATCTAGCTCTCTGCCACTCAGCAGCCAATATGACATGTATCACCCTCGCAGTCACAGAAGGGATATTTCTATGTTGCCTTCTGAACAATTCTGAACAAATTCTCCCCTCCATGGATTTGCGAGGAAGGCAGCAGGAGACAGAAGTGGAGAGAAACTCAAACCAGCTGTTCCTTCACCGAATTAAAATTCTGACCTGCCCCAACCTCTCCTCCAAAGCATCTATTTTACAGGCTATCCTCTCCCAGCAAGCAGCAAGATCCAAGGAGGAAAAGACTTTGACCTCCTAACCCACTCCTGCTCTCCTGAGGTCTAGGACCTCAGATAAGAAGAAAGGAAACGCTGGACTCAGCCCTCACATGCTGACTGCGAATTTAACATTTGCAAAATAGGTCATTCTTAGAAAATGGGAGGGGGGGTATGGAAACTCCTCAGCATTGATAACTGAATTTCGGTCTGGAAGCCATAGATAATTGTGTGTGTTTTCAACAACATTCTTCTTCTAGGTTTAGAGGATGTTTGAATCCAGAGAAGAAATTGTAGAATTTTACCCAGAGATGTAATGTTTATGATGTGGATAAACATTGCGGAGAGTGGGGGTAGATGGGAGGGTTGATGGGGAGGTGGGCTTGTGGTGGGGGGATGCCACCATTTCTTGAAGAAGAGATTTTCTCAGGATGGAGTGAAGGGCATTGCAGGAGCAGCAAAACTGCAAAAGAAAATCAACAAACCACAATCCAGAACTTCAGAGACTCTATATCAACCACCTAGAACTAGGCCAGACTAATCTCTCCCCATCCTGAAGCTCAGGGACATTTGCGGAACAGGGGGCGGTAAGAGTGTAAGAGCAAAAGGATGGGAGGAGCAATGATTTGCAAGATACTCCACACAAGTTAGGGCCGAAGCAATCATAATTGGACTTTGCATGCCCTGCGTAATGTCCAACACACTATTGACCTCACAAAGTCTAGCATCTGCTAAAGGCACCAAGATCCTTGGAGGCAAGGGATTGGCAGCCACAGTAGTGTTCCTATGCTTAAGGGGAACACGAGAAAGGGTTCAGGGAAATGCCACTGGGTCCTTGGTACGTCATCGGAGAGGAGGGCCCAGAGGAGAGTCAGGCATGCACATTAAAGGACTCTCTGGGAATTGGGGGGGAGGCACTGGGGGATGGGATGGGAGGGGTGAGGGGAGGGGGAGCAGGGGGTTCGGGGGGGGGAGGAGGGAGGGAGGGAACTGGTGTACCCATTAAGTTTGTATGAGCTGAAATAAAAATAAAAAATGTATAAAAAAAAAGAAAGAAAAGGAAAAGAAATCAAGGAATCCAAGATGGCTCAGCCTCTGCAGCTGAAGGCTGGGAAAGGCTGTTTGGAAAGCAGGGAACAAAGATGCTTTTCTCAATCTAATTAAGTCATAAGCTTCTAGGCACGAAAGTGAGCTATCTCCCACCACCAGCCAGGACCTAGCAGTGGCATTTCCTTCCTGTACCCTGTGTGTGTTTTGTCCTGCTAGCTTCATTTGAAACTCAAGAGTTCCAGGTTGGACCCTAAGTGAAGTCTTTTCTAGAATCTCCAATCAAGCGTGAACAGCTTCAAGGGTCTACCTGCAGAACACACCTCTCTGTGCTGACTTGATTCAAGCCAAGTCTCCCTGGAAGGTACAGCAAGTAATTCTCTAATGTGTCAGAGAAGTTCTCACTAGAAGTGCAAAAGAATGGTTCTAAAGAAAAGCAATTACAAATCAGGAGCATTCCTGACAGGGCCCAGTGAACAACTTGAGGATAAATATGTCTATGTAAATGTGTTTATGGGATGGCTGCTTGGTGGACAACAGAAAATATATCACTGTGTACACTGAGGGTTCATTGCATGTACGTCTTTGTGCTTACAAAGAAGCTGAAGAAAATGCTGCAGTAAGTCTCACTGGTTAAGCCTCTGCTTCACAAGCAGAAGGATCCCTGAACCCGCATAAAAACACTGGGTGGAAATGGCAGCAATTTGGACTTCTGGATCTGGAAGGTGGGGTCTGGGAAACCTCAGAGCAAAGCAGAAAGACGTAGAGCGATCTAGGATGATTCCTGATATTACCCTTGTGCCTCCCTAGGTACACACAGCAGTCCCCTCTTATCACAGACGGGCAGGTGGACGGACACACACACGGAGACACGCAGGCATAAAAAGCATTGTTAGAGTAACATTGCTGTCTTGGTTACAGATTAGGTTACTTCTGGGGCTGGAGTGTTCAGCTCCACTAGCAAAGAGCATGTTGCTCGTATGCATGAAGCCCATCCCCAGCATTACAACCTGTACACTGACACAGAAACATGCAAAGACTCAAGAGAGAATGGAGAGCATTAGGATGGGACAGGGCTTCCCTTCGGTGTTCTCATGCCGGAGCTCCTCCTCCGTAAAACTCAGGCCCCTCCCCACACACATACACCTGCTTTTCAGAACCACTGAGTTTCAAAGAAGCCTCTAGCCTCTAGCCTTTTGCTTGTCCAAAGAACCCAATGAGACCTTTCCTTGCCATCTGGGCTTAACTGTGTTTCTAACCCAGACCACTGGGTCACGGAGGAAGGAGACCGGGGCTCACTTTAAGAACGACTGCTTTTAAGCTGAAAGGACCTTTTGGGCTCTCAGAAATCACAACAGCGAAGTTCAAAGTCACAGGAGGAGTCCACAGATGCAAGAGACAAAACCGGAAGCTTAATCCACTTCCAGGTGCCAAAATATGTCCTTAAAACCCCCTAATTGGGTGCCTGCTACAGAGCATGAGGCACATAGGATTCCAGGGGGAAATCAGTTCTTATTCCAAAAACAGACTGAACGTGCTGAAAATGTACTTTTGAAACGAACTCCAAAAAGTATGTGATGAGCTGTAAGGAGCTGAAACCACCCCTGAATGCGAATCGTGGGACTGTACTCATGTTTCTAGAAGAAATTGCCCAGCTGGCATGTTTTACACATTAATGTGAAGTGTTGGGGGGTGAAGGGACCTGGATTTCTCAGAGTCTGGCTAGAGGACCCCCTGTGGGCAGACCCTGGGACTCCAGGCACAGCCTGTGATCCGGTCCACCTGAGCAGCTGCCTATGAACAGCTACTGTTATCTTCAGTAGGACTCCCAGGGGCAATACAGTAATGGGTGAACCCTAAGTTCTTACCTCTCAGAACCATCATAGCAGAAGAGACAGGCAAAGAAGATGACATGCAAATTTTTAGTAGGAAGGGAAGGAGTGCTGTCATAGTCAGATCCAGGTATCAACTTAATGGTTGAGGGTTCAAGTTCTGGGTACATTTGTAAAGAATCAGTGGTTGAGTTAGGCTCCAAGCCAACCTGTAGGAGACTGTCGAGTTGATGGGGAGGCCCAGCCTATGCTGGGAAGGGTTAGTCCCTGGGCAGGTGAGTAAGATGGAGGGAGCTGGCTGAGGAAATTGGCATCTTTCTGTATACTTGAACAGACATGCTGGTCTGACAAGCAAGGATTGTCTTTCTCTCAGTCAGCCGTTACGTGGATATTGTGTGGTCAGTTCCCTTGGCTCTTAGTATTGGCATGGGCTCTCCTGCCAAGCTGGACAAGGAACTGTAACCATTGTAAGCCAAAATGAAACTCCTTGTTCCCTTAAACTGTTTGGTCATGTATTTATTGGCAATGTGCAGAGTACTTGTAACAGGTGTTAAGGAGAATATTATAGAAGGTGGAGAAATGTGTTATGCCAAATGGTGTCTAGCAAAAGAGCTTTCTAGGCTAGGGGAATGGTCAGTTCAAAGGGCCTGAGGCAGGAGGGAGGAGGTAGGAGTCACAGGGTATGCAGGTCCTGTCTGGGAAACTATGCATCCTTCAAGGGTCTTCCCATCACAGAGAAGAAGTTACTTCAGTGACAAGTTGATTCTGACTATGAAAAGTGCACCAGTGACTCTAGGGCCCCAAAGGAACCTTCTGCTGAGTACTTCAGAGGTCTGGAGAGCTGAGATTATACTCCATGTGGCCCTGGAGGGTGGCAGGCTATCCCTGGGTCACTTTGGCAATTACAACAATCAAACACCACCGATAAAGGATGTGTTTTGCCAAGAGATGGTTCAAGATCCATGACATTTTTGGGTCTCAGACTACTGTCAGATCTCTGCCTTCCAGCAGCCTTATGGTGGGTTGGAAGGGAACATCTGTCGAGCAAGCCTTTACTCTCCCAAAGAAATAGTAGGCATTGAGCACCTTGGAGGATATTATGGACTTTGCCAGAAGCACCAGAATGGCAAGGGAGAAGAATTTCCAAGACTCTGTTTCTTTGTACCCCCAAAACTCACATGGGAGAACTGGATAGAGACAGGGGAAAACTTATTTCCTGGTAAGGTTTCTGAACAGCTGCCCAAACCTGCAGAAGTTAGAATTATAATTACCATTTTAATTTGGCCAGTCACATCCAGGTGCAAATATAAGCACAAGCAATTCTGCTTTGGAAAAGGGGCCAGTACAAAGTGCTGTTTACCTTTCACAAGGGAAATTTACTAGTAACAACTAAACTTCAGTATCATATTCCCTGCTTCCCATACTGAGGTTGGTCCAACCCTCTCAGAAGTCCCAAAGAACCAAAAAGGACTACCCCTCCACACATGGCTGCTAAGGTGTTCTATAGGGACACATTGTGTTCTTAAGTCTTCCTTTCCCTGAAAGTAATGTGGAACTATTTCCCTAAGAGCCATTTCCTATTAGGGAGTACATATGGCGCTTAATTTTAGGTGTCTGGGATACTTCACTCAATATAATTGTTTCTGATTCCATCCATTTCCCTCCAAATTGCATTAATTCATCATTTTTGATGGCTGAGTAGTATTCCATTGTATAAATGTACCACATTTTCCTTATCCACTCATCAACTGTTGGACATTTGGGTGGATCCTAGTACCAAACCCACTTAGAGACACTCAAAGACAAATCTCTGTAATACCTACAGTAATTGCAAAGATTATAAACAGGGGGGATGGGGAAGGAGGGCCCCACCAGAAACAAGGAGAGAGGGGACCATGTTACAGCAGAGAAAATAGGCCACCATCAAGGACTGCAAGGGGTTACATCCAATACCCATCAGTATGGAGCCAAGGGCATTGCAGGAGCAGCAAAACTAAAAAAAAAATCAACAAACCATAATTCAGAACATCAGAGACTCTATATCAATCACCAGGAACTAAGCCAGCCTAATCTCTCCCCATCCTGAAGCTCAGGGATATTTGCGGAAGAGGGGGCGGTAAGATTGTAAGAGCACAAGGATGGGAGGAGCAATGATATGCAAGATACTCCACACAAGTTAGGGCTGAAGTAATCATAATAGGACTTTGCATGACCTGCACAATGTCCAACACATTAGTGACCCCACAAAGTCTAGCAGGGACTAAAGACACTAGGATCCTTGGAGGCTAGGGACTAACAGTCACAGTAGTGTTCCTAAGCTTAAGGGGAATATAGGAATAGGAAAGGGTTCTGGGAAATGTCCCCGGGTCCTTGCACCTCTTCAGAGAGGAGGACCCAGAGGAGAGTTTGGTATGCACATTAAAGGATGCTCTGGGGATGGGGGGGGCACTGGGAGGGGAGGTATTGGGGAATGGGGATGGAGGGGGGAGGGGAGCGAGAAGCAGGGAGGTGGGGGGAGGTGGTCGGAGGGAGGGGACTGGTGTACCTGTTAAGTTTGTATGAGCGGAAATAATAATAATAATAAAAAAGAGCAATTTCCTATGTAGTTGAGAAACCTTAATGTAAAAATCTGCAACCCAAAATGCTAAAAGGGTTTCAGTTATGATGTCACAATTACAGATTCTGCACTTTCTATGTGATAGGTTCCCAGTCAAAGTGCAGGTGAGCTACAAATATCAGGAAGGCATGAAATATAAGTGACCTTTGGGTTGAAGCTGGGGTTCTAATCCCAAAGTATTCCATTTTATATATATGCAAATATTCCAAAATCTAACAAATCCAAAAATCCAAATACTTCTAGCCCAGAGCTATTTAAATAAGGGATGCTCAGCTTGTTTTTCTCACTGAGCTCCTGCAGAGCTAGGCCTGGAGTTTCCCCTTTCACAGGCTTATTTCTTGCTGAACTGCAGCATTGTTATAAATCCAGTCTGTATCCATGGTCAGTGAAGACCCAGAGAGGTTCATGGACACATGCCAAGATAGTGTGGCTGTGACCCTCAGTTCACCTCATGTTCCCAGGGTACCTCCTCTGTGTCATGAGACGCAGACACCTTCTCCCTCTCTGTCACTCATGAGCAGGGCTTTGGGGCTTATTGGTGGCTTGGAGCTTAGGACAATCCCGTTTAGAAACCTGCGCTCCCCTTTGCTCAGCTACTTAGCTCCGGGTCTGTGACTGTGTCTGTCTCTTCCAGTCTGGAGCTAGACAGTGTGGCTTCTATTGTCCAGCACAAGCTCCAACTCTTTGCATCCACACCTGGCCCTCAGATGATTGTCACTTCAGTGCCCTGAAGGAGAGTCATTGTGGTCACTGGGCCTTTTGTAGGAGACAGGCTACATATATAGCATGTCAGTGGTTTTAGTATCCAAGTGACGAATAGGACACCCAGGAAGCCGAGTTAAGCCATTGTCACAGCAGGGGTGGTACAGGGAGAGGGGCATATAGCAGCCCCTTTATACAGAGTGTGAACCCGTGTATGAGCCTGTGAACTGTTGTCCTCATTGGACAGATACCTGTCATGGTCTTCAGAGAACCGCCAGCAACCACATGATCAGAATGCTTCATTCAGAGAGAGCAGAGCCGAACAAAACAAGTTGGCTGCAGTCTGCTGACCCTGGTTTCACAGCTACACACTCACAGAGCCAGTCACAGAATGCTCCCATGGATGGCTGGCAGCCTGCCAACGTCCAAGGCCTCGGGGTATGGCCTAGGATGGGGACTCTGCTGAGAGCCACATAGGTTAGGACCTTATGGTCATTGGCAAATGTGCCTTTGCTCTAGGCCCTTGGCTGCACTGTTTTTAATGCCTTTGTGGTCCTTTCTGTCATTATTCTTGGCATTGCCTCTCGAGCTGACCTTTTTCTGATCCATCATCATCTCTGGGCTTCGAAGGGTGGGCCACAGCCTTGTTCTTTTGGATTGAGCCCCGGGAATAACTCAGATTTTGTACAGGGCTCATATGCAAAATATTAACTTATGGCAGGATTTTTCTGCAAATATTTATTCTGCTTTGATACTGTAGTGGTTGTTCTTTTCCCCCCAAGCCTTTCACTTGTACCATAATTATGTAAAAATACACCGTACAGTTCAAGCTAGTTTAGGAAAATTAATAAAGAGAATTAAGACAGTCACAATGGGTCTCATTCTCTCTGCCAAGCAGAGTGACGTCATGGGCAGCATGCTGATGCTCTCTGCCTCTGAACATGAACCTAGAAACACAAACTTGGAGTCCATCTGAAGTCTTTGAATAAACATAGGCTGTAAGATGACTTGGAGGCAGTTTGCATTAGTAAAGGGAACGAATTGAGAGAACTGGAAGCCCATCTTTGGAGATGTTGAGTTCCTGAACCCAAATTCTGCTGACTGAGGCTGAATTTGCCCAGGATCCAAATTTACCACAGGAAACTAACAGCACCCTGCTGGCTAATTGTTTCAATACCTCCCTTTCCAGAGTTAAAACAGAGTCACTGGAAAACTAGTTATTGACATCAGCAGTGTCTATTGAGGCCAGTTGGCATGGGTCAAGTGTAAAGAAAGGACCCTTGGTCTTTTTGTCCCCTTCCCTACCATTATCTAATTTTATCCACAAAAAAAACAAAACAAAAAAAAACCTCTGTTGAACGACATAGACATTTGCTTGAGACCTTTGACATCTACAAGTTGCTAAAAAGAAGCATTCTTAATGTTTCTTAATGTGAAAATACTATATGTAGCCTAGTATATTAGAAGCAAACCCATATCAAATGTCTTATTTTTACAAGTGATCAGAGACGTTTAAAGCTAGAAAGAGAAAAAAAAAAACCCAAAAACCAAAAAGGCAAGTCCGTCTGTACATCTGTACACGCTATGCTCATTCTTCCAGAAGCATCACCACACAGATGGCCTTTTGGGGTGACTGGTGTGGCAGCAACAGGTGTTGGGGCAGTGACTTTTCATAGTGCCTTTTGGAAATAACTTCTGATTCTCCAGACATTTTTTGAAAAAAAAAAATTAAATGGGTGCCCCAAGAGCCTGTTTTCCTGAGAGTATCCATGGTTCAGAAGCTCTGAAGAAGGGGCCTCGGGGTCCAGGGGCAAGTCCAATGGAGGTGAAGGTAAAAGGCCCCCACTTCTAACTAGCTCACTGCTTGGATGTGATGTGCCAAATCTAACTCTGTGTGTGTGTGTGTGTGTGCATGTGTATGTATGTATGTGTGTATGTGTTTGTGTGTATGTGTGTGTGTGTGTATAGATGTGCCTGTGGAGGCCCAAGAAACACATTGGGGCTCATCTTGGATTCTAAATCCTCATTGCTTTGTTTTGAGCTCTACTTGTCCCTGGCTGTACTTTTCTGGGCCGAACTGAAAGCTGCCATTTCTACCTGGCATTTTTACATGGAATCTGGGGATTCAAACTCAGGTCCTTTTGCTTTTGAGGCAAAGACTTTAACCTCTGAACCTTCTTCCAGGCCAAGAGCCAGCTTTTTACTTAACCATCTCTCTTTGATAAGAAGAGAACACCCAATTGAGGTGCTGAATAACTACAGATACTGGTGTGCAAAGCACATGGTTCTGGTGGCTTTTGGGAGGTGTACACAAGCCCACGAGAGTCCAAGTAGACATGATAGAACTTAAAGTCTGCCTAGTGCCCTCCCAACATGCTTCACAGAATCCCTGCAAACTCAACATGGGAACAAGGATGATGTGGGGTTCACAGGTACTCCATATATCAGCGCTGACTGATCTGTCTCTGTCTAGTGACAACTGATTTTAATATTTCCCTTGCTTTCCCAGTGCTAGGTTTCCCTGAAGTTTACCTGTGGCTAAGGCAGTGGCAAGGGAGAACAAAGGGAGTTTTGTAATGTGCCACCTTTTGAGTGAGAATTTGGGGAAGTGCAAGTGAAGGAATTAAAACAAACCTGGAATAAAGTATCTTTGAAATTTTACTCTAAACGACCAGTCAGCACACCACAGATTTCAAATAAATATTTTAACACTCACATCTGTTTTGACAGGAAGAAAATGACACAGCAGTACAAGCCAATGAGAAAACAGATAAAACATTAAATCTCAGAAACTGGAGATACACACTTATTTAAAAAAATGTTTTTCACTTCTAAAAGCAATGTTCTGATATATTTATGGTGACAGCACCCTTTGGGGATTATCTAAGTGTAAGAGAGATTTTGCTAGAATTGTTTTTACATTAGGTAGGGGCCAAGACACCTAGGATTTGATTTACAACAGTTTCAACACAGGTAAGATATTCACTGTTTCATTCTGCTTATTCAACTGTTTATCCTAGTGTCTATAAAATATTGAGGAATCAGCATCTTCACTGAAAGCACCTACAGATAGCATGTGAGGACAAGAGATAAATGGAGGTGAAGCTGTGTGCTGGCATAAATGTTCAAGTTCATTATAACCTATCTAAATAACATCACCCCAAGACTCCCACACTTACTAATAACTAGAAAAAGGATGAAACTATATCAAGATCTTAATATTTTCTTAGGCTACCA
The DNA here is from genome assembly GCA_023101885.1 of Typhlomys cinereus. Taxonomy (NCBI): domain Eukaryota; kingdom Metazoa; phylum Chordata; class Mammalia; order Rodentia; family Platacanthomyidae; genus Typhlomys; species Typhlomys cinereus. Next base: position 3,849,734 of record JALPQD010000033.1, on the reverse strand, counting down.
ATTCCTTTAAAGTCTGCTTATTGGAAAGGAGGCTATCTTCTGTCTGTGGCATTTGGGGGCCTGCAGGATCCAGATGCAGACAGCTCCTTCTTCTTAGCAGATACAGTCTTAACAAATACACCTACGTCTCTCTCAGTTGGAAGTTCCTTCTTCCTCACTGTGAGCTCCTCCCTTACCACATGATTATATTAAATCTATTTGTCTTTATTCACATTCTCAACCTTAGGGTGAAAAGTCTTGCTTAATGTAAACCAGAAAGAATTCAAAATAAACGTTTAAGACAAAGTAGGCTTATTTAAAATACTTCAACGCCATGTCTCTAACAGGAATGGATTGATCTAATGGACAGTTAAAAGACATGCTACCTTTGCTCTAATGGTATCAATAGTTATAAAATTTTTATTTAAAAATTTCATGAACTATAAAATCCATCTTTTACTGTTGAACTTTTTTTGGGGGGTGGAGGTGCTGGGGAACAAATTGGGGGCTTTCGGTATGCTAAACTTTCATTCTGCCACTAATCCAGCTGTTCTGTATAACAACAAAGGATTTCAGCATGGTCTGTGCTACCGTGTCAATGTGGTACATCAGATGCCCAAACATACACCTTCATCTATGATCTAGTTATGATGAAGATGTGGCCTTTTGCAGTCCAGGACGATGCATTTGTGCTTGATATTATGTCAAATTATCATAAGCAATTTGCTATTTCCTTCTGCATGCCTTTTAAATTATATTTCATAACTGAAAGTATGATGACGGAAAGCTAAAGACCAAAGTAGTGAACAGAATAATTACTGTTTCCAACTTTACAGACAGGAACTAAACCCTCATTTCATCTAAATATCAGGGTTGACCAGCAGCTCAGAACCAGTCTTTAGAAGCAGCCTTGGGTGCATTGAGCTGATCTCAGTTTTCAGTCACTTGAACATCATTTCTGCGCATGATTTGTTACGGACCACAGCCAGCATGCTCGGAACTTTGTTTCCTCTCTTTCAGATCTATTATTCCTGCTGAGAGCATCTACTAAAGAATTTTTCTTAGTGACACCAATCCTAGGCTTGCTGTGAATAATCACATCCTTATAAAAATCACTCTTCACTATAGACTGTTGGAAACAGACCCGAATGGGAGACCCTTTCACCCCTCCTGTAATTCCTTTCCTTTCTCCCCTTCTTGTCGACTGAAAAGAATGGGTCTAATAAGGATTTATTTGCAAAGTGTTTATAGCAAGATGCTTGAATTTGCACACAGACACCTCTGCTTTGCTCCTGTATAAAACCATGACCTATAAGACACAATAGGCCATATTTTTCAGAAACTATTCTTTTCCTGGAGTAATTTTTCATTCTTTCTAGTTACATGCAACAAATACAACTGCCAGCTGTGTTTCGCCATTCTGATGTCTGTGCATTCATTTTTAACTGAAAGCCATACATAGGTCAATACATTTTTAAACTTAGTATTTTCATGTCCTTGGCCTTTTTTGTGGGTTAGGAATGGATTGGAAGGTTTGAACGTTTATAAGAGACCAATTTGTCAATTGCAGCTAACTTACATGGCCTGAGAATTTCACAATAGTAACATTCAATTTTGTTGAGTGTTGGGACCATGTGGCTCAGAATTGAGGGGCTTCCAGATATTCTCAGTAAGTTAACGAAACATGTCGAGTCCAATGTTTCCTGCCAGGTCATTATTACTGACTCCAGAAAAAAAAATATGCAGAACCGGACATGAGCACTTGAAAAGAAGAAAGAGGAAAAGACGCTATCCCGTGGGCTGCAGGAAGGGCTCCATCATCACCCCGTCATGGCCTGGTGGCCCGAGGGGCAGGGAGGCCCCCCCCCCCAGCACCACTCTATTCACAGAGTCCCCTCTCTCTTCCAAGTAGCAGGGTCCTGGAATTCACCATCCCAGAACAGCTCATCTGAGTCTTTTGTTATGAAACATGGCCTTCAGATGAGGGTAAACTTCAGCTTAATGGAACTGCCCCACCAGATCCTGCAGGAGGGGCTTGGGGAGTCCCCAATGCTTGGGGGCTTAACGCAGGAAGTAGAAAACAAAACTTCTGCCCATTCTCATATTCCAACTCTGAATAATTACCCTTTCTCAAGAATTAGAACAAGTTACTATGCCTGTTCATTTCTGTTACTGAGAATAATAAATTATAAATCGTTAATAAAGCATGAACACTGTATATACATGTTTGCTATGAACTATGGAAGTGACACTATGAAATACATAGGACCCAGGTTCTGAATTCCACCAGTAGTGACTAAATGCACACCTATTTATAGTGTAGGCATCCATCGTGTAAAATAAAAATGTCCTTGATGTTGTATTGATAAAAACAGAAGGAAGGGCTGCAGAGGAATGGTACAGGTGATCCTACAATAGGGTCCTCTTAGGAAAGGTGCTAGAATGCTTGCAGATTCCTATTGTCATCCTATTCTGTGCAGCACTTTCAGGCACATGTTTCCCCAGGCAGGTGTCTTGGACACAGTGGCTAGCATGGCATGTGACCTTGGGGCAGGGAAAACCATTTATTGCTTCTTTGTTTCTGTCTCCCTCAGTTGCTCCATTAGAACAACTAATGTGTCAGACACAGACACGCCTCTGCAATGACCTGAAGCACTGAAGTACTACCTCACCCCTTCCATGCCAGTGGAACACTTGCCTCTGCTGGGTGGGCTTAATCCGTCCTTCCCCTCAATGAGACAGTAGCCACTGCTTGTGAAACAGAATGTTTTCCTGCTCCTTCCTCTCTTCCAGGCAGCTCTTTGGTTATTTGGTTTCTTGTCTTTCCCCAATCATGACATCCTCTCTATGACCTAGAAGTAACTGCCACAGCTGTGCACTTTCTATGGCTCAGGCCTGTGCTCCTGCTACATGCTCTTTCCAATCCTCCCTAAAACTTTGCATTTGATGGATAAGTGCATGGAGAGGTGAGCAGAAAACCCTGGGATGTCCTGACATACAATAAGCTCCGTGAAAGAAAACTATTATTCATGTCTCTTTTGCTTCATATATATTTTGCAACAGTGGATCAAACACAAGAATTTCACTGAATGTATGTAGCCTTTCAGATGGTCTCATTAACAGAAACATATGAGCTATAAGACACAAAAGGCCATATTTTTAAGAAAGTTCTCATTATCCATCAGAAGACAATTGATAATATCATTGCATTTTGCTACCGATATATTAAAACTGATAGCCTTAAGAAATTATTTTCCTGTTGACCCCACGAAGTCTAGCATTTGCTAAAGGCACCAAGATCCTTGGAGGCAAGGGATTGACAGCCACAGTAATGTTCCTATGCTTAAGGGGAACACAGGAAAGGGGTCAGGGAAATGCAACTGGGTCCTTGTACGTCATCGGAGAGGAGGGCTCAGAGGAGAGTCTGGCATGTTCATTAAAGGATTCTCCGGGGATGGGGGGGGAGGCACTGGGGGATGGGGAGGGAGGGGTTGGGGGAGGGGGAGCAGGGGGGGTCGGGGGAAGGAGGAGGGAGGGAGGGAACCGGTGTACCTATTAAGTTTGTATGAGTGGAAATAATAATAATAAAAAAAGAAATTATTTTCCTGGTTATAAAATTACATGTACTCATAGAGAAAATTCATACAGTACTAAAATATATATAAAAATAACTCAGACATTATCATTGGTAACATCTTTTGACTTCCTTTTTCTTCATCGATATTTAATTGCTAACTGTTGCTACAACTTCACGTTCTTATAGGGAGCATGGGAAAGGAAGCAGTTAAAATCAGGTCCATATGGTATGGTGATTTTTTCCTTCATTTAATGATATGTGATAATGACCTACTAATATTAGTCAATCACACATATTATCAGTGTGCATACGTTTGTGTGCATGCATGCTTGCATGCTTCTAGACATTAAATACAGAACCTTGCACATGCTAAGCCTGTGTTCTACCACTCAGCTAACATGACAACTTCCATCTTTTTTTTTTTTTTTTTGAAACTGGTCTGTAACTCTCAATCCTCCTGCCTCTGCCTTCTTAGTGCTGCGGTTATGTGCATTTGTCAACATGACCGGCCTATGTGTCTATTTGATTACCATACAACATTCTATTTTGTATATATTTCTTTTAACCAAGCAATGGATGATGGGGAGTTTCCAATATTTTCCTGGAATGCTAACTTTAATTTTTTGTGTATTTACATTGTGTGCATGTGAAAGTACACAAACATGCACACAAACGTATGAACCATGTATGGAGGAGATCAGAGTCTCCCCCTCAGAAGTCAGTTCTCTCCTTCTACTGTGTGGGTTCTGGGTGAACTTGCCTGTTGAGCCATCTTGTAGCCAGATTGTTAACTTTAGTAAGGCAGTCAATGGGTCAATTCTTCTTCACAATCTATTGAAGAGTTGAACAACCTTTCAACACCCTTGTTGTTCTGTGAATGATGACTGAAATGAACAAGACTAGACAGAAAGGTGCTATTCATGTTTTCCTGGCTATCTTTAATTGGTATATCAGATGACCAAGGTATCTCAGTCTTGTTCACTGCATAACTTTTGCTTAGGACATTCGTCAGTATTGCTGCTTCCTGTTGAGTCGTCCCCGGAACTCTGCTGTCTTTCTACACACACATGCAGCTCTCTGACCTGACTCTGGTGCTTTGTGAATGTGCATCTCTGCCCCCTAGTCTCCAGCTCCAATAGATGACAACTCCAGGAGAACAGGGTACCTTCGACTTATTTATAATTATCCCTAGTGATACTGTCGCACAATTTATTCACTTTTTACTCAAACCTGAATAAAACTTTCAATTTTTTTCTTCTGCATTTTGATAAAATCCCTTTTCTGTTGTTGATTTCTAGAGATGTCCTTGGCCATTGGGAGGATGACATCTACTTAAGCTTGTTTGAATAAGTAAGTATGTGTCTGTAACTATGCGCTATTTATTCTCGTTCCCTGGAATTTAAATAAATTCTCACATATCTAAAAGTAAATGTGTGCAGAAACCTGGTGACCTAAGCTTGACCGCTAGTGCCCACATGATGGAAGGAGAGAACCTATTTTCAAAAGTTATCTTCTGACTTATACATGTGTGCTACAGCACACTTATATGTGAGCTGGCTCTCTCTCTCTCTCTCTCTCTCTCTCTGTCCCTCTCTCTTAATGAAATAATTTTAGCTTTTTATAAAATCCCTATTTCATAAACCTCTTCTGTTCTTGCATGCATAACACTTTGTCTCTCAACTGTTAGTTTTTCCAAGTTACTTTTATTTTTTTGCCCAAGAGAAACACCTTATCTCCAAGTTCACCAATATGGAGTTTAAAACTGTACAAAGTATGGTACCTTAGATATAAGTTTCTGTTAACTTTCTGAAAATAACCAATCTCAGAAGATAATTCTTGGTCAATCATACCCAAAGAGATAAAAGAACTTACAAAAGAATACAACTGAAAGCATTGTCCTTTCCTGGGTTCCCAACCCTCTACCTCTATCACAACGAGCGGCTAAGAATAGGCATTGAAGAGACTGCAGGGTGTAGAAAGGCTTTCCACGGAGCACTGTTGGAATACTGAGCAGGGCACATAGAGGCTCCATTGTAACTCTCTGAAATGGAAGAAGTCTCCAGGGAGGGCAGCCCAAACACATTTGGGAGAGTGTTACAGGCTTCCTCTTGTATTACTCACTCTTAAAAAAGAGAAAGAAAGAGAGAAAGAGAGAGGAAGAAAGAAAGGAAAGAAAGAGAGAGAGAAAGAGAGGAAGGAAGGAAGGAAGGAAGGAAGGAAGGAAGGAAGGAAGGAAGGAAGGAAGAAAGGAAGGAAGGAAGGAAGGAAGGAAAGAGAAGACAGAAAGTAAAAAAGGAAGGAAGGGAGAGAGAAAGAGAGGAGGGAGGGAAGAAAGAAAGGGGAAAGAAAGGAATAGGAAGGATGAAGGGAGAGACAGGGAGAGAGATAGGGAGGGGGGAGAGAGAGAGAGAGAGAAAAGCAGAGGGGCACCTTGAATTCTTTTCCTGCGGGGCAAGCAAACTATCTAGGACATAGTGGAGTTCGCTCTGGCTTCCCAGAGTGCCAGTTTCCTCTCGGACTGATGGCCATCTAGAGAGTATCAAAATCAAAGGTTTAAACTGAAAGCCCATCAAAGGCGACACCAATAGGACACTTTCATAGGATGTTCAATCGAACTGACATCGCTTCTGCCCACCACTGAGAAGAGAGTCTTTCCACTCAACAAGAACAGCCTGGCAGACCTGCCGTCCTCAGAGTGCTGCCATGTGGGGGGAAAGAGCTGGGATTCAATCTCTTAACTCCCTCTGGGAGGCTTGTCTTTGCAGTATGAAGCTCACACAGAGTAGGAAGCCAGCGCTGCAGCCTGGTCTCCCTCTGAAGTGATTTCTGGGCTCTCAAGCTGTCCAACCTACCTTCTAGTGGCTTCATGCACAAGACTGCAGTTTCCTTAACAGGTTTGCTAATGGTTTAATAGAACAACCACTACTTGGAATGGCCAGTTTCCTGATTTGGCATTTAATTGTTTGAATTGGGAATTTCTGGCAGACATTTACATTCTGGGGATTGCAAACAAAAATTGCAGATAAGATCCCCTCTTCTGGGTGATTCTTTTTTCATTTAGTGGGATCCCACATCACAACCCACCCTGCAGGTGGTGTTTCCTCCTGACGTTCTCTCTTGAGCTGCAGTCTGTGCATCACACTGGACTTCCTTTCGGTGTCCAGCCCACCCTGCAAATCTGACACTCTGAATTCAAGTGTAGTAGCTTCCTTCCGAGACTGGGTCATTGTCCTAGGATTTTCCCTGCTCAGGCTGGAAACGAAGATTCCCTCTGCAGCCCTATCTGGAAAGCTCCACGGCCTCTTTCTGAACAGATCTCCCACCTACGCCATGCCCTCCACCCCTCTATTCCAGGGGGCTTTGGTGATTTCCCATCTAGATTACTGAAGCCTCTGACTTTGCCATTAGCCTCTGCAGTCATGCTACATGCTTTCAATGATGACTTTTTGGCTCCCTGGAGCTTGTTCACTTCTCTCCCTTTTTCCCTGTTGACTTCCCACAGATGCCTTGTGTGCATCCACTCAAGCTCTGCTCCCACTCAAGCTCTGCTCCCAAAGACTTGCTTTCATGCTGGGTCAGTCCCTGGCTTTGCCCCCTCCCCAGAGTCTGGACTCCACCATTGTGGACATTCTTCCATCTCTTCCTTCTATACCATTCATCTGGGCTCCTTTAGGCCAGATTCAGTATAGGTATACATCATTCCCTTAGTCTCAAAACAATATTCTCTAGGTGTGATGGTTGGTATCCATGGTCAACTTGACAAGACCTACAGTCACCCAGGAGATGGTCGTGACCATGTGAGTTTCTACATTGAGTTGAGGTAGAGTTATAGGTAATACCCTAACTGAGGGCAACACCATTGCATGGGCTGCAGTCTTGGGCTGAATAAAAAGAAGAAAGTGGTGAGCTGACTGCAAATCTGCATTTGTGTTTCTGTTTGCTGACTGCGGATGCGATGTGACCAGCTGCTTCATGCTCCTGCTGCTTTGCTTTCCTCACCATGAGGGAGCATTTCCTCACACCGTGAGCCAACAAACACCCTTCTTTCCTTAAGTGGCTTTTGTCAGGTATTTTGATACAACAATGAGAACAGTAACTAGCATAATAGGTTCTGGTGATGGGCATACTTAACATATTTTATCTCTTCTACTCCATGCCTAGTTAGTGTGCAGACTATAGCCAGCCTGATGCCACTTACAGCAAAGCAACACTTAGTCTGTAATGTGGCAGCTGCTAAAGTAATGCTTCTGTAAATCTAGTAGGAACGTGTGTCTGTCTACTTCCTGCCTGCCTGCCTGGCTACTGACTGATAGAATTCCCGCTCCTTGGTCCCCCTACTTTCGGACAGAGCTTCTGCTTGATGGCTGCTCTCCCCCTAGGGGTGCTTTTAAGAGTGTGTGCTTTCCTCACTCTAGCGCAGGTTCAAGATCAAAGACTGATCCTGGCCATACCTCCTGGGCTGGGCAAAAGTCCTGGGAAATCACCTCTAGACCCTTCCCCCTCTGCCCACTCATCAACCCTGTATAAAACCCACCATTCCCTTTTCTCCACTTTTTCTTTTTCTCTTTCCTCTCCTCTCTCTCTTCCTGTGATTGGCCCAGTGGTTCTGCAACTCCAACTGAAAATTTCCATCTAGTCCATGAGTTTTTGAGTAACCACCTTACTTTTATACTTTACACTGACCTGTCTCCAAAACAGACTTGAGTGACTATGACTTGTAGGCCTATAGGACACAGCAAGAAGCTTACCAGCTTTCACAAACACACCAGAGGAAGCGCCTGGGGTGACCGTCTACCTCTTCATCTGCTCATTTCTTTCACAAGACTTGGAAGGACTAGTTGGAGCCCATACACAACTATACAGCTTTGATGCTATTTGCAAAATGAAATCCGGGTTCCTACTTCAGAATTCCGGTTACCTAGCTGAGTGGACAAACACCACTCCACTTCCGTTGCCCACATGTGTATATTGGAGACATTAGTAAGATTATACTCACAGTGCTGACAGTCAAAGTCAATGCCATTTTATTGAGCCATCTTACCAGCCTGACTAGTGGGCCTCCTGCCCTGGGACTACACCCTGGGGAGGGGGGAGCTCTGCTCCCTGCCGAAGCCCCACCAACAAGTCTGCAAGATGTGAGGTTGGAAGACAATGTGTCAGGGAAAACTTGTCAACATAAGCAAAGAAGCACCTTGCCTCCTAAAGCGAGGGCTTCCAGTAGGGTGACTGATGAAGTCAGGCACAGTAGCTGTATTAACACCTACTTCCCTCATGTCACTGGAGCTGGACGATATTCATGAGATTGAGGCAAGAGGACTCTTTGGCGTGCTTGGAACAAGTGACATTGGCAGTCAGTCACCAGCAGTAGTTTTGGTGTGGCCGGTATGATTTCTTTAGAATTTTATGTGGGATTTTTGGCATTTACAGTCTCACATCCTTCTTTCCTGGCCTCTCCTTGAATCCCATTCTCTTCCTTATAGTGCTTGGCCTGGTGTGTTCATGTAAAACAATAGGCAATAACATAACCTCTGGCCCCAGAGCTTCCTGTGTGACAGGTCATGGAATGCCTTCATGGGACAATATCATGCCCATCCTCACACAGGTGCGGCATCATCCAATCTGACAGATGGGAAGTTGAGGTATGAGAAAGGGGGTTCATGAGTGAATTTGTGAGTCAATCTCTGGCACCCCTAGAGATATAAAATAAGAAGCTACATAAAAGGCAATACAGTCATTGTTATAGGTAATATTTTTATAATAAACATTAAGGAGGATAAAAGAAGATAGGTGGATATGATCAGTGCAAGCTTTATGTGCGTATGAGTTCTATTAATTTGTACTTCTAATATTTATCAATGATAAAAGGAATATTAACTTTGGAGGATAAAATTTAAAAAGAAACAATCTGTCATCCCACTATGCAGAAATAAATTAGTTTAGAAATGATGACAAAAGAAACTTTATCATTTTTTATGTGCGAACCTTCTTGTACTAAACCCAAAGTTGAACCATGCTAAGAATCCTTTGATATCATACCTCTTCCACATGCATTGTGACTTGACATTCAAGCTGCTGAGAATGTGATTTTGAAAATGATAATATCAAAGTTTAGCATTTTGGAACATGTGAATTGTTTTTAAGATTGTGACTCATCTTAAAGAACTAACTTTTCAAACTATAGAAGTAGTGGTGCTAGGTTGCGACTATGTCTAAGCAGAAGAGCACTTGCCATGTGGCAACATGCAAATCCCTGCAATATGCATACACCCATAAAACACAGGAGTG